>CM062804.1:326448243-327045061 GCA_031772625.1 Pinus tabuliformis | reverse complement strand
ATGTATGGTTTCAGGCGAAACCCTGCCCAAACCGCTTTCCACCTTTGGCCAGCACAAAATACTACTTATCATGATTTCCATTATATTTTAGAAATACATTAAAAACATTGGAAATAACATAAAATGGCTTCCTCCAGACTTGAAAAAATATACATTCTCATTCCCAAACCCCTTTGGGTCCGGGTTTTATCCCATCGATGGTATTTCGAGATATACAACAATACATTACAAAATGCCTTTCTACGGATCTAAAATTGCATCTTTTTTGTAACTCTATTGGGTTTGGCTATCGCCTATATATACATATGTGTTCACTCTCTTGTATGGCTCTGATGCGACTTGTCGTAGTCGCATGTCGCATAGGCTCTGGGTCGCAGTAAGTGCTTCTATTGAAATCCACCAATGGGATATGTCAGTACAACGTGGGCCATCGAACTGCATGCTTGAGGGATTGTCCTCATTGACCCCGCCGATCACTATCGCAACATACATATGGCCTCCACCGATATCCGCCAATTGCCACTACCAATTGTGATTTGCTGATCAAATATGAACCATTGATTGGCCAGATCTGACGGCTACTGTGCATTCACTGTTTCCACCACCGATAGATTTTTTTTAATGTTTTATTCATATTTTCGGCCGTCGATAGTGTTTTCCAATGGTTCTAAGGGTTCATCCCATGTGATGTTTTTAATCTTTTGAATGAATTTTGAAGACTTAGAGAGCACATGGATCCATTCTGGATCATGAAACGTTCCCTGAGTCAAATAACCCTGAAGTCCATGTTAACTTACCAGTCGACCCAAGAAACTCATAACACTATGGAAAAATCACCCTTGTTGCCTATGTGATCATCATGGTGACTACTCCCATTGTTGACCTCATCTCAACGAATTTTGTGATTTCCTTCAGGCACCTCACAAATACGAGACCACTCATAATGGATCACCTACTCCTCTACCTGTGAATTTTTGTACCAATAGTAAACCAGAATACGGGGAATCTGATCCCACCATCATGATCCCTTCCCTAGATGTCGAGATGACAGACACCACGAGCCATATCCTTTACTTGTCATCATCCTTGAGTTCCTCGTAGGCAATCCTTTCTGAGGTTTTTGTGCACGCTTCTATTCAAAATCATTCAACAGAATCCCATGTCTCAACATACATAGATCCTTCATCTACTATCTCATCGTCTACCATTCCATATGATGCGTATGTGAACCTTATTTCTCAGGTTTATGCACTAGGTACCACCACTGCATGATGTAGTCAATATTCCTCTGGTATGCCCATCTTCCATTTTGATGAGGACATCATGGAAGCTACGTCTACCCCTAATTACCCTTGCACTTAGGCAAGGCGAAATATTTTTTGGAGGATTCTAAAGGCCATTTCCTTCCTAATAATCCCAATGCAATCTACCTATAGAAATTTTTCTCATAGCTTATCTCTTTGATTTGCATGTCTTTATTTCTATCATGAAGTTAGGTAGGATTCATCATCTCATCTATTGTCATTTGCACCTTTTAGATGGATCCATCATCCACACCATATATACGTCATGTTGATGGTGCAAGTCGCTTCTCCAAGAATATAGCCTCAGTAGCCTGAGCCATTTTTACCCCCTTCCATACATTAGTCCTTTCGAACAGTGTGTGCATTGGATCTGCCACCAATAACCAAGCCGAATATGATGTAGTGATAGGTTTGTTAGTCGATTCCCTTCCTCATCGCATCCTTCATCTTCATGTTCATTTATATTCCTTGCTATTTTTCATGCAATTGAATGGTGTGTATCACCAAGTCATATTTAGAAAATATCTGTGTGTTAAGTTTTTGGTACGTGAATTTGAAACCATTACTTTTAGTCAAGTTCCTAGAGCCCAAAATAACTATGTATATACAATTGCAAATAACATTCTAGATTGGAATTTATCACATGTATACCACAGAAGACAACCATAAGCAAAACACATGGCAAACCATCATTGTCATATAAAAATGCATAATCATATTATGTATCATATAAGTGTTTGGAGCCCATAGCTCTAAATACATCCGACATTCCCATAACATGTTACAAAAATATAAATCAAACAGACCCACATGTCCCCATATCTAGTCACTATTCGAAGGATCATGCAGCAAAGGCTTTGCCCCACCTGCACGTAGATCACATACTGCATGACTAGCCATCGCTATGCACCACATGATACCTCGCCACTCTAAGGGAAGGCCGCTACACTCATATATGTATCGATCATCTAGCTCATGCCATCCACGCTCAGAAACTCTGGTCAAGAGTACCCCACATCTATGGTGTAGATAAATGAGCAGAAAACTATCCTCTGGACCATGACAAGATGACGATGTTCCCCAATCTACAACAACAAGTGTTGCGGCTCATCTTGCATTTCCTACCGGTTTTACTGGTGCTATGTTTGCATACCACATATTTTACGCTCAGTACCATATACATGTGATAAAAATATGAAATTCACATAAAAATAGCAACTTAACAAATACCGTTTGGTCCCCATGCTTGCCTGAGTGAAAGTGGAAAGTCAGGATCTCCCTGATAGTTCATCCTCCTATAAGGATAATCGTCAATCTAGAGGGGCATCTAATCCCAATGTGCAACAAACATGGGTTGGAATACCCGTCTGACTCCTCGTCCTCCTCTCCACAGTAGCTGCCCCCAGTGACGGATCCTGGGCTCCTGTGGGCACCCATCTTGGATCTATACATGAGGAAGGATGGTAGGTATCTTCTCAAAGAAGAATGTGCACAATATTGTAGCAAAAGCATAGTCATGGTTCACCTGCATAGACTTAACTATCATTTCACTGACGACAGCATCATCTCGGCCCACCCACAATAGGTCCTAGACAAAACACTCTCAACCAACATCATCTGCTCACCAGTGATGTGGTGGAATGCATGGTTACCCAAGACCCATAACATACCTATGGAAAAAACCCATGTCTCTAGCCATTCTAAATCACCAATCGCGATAGTCGTGCCCTTCACATGCACATCCTGTGGAAAATGGCACTCCAAAAACTTTGTAATGTTCCTCCCACAAGGAAACATCAGATGGATATCCCCCACCACTCTGAGGGGAGGAAATCTAGGGAAGAAATAAATATCCTGTAATGTGAGCTCAATCTTGTACCCCTGTAGGACAAATACCTCATGGTTTGGATCCCAATAGCTCACAATTCTAAATAGCAAGGGCTCACCTGCCCTCATCGGGTTCTCTACAAACTTGGGAACCCCATATCAAACCAATGCCCCTCGAACCCCCTAATCCATCTAAATCTCAAATCGCAAGCTATGCAAGTCTCACTCACACCAGTTGGTTTTTAGCTCTAGCATGCATACAAAACACCACATCTGTTGTCAATTGAGAGAATAAAGCACTAGTCTACACTAATCAACCTACAACCCCCACCAAGTGAGCAAACCACCCCTCTTTTTAGCCCAAAATCACAGTTTTATGCCCAGAAAGTGTGAGCTCATAGGTTTTCACCTATTTCCTGTGATCCAAATTGCACTTTTGGGCACAAAAAGTGTGATGTGACCGTGAAGAGGAGCAACGGTCTCCCATGGAGCTGCTAGGAGCCAAAAATCATGAAATAAACAACTGAAATTGAAGAGATGAGTAAGGCCACCTACCTGAAAGTCGTAGATCCTGATTTTGATGGCCTGTTTGTCCGCCACGATCTCCATAGGATTTAGGGCCTTTTCCTCCTCTCCAAATTCACCACAACTCACTTAGAAAATGAATTCCAATTGGAGGGAAAATGTCCTTTCGTAGAAAAATCCACAATTTTTCTGTTGCCCGCTTTGACCAAATAGTAGCTCAGCTTGATGAACCATCAACATCATTGGAAATCTCTCATCGAGTACTATAATGAGTCTTTCTCATTTTTGGATGATTTGACACTTCACTAGGTGATCCAAAATGGATCCTAAGAACCCTCTAAGTCTTCAATACTTAAAAACTATCGCATGAGAAAAACATTTACAAAAGGCGGATTACACTATCGAGAGAGAAAAAAACATGAAAAGTAGTGAAAACAGAGCCTATTGGAGTCTATCGCAACAATACATAGGGGCCATCAGATTTGGCCGATCAATGGTCCAGATCTGATGAGCATATCGCAATCAGTGATGGTAGGCAGAGTCTATTGGAGGTGGCTTTATGGGATGCGCAATAGCAATCAGCATAATTAAATGAGGACCATTGATCAAGTGCACAAATCAACCTCAGATTCAACCACGATATCGCATCGCTATATATATATATATATATATATATATATATATATATATATATATATATATGCAAGGACTTAACTGTGGCCCGAAGGACTATGCGATATGCGGTTGAGACATATCGCATCGCAATATACATCGGAGCACTACAAAGGAGCCAGGCCGATACATATATGACTTGCAATAAAGTCGAGCCTAACAGTTTTATAGGCACAAATATACATATTTTGAGTTCCGTAAAAACGGCTTTTTCTATGTATTTCGCATTTTTGTTAAATAAATGAAAAACAAAGGAAATGTTAATGAAGCGATAAAACGAAACTGATATGGTTTATACATGTATATATATATATATATATATATATATATTATATATATATATATATATACATATATATACATATTTTGATTTCCGTTATGAGTGGGATTTCATGCAGGCCATAGGCAGCAAGTGGTATTGGGCGAGCTCCGCTCGATCCCATCCACTGGTCGACATGTGGCTTGAGAAAACCGCCTTTTCGGGTGGGTAACCACCGTACGCATAAGCCG
This sequence comes from Pinus tabuliformis, assembly GCA_031772625.1. Taxonomy (NCBI): domain Eukaryota; kingdom Viridiplantae; phylum Streptophyta; class Pinopsida; order Pinales; family Pinaceae; genus Pinus; species Pinus tabuliformis. Next base: position 327,040,223 of record CM062804.1, on the reverse strand, counting down.
CCTGAAATGAATCTCAACCATTGGATCAAGATCACTTAGATCAATGGTGGACATGCAATAGCGATATAAAGGCAAACCCAATGGAGTTATAAGGTAGAATTGATAATATTTCAGGTCTGATAAATGGCAGTTTGGTGGATTTTCCCATGTTTTTGTCTATTTGTCTATGTAAATAGAGAATGACTATTATCGAGATTTCAAAGGTGCCGATGGTCCCTTCCATTGCAAAACAAGTGGCCACCATCCCTGAAACCGGTTAACAATGATTGTTTAATGTTTAGAAGGGATTTGAGTGGACAGAGGCTAGAAGCTAGAAAGAATAGAAGAGGAAATGAACAAATAGCACCGATTGGCTTAAAAGCCACAGAATGATAGAGACAGAGGCAAGCAGTGCTGATACAAAAGGAAGATAGAGATAGAGATTGAGAGAGAGAGTCTGTGTACTCAGAGAGACTTGAGGGATTCATGTAACTCCTGTTGTTTTGTATCGGTTGGGTTGAGACTCAAATTGAGCTCACTTTTGTAAAACTTTGCTCTTGAAGACATAATAGAGAGGTCACCACTCAAGGCTGGACCAGGAGACGTAGCCGAGGATTTTTGGGTGAACTCCTTGATTACTTGTTGTGTTATGTGTGTGTGTTTGCTATGTTTATTTAACTGCTTCATTGTCTATATTATTCGCAATCTTTTTTATCCATTGCACTAAGTAATATATTAAAATCTTACACACAAGTCTATAATACCTTAATATCAGTCTAAGATCACATTTTTAGATGGAGTGGTATCAGGGCTTTAGGTTTGCTAAGGTTAGACAATCTTGTGTTGGATTCTTGAATGTTGACTAGGTCAAAGCTCAAACTAGGAGAAGGAGAGCTTGTTGAGGCTAATCCAGAGATTGGAAGAGTCTAATCTCAGAGGAGAATGGCTATAGAAGTCCCATAGGAATCATAATTTCAGTTCATGGACAGCTTTATGGCCATGCGAGCCATGGTGGAAGACATGTATCGAGAATTTAAGAAGGGTCGAGGTGAAAGCACTTCAACACCCAAACAAGGAAAAGGAGTAGAGGAACCTTCTCTAAATGCCCATCTAGAGGGAAAAGGGAAAGGGGAAGAGCCTCCTCCATCATCTCCTCCACTATCACCTCCTTCTAGCCCTGGAAAGAAAAAGAAGAAAACATCTTTGGTTAAATTAGATGTAAAGTTTGATTTGCCAATTTATGATGGAGAATTAAATGTAGAAAAGCTAGATAACTGGATTAGACATAGTGATGTATATGGTAGAGTGCAGAACATTGATTCGGAAAGGAGGAAGATTTAGCTGGCTAGCCTTCGCCTTGGAGGAACTACACTAGTGTGGTGGGAAGGCAAGACACAAGCTGATTTGAAGAAGCATGGTAAAATTCCTTCTACCTAGAATGAATTTGTTTCTGCCATTAAAAAACAATTCTATCATCTAGCTTATATGTAGCAAGCAATGATTAGTTGGCAAACTCTTCGCCAATTAAAGGGCCAAAGTGTACAAAGGTATACCCAAGAATTTAGAAAAAGAGCTTTAACTCTTGAAATTTCTCTAGACTCACCTAAAACATTGTTGAAGTATATAGGTGGTCTACATAGCTATTTGAGGCACACCATTGTCATGTTTAATCCGACTAGCCTAGATGATGTATCATTTCAGGCTACACATCTAGAGGCTAGAGGAAAGAATGTGAACCTAAGGATTGGGTGATCATCAAAGCCCTATGCAAGCAAGAACAAGGAAAAGAATAAGCTGAAATGGAAGGAGAGGAAGACAAACATTGTACAAAAGAACAAACCTTCATGCACTCACTACAAGAGGGATGGACACGATGATGAACACTGCTGGTCTTTGCATCCGGAGCTAAAACCTAAAAACTTTGGTGGTAAGAAGAAGAAGATTGTTGCTGCTATTCAGAAAGACTTGGGGTCAGACTCAGGTGATGAAACAACGGTCACAGCCACAGGTATAAAAAGTAAAAATTATGAAGCATCTACAAGTAATTCTACACAGTCTATTGATAATGAAGATAATGAGAGGAAAAGACATGAGCTTTTTCATATTAGAGTTATTTCCAAGCATCAAAAGATTGATACTTTATTTGATAGTGGATCACAAGTAAACTTGATTTCTGAAAAAATTGTAAAGAAGTTGGGCTTACTAACAACACCTCACAAGAAGCCATATCCATTCAGATGGGTATGTGATAAAGCAAAGCTACAAGTGACTAGACAATGTAAACTTAGTTTTGCTATTGGGTCAAGATTTGTAGATGAGGTTGAGTTAGATATAGTTCCCTTGGATATATGTGGCATTGTTTTAGGAAGTCCTTACTTATATGATAGAAAAGCCATATTTTGTAGAGCTGAAAATAAGTATCAACTCACTAAAGATGGAATAGAATATATTGTAAGAGCTCAGAAACTCAAAAATAACTATTCTCTCATAAACTCAGGGCAGAGGAAAAGAATTGTAAATTCATGCAAGCAATTTTTATTAATGGTTGTAAAGGAGAAGGACCCTGATAAAATCAATGTATTTGAAGGATATGATGCTAAATAAAAATCTGATTTAGTTAAAGTTGTTTCAGAAAATGATATCCTATTTCAAGAACCTAAAGGTCTGCCACCCAAAAGGGAAAAGCTACATGATATTCATTTCAGCAAGATGCTCCATTGCCTAACATCGGAATGTACAGGTTATCTGCTTTAGAGAATGCAGAGATTAAGAAGAAGGTATAGGAGTTGCTCGATAAAGGATTCATAAGACCAAGGACATCACCATGTGAATTTCCAATCGTGTTGGTGAGAAAGAAAGATGGTTCATGGAGGATGTGCATTGATTACAGAGCACTGAATAAAATAACGATCAAGAATCATTATCCTCTTCCTCGCATTGATGATCTATTAGGTCAGCTAAAAGAAGCAGTTTACTTTTCCAAGTTGGACTAGCATTGTGGCTATCATCGGGTCAGAGTAGCAGAACAAGATGCATGGAAGACTACTTTCAAAACGAAGCAAGGGCTGTATGAATGGCTGGTTATGCCTTTCGGCTTAACCAATGCTCCTACCACTTTCGTGAGAGTTATGAATGATGTACTCAGACCTTTTAATGATGATTTTGTAATTGTATATTTAGATGACATTCTTGTTTTCAGTAAAACATGGGAAGAACATTTGAAGCATGTAAAGCAGACTTTAGATGTTTTGAAAAGAGAAAATATCTAAGTGAAGTTGTCAAAAAGTGAATTCAGCAAAACATCTTTAAATTATTTGGGTCATATTGTAGGGGGTTGTGAATTGAAGATAGATCCCTCTAAGGTTGAAATCATTGTGAACTGGCCTAAACCCAAATCTACTACAGAAGTTAGGAGTTTCCTAGGAGCAACACAATATTGGAGAAAGTTTATTACTAACTTTTCCTTGATTGCAGCTCCCTTACATGATGTAACAGGATTGAAAAAGGTGTTTAAGTGGGGAGGCAAATAGCACAAAGCCTTGGACACCTTAAAAGAAAAAATTAGTACAACACCAATACTAGCACTGCCAGATCCTCAAGGACGATTTGAGATTGAAATAGATGCCAGTGAGTATACCATGGGAGTAGTGTTGATGCAACATGGTAAACCCATATGCTATCATTTTGAGACATTTAATTCTGCAGTAGTTAATTATCCCACATATGATAAAGAATTGTATGCTTTAGTATAGAGTGTGAAAAAGTGGAAACATTACCTAATGGGAAAAGAAACAATTATACATACAGATCATCAACCACTTCAATATTTGCACTCACAAACTAAATTTCAGCAATCAAGACACTATAGGTGGATGGGTTTTCTACAACAGTTACATCTTGTCATCAGATATAAGAAGGGCATACACAGTAAGGTTGCAGATATGTTATCCAGACCAATCATAAATGCATCTACTATACTTAAGCATAACTCAGTAATGCATGAAAGCTACATTGAACAATGTGCTCAAGATGTAGATTTTAAAGATGTATATGCAACTTTAAGTCATGGCAAACAAGTAGAATAATTGGATTATTATGTTAAGGACCAACTCTTATATCATTTGGGAAAGCTATGCATTCCACATCCTGAAAGAGTTAACATAATCAGAGAAGCACATACTTCTCTTATATCAAGTCATTTTGGTGTAAGTAAAACAGTTGCACAGCTACAAATGTTTTGTTATTGGCCAAGAAGGCATGAAATAATTTCTAGATATATTAAAGGGTGTACTATGTGTGCTACAAGCAAGCCCAGTAATAAAAAATTATGCTTGTACACTCCACTTCCAGTTCCTTCTCATCCTTGGGAATGTGTTTCCATGGACTTTGTTGGGGATTGCAAAAGTCTAGGAAAGGTCATGATTATTTATATGTTATTGTGGACAAGTTCAGAAAAATGTGTATTTTAATACCTTGTAACAAGCATATTACACCCGAACAAACAACAAAGTTGTTCTTTTATCATGTTTGGGTTCATTTTGGGTTACCCACTTCCATTGTATTTGATTAATATTCCTGATTTGTTGGGAAGTTTTTGTCAACTCCCTGGGAATTGATGGACACCAGATTGAAGAAGAGCACAACATTTCATCCGCAAATAGATGGCCAACCAGAGGTGGTCAATAGGACAGTGATCTAGTTGCTCAGAGGCTATTGCAGTAAGCATCCCAAGCTTTGGGATGAACATTTGTGTTATGTGCAACATGCTTACAATCGTTCCAAGTACTCTTCTACTCAGAGATCTCCTTCTAAGACTTGTTTTGGTTTTACACCAAAGTCTCCCTTGGATTTTGTCTTTGGTAAATACATAGCAGTTGATGGACACAGTGATGTGGACAAAGAAACAAAGTGCATTGAACAGATCCAAGAAATTCACCGAGCAGTACAGGAACAACTGGAAAGAAGCCAGGCCAAGTACAAGGCAAGGTATGATAAGCATCGGATTGAGCATAGCTTCCAAGTTGGTGATCAATTCTGGTTATACATCAATAAAGACAGAATGCAAGGTGAATGCAAGAAGCTGAAGAGAATAAGGTATAGGCCTTTCAAGGTACTTGAGAAAATTGTTGAAAACACTTTTCGCCTTGATTTTCCAACTTATATGCAAATCTACTTAGTCATTAATGCAAAGAACTTGAGACTATATGAACCTTCATTGATTGAAGATCCTGAAGAGCAAAGTCAGTTACCTTCTATTGATGATCTGTTGCCTGAAAATATCAATGAGTTGCAGGAAGACATAGTTCTGGATAGGAATGTGACAACTACGTACAAAGGGGATGTTGAGTGCCTCAGAATCAGACTCAAAGGTTCAAAGCCAAGCAGTGCATGATGGATAGAGATTGGACAAGTGAGGAAGTTGTATCCTCACTTGATCGATGCTTAAAAAGCAACTTTTGATGGTCCAAACCCTTTTTCAATGGGAAGGCATGATCCAAAATGGATCCTAAGAACCCTCTAAGTCTTCAATACTTAAAAACTATCGCATGAGAAAAACCTTTAAAAAAGGTGGATTAAACTATCAGGAGAGAAAAAAACATTAAAAATAGTGAAAACAAAGCCTATGGGAGTCTATCAGAACAATACATAGGAGCCATCAGATCTGGCCGATCAACGGTCCAAATCTGATCGGCATATTGCATTCGGTGATGACAGGCGGAGTCTATTGGAGGCGGCTTTATGGGAAGTGCAATAGCGATCAGTGCGATTAAAAATCAAGCGTGCAGATCAACGATCCAGATTCAACCACGATATCACATCGCTAATATATATATATATATATATATATAGATATATATAGATATATATATATATATATATATATATATATATATAGAGAGAGAGAGAGAGAGAGAGAGAGATGCAAGGACTTAACCGCGGCCCAAAGGACTATGTGATATGCGATTGTGACATATCGCATAGAAATATCTCATCGAAGCACTACAAAGGAGCGGGGCCGATACATATATGACTTGAGATAAAGCCGGACCCGATGGGTTTTATAGGCCTAAATATATATATTTTGAGTTCCGTAATGAGCAGGATTTTGGGTGGGCCTTAGGTGGTAAGTGGTATTGGGCGGGCTCCACTCGATCCCATCCACTGATCGACACGTGGCTTCAGAAAACCGCCTTTTCGAGCGGGTAACCTCCATATGCATAAGCCGCCCAAAATGAATATCAACCGTTGGATCAAGATCACTCAGATCAACTGTGGACATGCGATGTGATATAAAGGCAGACCTGATAGAGCTATAAGGTAGAATTAACAATATTTTAGGTCTGATAAATGACATTTTGGTGGATTTTCCAGTGTTCTCTGTATTTTTCTGTGTAAACAGAGAACGAATATTGTGGGGATTTCAAAGGTGCTGATGGTCCCTTCCAATTCAAAACAGGTGGCCACCATCCTTGAAACCATATAGCAATGATTTTTTAATGTTTAGAGGGGATTTGAGTGGACAAAGTCCGGAAGCTAGAGAGCCAAGAAGAGGAAATTAACAGATAGCATCAATTGGCTTAAAAGCCACAAAATGACAGAGACAAAGGAAATCAGTGCTGAGACAGAGAGAAGATAGAGACAGAGAGCGAGAGAGAGAGCTTGTGTACTCAGAGAGACTTGAGGGATTCAAGTAAACTCCTGTTGTTTTGTATCTATGTGTTGAGACTCAAATTGAGCTCACTTTTGTAAAACTCTACTCTTGAAGACATAATAGAGAGGTCACCACTAAAGGCTGGACCAGGAAATGTAGCCCAGGAGTTTTGGGTGAACTCTTTGATTACTTGTTGTGTTATGTGTGTGTGTTTGTTATGTTTCTTTAATTGCTTCACTCTCTATATTACTTGCAATATTTTCGATCCATTGCACTAATTAATATAGGAAAATCCTGCACATGAGTCTATAATACCTTAATATTAGTCTAAGATCACATTTTTAGATCACTAGGAAGCCATTTTTCCAAGAAGGGTCACTTTGTCGCCTCTCAAAATCGGATTTATTCATATGCGACGCTTGTAATTTGGGGACCACCTTCCCTTAGAACTTGTCATCTCACATGTCAATTTTCTTCATGTGTAACCATCATTTACTCATTTTTTTCATGATCCCCACTAGGGCTATTCTATGTGGTAGCATCATCAAGTCACCCTTGTTCAGAGCATCCACGATGAGTCACTCTTGCATCCATGGAGTCTGTTTCATATCCCATTATATCATATCATAGTATTCCATCCATATTTTGATATCATTCATCTTGTGTTTCCCATTTGGCCTCCAATCATACTGTCCACATCCCATCCATTGTTGAGTCAGTTGCAGCCAGGTCAACGATGCACCTTATGCTCTAACAAGGGAAGTTGTCTATTTGTCCCTCAGTCCCTCATTTTCCATATTTCTGGTGTTAGTCCATCAGCCACATTACTATTTTCCCTCATACCTTAGTTGAGGATCTTCATTACCTCACCTATCGCGAGCCCTATTCTGTCAACATCAGCTCATTTATTCTAGAAGAACGACCTAGATGGCAATGTATCTTGGTTCTAGCTTCCATTCTTGTTTGGTGCCTTGGATCGAGTAGAGGGACTCATTATTTCCCTTTGACTTGGTTTTTTCATGTTCGTGATCCATACACTCGATGGTCTAGTGATGCAGCAGATTGTACGAGTGGTTCCTAGGTATGCATGAGATGTTTGAGACCTCATGAGGGGGTGGCCCTTCAGGTAGCCCACCATATTATGTTCCTATACCAATAGGATTCATAATTTTTGAATAGCTGAGGTCAAATCTGTAATATCTACATATCTTTTCTTTTTGCGAATGTTTTCCATATTCAAATAATCAAAAAATTTAAAAAATGTAAAGAGGGTATGTCCTAAAAGAAAAATCAAAGGACAAAAAGATTAAAAAGGGTAAAAAAAATGAAAGAATATGAACCCCAAAAACAAAAATACCATGAAAGTGTGCAAGACAAAATGCCACTACTATTTACTTTTCTGCATAATAATGATTATGTGCAACTTGTTATTCATGCCACAATCCATGGATAGTTAAAATGTTTAAGCTTGTCTGTTTCATGTTTTCAATTTTATGCTTATAGATAGAGAATAAAGTCTGACCAAACTGTTTAATCTTGGCAGATAGTTAGATTAGGTAGAGTGAATAAAAGGAGCTCAACTATTTAATCTGAGCCCTTGGATGTAATAAGGTTAGACTTAGATAGATTATTCATGTAAAAGAAAAGAAAAATCTTTTGATAAGGGTTTCCCAGCTTAAGTGCACCCTAATAAAGAGGAGTAAAAATGGTAGGATGAGTAGATGGGTAAGTAGAGTAATGGTTGTAGAATTGTGATGATTGATTAGATAAGATCATATCACTCACCTTCATCATAAAATTTTCTATGTATGGAGGAAAATTTAACATTTACCAAAGTACACAAATTCAACTGATTAACCTCCCTCATTCATTACATTTTTGACTTAACTAATTTCCAAGGAATGTCTTAAAGTACCTAAAATCTTAAGTTAAAGGAGTTTAAAGCATTTCTCTAAATTTTGGAGGGACCGGACCCTCGGCCCAATAACTTATAGGTCCTAGGTACTAAAGGTCCTCTAATAAGCATTTACCCCCCTTCAAATTCACTCATATTCCCAAATAAACTTACTTTCCCCTAATAAATCCCTTTCTCTAAGGATAAAACCTTAGAAAGGTGATCACCTCCCATGTAAAAATCCCTTTTTACAAAAACCCACAAATATACACTTAGCCTAAGTTTTTATGTTTTCTATGTGAAAAGAAAAAACAAATTGCAAAGAATTCATTTTATACTTAGCGCTAAAACATTATTCGCCTTCTTTCATATTAACTGGTAACTTTATTTATATTAATTCCCAAGAAAATAACCCTTTTCCCATATGTGTTTATTAAAACCCCTTAATATTAATATCCCATCCCAAAGTTTGAAACATAAACTTTATTGATATCATGAATGATTAAGGGGTTAATTAGTCGATCAATGACTAATTAAGAACCAAAACCCTCTGCTGAATAAAATGAATTAATTAACTGATCTACGGTTAATTAACAATTGACCTCTGCCAATGAAATCACCCCCGACACCCTTAAAACCACCATAATCTGTGATTAATTAAATCCCGTCACTCTTAAATCTCCGTCGAGCCCCTCCATTAAACCTCATTAATAATCCCCACCCTGACCACCATACGATCAGGTCCTATTTGATCTGACGGTTGACGATTATATCAGGCGGCCTCTAGAGGCTAACCTTTACCTGCCCAATATGGGTGGTTTCACTTTCCAAACCGCTGTCACATGGCGCCCGATGAGTGGCATCGGGCGGCCTCCCCCGAAACCACTCTAGCCCAACAATGGTGCGATCTAAAGCCGCTTACCGCCTCCCGCTAGATGACAAAACATCTCATCCCCCACTTAACTCCAAACGTACCTCTCTTCGTGTACCTGCCAAAATAGTTGACTTTACAAATAAAACTAAAAAAACTCATTGTTTTTAGTTTTATCATGAAAAAGACCACTCAAACCTCCATGCAAGCACCAGAGTATGTGCAACCATCAACCCACATCCAACTGACAATCTGCTGAGGCTGCTGAACTTCCAGACCATCATTAAGTCGCGTATGCTTCCTGAAAATCGTGCAGAGTTGCCCATCAATCCATTCAGAGTCAAAACTAGGTATTTACCCAAAATCACTAAGAAACCCTGTTTAATTCCCAAAACTTTACTCAATTGCTTTAAGTTATTAAGTAATTCAGTAAAACAATGGCCTAGCAACTCCAAACCATTCTGAATTGAACCAATTTTCTCCCAATTTGACAAAAAACCTTTCGCCCCCTTCCTTGAATCCACAAGAACCAAGGATGGTTGCACCAATTGCATTGAATATCTAGCCAATTTCCACTCCCCACCATGATTTAGACCATTTCCCTTTGGCAGACAAAGACATTCAAATCAAAGATATCTCTATTGAAGAATCCCCGTTGAAATTATGTTGCAGGTACAGAGACCAGTACTTGAACCATGCAGACAAAATAGTTCTTTGGGAATCAAACCTACCCAAGTACCAATTCCCCATCGTCTATATCTTCCCCGAAATTTTTCATTATTGTCATGTGAACTACAATCCCACCTTAAGAGTGGTGATGTCCCTCGACCAGACAATGTTTTTCACCATCACCGCTGAATCCATAAATGAAATGCAACAGTTGCAACCTAGTCAAAATCTTAGTCCCCTTTCTATTGGAGACTTGCTTCAAAAATTCCCTAAAATCCCCCTTTCCAAAATTGCTCAATTATTCTAGACTTTCATTGTGGAAAAAAAACACATACCAGAGGATCCCCCTCCATACATGTCATCCTATTTTTCTCACCTTGGCAAAGACATCATATTAATGATATCCAGTGTTTTAAGCTACACTACTAGTGAGTATGTAGATGAAATTATTCTTGCCTACCTGTACAATTTCACTCTTGTGCAGCCCCCTGCCATCTTGTTTGACTATGCCAAATTCATCTCAGATAAAATGCATGATCAGTTCATGTGACTGGAAAATGAGAGAGTATTCAAGTACTCATCAATATTGTATCATCTCTTTTTATACTATCAAGATGACAATTTTCCCTTCACTATTCAGAAGCTTGATACTAGAGGCAATCCTAGACAAGTAGTCTTTTGGACCCCTTTAATACACAAATATGAACCTCCATACACCTATACAGATTTTATAGATCTATTTGTGCATCCAGTAGTGACCATGCTAATAGGAAGTCCTCCAAGAATCAGCACAGATATTAGGAGGGTCCTATAGCTATCCAAATACTACAAAGTGGTAGATTGGTACTTGTACCAAAATCACAGTGAAATCAGAATATATGGCTACGAATTGGCACCTTACAAATTGCCAAGATACCTCCCAATGAGATTATTTTCCCTGGAGTACTACAAGCAAATAATCAACTCTGATGAGGTACATTTTGTGAAGGCCAAGAAAAAGGCACAACTCCAAATAAAAGACCAGCTAGGCCCCTTTGTTTGTAATAATACAGAAGCTGGAAGAGTTGCAGAGGAAATCCTTCAAGGGCTCAAACTAAAACAAAGCTTCATCCAGAGATATGACCCCTTTGATGTCATCTGTAATAGAAGACATAAAAACGAATTGTCTCTCTACATCCACCACCGAATTCTTGAGATTGAATAATATGCAAACCAACTAGAATAGGTGGAGAACAGTTTAGTAGACAGAGGTAGCATAGAAGTTGTTGTCGATAATGTATTGATTGATATAGAAATGAGACTTGATGAAAGTTCCTTTGTACAGATACCAGGAGAATCCCTATCGTAGAGGGAAACACAGGACCAAAGTGAGTAGCAATCAGAAGTAACTCAAGAGCTAGAAGAGTCAAAACAGCCAGACGTATCAGAAGAGCTGACTCAAACAAAACAAACAGAACCAATCATGAGCATTCCTCTTATTATAAAGACTCCTCTAAATGAGGAGAGAAATCCTAAAAGAGATAGGGAGGAGGCCACTACATCTAGCAGACCTATTGCCCAAACCTATGTCAAAAGGCAAAGGTTGAATGCCTTTTGAGAGAAAAATTTCATAGAGGAAACAGCGGGTGCAACAACTTCAGAAAGGGCAAAGAGTAGGCAGACCACTCCCTCTGGAGGTACACAAGAACCTTCCACTTCATATGTTCAAATGCTAGAAAGACAACATAGTGCGAAAGTATCCTCGTTTAGGGCTCCAACAGGCCAAGACCAAGATATCAGAGAAAAGTATAAAGAAATCAAGGCCAAAAATGAAAGATTAAAGGTTCAAAGTTATGCTCAATACCTAAAAATGGCTCCCACCAATCAGACTAGGCTTATTTCAGCCTTTGATGTGAAAGAAGGTAAGATGCAGATGACTTTTATGAAGCCTACCATAGAGTAGCCCAGGTCAATAGAAAATTATTTGAAGTAAAACTTTGAGGTAGTGGCGTAGGACGTTCATCCTATTGACCAAATAGAATTACATAAGCAAACTGGAAAATGGTCTATTCTACGCTAACTAGCAAGGCTATTGCAGCACATCAACTCCAAAATTTGTTGAATAATATATCAGTGCAATTCCAATTATTGAAGGCCTCTTCACAAGCCAAGGGTACCAGGATAAAGTCCTTAGAGGACTTAATCATAGAGCTGGGACATGATCCCAAGGATGTCAAAGCTGCAGAAAAATTAACCAAGAAAAAGAATGATGACATAGCTGCCTTGAAAAAGCAGCTTAAAATCCCTCATCTGCATCATCCTCAAAAAGCTGAAATCTTAGAAACCTAAAAGGGACAGGAGGAGCTTATGGAATTAGTCCTTAAGCTGAATGAAAAATTAAAGGAGACAAAGAAGGAGCTAGACAACTTGATATAGTCTAAGTAGAGTGAGTTGGCCACCACTCTAGAGACTGTCATTCCTACAGTCTCTATAGTAGTACCTTCTATATTGGCTGCTTCCTTAGTGCCAATAGTTCCTTCAGTTACAGCTATGCCAATCATAGGTACATCAAAAAGCACAGGGAAATCCACTAAAAAGACAGCAGAATTTGTAAAATCCATGAAAGAGATGACTATCCAGGCTATAGAACCAAAAAGGCTAAAAGAAAAGGTGTCAAGCTTGGAAATTGACTGTAATCTTGCACAGATATAGCAGAAAGAAGAAGCCCAGAAGAACCATAGAATGGGTGGAAGGATCAAACTCCTTGGGAAGGATTTGACCCTACAACAACCACTCAGATAGATAAAGGAAATGCTCTGTTCCAATAACATTGACTCCATTAATGATGTTTGACCATCAATATAAGTAATTTTTTAAAAAACTGAACTGGTGAAAGTGGCCACCGAAGCAATAGAGAAAACCAAAGGAGACATGGGATACCAGCCTAAATAAATCAACCAACTTAATACTCTCTTGAACGCAAAAACAGATATCAGCTGGATGAACTGGGCATAGGAGACAGAATGGGGACCATCATAGAAATCAAGAAGGTTCTTACTAAAAGGAACCTTATGCTCAATCTGCAGAAGAAGTGCCAAAGCATACAAGATGACATTGATAGGTTCATGGTAAAATTTGGAATTTTCAGGGAAAAAGGCCTTCCCAGTCCTAAGGTCATCCATGACAAACTTGTGACCCATGAGGACTATGTGGATAAACCAAACAAATTGGCCTAGGACCAAGCTAGTACTTCAGGGGTAAAAGCTCTACCCACAGGTAAGTTTTTGTATGATAATCTGGAAAATATGTTCTTTCAAGAGCACAAAGAAAAACATATGTTTGTAAATAAGCCAAATTTTCCAGGTATACAGAAGCTGATGAGACATATCGAAAGATGTTGAAGCTAAAATTACCTAAACATGAATGGTTGGAAAAATTGACAGATTTACTATAAAGTTACTATAGTAAATCCACATGAAATAGGGCCAAAGTGTAGCAGGTAAGGAGTATCAGTAGATTGAAGACATAAAGTGATTCTAGCACACAGCTATAAGCAATTGAAAGAGCCAAATTTGAATTACAACAGCCAGCACAATCACAATAAAAGGGACAGAAAGAAGGCAGTTCTCCATCTGTCTCTATCTTCATGCTTGAAGATATTTTTGGTTACCTAAAATAATTCTCATATTGTTATGAGATATTTTGTAACATTTTTTGTATAAATACTTCACATTTTGAAGTAATTAGTGTGGATTAAAATACATTTATGTAGACATTTTATATCAAGCTAAGGAGCTATTGTAATCAAGACTGGACTGGTTTGCTAGGTCATGAAATAAAGCTAAATACATTTCACTGGATTCTTGTGCACAGTTGGAACCAAATAAGTATTATCTCTTCATGTTTAATTATTGTTTTCTCGTCATGTTATAAATATTCACATGTTTCCTCTATGAAAACTCAATAGTAAACAAGGAATGATATTTCAGAATTAGCTTTAATTTTCTCTGTCTTGACTGTTTACTTTTTCATTGTTTTCTACTAAACTATCTTGGTCTGAGAATTATTAATTGCTCCCTTACTTCCGTAATTTCCCCCCTTAGGTCCGTAGTAAAGGATTCTTAGTTTCCCTTTGCTACTGATTTCCTTCTGTTCTTCATCTTGATCCTAGTTTAGGGATTCTTAATTTCCCTTTTACCTTGGTTAGGACCACCTCATCCATTTGAACATTAAGATTTGCTTTTTGATGTGCTAGCCTGCCTTGTGAACTCCTACTTTAGCAATTGATCTGATTCATTTAAGCCATTGTTTGATTGACTCCATAGGCCAATGGCCTGAATACTTGTTCTACCCATATGTTTTCTTAAATCCACCACCCAATCAAAACCAAAACATCATGAGCACTAAGAACTAGCTTGAAATCCTACTCAAAACAAAGTTAAATTATCAAGAGAGAGTCCTCTCTAGACTTAGGTTGGTTAGAACCTGAGTCTAAAAGATTAGGTTTGTGGTTACCTCAGATTATTACTTTTTTTATAACTTGTAGGGAAGAATTTTGAGTGATAACATAGTGGTGACTTCACTGGGGAGCTCAAACCCTCAGCCTTAAGAAACCTTTAAGAAATTTCAATTTTTTATTTCAAGCCTCTTAAAGGGTTTATTAGAAGGTATTTCTAAAAAATTCCTAAAAAAGAAAAAATCTGGCTTCAAGGAGAACCTACTATACAAGGGTCAACCCTGGTCCAAATCTCCCCCTATTTTTGAAAATCCCAACCTTATTTTGAGAATAGCTAGATGACAAGAATGTTCAACAAGCCCTAGACCTTTGATCAAAGTAGATTCCTGTCCTGATGAGTGGCTCTTTTTAGAAGACTTCCCTTTTGATGTGTCATTTGACCTCCCCTATTCAGAACCAAGTCTGAAAGTGCACTTGATGACCTAGTTTTAGACCCTGAATTCATTAAATAAGTTGATGTCCAAAGGGAAAACCAATCAATCAATCATTACCTTCTAAACTCCACTCAGTCATCCCTCACTACTATTAAAATCCCTGGACTTTTTGAAACAACTTCAACTTCTTTTAGTTCACCCTCATTTCCTCACACATCTGAAGTTCATTCCTCATCTCCGTTCATACCTTTGCTTCCCCATCAATCTATCACTACCCATCAAATACCCATTACCCCTGTTACCCCAAATCCCCCTATTGTCTCAAATCCCCTTGTTATCCCAACTCCTGTTCTCAATCCTATCCAACTTAGAGCTATGGCACTCAGATATGCCCCTCTTGTGATGCCCGCTCCTCAAGGCATCTTGCCACCAGACTATCAGAGTAAAATTGACCTATTTGATGGCACTAGATCATACATGGCACAAAAACACACGAAAAATGACAGATTATTTTTAACTACATGAAATTGTCATAGGAGATGTCCAAATGAGAATTTTTTCCCAAACTCTAGCTGGAGAAGTGAGAACATGGTTTAGATCTCTGCCTAATAATAGTATAGATAGTTTAGAAGTTTTTTACTAGCAATTTTTAAATAGGTGGGAGAAGAAAAAAAGCCCTCTTCAAACTCTTTTTGAATATGAAAACTTCAATAGGGGACCAAACGAAACCATTCAGGACTACTGTACTAGATTTAACAATGTATATAACGCAACACCACTTGACCTGAGGCCCCCCCCTGGCTTAGCCCTGATAAAGTTTCCACACAGGTTTGACACTGACACGGATTTTCAACTTAGAGAATGAATCCCCTTACACTAGAAGATATGTAAAGTGTAGTAGTTAGTGTAGAAGCTAATCTGCTATCCAAGAGAGCTAGGGTTAGAAATGAAAGGGGAGCACCCCTGAAAGATGAAACTTCACTCTTTGATCAAAAAATGAATGCTTTAACTAAAGGAATGGAAAATTTGATGGATAGGATAGAAATCATTGAAAGGAAACCTCACTGGGATAACCAACAGGCACCTCCAGTAAGGAATCCAAACTTCAGGAAAAACGAGAACCAAAATACTAGTAAAAATGGGCATGATCAGAACATTAGACCTCCTTTCTAAGAGAACTATGTTGAAACTTACCATCAAGAAAACCTTGAGCTAGACACTCAAATTAACTTAATGGGGTTAGATGATGAGGAAATGGTCTTTCTAACTCACGATGACCAAGAATTATACATGCTTCAGCAATTACATACCCAAACTAGAGAATATTTTGACTACAAGCAAGGGCATGACTCCACTATCTTCAAAGTGCATAAACAATACAATTTGAGGAGCAAAAAGAGCACTAATTTTGCAGACAAAAACAAGAAAACAATACCTAATTAGCCTAAGAAAGTGAAAGATACTCCAGTTACAAAAACTCTACAAATCCTTTCTAGATCAAATCAGAACCCTCCCAGTCCCACCATTGAATATATAACCAATGACCAACCTCCTAATGAGCAACCTTCCACTTCATTTCCTCTCAAGGAAACAATGGAACGGTCTCCAGAAATTATATTAGAAAATCCAATTAAAAAGACTTCAAACACTGAAAAGGAAGAAAAAACTACTCCAAACCCTGTTGCTAAGATTTCAAATGTTCAAATAGACAAATCCCATTTGCCTTTTGATTCGGGAGCAGAGGTGGCTAAACTCAAAATCTATTCCCTTAACAGAACTGGTTAAACATGAAACTTATAGATCTCAAATAAGTAAATATTTAAACTTTGTTGAGAATGAAGAATCTGTTAACTTATTTGATGAGCAACTTGAGTTAATTTTCGGTCCTGATGTTAATGGAAAACTAGTGGAAGGAGGGATACCACCCTTCTACATTAGCCTTAACATCCATGATAAAATCCTACATAATGCCATGCTAGACTCTGGTGCTTCACACAATCTTATGCCTAAATATGTTATGCAAAAGCTCAACTTGGATATCACTAGACCTTATAAGGACCTATTTTCATTTGATTCAAGCCAAGTTAAGTGCCTAGGACTTATAAAAGACATGTGTTTCCCTAGTGTAGTACCCTACTAAGACCATTCTTATGGACAGAGTTGTTGCTGATATACCACCTAAATATGGCATGCTGCTATCTAGATCGTGGGGTGCCAAACTCCAGGGATCTCTGCAACTTGACATGTCATATGCTACCATATCAGTCTTTGGACATCCTAAAAATTTGTATAGAGAGACTCTGATGAAGTATGTAGTGAGTACCTAGGAGAGACCTCAAAACTTTCCTATATATTCAATGCATTTTGATATTGATTCTTTCATTGTTTGCAATGCTGAATCAAACCAAGAAGACACTTCACACAACATTATTGAAGAACCAAAAGAAATTACAGTAGCAAAAGACAATCAAAGTATCCAAATTCAAGAGATTTCAGATAATAAAGATGACCTGGATACTTTAATCATAGAAGATTTTGTTCCCCTAGACAGTAAGAATTATGAACATGAAATTCTTTGGCATCTTGAATTCGATGGGTCGGTCAACAAACTAGGTGCAAGAGCAGGAGTATGGATTTATAACTTATAAAATGATCATTCAAAGGATTATGCCTACAGATTAAAATTTAAATGTACAAACAACATGGCTGAGTACGAAGCACTTCTGTTAGGTCTCAAATTGGTCAAAAGGTTAGGAGCCATAAGAGTCCCTATTATGGGAGATTATGAGTTGGTAATAAAAAAAATTAACACTGTTTATATGACTAGGGATCGTATCTTAAGGTTTTATAGAGGAACAATTGTAGAAATACTAAATACTTTTTTAGAAACCAAGCTTGTTGTTATTCCAAGAAAACACAATATACAAGCTCACAGTTTAGCTATGTTTCCTAGTACTTGCAAGTTGCCATTTTAGCCTAACCATCAGTACACTGCCGAGGTTAGGTGCCAACCTGCTATTCCTGACAACTTAAGGAACTGGAAAGTGTTCAATAATGATCAACAAATTAACAATTTTCTAACTTTAGATGATGAATTTGTAAATAGCAACATAGACATAGACATAACATTAGATTTTGACTACACTGATAAAGTAGAAATTAACAAAGTAGAAGATGAAAGCATAGATAGATTCCATCCCACAAAGTTTACAAAATCAGATATTCGAAACCTAAAACAAATTGAAATTGATGAAGAATCTGAAGTCATTAATCTTAAAGATATTTTTTTGGCCAAAGGATTAACTCCTTTGGAGGACTTGTTTGATTCAAATGTTGTCCCTAAAAAGCCGAAAATGGAACCCTTAAAATCAGACATTGAGGAGTGTAACATAGGCTCTAAAGAAGATCCCAAAATGATAAAACTTTCAAAGTCTTTACCTCCCAATGGAAAAGTGAAATACATACAATTGTTAAAGGCATTCCAAGATGTTTTTGCTTGGAACTATGAGGACCTTAAGTCCTATGATACCAGCATAATACAACACACCATTACCTTAAAAGAAAACCAGAAACATTTTAGACAGAAGCTTAGAATGATTAACCCAATTCTGTTGCCTTCTATTGAAAAAGAGATCAAAGAATGTACTAAGCTAAGATCATTGCACCAATTAGATTCTCAGATTGGGTCTCTAATTTGGTACCTACAAGAAAGAAAACTGGTGAAATTAGAGTGTGTGTTGATCTTAGGAATCTAAATAAAGTTTCACTCAAGGATAACTACCCTCTCCCTAAAATGGATCACATATTACGGAGGGTATTAGGTTCAACCAAAATCTCACTGCTAGATGGGTTTTCTGGTTATAACCAGATTTTAGTCCACCCGGATGATCAGGGAAAAATTGCATTAACTACTCCATGGGGCACTTTCATGTATGTGAAAATGCCTTTTGGGTTAAAAAATGCAAGGGCCACCTTTCAAAGAGGAACGGACATAGCCTTTGCTAAGGAAATCAATGACTTCCTGGTAATATACCTAGATGATATCACGGTATTCTCTAAATCAGATCACCAACACCTGGATTATCTTAGGTAGGTCTTCAGCAAGTGTACGAAGTATGGAATTTCTCTGAATAATAAAAATCTTTTTTTGGGTTGGAAGAGGGAAAATTACTAGGCCACATTATCTCTAAAGATGGTATCTAGATTGACCCAACAAGAATTGAAGCCATTTTATAGATACCACATCCTAGGAAAATTAGAGAACTACAAGCATTTTTAGATCAAATAAAATTTTTGATAAGATTTATCTCTAACATAGTTGAACTAATTAGATTATTATACAACATGTTAAAGAAAGATTCGACTATTAAATGGACTCTAGAGGCTAAAAGGTATTTTTAAGATATAAATCTAGCCTTAACACAAACACCGGTTTTGATCAGTCCAATGTTTGATAGGGATTTCATCATATTTTCTTTCGCCTCAGAACATACCATTACTGCAGTCCTACTGTAGAAAAATGATCAGGGTTTTGAACAACCAATAGCCTTCTTTAGTAAAGCCCTGAGATATGCTCCTTTAAATTATAATATAATAGAAAAGCAAGCTTTTGCTCTAGTCAAAGCTATTAAGGATTTTAGAGTTTATATCTTGTACTCTCATATAGTAGCTTATGTTCCCAATGTTGTAGTCAAAGACATCCTAACACAAGATGGACCAGGTGGAAAGAGAGGGAAGTGGATAGCTACCATATTAGAATATGACTTAGAAATTAAGCCTACAAAATTGATCAAATACCAAGGTTTAGCCAAGCTCATGGCTGAATCAAACTGTCAGGCCCTAGACGTAAATTTCATTGCAAAATTGGATAATGAAGAAGAGATGGTCACTCCACAAATCAGCCAGGCCTTTACTGGCTCACCATGGTATGCTAACATTATATACATTCTACAAAATATTCAAGCTCCTCTAGAGTTATCTAGGACTAAAAGTAGGTTCTTAAAAATGAAATCTTTGAAGTTTTTCATAATTGACAATGTTTTATTTTGGAAAAATCACGAAGGCATCCTTCTTAATTGTTTGTTAAAGGAAGAATTTGTCAAAATATTACAAAATTTTCATGCAAGTGACTATGGGAGACATCTTTACTGGAAGACCACAACTGATAAGATCTTAAGAGTTGGTTTTTACTGGCCCACTCTATTTTCTAATGTAAAGAAATTTGTAACCTCATGTCACAAATGTTAGATTATTGAAGGAAAGAGAAAACTATTACCATTACCTTTGAAACCAATATGTACTGAAGCACCATTTCAATAGTGGGGTCTTGAATTCATTGTTGAAATTCACCTCCCTTCCTCTACCCAACATAGATGGATCTTGACTGCTACAGGTTATTTTACAAAGTGGATAGAATCCATACCCTCAAGGCAAGCTACTGATACTATCATAATAGGTTTCCTTTAGGCCAACATTTTGTCTAGATTTGGTTTTCCAACCAAAATCATCATAGACAACGTAGCAGATTTTAAATCAAATAGGATGATTGATTTCTACAATAGATATCATATAACCTTGGGTGACTCCACAGCCTACTATCCCCAAAGAAATGGACTAGCAGAGTCTTCCAACAAGAGCTTATTGAATATCATCAAAAAATTGTTGGAATATAACAAGAAAACCTGGAACAAGAAGCTAGTAAATGCGTTGTGGGCAGATAGGCTAACCATAAAGAAATCCATTGGTACTAGTCCTTATCAGCTAGTTTATGGAATGGAGGTTGTTTTTCCATCGTCCTTGGGACCACCAGTGATGAAATTGCTCCAAGAAGCACAAGTGAGCCAAATGATATTCAAGGGAGGATCAACCAGACAATTCACTTACAACAAACCAGGGAAGAAGTGTATATCAAATCCCAAGTTGTGCAGGAGAGAATCAAGAAAGCTTTTGACAAAAGGACCAAGGCAGAAGATTTCTACCTAGGAGATAATGTTTTGAAATGGTACTCAAAGAGGGAGGATAAAGGTAAACATGGGAAGTTTGACTTCCTATGGAAAGGTCCTTACACCATTTATGCTTTCAGGGGTAATAATGCTTTTTTCCTCAAAGAATTGAATGGTGTAGAAGTAGAAGGAGGACCAGTTAATGGTTGAATGCAAAAGCACTATATAGATCCCAGTCACTAATTTCACTAATCACTTGTACATATTTTATTCTTCAAAAAGTTTAGTGTTGATTGGATGGTAATTTTGGAGTTGAAGCCCAAAGAGAAGGCCCTAAGCTTCAAAAGTTTCACTATCATAAATATCAATAAAGCAGCAAAGTAAAAGGGAAAAGTTGTAGAGTAAAATCACAGTAATTCAAAAGGCCATTGATCTACTAGTTCTTAACATTTCATTAGGAAATTCCATCCCCAAGTGGAGCCATTGTTGTGTTCCTATACCAGTAGCAATCATAATTCTTGAATAGCTGAGGTCAAATCTATAATCTGTACATACCTTTGATTTCTACAAATGTTTTCCATATTAAAAAAATAAAAAAATTTAAAAAATGTAAAGAGGGTATGTCCTAAAAGAAAAATTAAGGGATAAAAAGAATAAAAAGGGTTAAAAAAATGAAAGAATATAACCCCAAAAACAAAAAGACCATGAAAGTGCGCAAGACAAAATGCCACTACTATTTACTTTTCTGCATAATAATGATTGTGTGTGACTTCTTATTCATGCTGCAATCCATGGATAGTCAAAATGTTTAAGCTTGGCTATTTCATGTTTTCAATTTTATGCTTATAGATAGAGAATAAAATCTGACCAAACTGTTTGATCTTGGCAGATAATTAGATTAGTTAGAGTGAATAAAAGGAGATCAACTATTTAATCTGAGCCCTTGGATGTAATAAGGTTAGACTTAGATAGATTATTCATGTAAAAGAAAAGAAAAATCTCCATGCAAGCACCAGAGTATGTGAAACTATCAACCCATGCCCAACTACCAACCTGCTGAGGTTGTTGAACTTCCAGACCATCCTTCAGCCGTGTATGCTTCCTGCAAACCATGCACAGTCACCCATCAATCCGTTTAGAGTCAAAACTAGGTATTTACCCAAAATCACTGAGAAACCATGTTTAATTCCCAAACCTTTACTTCAATGCTTTAAGTTATTAAGTAATTTAGTAAAAAAATTTCCCATCAACTACAAACCATTCCGAATTGAACCAATTTGCCCCCAATTTGACAAAAAACCTTTCGCCCCCTTCCTTGAATCCACAAGAACCAAGGATGGTTGTGCTAGTTGCATTGAATGTCTGGCCAATTTCCATTTCCCACCAGGATTTAGACCATTTCCCTTTGGCAAAAAAAGACTTTCAAATGAAAGATATCTTTGTTGAATAATCCCCATTGAAATTATTCTGCAGGTACAGAGACCAGCACTTGAACCATATAGACAAAATAGTTCTTTGGGAATCAAACCTGCCTAAGTACCAATTCCCCAGCATCCATATCTTCCATGAAATTGATCACTATTGTCATGCAAACTACAATCCAATACAATACTTTTCCCCTGACCAGACAATACTTTTCACCATCACCGCTGAATCCATAAATGAAATGCAGTAGTTGCAACCTGGTCAAAATCTTACTCCCCTTTCTATTGGAGACTTTCTTGATAGATTCCCTAAAATCCCCCTTTCCAAATTTTCTCAATTTTCCAGACTTTAGTTGTGGAAGAAGAACACATACCAAAGGATCCCCCTCCATACATGTCATCCTATTTTTCTCAGCTTGGAAAAGACATCATATCAATGATATCCAGTGTTTTAGGCTACACTACTCGTAAGTATGTAGATGAAATTATTCTTGCCTACTTGTCCATTTTCACTTCTGGGAAACCCCCTGACATCATGTTTAACTATGCCAAATTCATCTCAGATAAAATAAATGATCAGTTCATGCCATTGGAAAATTAGAGAGTATTCAAGTACTCATCAGTGTTATATCATCTCTTTCTATACTATCAAGCTGATAATTTTCCCTTCACTGTTCAAAAGCTTGACACTAGAGGCAATCCTAGATCAGTAGTCTTCTGGACCCCTTTAATCCACAAATATGAATCTCCATACACCTATACAGATTTTATAGATCTATTTGTGCATCCAGTAGCAACCATGCTAATAGGAAGTCCTCCTCCAAGAATCAATGCAGATATTAGGAGGGTCCTACGGCTGTCCAAATAGTACAAAGTGGGAGATTGGTACTTGTACCAAAATCACACTAAAAGCAGAATATATGGCTATGAATTGGCACCTTAGAAATTGCCTAGATACCTCCCAATGAGATTATTTTCCCTGGAGTACTACAGGAAAATAATCAACTCTAATAAGGTACATTTTTTGGAGGCCAAGTAGAAGGAACAACTCCAAATAAAAGACGAGCTAGGCCCCTTTGTGTGTAACAGTAGAGAAGTTGGAAGAGTTGCAGAGGAAATCATTCAAGGGCTCAAACTCGAACAAAGCTTCATCTGGAGATATGACCCCTTTGATGTCATCTATAACAACAGATAGAAAAACAAATTGTATCCCTACATCCACCACTGAATTCCTGAGATTGAACAATATGCAAACCAACTAGAATGGGTGGAGAACACTTTAGTAGACAGAGCACAAAAATAATGTATTGATTGATCTAGAAAGGATACTTGATGAAAGTTCCTTTGTATAGATACTAGGAGAATCCCTATCCCAGAGGGAAACACAGGGCGAAAGTGAGCAGCAATCAGAAGCAACTCAAGAGCCAGAAGATTTAGAACAGCTAGACATATTAGAAGAGTTGACTCAAACAAAACAGACAAAACCAATCATGAGAACTCCTCCTATTTTACATACTCCTATAAAGGAGGAGAGAAATCCTAAAAGAGATAGGGAGGAGGCCACTGCATCTAGTAGACCTATTGCCCAAACCTATGTTAAAAGGCAAAGGTTGAATCCCATTTCAGAGCAAGAGTTCATGGAGGAAATAGCAGGCACAATAGTTTCAGAAAGGGCAGAGAGCAGGCAGACCACTCCCTCTGGAGGTACACAAGAACCTTCCACTTTACAGGCTCAAATGTTGGAAAGACAACAAAGTGTTGAAGTATCCTCCTTCAGGGCTCCAACAGGCCAAGACCAAGATATCAGAGAAAAGTATAAAGAAATGAAGGCCAGAAATGAAAGATTAAAGGCTCAAAGTTATGCTTAATACCTAAAAATGGCTCCCACCAATCAGACTAGGCTTATGTCAGCCTTTGATGTGAAAGAAGGTGAGATGCAGATGACTTTTATGAAGCCTACCATACAATAGCCCAGGTCAATAGTAGATTATTTGAAGATGGACTTTGAGGTACTGGCGAAGGACATTCATCCTATTGACCAAATAGAATTACATAGGCAAACTGGAGAAATGGTCTATTATACACTGACCAACAAGGCTATTGCATCACATCAACTCCAAAATTCACTGAATAATATATCAATGCAATTCCAGTTAGAGAAGGCCTCTTCACAAGCCAAGGATACCAAGATAAAGTCCTTAGAGGACTTAATCATAGAGTTGGGGTATGATCCAAAGGATGTCAAAGCTACAAAAAAATTAATCAAGAAAAAGAATGATGACATAGTTGTCTTGAAAAAGTAGCTTAAAATCCCTCATCTGCATCATCCTCAAATAGCTAAAATATTAGAAAGCTGGAAGGCGCAAGAGGAGCTTATGGGCTTAGTCCTTAAGCTGAAAGAATAATTAAAGGAGACAGAGAAGGAGCTAGACAACTTGATATAGTCTAAGCAAAGTGAGTTGGCCACCACTCCACAGACTGTCATTCCTACAGTCTCTACAGCAGTACCTTCTACGTTGGCTACTTCCTTAGCACCAACAGTTCCTCTAGTTACAGTTATGCCAGTCACAGGTACATCAACAAGCGTAGGGACATCCACTGAAAAGATAGCAGAATTGGTAAAAGCCATGGAAGAGATGACTATCTAGGCTACAGAACTTAAAAGGCTAAAAGAAAAGGTGTCAACCTTGGAAATTGACTGTAAGCTTGCACAAATATAGCAGAAAGAAGAAGCCCAGAAGAACCATAGAATGGGTGAAAGGGTCAAACTCCTTGAGAAGGATTTGACTCTACAACAACTACTTGGGTAGATAAAGGAAATGCTTTTCTCCAACATCATTGACTCTGTCAATGATGTTTGGCCATCAATACAAGTAATTTCTGAACCAACTGAACTGGTGAAAGTGGCCACCGAAACAATAGAGAAAACCAATGGAGACCTGGGGTACCGGCTTGAAGAAGCCAACCAACTTATTACTTTCTTGAACAAAGAATACGGATATCAGCTGGATGAAATAGGCATAGAAGACAAAACATGGACCATCATAGAAATCAAGAAGGTTCTTACTAAAAGAAGCCTTACACTCAATCTGGAGAAGAAGTGCCAAAGCATACAAGATGACATTGATAGGTTCATGGTAAAATTTGGAATTTTCAGGGAAAAGGGCCTTCCCAGTCCTAAGGTCATCCATGACAAACTTATGACCCATGAGGACTATGTGGATAAACTAAACAAATTGGCCTAGGACTGAGCTAGTACTTCGGGGGTAAAAGCTCTACCCACAGGTAAGGTTTTGTATGACAATTTGGAAAATCTGTTCTTTCTAGAGCACGAAGTAAAGAATCTATTTTTAAATAAGCCAAATTTTTCCAAGTATGTAGTAGTTGATGAGATATACCAAAAGATTCTGAAGCTAAAATTACCTGAAGATGAATGGTGGGAAAAATTGACAGATTTACTATAAGGTTACTAAAGTAAATCCACATGGAATCCAGGTAATACAGGTAAAACAGGGTCAAAGTGTAGCAGGTAAAGAGTATCAGTAGATTGAAGACATAAAGTGATTCCAGCATAGAGCTATAAAGCAACTGAAAGAGCAAAATTCGAATTACAACAGCAAAAACAATCACAATAAAAGGGACAAGAAGGCAGTTCTCCATCTGTCTCTATCTTCATGCTTGAAGATATTTTTGGTTTCCTATAATAATTCTCATATTGTTATGAGATATTTTGTAACATTTTTTGTATAAATACTTCACATTTTTAAGTAATTAGTGTGGATTAAAATACATTTCTATAAACATTTTATATCAAGCTAAGGAGCTATTGTAATCAAGACTGGACTAGTTTGTTGGGTCATGAAATAAAGCTAAAGACATTTCACTGGATTCTTGTGCACAGTTGGAACCAAATAAGTATTATCTCTTCATGTTTAATTATTGTTTGCTCGTCATGTTATAAATATTCACATGTTTTCTCTATGAAATCTGAATAGTAAACAAGGAATGATATTTCAGAATTAGCTTTATTCTCTCTATCTTGACTATTTACTTTTTCATTGTTTTCTACTAAACTATCTTAGTCTGGGAATTCTTAATTGCTCCCTTACTTCCATAGTTTCCCCCCTTAGGTCCATAGTAAAGGATTCTTAGTTGCCCTTTGCTACTAATTTCCTTTTTTCTTCATCTTGATCCTGGTTTAAGGATTCTTCATTTCCCTTTCACCCTAGTTAGGACTACCTCATCCATTTGAACCTGCAAATTTTCTTTCTGTTGTACTAGCCTGCACTGTGAACTCCTACTTTAGCAATTGATCTGATTCAGTTAAGCCACTCTTTGATTGACTCCATAGCCCAATGGCTTGAATACTTGTTCTACCCATCTGTTTTCTTAAATCCACCACCCAATCAAAACGAAAACATCATGAGCACTAAGAACTAGCCTGAAATCCTACTCAAAACAAAGTTAAATTATAAAGGGAGATGCCTCTCTGGACTTAGGTTGGCTAGAACGTGAGTCTAAAATATTAGGTTTGTGGTTACCTTGTATTATTCCTTCTTTTATAACTTCTAGGGAAGACTTCTGAGTGATAACACCCCACACACTCAGATGCATTCCTATTATTCTATAGCCTCAAATGCAGTTTCGTAAATATGATGGGTTCGGTTCCTACCAATCACAGTGTTCATAGCATGCATGTCTCCTTCAGATGATCCATTTATTGAATTGAGGCTTCTGTGATCCATATTAAGTTTATGAGAGATTTTTTGGCGTAAATCACAAGACATTTCATTTGTGATGCGTTTCAAACCAACTAGTGTGGTTCATCGTCAGGACAAGTTGAATGAGCATATTAGGCTTTGCATGTTAAATAGATAGAGCAGAAACTCCAATGGCTGAATTCCTTGACCAGGTAACGGCTATATTGACAACGACTAGATTTGACCGGTTAGTTGGGACAGGATTAGGAGTATGACCAATATTTAATTAAATTCTTAAAAAAGTAAAAGGACCCTTTTTATCCACTTATAATTATAAATAAATTATAACCTAAATTAATTTACATTAATAGTTAGTTAGTTATAAAAATTATTAAATATATAAATATAATTTTATTCAAATATAAGTCAAAGGGACTGTTCCATATACTAATATATAAATAAATATTAATAATAAACTAAATTAATTTTAAATAATAGTTATTTATAGAAGTTAGAGTAATTTAAGGTTATGATAATAGAGTAATTTAATTATAATTATGATATTATATATATATATATATATATATATATATATATATAACTAAATTATAAAATAAATTAATTTAAATTAAAAGTAAGTTATCCAAGTTAATAAATCTAAATATTAGAATAGTTAGTTATAAAAGTTATAAATCTTAGGGTAATATATAAGGTAAGTTATATAATTTAATTAAAATGTAAGTTAAAGGGATAGTTTATACATTTATAATTCTAAAAATATATTAAGATAAATTAATTAAAAATAAATTAATTCCAATTCAATAGTTATTTATAAAAGTTAGTAAAATATATAATAGTGTACTATAAGGGTTAGAAAGAAACTTTTAATATTTAAAATTAATGGTTTATTTAAAGGTTAAAATTATCAAAGATTAATTTCAAGCTTATTTTCTTTAAGTTATTAGCATAAATAAGTGCTACTACAATACCTCAAACTAGATGAACCCCAAGGAACAAAGGCCCCAAGAAATAGGAAAACAGGGGAAAAAATCTAAAAAGACAACAAGAAAAAACAAAACAAAGGGAAGGGAAGGTAGTAAGACCATGACTAGGAGGAGAGGGCTAGAACCCAACAACTATTGACCCTCCAGCCATCCTCTCTATTGAGATTGTTCAGCATTTTTTCAATCTCAAGCGTTTCCCTAAACTTTTGGTGATGGAATTTGGACACTCTAGAAATCACACTAGCCTCCTCAATGCAGACATGATGATTGGTTTTCTCCACATGCTCTGCTAAAGTAGAAGACTTGCTCTCCTATGCTTAAGGTCAGTTACGTGCTCACTAATCCTTTGATTAATGGAGCCACTAGTCTCACCAATATAGGGGGTCCCACATGCACAAGGAATTATATAAACCCCTTTCATATCCTTGGGGTTGATAGGATCCTTCACAGATATGAGGGACTTACGAATGGTATTGAGAGGTCTAAAGGTCGAGGGGACATTATGCTTCTTAAGAATCCTCGCAATCCTGTCCATAGTCCCCTGAACAAATAGAAGATGGACACCAGGAATCCTCTCCTTCTTATCTCTTTTAGCTATCGAATTCTTAGCTGCTTTGAGGAAAGCCTTGTGTCCCAAGTGCCTAATCCATTTAGTTTTGTAGATACCCTCCCTCCAACCCATATTTTGAGGGAAGGGCCATTATATTTCATGTAATCAGTTCATATTATATTCAATCCTGGCTCATATTTTTCTAGATGCATTATATATATTGTACATTGTATTATTTTCTGACTCAGTTATGCCAACATGTCATGTACCATTCAAAATGTACTTCATTGCTCAGTTTGATGTTTCTCAACACACCATTATTTTTGTACTATGTTATCTCGACGGGTATATGTATGCCTCCCCCACCTCATTGAGGTCTGGTACCACAACATAAAAGGTGACTTGCATTGGTCTTTCCCCCTCTGCCCCTATCCTCCTGCTTCAGTTGTATTGGTCTCTCTCTCTCTCTCTCACTCCACTTTGTTGTGTAGTGTTTGTGTCTTTACAACACAGTTCGATCATACATTTTCCACCTAACACTCGTACATTGGGGGTAAATATGTTATCACCAAAATATTGATCATCTAGCCTAATTTACTAGATGGATAAAACTACACCATGTAAAGCGAATTTTACAATAGTAAAATTTATTTCACTGTGAAAATTACTTAATA
This sequence comes from Pinus tabuliformis, assembly GCA_031772625.1. NCBI lineage: Eukaryota > Viridiplantae > Streptophyta > Pinopsida > Pinales > Pinaceae > Pinus > Pinus tabuliformis. The sequence goes on along the minus strand of CM062804.1, from coordinate 327,010,995 downwards.
AACCACTTTTGTGAAGTAATTTATAATTAAACTTGTTAGCCCTGAGGTGCAGTGCCAACATTTTGAAGGCTAAAGAAAGGACATGGTCTGCTTTGCTATCCTAAAGAGGGCCCCATATGGTCCATTACCCCACTTTCCTCACTCTTACACTTACGTCTCAATCCGCTTGTTTCCTAACCCAACCCTCACATCACTACGAAACCCTCTTTCGCCTTAGCCTTAAGCAAATTAACCCAAAGCCCTTGCAAAACCATACCTTTCTGTCATATGCACCCTCTACACATTTCTCGAGGACATCTCATACTTCCTTGTCCCTCGACCGTTGATCTACCCCTACCGATCTGACGGCCCAATTTTCACGATCAACAAAATATGCCTGATTGTTCCCCGCCATTAGATCACCCATGCCATATCTAACGGCTGTCACTCATATTGCGCAAGCAACAAGCAAGACGAATACCTGCCCGATAAAGGCGGTATTTCTCTCTCCTCTGCTTCTACATGTCATCCACTAAATGGAATTGGGCGGACTTCACCATTTACGACTTACCGCCCGATACCCTTCCAATAGAAACCATAACTGCCCAAACAAAACCACCCCCGTGCATTATCATTTGCACACCTCCTCCTCCCGATAGCCATCCAATCTGCTCACCCAAGATCTAATGGCCCAGACATGTTCCGCTCTCACCACGACCTCAAGCCTCCTGCGCTCGATCTCCACTGTGCATTCCCCTCAATCCAACAACCCTCTTCATGATCGCTCACACTTGTCCTTCTCCACTATGTCATTTCTCCATCCGTCTGATTTGACACATCCTCCCATACATGCACCTCTTACGCCACTTCCTATTAGTTACCCATGGAAGAAGGTGGTTGACTCTGTCAGTATTGTGACAATTGGGTCGCTGAAATGAATTAACAGAAAGCATGGCCAAAGGAAGAAGGACACAAAACGATCTCTGCAAATAGAATTAAATAGTCATGGAGCCTCACAGACACAATCAAGCCAACCAGCTAACAAGGCAATGTTGTACCAGGATTAATTACTGCTTTAATGATGGAGGGGAAATTGTGTCCTTGAATGCAACCAGGCAGTTAATGACAGTAGGGGATAGATTAAGACACCTCCAGCCTTAAAAAGCTAGAGAGAATCGTAAAGAGCTATAAATAGTTTAAAGTAAGAGGTAATTAGGGTTCAACCTCTAGAGACCGTAGATATTCTGTTCCTTGCAGTGTCTCATCTTCATTCTCAGCAATACAAGCTTGTTTTGGTGTTACATGTTCAATGTCCATTTCCCTCCTATTCTAAACTTGCACCTGGATAAGTTTATTCATGTCTTCTCCTATATCTAATGCTAGATAACTTTCATCTTATCTCTGCATTGGTAAATTGGATTTTCTATTGAATAGGTCGTCCATGTTTCTTTTGTATCCAATGCTAGATAACTATCATCTTATCTCTACGTTGATAGATTATATTTGCAAGCTTCATTTACTGGCTGCAGTCGGCCATCATATATTATGTATGCATCTATTGGTGTGGTTAGTATTCTCCATTCATTCACTTAATCTCCAAACTATTGAGCATTAGTGGTCTAAAGCCTTGTAGGTTGAGGGTGTTCATACATGTCTGGAGTGAAAACAGATTTGAAGTGATTATCTGGCTTGAACCAAACCATCATCCATTCCAATAGTCGCTAGAACAATATTGAAGATTATATGTTACCAGGCATCTCCGAGCTACAACCTAGGAGATTTTCTTGGAGCAATAACATAATTGGCATCGTTGCCGGGGAGAGGAGATGGAAGCTCAGCTTCCCTGGGAGATGACACAGATCCAGCTTTGATGATAGACAAAGTATGGACACATCTTTGATTGTAATCATCTATCTAGTGACTCTACTGGAGATCGAATCTCTTGGCAACTCCACATCATAGTTCTGGATAAGTTTGTGTGGCATACTCGAAGAAATCCTCAGATGTCACCAACTGACCTAGTACCTAACCCTAAAAATATCATCAATGAAAGAAAGGTATCACAGAAAGGAGCATCAGGATCAGGTAAATCTAAACAATCCTCTATATCTCTGCAAGAAAGGCTTGTAACAGAACAAGTACATGCTGAGAGTATAGCCTCTGACACTAGCAGTGAAGAAAAACTTTGAGAGATTCATAAAGCTCCTTATTCTTTATTTTTTCCTTTTTCTTTAGGCCCAAAGGAACCCTCACCCCCTACCCATCATATTCCTTTAATTCTGTTATTCACTCCTCAATTCCCTACCTTTCAGACTACTAGTGCTTTTGTATCCACCACAGCCATGGCAGGTCCACAAGCACTCACCAAAATGGAAAGAATCATAGTTTCTAGGTACGGACCTCTAGTATTGCCCACTCCTTTCAATGCCATGTCTACTGGGGAATATCAAGAATACATGCCAAGTTCACTGGGACTGAAGGGGTTACTGCTAAATAACATCTTGAGTCATTTTATAGCTATGCCGATAATCTAGATATTAGTGAAGATGATGTGTGGATGAGAGTATTTGTCCAAATCCTAGATGGAGAGTCTAGAAAATGGTTCAGAGAATTGACCCCTAGATTTATAACAAATATTGAGGCCTTAGATGATGTATTCCTAAAGCATTGGGGGGATAAGAAAGACCTGCTCTACTACCATACTGAGTTTGGGAACCTATAAAGAGAAAATGGGGAGTCACTTTTTGATTTCAATAAAAGGTTTAACCACATGTACAGCAAGATACCAGCTAAAGTGAAACCAACTCCTACCTCTGCTAAACTCACTTTTGCTAATGCCTTCGATTCTGATTTTTGTCTACTATTAAGGGAAAGAAGATGTGCTTCTCTGGCTGAAATGCAGGATGCAGCCTTGGAGGTAGAATCCAACATCATGGCTACAGAGAAACTCAAGGGACATGTTGACTAGAGGAGACAGAGGGGTGAATGTTCCTCATCTTCAGACCTCAAGATAAGTAATATGACGAATATGATAGAGTCACTAGCCTGTGAAGTCTCCAAATTAAAGGCTAAACAACACCCAGGGAAAGGAAGAGTTCCTAATACCTTTGTTCCTAGGAATCCGAATGCACACAGAAAAGCCAATGAGCATTTGCAGATTATGCAAAGGAGCAAAGAGGCCAATGAAGACCAAAGGGTGAAGGCCTCTTTCTAGAATGTAGTCATGGAAGAGGAGCATTTTGAAGAAGATGATGAGATCCATTTTATGGAAGACAAAGGCAGTGCTTCCTTTTCGACCTTGGTTGCCTATGAAGAGTCGCCATTCAAGGACCAGACCAGTTGAGAATGGGATGGTGGGGCTGTCCTGCAAACTGAAAATCGGCAAAGATATAATCTGAGGTCGAAGATGAATAATGCCAAGGAAATCCCTGTTCAAAGAGCTGTTATCCTTGCAATGCAACAAACTAAGAAGAAAAAATGACGAACAATTGATCTTGTCATTCTCAAAGCTCAAGCTCAGGAGGTAAGAGGCCGCAACAAGTCCCCTTCTCCTTTCAGTTTTGAACTAGAAATCCAGAAGCTGAAAATATCTATACCTCTAGTGGAACTAGTGAAGAATGAAGCCTTTAAGAGACCAATCCTTGAGGCCCTTGAGCTTAAGTCCACACAAGCATCAAACGACTATGTGAATATACAAGATGAAAAACTTGCAGTTGTTCTTAGCCCAATGACTGAACCTTCTGATAACAATTGCTCATGATTCTATGTCTGTTGACTATTCATGACAAAATCCTTCACAATTGTCTGTTGGACATAGGTGCCAGCCATAATCTAATGCCCAAGGCAATCATGGATGAGTTAGGCCTTGACATCACAAGGCCTTATCATGACTTGTTTTCTTCTGATTCTAGGAAGGTGAAATGCTTGGGGCTAATCAAAGATCTAGCCGTCACCTTATCTCAGTTGCCTATGAAGAGCATGATGATGGATATTGTGGTAGTAGATGTTCCCCCTAAGTTTGGCATGCTTCTTTCCAGGGGATGGATGAAAATATTGGGTGGAACGTTACAAAATGATTTGTCCTATGCTAATGTCCCAGTCTTTGGAGGTGAGAGTAGGAGATTATACAGGGAAGCTCAGTTAGCTTATATCATCAGTGATGAGAAGAATCCCACTAATCACCCCATCTATGCTGTTGACATTGATTTTGGAGCATGTATCCTCCAAATTGAAGAATCCCAGTTGGCCTCCATGTAGCTCAGGAAACCTGTTTGTCAGGTCACAGAGGAAGAAGGCCCACAAATTTGGGACATGTTCTTCGATGGAGCTTGCTCTAGGGAAGCTACAGGAGTGGGTGTAGTTCTGATATCTCCCACACAAGAATGCATACATTTATCTTTCAAGCTAAATTTTCAGGTCACATATAATATAGTAGAATACGAGGCTTTGATCTTAGGCTTGAAATGCTGCTAAAGAAATGGGCATCAAACATCTGAAGGTGTTTGGAGATGTAGACCTTATTATTCAACAGGTGAATAAGACATTTTAGGCGAGGCACCCCAGGCTGAAAGCATACAGAGATGAGGTATGGAAGCTCAAGGATTCATTCAATAGCTTTAGTATTTCATACATCCCTAGTGCTAAGAATCAGCTTGTTGATTCCCTTGCTATGTCTGCTAGTATGTTTGTTCCTCCTTTACCCCCTAGACTGACTTATGAAGTGCAAGTGAAATACAAACCATCATTGCCTGATAATGTCAAGTATTGGAAAGTCTTTGAATATGATGATGAAGTCAATAAGTTTCTACAAGTAATTGATGAATTCTCTGAAATGCAAATTGATCAAGAGAATGAAGCCATGGAGGAATGCCATTAGTCCCAGCTGAGAAACAAAATTGGTCAAGACAACATTGTCCAACTACCTAGTAATCATATACCCAAAGGGATGGTGCCTCTAGAGAATTTTTTCGATCATAATGATGTGCCCTATAAGCATGCCCAGAAAGAGAATGAGTCTGCAGTGCATAGACATAATATAGGGAGCCTAGATCACCCAAAGTACATAAATCTGTCCACCCACTTGTCTGCTGCCCAAAGCTCTAAATATTTCACCCTGATGAAGCAATTTTTTGATGTCTTTGCCTAGGAGTACACTAACCTTAAGGCTTATGACAAAAACATCATCTAGCATAAGATTCCACTGGAGAAGGACACCATCCCTTTTAAACAGAAGTTGAGACCTATCAACCCTCAATTACTACCTTTGATCAAAAAGAAATTAGGAAATTGTTGGCTGCCAAAATCATAGTTACCATAAGGTATTCAAAATGGATAGCTAACTTGGTGGTAATAAGGAATAAAAATGGAGAAATCAAGCTTTGTGTTGACTTTAGAAATCTGAACAAATGCTCTAAGAAAGACAAAAACCCCCTACGCAAGATGGATAATTTGCTGTAAAGAGCTTAAAGGGCTAGAGTCATGTCTTTCTTAGATGGTTTCTCAGGTTACAATCAAGTTGTTGTGCACCAAGAGGATCAAGAGAAGACTTCCTTCACTAGTCCTTGGGGCACTTTCATGTACTCCAAGATTCCTTTTGGACTGATGAATGCTGGGGCTAATTTTTAGAGGGCCATGGACATAGCCTTTATGGGAGAAAAGGATAAGTTTGCCCTTATTTACCTTGATGACATAACAGTTTTTTCCAACAATCACAAGGAACATTTGCAACATTTGAAGGAGGTGTTTATGAAGTGTAGAATGTTTGGAAACTCTATAAATCCAAAGAAGTCATAGTTTGCTCTAGAAGAAGGAAAAATTTTAGGACATATTGTTTCTGCTACAGGTGTCAATATTGATCCAGAAGGGGTTCAAGCAATACAGACATTGTCCATCCCAAGGTCAAAAAAGGACATTCAATCTTTTTTGGGTAATATTAACTTTGTGAGGAGGTTTATTCAAAATTTTGCAGAACTAGTGAAGCACATCACCTCCACGCTAAAGAAGGGGTCAGAGATAAAATGGACAAAGGCTGCAAGAAGATCTTTCAAACCCATTAAAAGAGCTATCATGGAGGTTCCACCTTAGTTAGCCCAGACTACACCAAGGATTTTTATATTTTCTCTTTCACTTCTTATGATACACTTGCAACAGTCTTGTTGCAGAAGAATGGTGAATGTGTAGAACACCCAATGGCCTTCTTTAGCAAAACATTGAGGGATGCTGAATTAAGGTATGGCCTTATTGATAAATAGGCATATGCTCTTATAAAGTCTATAAAGGCATTCCAACTTTACATCCTGCACTCCAAAGTGGTTACCTATGTACCTTTGACTTCAGTAAAGGATGTCCTAACATAACCAGATGTTGATGGAAGAAGGGCCAAATGGATTGCAAAACTCATAGAGGTAAATCCCACCAAGCTTGTCAAAGGCCAGGGCCTAGCTCAGCTTATAGCTAAGGAAAATTGCAGTTTGTTGGACATAAATTGCATAGGTGCAAAATCATGAGTTGAAAAGGCAGAGGAGGCAATAGAAGAACAAGGGTAGAATCAGTCATTGGCTGAGAATTTGGCTACTTGTGAATGGTATTCCATTATAGCTCATTTCTTGTTCAAGTTAGAAGTCCCTCCAAGGCTTAGATCAAGTAAGGCCAAGACCATTAAGCTCAGATCATCCAAGTTCTGTATTAATAAGAACCTGCTTTATTGGAGGGACCCATCTGGAATCCTCTTCAGGTGTCTAGACAAAGAACAATCTGTCGAAGTCATGCACCAGTTTCATTCCAGCATTTGTGGAGGGCATCACTATTGGAAAAACATAGCCCATAAGATCCTAAGGGATGGGTATTATTGGCCTACTCTATTCTTTGATGTATTTTGATCTGTGAAGTCTTGCGATAGATGCCAGAGGTTTATAGGAAGATAATAGCTGAAATCTTTGCCCCTGAAGCCAATACACACCAATGGTCCCTTTCAGCAGTGGGGTTTAGATTTCACAGGGGAGATTAATCCACATTCCAGTGACCAACATGAGTGGATCTTAGTAGCCACTGACTATTTTACCAAATGGATTGAAGCCATACTGACTAAGAAGGTTGATCACTAGGTTGTCATGAAGTTCTTAACTGAGAATATTTTTACCAGATTTGGCTGCCAAACCAAGATAGTTACTGATAATGTAGCAACTTTCAGAGCAATGGAATTGGTAGACATGTGTGAATAAATGTGCATTAAATTAGTGCATTCTACCTCATATTATCCTCAAGGCAATGGCTTGGCAGAATATTCCAATAAAAGCATGGTAAGGATAATAAAAAAACTGCTAGAAGACAACAAATGGAACTGGGATTCCAAGTTGAAGTTTGCAATGTGGGCAGACAAAGTTACCACCAAGAAATCCATAGGGAACTCTCCATTCAAGCTAGTGTATGGTACTGAGGCTTTTTTTCCAATCCAATTGACCCTCGTTGTGGCCAAATTCTTGCAAGAGGAGTAGGATGAGGAAAATGACATGGTTAGAAGGATGAGTGACTTTGTTGAGGTTCACCAGATCAGGGATCAACTGATTAAGAAGTTAGTAGTGCATCAAAAGAAGATCAAGGAGGCCTTTGACAAAAAAGCAAAGATGGAAAGTTTTTAGGTTGGCGACTGGGTTCTCAAATGGGATGCCTTGAAGGAAAAGAAGGGAAACCATGGTAAATTTGATGCCTTATGGGTAGGAGCATTTGTCATTGCTCAAGTTCAGAGGAACTACACTTTCACTCTGCAAAATTTAGAGGACGAAGATGTTTTTGATGGCCCAATCAATGGGCAGTTTTTGAAACTTTATTTCATTTAAGGCTTTAAAGCCTTGGTAGTGTAAATACGTTTTTCAGTTTTATTTATGCAGAATAGACTCCACGCCCAATGGAAAACTAGGAGGAAGTTTAGATTTTTGTTCTTACCGGAAAGGTAGTGGTCTAGAGTTCTTGAAACCTCATAGGGAGGATTTCATCCCCAGAAGGAGCCAGTGTTAGCCCTGAGGTGTAGCACTGATATTTTGAAGGCTAAAGGAAGGACATGGTCTACTTTGCTCTCCTAAAGAGGGCTCCACACGGGCCACTAACCCACTTTCCTCACTCTTCCACTTACGTCTCATTCTGATCATTTCCTAACCTGACCCTCACATTCTGACAAAACCCTTTTTCACCTTAGCCTTAAGCAAATTAACCCAAAACCCCAGCAAAACCTTATCTTTCCATCATACGCGCCCTCTACACATTTCTCGAGGATGTCCTGCACTTCTGTGTCCCTCCATCATTGATCTTCCCCCAGTGATCTGACGGCCCATGTTTCACGATAAACAAAAAATGCCTGATCGTTCCCCGCCATTAGATCACCCCCACTAGATCTAATGACTATCACTCATATCGCACGAGCAATAATCAAGAGGAATACCCACTCAATAAAGGTGGTTTTTCTCTCTCCTCTGCTGTTACGTGTCATCCACTAAATGGAATCAGGCGGACTCCACCTTTTACCACTTACCACCCAATACCCTTCTGATAGAAACCATAACCACCCAAACAAAACCACCCCCATGTGTTATCATCTGCACACCTCCTCTGCCCGATAGCCGTCTGATCTGCTCACCCGAGATCTAACGGCCCAGACATGTTTCGCTCTCACCACGACCTCAAGCCTCTTGCACTTGATCTCCAGCATGCATTCCCCTCAATCCAATGGCCCTTGTTCATGATCACTCACGCTTCTCCTCCTCCACACTGTCATTTCTCCATCCATCCAATTTGGCACATACTCCCACCCATGCAACTCATACGCCACTTCCTATCAGTTACCCAGGGAAGAAGGTGGTCGAGTCTGTCAGTATTGTGACAGTCAGATCGATGAACAGAATTAACGGAAAGCATGGCCGAAGGAAGAAGGACACAGCATGATCTCTGCAAACAGAATTCAATAGTCATGGAGCCTCACTAGCACAATCAAGCCAACCACCTAACAAGGCAGTGTTGTACCAGAATTAATTGCCACTTTTGTGATGGAGGGGCAACTGTGTCCTTGGATGTAACCAGGCAGTTAATGAGAGTAGGCGATAGATTAAGACACCTTGAGCCCTAAGAAGCTAGAGAGCATTGTAAAGAGATATAAATAGCTAAAAGTAAGAGGTAATCAGGGTTTAGCTTGTGGAGACTATAGATATTCCATTCCTTATAGCTTCCCATCTTCATTCTCAATAATACAAGCTTCTTTTGTTGTTACATGTTCAATGTCCATTTCCCTCATGTTCTAAACTTGCTCCTAGATAAGTTTATTCATGTTTTCTCCTATATCTAATGCTAGATAACTGTCATCTTATCTCTGCATTGGTAACTTGGATTTTCCATTGAATAGGTCATCCATGTTTCTTCTGTATCCAATGCTAGATAACTGTCATCTTATCTCTACGTTGATAGATTAGATTTTCAAGCTTCATTTACTGGCTGCAGCCGACCATCATATGTTATGTATGCATTTGCTGGTGTGGTTAGTATTCTCCATTCATTCACTTAATCTACAAACTATTGAGCATTAGTGGTCTAAAGCCTTGTAGGCTGAGGGTGTTAATGGATGTCTGGAGTGAAAACAGAGTTGAAGTGGTTATCTGGCTTGAACCAAACCATCATCCATTCCAATAGTTCCTAGAACAATATTGAAGATTATATGTTACTAGGCATCTCTGAGCTACAACCTAGGAGAGTTTCTTGGAGCGATAACCAAATTCATGCAAAGTAATTCAATAAATCACTATTAATTTGATTTTCTTCTAGGAATAATTAATTAAACCATTGTTCAATCATTATTCCTTGTCATATTTGACCCAATTATGAAAAATCAACAGATAAATTATTAATTATCTTCTTTTTTTCTAGGAATAATTAGTTAATCACAAATTAAATATTATTCCTTGTCAAAATTGAAAAATCCCTTAGGAATAATTAAATAAATCATTATTTATTTGTTATTCCTTAACCAATTCGTTGAGATGAGAAATAAATCATTTGTTTATTTATTATTTCTAAATAAAAGTTTAAATACTTTTTCCCTCCTAACCAACTACAATAAAATGTTCCAAGTGGTTATTCCAAGAATGGGGTTAATAATATTTTATTATTGCTCATTATTCGAGGATAACTCAATATTTTGTTATAAATAGAAGGGTTTTCCATTCATTATTCACTTTTGACTATTTTCATTGTTGCACTCACTGCTGTAACTCTGATTAATTTCATTGATGCACTCCATTTCTTTGCCATTTGAGTTCCCATTAAGCTCAAAGATTTTATTTGTTGGGTTTTCACATTATGGAGGAGGGAGACTCTATAGAAGATGAAGACGTTTGAGGATAGCCAAGAACCCATCCCATAGAGGGGGACAGGTAACATTTATTTTTTCCTTTCACAGGTGTTATAATAAAATCTATTCTTTGTATATCTGGTTTCCATTGGACGATTGGAGTTATTACTGTTTCTTTTTGTTGTTTAACTATGATTGTGGGATAGATTAGGAATTTTGCAGGTTTTGTTTCTATTATTTGTTGTAGATCTACAATTCTTAGTAGCCATTTATATTGTTGATATTGTTTATCATTCATAGTCTTAAGTGGGTTCTTTTCATACATCTTTGAGAAGAAAACACTAGAAGAGAAAGAATCTTGGAAAATGCATGGAGCAAGGACCCTTTAAACCCTTATTATTTGGAAAAGAAATGTGGCCTCCAAGTGATCAATATCCAAGTTTGGCTATGGGTTCAACCCCAATCCTACGATGAGCTTGATTAAATAATTTCTATTTTTCCTTGGGATCAAGTTTAGAAACTCAATCTTCCAACCTTTGCAATTTGACCTCTTTTACCTCCAATGAAATCAATCTACAAGTATTTCAAGGAGTCAATTTAGATCTATGAGCAAGTTAAATATGGCATCGAAAGGCAGGGTCTCCTCCTTAGATTTAAATAATTCAGCCTCTTTCTAATATAGATTACAAAAATATATTCACACCATTGATCTTCAAATGAAACAGATATAATTTGATATGATACTTGTGCTCAGAATTTAGCCTTTGAACCCTTGGTGTTTGACCCACCAAAAGGAGATGAACTCTTCCGTTGGATTTCTAAAGACTTGTAATCAAATTATAGTCAAGATGGCAGTACTTCCTACAACAAATATCACAACCTTGCAATACAATTGAAAAGAGACCCTCAAATCTGATAGGAGTTCGATCTCAGCCCCGTCAACTTGAATGGATAAATATGGTAAAGCAGACCTAGGTTTAATCTAAAAATTTGGCAAAGTAATGTTTTCTCTTTTGTTTGCAATAAACTAATAACTCTCAAAATAATGCAGAAAATTATCCTTCCAATCAACCGAAAAATAGAACCAACTAGGACAATATGAAACACCATTGAAGATGGAAATGTTGGCTAAGGTGAGCATAAATTCCACCAAAGTTCCTTGCATGAAACCTCCAAATAACCCTGCAAATAATTTAGAATTTTCCAATAAAACCCTCAGGCTGGCAGGATGCACAGCTTTGATACCACTGTAATTTCCCAATCATCAAAATTTTAATCAGTTCTAGTACATTGTAGGTGTTCTAATAAAATTCTTGTAGTGAAAACACCGAACACAATAAAGATGTCAGAACACAACATCTTTTTTATGTAAATAAATATAAACAAAATTACATGCCCACATAAGCACTACTAAAGCTCGTGCCTTGGCATGTATTGCTTCCCATCAACAGAGAAATTAAAGACGCTGAAGCACAATCTTAGATCCTTGATGGATCCACTAGAAAAATTACTCCCATGTGGTTTTCGTCCTTGGAATCAACTAGAACTTGCCTTGACAAGCTCTCAACAAAATAAAAATAGATAAATAACTCTCGATGATTACATTGTTATGCTCCTATCCCCTTTTATATGCTTCGTTGACTCCCTAGAGACATTATTTTATTGTTTTCACTCGAAAAATGAAGGTATATACCATGGGTCAATGCCATGGGCACCTACCACAGTAAATACCATGGGTAGTGTTGGGCAACAGATCCCCCCATAGTGGATTTTTGGGGCTTGTAGCCCGAATGTTCATCAAATGTAATGTAAGAGCCCGCAAAATGCGGGCACGAAGCACGAGAGTCTAGGGTTGTCTACCCTAAAATATTGTAATTTAGTATGGAATGTGTCGGCCTACCCATGGTCCGCAAACCATGTGAATGTATAAATAGAGCAATACTCTAAGTGTAGAAGGCAGTTCAGTCTTGAGTTTATGTGATATGGGTTTTTGAATGTGATATTCACTCTGAATCTGTAAGTCTGAGTCTTGGGTTGTAGGAGTAGGAAGAGGCTTTACGGCTGTGTGCGCAGAGGCCTCGTAGAATTCACAGCTGTGTGCACGGACCCCTATAGCTGAGTGCACAGGGCGGAGTTGGGATTGTGACGGAGCAGAAGTTTAATAAAAGCTAAGTTGATTTGGAAATATTTTGCATCCATTCATAGATATGTAGGTTTATGCTTCTGGTATATGTTTATGCATCTTCTTATAGGTTATGGTTGCGCACACTTTTTATGAATGTTGAATAATTGATAAGAATATTGAGCACACAAAATTAAATTAAGATCTATAATAATAACGCAGTAACGTTAAAGGATTTAGACTGCACCTCTTTGAGCTCCTTACAAAGCTAAGCGAAGATAAAATAGCTTCGAAGAGTAGTGCAACCATGCAAGATCAGTTCGTGAACTTCCCAAACTTCATCAAGACATCCCTATGGTGTGGAAACGTGGTTCTAGCACCCTCCTGTTAGGTTCCTATACCAATAGGTTTCATTTTTCATGATTGACTATGGAAGTGCCAAATATGTTCATCTTTTCATACTGGAAAGGTTCCATATTTTGTAAACAAAAGAAGAAAATTAAAAAATGTAAAGAGGGTATGCCCTAAAAGAAAAATCAAAGGGAAAAAAGAGTAAATTGGTCAACAAAATAGAAAAGAAAATGAACCCCAAACCAAAAGACCAGGAAAGTGGCCAGTTAAAATGCCACTGCTATCTTATTTGCAAGTTCACAATGTGCAGATACTGTTGTTTATCACACTTGATGGATGACCCAATAGTTCAATCTGGACCATGCCATGTTTGAATTTGTTGTTGTAGAATAGAGAATGAATATCTGTCCAAACTATTCAAGCTTGGCAGATGAGTAGATAGGTAGAGAAATTAAGGAGTCCAACTGCTTAATCTGGGCCCTTGGAGGAGATAAGGGTAGACTTAGATAGGAGGGCAGTCAAAACAAAAGAGGACAGTCAGGGTTTGCTAGTCCAAATGCACCCAATCCAAAGGAAGAAAAAATGCTAGGTGTATTAGGCTGGGTAGGCAGTTTGAGGTTGCAGAAACAAGGTTGTGATCACTTTTTCTTGTCAAGGAAAACTCATTTCATCAATGACACAAGTACCAAGGCAGTTGTTTGGTTGCAAGATAGCGGAAGCATGACTAATTTCCCCTTTCATTCCCCCAGAAATCTTTGACTAACATCCCCTCAAGGACCTTGGGACCTGCCCAAGGGTCCTTTTTCACTTCATTTCATGACAAATACTAAGTTAAACTCTGAGTTTACTTAGTGAGAAGAAGCCACATTTCTTGTGTAAAAATCATTACTGCACACTCCTTTCATCTTCCTATGTCTAAGTTTTCACTCCACAAACTTAGCATTTGCTCATACAGTTTCATTCCATAAAGTCATATTAACATTTAACCCTATTATATAGCTCCCTAAATCATTTTCCCATCCCTATCATACAAAAAACTATATAAAAAACCCAAAAAACGTAAATATTCCTACCCCATAGCACTATAGCTATATAACCTAAAGTTTGGGAAACATTGGTTCATTTGGAACCTATGATTAACCCTTCCGTGTCCAATTACCTGGGATTAATTTAACGCCTGGTTAAATTAATAACTATTCTAAACCCTCCATCTAAACCATTCCTAACCCGGCGCCCATGTATGTAAGGGGTTGGTTTAATATTTGGTTAAACTAATAACCCGTTCCGCCTATTGAAAATCACATTAAACCCATTTTTCCAAAGTATTAAACCCCGCCGCGTCAAACTATATTATAAATAATCAGCGGGTCCCGCGCCAAAGTTGCTCGCCGCCCATCGCTTCCTGACTGTCGTCCGATCCAACACCCGCAATCCAACGGTTGGCAGCCATATCGGAGCCCCTTATCCGCCGAAGATTAGCGTCCGGGGGATTGGCGGTATTGTTGTCGTACCCTCGCCATGCGTCAATCTCCCGGCATGATCAGAGCCCCCCTTGTAAAACCGCCCCAAGCCAAAAGCGGTGCGGGGAAAACCAGAAACCGCCCGCCTCCTTCCACTGACGTTAGGCCCACGCCACTGCATGACCGCGCGTCCATGTCACTCCCCAACCATCCACGTCAGCTGCCACGTCAATCTCCGTACCCGCTACGTGCCAAAATACGTCATGCTGACGTCATCATCTAAATGCGCCAAAAGGCGCTGAAATGTCCAAATTTTGTTAAAAAGTGCAAAATGACCGTTTTGTTTTAATTCTATTGGTTCATTGGTGAAGTGCTCTACATGCCATTTACGACGAATTGCCGCCAGAACTCCAAATTCTGTCAACCAAGCGAGTTCCTCCCGCAGATTCGGTCCCTCAGCTCAACATTGCACCTGTCAATTGCCTTCTGCACCATTAAAACAGGTATTTACCCATCTGTTTGCCTCCAAACCCTGTTTTTCGCAGTTTCTCCATTAAATTTGTTTGAACATCTGCAAATTCAAACCAAAAAGCACTCCAGCACCTAAAATTCCACCTGTTAATTCACTTGTTGACCCCCTGTTCAAGAGTAACCCGACAAACTTGCCCTCCTCTGCAAATTGACTAGTAAAACGCGTTTTTCAGCTCGTTTCTGCCGGCAGAGTCTCCAAGCTGCCCATCAACTAAGTGCATTGGTCAAATTTCTTTGCCAAGTGTCCCTTTTCTCTATATAAACCAATCTCCTAAGTTGCCTCTGCACAATCTGTTCTTCCTGAGAATTTTTTACCCGGTGAACTCGTTTCATATCAAAATTCAATCCACAGATTCCTTGGGAAAAGTTTCATAATCCTTGTTCTATTGTCAGTGGTTGCACTCAAGCTAAGTTTCAGGTCATAGACACTCAGAATTCCAGAATGGCCACTCCAGCAGCCTTGAACATCACTCCTCTCAATGCACCTCACAAGGAACTTGAAGCATTGCCTTTGGCTGATAGGGACCACTTAATTCAAGATTTGGTTGGGGACATAAATAACTTGCAGACCTTCTGTCAGCTGAGGAACAGTTACCTAAACAATAGTTACATTTATTACATTTGGGAATCAAACCTGCCTATCTACTTCCTCCCTTCTGTCAATATTTTCCCTGAAATTATTCACCTCTGCTGTGAAAACTATGACCCAACTCAAAGGGCGGTCAAGTCTCCATCCGGGAGCATTCTCTTCCATATAACCCTTGACTCAATCAACCAAATGCTAAACTTCAAGTAAAGTCAGCTTTTGGTCCCTCTCTCTATGAAATTCCTGCTTGATGAAGGTCCTAAACTCTCCAGCTCAGAGATAGCCCGAATTGCCAAAGTATTCATGAGAGCAGATCGCCAGCCAGCAGGGCCACCTCCTTTTCTCTATGTGTGCTTCAATGAGGTGGGCAAGTTACTAGTTGACATGATATCCTATGTACTAGGTTTCAAAACAAGTGAGCACATTGATGAAACTATACTAGTCATGCTGTCTGCATTTAGCCCAGGACAGCCCCCTGCTGTCAAGTATAATTATGCCAAATTCATCTCCAACAAAATACATGACCAACTAGTAAAACTAGATAGGGAGGGAGTCTTCAAATACTCTTCTTACATCTACCATCTATTCATGTATTACCAGCCAGACTGTTTTCAATGCGCCATCAAAATATTGGACTCTAAAGGGGAAAAGAGGTCTGTGATTTTCTGGACCTTAGTCTTTCATGAAGTCCAGAACTCCCCCTACTCTTACTGTGAGTTCATTGACTTTTTTGTCTATCCAGTTTCTTGTCTTCTGAAGAGAACCCCTCCTGCTAGGCTATCTTATGACATGCAAAAAATATTGCAGCTTTCAAAGAACTACAAAATAGGTGACTAGTACTTTTACCAGAATCACACTGTCATTAGGATATATGGCTATGAGCTTTGTCCCTACAGGCTACCCAGATATGTACCAATGAGGCTGTTTGCCTTGGAGTATTACAGGAAACTCATCAATTCAGATTTAACTCATTTTCACAGTGCCAAGAAAAAGGCTCGCCTGAAAT
Source organism: Pinus tabuliformis (assembly GCA_031772625.1). Taxonomy (NCBI): domain Eukaryota; kingdom Viridiplantae; phylum Streptophyta; class Pinopsida; order Pinales; family Pinaceae; genus Pinus; species Pinus tabuliformis. Next base: position 326,994,630 of record CM062804.1, on the reverse strand, counting down.
TCAGAGACCAACTAGGCCCCTTTGTCATGAACAAGAAAGAAGGTTGGCAAGATGTTGTCCAAATATTGGGGGAGAAACTCAAGTTGAAAAGGAGTTTTTGGTGGGTCCCTTGTGACCTAGATGGCTTCATTAACGCCAGAAAAATAAAATATAGGCTGTCAGCCTATGAACACTACAAAATCCCACAAATTGAACAATTTGCCAACCAAGATGAGTGGGTGGCAGGGACACTAGTCGAAGAGTTCACTCAAGAAGAAATAATGGAGCGAAATGTCAAAGATTTGGAAAAAACTCTTGAATTGGATTCTTTTGAGCAGGTAATATTCAAACTGCCACATCAAGTCGGAGAAGGCACATCTACTACTGCAACTTCACAAGCTGCCCAAGAAAGATCTACACCAGCAACAGGTACAGCAAAAGGCAAGGAGGTGATGGATGCAGAGTAGGAAACAGTGATAGAATAGCCTACCACCTCAAAGGAGCAGAGTCAAGGGCAGGCCCCTTCACAGCAAACTGAGGCACTACAGGTGCCAGCTTTACAGACTCCTCTTAATGAGGAGAGAGGTAAAAAGCGGGATAGGGAAGAGACCACACCTCCAAGTGGGTCAGCACAGCAACCATAAGCCAAAAGACAGAGAGTTGATCCTCAAGTTGAGGAATAAATAAGTGAAGAAGTGATAGAGAGTCCGAGGAGGGAAAGAGAAACTAGCCAGCAAACACCTACTAGCTCATTCCAGCAAGAGCAAGAGAGGTAGCATGGTATGGAGGTGTCTTCCTCAAGTCAGCAAAGCAAGCAACCACCTGGCATTAAAGGAACTTTCATGGAAATCAAGGCTCATAATGAGTTGTTAAGAGTACAACTATATGATCAATTCCTCAAGACAACACCCTCCAAACAGCAGAGATTGATGGCAGCTTATGACTTTAAGGAAGAGAAAATGATCTTAAGTCATTTTAAGCTGAAGATACCACATCCACAAACAACTGCAGATTACATAAAGACAAACCTGGAGGTCCTTGCCAAGGACGTACACCCCATGGACCAAATAGAGTTGCACAAGAAAACAAGTGAAATGGTCTATGCCACTCTAGCAAACAAGGCCATGCTGGCTCATCAACTGAAGGAATCATTGAGAAATACAAACACTCAATTGGATTTGGAGAGAATGTCTTCCTCGGCCAAAGATAATAGAATAAAGACATTGGAGGAAATCATTGTGGAACTAGGACATGATCCTAAGAAGGATGCTAAAGCCATCTAGGCCCTCATAAAGAAAAAAGAGGAAGATATTGCTGCACTGAGAAAGCAATTGAGGCTGCTTGCAACTATGAACCCTAAAACTACAGAACTTGTACAAGAAAAGGAGGGAGAAGATACCATGGATCTGCTAATGAAGATGAACCAAAGAATAATTCAGATGGAGGAAGAATTGGAGAGAGCATTGCAAGGCAAGCAGGGAGAGTCGACCTGCCAGCCACCTCAAACAACTCCAACTATTGCCATTGTTCCTCCCACACAAGCAGCAGCAATCCCTCCTGTTATCCCAACATCCACAACAACCACATCAACTACAGATGCTACAGTAGCAGCAACAACAACAACACCAGAATCTAGCATGAGCATGGAAGAAATGATGAAAGCAGTCAAAGAGCTAGAAGTTCAGGTGACAGAGGCAAAAGAGGCCAAAGAAAAGTTGGCCAAGCTGGAGGCAAGCTATGACAAGTCCAAGATGACAGTGGCTGAGAAACAAAGAGAAATAAAAGCCTTGGACAACAACATAAAGGCCTTAGAGAAAGAGCTTACTTTGGACAAGACTCTAGCTGAAATCAAGAATATTTTGTGGGCCAAAACTGGCCAGTCAATCACTGACCAATGGCGATCGATTCAGGCCATACATGAGCAAATAGAATTGATAGGCCTAGCTCAATTTGAGACTCAAAGGGCTAGAGTAGCATTGGGAAATATGCCTGAGCAGGCCAATAAAATGATTCACTTCCTGAACACTCATACCAAAGAGGAGTTGGCAGCATTAGACATCAGTAGCAGGACATATACTATTCTGACAGCAAAAAAGGTGCTGACCCTCAAAAATTTTGTGCAAACTCTGGAAAGAAAGTGCTAGGAAATGCAGGGAGAAATAGATGATTTCAAGCTAAAGCTTGCAACATTGCAGAGCAGAGGATTGCCCAGCCTATTAACCAGCGCTGGAAAACTGCTGACCCGTGAGCAGTATACTACCAGGATGAATAACTATGTTTCAAATCAAATTACAGCATCCTCAAGTATCTCAGAGGAAACAGGGCCTCCCTCTGGACAAAATCTTTATGACAAGCTAGAGAATCTATTTTACATTGAACATGAAATAAATCATCTTTTTGAAGTCCAGCCCAACTTTTACAGATACAATGAAGCTGATGAAACACTCATAAAGATACAGAGACATCAGCTGCCTACAGAGTATTGGTGGCAGGCAATGCTGGAGATTTTACCAAGGTAATTTCGGTCCTTTTCCCTCTTTTGATCAGCTTTAGATTTTTTATCAGCTACAGATCAGCAACTCTAAATGCACGGGCCACCGGTTAAAGCATGAAAACAACACACAGAAAAAGTCAAATTGTGACTACAGCTCGTTTAATAAAAGACCAAGTATAGATGACAAAGACAGCAAACACAGGAACCACAGATTAAAGACGCAGCTCCAGCTGTCTCACTTAGTCTTAAAAAAGTCAAAAATCTCTGACAGACTAAACCGCCAGCACACCAACATTTACTCTACTATTTATTTCTCTCATTTACTTCTTTTTGAAGAGTTGGTGAACAAGTTATTGCATGAAGACTTATCTACAAGATATTTTCTATATCATTTTTGTATAAATACCTCCCCATAGAATGTATTTGGGGTTGGTGATTTTCTCTCTAGACTGCGCTGTAATTTTTGAGACTCTCTAATACAAATGGCTGTTGAAGTTCATGGTTTCTGCACCGCCTGAATGTGCAAATGATGTTCTGGGACCTGCTACAGAATTCCTGTGTCATTCAATGGAACAATAAGTTATTCTAAACTGTGTTTTATGTTTTCTGTGTTTACAAATTTCATATATGTTCCATAATCTTGGTAACAGAGAAGAAAGAATAGCCCAGGATTTGTTTAAATGCACCCTGTGTTCAATCTCTGCTATTAATTGTGTTTTCTTCAGGATTAGTCATAAATATGAATTCTTAACTACTCATGTTTGCAATGATTCCTTCATTTTGAATACTATTTAGGAATTCTTAATTGCTCCTGAATAATATTCATGCATTTTCCCTCTACCAGCAGAATGGAAGATTCTTGATTGCCTTTCATTCCCTGACTTCATTCCATCAATTTCAGATTTCAAAATTGTTCCAAGACTGTCTATCTTGCTCTATAGTATTACCATTTACCCAAGAGACACTTTCAGCAGTACACCATCATTGACTCCATTGCCCAATAGCATAGACTGTTTTGAACTTGCATCCTAGCTCTGCCTGAAATCACCACCCAACAAACTTAAAACAAAACCCTGTGCATCATAACTAGCCTAAAAATATTTCAAAACAAAGCTAAATTATAAAGAGAGAGCCCTCTCTGGTTGCAGGTAGGCCAGGACCTGTAGCTAAAAGATTGGTTAGTGGTTACCTCGGTCGTATTCCCTTTAGGAGGTAGGGAACAACCTGAGTGATAACACCTCCCATACTACCTCGGGTGAGACCTCAGTCTGCACTCCATGGACTGTTGCGAAAAGGGCCAGTAGTTTCAGGATTTGTTCAACTAAAACACTTCTGAACCTGGGTCAGGCCCCAACAATCCAACAAATGGTTCTATTGCTGGGACCGGGATCTACCTAAGGGATTCCTGATGTAGGAACACTGGAATCCTACAAAGAAGGAAATTGAAGATTGGTTAGATCAGAAGCTTCATGAGTTTATCACACAAGGAAACAGAACTCCACAGATATCCGAGAAGAGGTGGCTGGATCGCTACATATATACGGAAATCCATGGGATTTTCTTCACGTCCTTCTCTTCAGAGCTGTATGATTTGATCACGAAGTTAGCCAATAGCCAGGGAAGGTATAAGCTCGATCAGCCGATAGTGTGGACTCCAAAGTTAGTGCCCAGACTAGAGGCATTAGAAGATAAGATTGCACGGGCTGTAGAACATTGGCTCAACCAGATAATAGGGGTGCTTATCACTAAAATTGCGATAGACACGACTGTAAGCTACAGCGAAGTAGAAAGACATTTTCTCAAGGGACCGTGAGGTAAGTACATCAAATATTTGAATACCTGGATTAAGATGCTATTATGTGAAAAACAGGTGATGCGAATACATTAATGATTGGAACAATGGAGAGTGGAAAGGTCTACAAAGGAATCGAAGGGTTAGGAAACAATACTTTAATTTCACCTCTGCAAGCGAGCAATGAAGAGCGCACTCAAGTTTGTCCAAGGAGTGTGGTTAGTTTAATAAGATAGCGCATTCTGTAGTTATCACCTCCACTCATGCCATCACTCGCTTCACATTCTTCACCCCCATCGTCACCCACCCCACCTCCACCACCCCCACGGTTCAGCATGGTGAGCGTGATTAAGCTACCCATATTCAAAGGAGTAGGAAATAAGGACCCAAAGAAGTTCTCGTTCGTGGTGAGAGTAGTGTGGGAAGCACAAGGGGTTACAGACAATAACATTAAGAAGGTTGCATTAGTGATCACGTTGCAGGATCGCGTGTTGGCGTGGTATATCAAGCACTCAAATGATCACTTGAATGCAAGAATAGTGGAGATCCAGAATGCATTGAATAGAGAATTCAACCAGTTGAAATTAGAGACGTAGTAAATCATTGGATTTAAGGAGACCGCGATGCTTCCAGGCAAGAACCTCTGAGATCTAGATCAAAGGCTGAAGAGTATGATCCGCGAGGCTAATATGACGCTAATGGATGTGCAGCACCATGTGTGGTTTGTGGCATATTTGACACCCAACCTGAGGATGGTGCTGTCGCAGTAGAAGATTTCAACCCAAGCAGAAGCATTGTAAATGGTGATGAGGTTGCATGAAACACCGATACAGGATCCAGGGTTAGGAATCCAACAGATTCATGCACAACTACAGAATCTTTGCCTGGAAATGCAGAGCTTGAAGTAGGATAGGGCACCACGGCCAAAGGCGCGCAAGGAAGTGTGGTGTATAAAATGCAAAGGCCAGGGCCACGATAAGGATCACTGTCCGGTATTTGCGAAATACTTGGTAGGATGGGGGCCCGTGCCATTGAGACTGAAAGCACAAGTAGGGCCGAGTGCGACACCCTTGCTATTGTGCATGATCTTCTAGATAGGAGGAAAGCACACGATAGACAACTGTCATCTATTGCAAAATTATACCCAGACTTGGCAGCAGCTATTTTGTAACTTTTGTAGATCAGTGGGCCACGATGAACGTACTTGTCACAGATATGAATTAATGATGGAGTAGACCCTAGCATATAGAATGGAGATGGAAATGCAAGGCCTCAACCCAGCCGCAGGGATGGCGCACGTTGGATTTCAGCGTCAAGGTTGTGGATGAGGAGGAATGGGGCCAGGAAGGGGTTGAGGACAACTAATATGTCATAATTGCGGAGGACCAGGGCACTATGCTCATGATTGTACCAACCCAATGAGAGTATCTTATTTGTACAGTGGGCAGTTTGATCATGAAATGATAGATTGTCCTACGCTGATCACCAGATGCACAAGAAAGGGGTGCTACAGCCTACTTCGACTCAGAATATCCAAATGATGAGGTTTGAACCACGCAAAGAAGACCCCAACGTGAACATGATGCTTAGAAGTGGTGTGACCACACAGTAAGATAAGGGGAAGCAGCCCAAGGAAGATACCTAGGTTTGTAAGGCTCCTACAAAGGAACCTGAGTTTGACTTGGAACGTGTAAAGGAGACGTTTATGGAAGCTAAGAAGAGCTTCGTGGAGGCCTCTACTTTAGGAAGTAAGGATCAACCAGAGACAGGGATGGATCCTTCTATGCTTACTACCTTTCTAGAGACATGTATGAAACTGCTACACGACAATAAGGGCATGAAAGGACTACAAGAATTGATAAGTAGGTGCGCAGGGTCAGGTGAACCACGCGTAGTCTGGAAACTGGGAAAGCATACATTGCACACAGAGAGGGAGATGAGATTAACGACGTAGATTGGCGAATATGAAATGGATCAGGTAATCCTAGACTTGGGTTTAGACATGAATGTGTTACCAAAACAAACATGGGAATGCATGGGCAGGCCCACGCTACAGTGGTCCCCTATTCAATTACGAATGTGAACCAACAGAAGATTTTGCCCATTGGGAGGTTGCAAGGGGTAACATTTGATATCTAAGGCGCGAGCACGTAGACGGACTTTGAGGTGATAGAGATTGTTGATGACAGAAACCCTTACCCCATGTTGCTAGGAATTAATTGGGCCACTAATATGAATGGAGTCATCAACCTGAAGAAGCGGAAGATAATATTTGAGAAGAAGTCTTTACGCATAGTCATTCCACTAGATCCAGCCGAAGGAGCGCTACACTGAACCTGCATGCGACGATGGAAGTGATGATGAGCTGGATTGTATCTACAAGATAACTGCGTGATATTAGGAGTGGGTGAGTCTGACTACAGATCGAAGAATCTCGTGGGAGAGCGTAGGTTCCTGCACCTCATATTTAGACGAAGAAGATGAATGTTGGCACAATCGGTTGAACGAGTTGACAATGCTGAACTGCAACATGATGACTCGATCACTACATTGCATAATAGCCTAGGCCTAAGATCTACTGACATATGATGGATTAACAGTGGTGGATGAATTCTTGAGCAAGTTTGAGAGTGCAGTATCAGAGAAACAGGGGTTCGATGCATTGAAGTGGGCACTGCGTGCGACATCTGTGCGTTGGTGGGGAACACATCAAGTAAATTTTGAGAACTGGCACAGCTGCAGGAGGATGATGTGGCTATGATTTGAGAAACTAGAATTATGGTGGCCAGGTTCATTTATTTTCCAGACACATGACCACCAGAATGGCACACAAGAGATCTAGTGGTGCATGATGAGATGGAAATTCAAAGAGAAAAGGCTACTGCAAAGTTTCTAGCACAACATAAGAGGAACAAACAACTAGCTAAAGAAGTACAAGCATCCCAGGAAGCAACAAAGGCCACCACGGAAAAGCCAGCAGTAGTAGCGGCCGCTATGACACAGGAAGAAAGAGGTTCGAACTTGACCACAGGGCATGGAGTAGATGATAAGGCGGAAGGTGTGGACCCAAGCACCACCTCTACACAATTGAAATGGCCGCGCACGATAGAATGTACTGGGCCACGGAAGAAGGTCAAGGCTTCCAAGTTGTATGGGGAGCCTATTACACTGACTGTGGGTGACCTATACGACATCGGCAACACAGTTCACGAAGTCGCGAGGGAGGTGCTCTAGGAGGTAATGATAGAGTAACAGAATGTGTTGGGGGTGCTCAAGGCACAACTCTAGGAACTTCAGGTGCGACCCCGATAGTAGGGAATGGTAGCCGCCTATGGGGCTATGGGTACATCAACAACCGAGTAGTTGCTGTCGGCCAAAATGGCTAATACTATCATGCTGCCGAAAGGAGCACTGATAGTAGACAAACCGGAGGAGAGAGCCGTCATGGGCCAGCTCAAGGGACTTGGACTCAGCTTGGCTGCCCTTCTGTGAGAGATATTATACTATCTATAGGATGGTAGGACGACAGAGCTCTGCGCTAGGAAAGGACGCTCAATACAGATGCTCAGTGAGCAGCGAATCAACATCGAGTAGGTGAGCCTCCAATGCGATCAAGCAGTAACACAGACTCAGCAGTTGGAGCAAATTGTCAAGGAAGCATGTCACCACATCCCCGAGTTAGAGATTGTAGCAGACTTACAAGTAGGCATACGGATCCACAAATTGGCCAGTGGATTCTGCGAGGCGAAGGAGGAAGCAACGAAGATCTAGTTCGACCTCAACTTTCAGATCGCAGAGCTGAGGCTGAAGGAGTATCCCTCTATAGTGTCGAAGGTTAGAGAGTAGTGGTACCACGCCATTCAAGTAGGGTTGAAAGCAATAGAGCGCACAATACAATATTACACAGGCTTACTAGATCAGTCACTCGTCACCCTCACTTCATTGCAGGAAGACCCAATGCTACAATGGTTAGAGACAAAAGCGCAAGAGTTGCAGCAGGCCTATGATAATGTCTAGGGGACCAGGTAGACGGTTGCCCTTACTCGGCAGCTGGCCAAGATGAGGGAGGCCCAGGCTCTAAAGGCATAGGTGGACGCTACGTGTCAAAAAGAAGTAGTGCTTAAGGAATGCATCCAGCCTTGACTTGAGGAAGCATTCATGGTCACTGCCAAGATCGAGGGAAAGTTGGCATAGATGCAGGGTGTATATGGACTCGAGCAAGGACTTGCACCTAACAACGAAGCATCAGAGATATGTGCACAACAAGTACAACAGACAGTGGAAGAATGTGTTGCGGACATAAGTGAAGTGTAGAGATTGTTGAATGAACTTCTTGCAAAGATCTCCACACCAGCCGAGTGACTCGAGACGAGTCACAATGATTGTGTTGGGGAAATGTTGGGCAGCAAATCTCCCCATAGTGGATTTTTGGGGCTTGTAGCTCGAATGTTGGTCAAATGTAATGTAAGACCCCACAAAATTTGGGTGCAGAGCGCGAGAGTCTAGGGTTTTCTGCCCTAAAATATTGTAATTTAGTATAGAATGTGTCGGCCTACCCATGGTCTGTGGACCATGGGAATGTATTAATAGAGTGAGGCTCTAAGTGTAGAAGGCAATTCAGTCTTGAGTTTAAGTGATATGGGTTTTTGAATGTGATATTCGCTATGAGTCTATAAGTATGAGTCTTGGGTTGTAGGAGTAGGAAGAGTCTCTACAACTGTGTGCACAGAGGCCTGGTAGAGTCCGCAGTTGTGTGCACAGACCCCTACAGCTGAGTGCGCAGGGCAGAGTTAGGATTGCGATGGAACAGAAATTTAATAAAAGCTAAGTCGATTTGGAAATATTGTGCATCCATTCGTAGATCTGTATGTTTATGCTTCTGGTATATGTTTATGCATACTCTTACAATTTATGATTGTGCACACTTGTTATGAATGTTGAATAATTGATAAAAATATTGGGCCCACAAAATTAAGTTAAGATCTATAATAATACAACAGTAAGGTTAAAGGATTTAGATTGTGCCTCTTCACACTCTTTATAGAGCTACGCGAAGATCAGATAGCTACACAGAGTAGTGTGAGCACGTAGGATCGGTTCACTAACTTCCTAGACTTCATCAAGACATCCCTAGGGTGCAGAAACCTAGTTCCAGCACCCTCCCATACTACCTCGGGTGAGACCTCAGTCCATGCTCTACAGACTATTACCAAAAGGGCCGGTAGTTTGTTTGGCTAAAACACTTCTGAACCTGGGTTAGGCCCCAACAAGCCAACAGGTAGATTCCATCCACTTTAACCATATCCATAAAAAAAAAGAATATTACAAATCGATCGCTTCTTATTTAGTCTATGAAGTTTATGTCTAGGAATTCCCAAAGATCCATAAAAGCATAAACCTAATAGAAATTAGTCATCAACACCACAAAGTATGTTATTTTATTGATAATATTGAGCACATGGAAAGATGCTTGTTAAAGTGGATGTTAGAGAAATCCTTAATGCATAGGTCTAACAATAACAAGAATTGTGTTACCTTTTGGGTAATTTTCTTAAGAATCCTAACTATGTCTTAAAAATGTAGCTCGGGCATTAAATTTAAACAATATTCCTTATTGATTTTGGGATTGGGATGAGAGAGAGATAAGAGATATTGTCTATTCTAAAAATAAACATCTTTTCACTTCTATCTTTTCCATACATAATTTCTCTTTTTCATAAATTAAATGGACAACCTTCTTTCCTTAATTCTTCATGAGAAACCATCCTTCCAAGAGGCACTAAGGCCACTTCTAGACAAGTAAGGCCACCTACTAAGTCATAGATTTGAAATCCAACGACTTTGCTATGAGTTCACTAAGATTTAGTACCTCTTACTCTTCTCTAAATTCTCCAACAAATAAATGTACAAATTAATTGGAATTGGGGGCGAGAAGCACTTTTATAGGAAAAACTCTAGTTTTTTTTGCCATTAGGAGTAAATGGTAGCTCGGTTTGACAAACCGTCAACACTATTGGAATTCTCTCATCGATCTCTACAATAGGTCTCCATGTTTCTCGTAATTTGAAACTTCGCCACAAAGCCATTTTTTCCATGAGGTCTCACTTTGGCCATTAAATCAAATCTCTTAATATGAGTCACATATACTCTTGTACCACTTTTCCTTTGAACTTTTAGAATTATGAGTCGAGTTCTATCACGAGTATCACTATTTACTCATTCTATTATGGCGCGCTACGTGCCTTTCCCATGTGGAAGCATCATATAGTCACGTTTCTTCAAATAATTAGAGATGAGTCACCCCTACATCTATGGAGTCTGTTCAAAGTCCTGTTGAGTCCTGTTACAATATATTATCCATCTATGTGTCACATTCATCCCATTTTTCTTGTATTTGATCTCCATCTATCCTCATGTGCCTTTGAAAATTCTCTGTCTAAGTAATTGACCATCCCTTATGGAATTGCGTCAGTCACTACGAGGTCAACCTTGCATATTATGCTCTGACAAGGTAAATCATAACTCTGTGAGTCCCCATATCTTCCAATTATCATCCCTTTGTTAGTCATTATTAGCCATATTACTATGATCCTTGTGCCTTTGTTGAGGCTTCATAATTGGCTAAACTTTGGTGGGCCTGCTTTTGTTAACATCAACACATTTATTCTAGGAGATTAGTCTAGAGGATGGTGTACCTTGGTTTCATATTTCATCCTTTCTTGGTGCCTCTAATCAAGCAAAGTGAATCATTATTTCCCTTTTGCTTGGTTTTTTCTCGCATGCTCAAATTCAACTCATTATCACACGATCAAGAAACATACAGTTGGTGGTTTAGTGATTGTTAGGACCCTACATTGTACCTTTTTGCTCATATATTTTGCTATCATTCCACCCTTTTTCAATCCATATTTAAAGTCTTTACTATTACTTTAATTCATTTTCCAAAGGTATATAACATTTCTTCTCGTTACTATATGTTTAATTTGTTTTACATATAATTTTACATTACTTTCATAATTAACCATTGATCGGAAATATATAGTTAACAATATAAACTTCGAACAGGAACTCATACTGTTACGCATTTTGTAGAGATAGCAAAAAAGTGACCTGATTTTGAAAAGGGGTGATGCAGAACACACGTGTTTTTTAGAGCTTTGTTTTTGGCACTATAATTTTTTTTTATGTACATTGTGTTTTATAATGGTAGTGTTTTTATGCTGATTTAAAAACGTGGTAATTCTACACCAGACCCTTTTTTTAAAAGGTTTTTTTTTTTTTTTCTTTTTTCTAATGTATGAAATGTAAATAGTTATTTTGTAAATTTCATAATTTTTGAAGTGGTCTTTTTCTTCATATTTTCTTGTTTTTAATTTAATTTAATTTTTTTTTGTAGTGAGGTTTTTATTGTTTCGCATATTTGAAGAAGGTTGATATTTTGAATTTTCGATATTCTACATATTTATACATCGTTAATTAATTTTTCAATCCACAAGAAATAATTGTTTCTAAAAAACAATATTTTTTAACAATGGACATAAAAATAGCCATTTTTAACATAAATATAACTAAAAAACTACACGTTTTGATAATTTTTTGCTATAATTGACATGCGAAAATCACAATTTTTATACCAAAATTTTAACTAAAAATAGTTAAATAATAGTTTTTTTTAATGAATTTTATGTCATAAATATATATATATATATATATATATATATATATATTATTATATATATATAATAATTAACTTTTAAAATTAATGCGAAAATCACATATTACAAATATTAAACACATAACAACCTTAATTGAGTGTATATTCTTCTCATAAAATGTCAAAGTCAAAACATTGCAAGTATAACTACTTAATAGTTACAAATAATGAGCTTGATTTCCAAGCATAACTTAAATTTAATCAACAATGTCACGTAATCCAAACTCTTCATCCTATAGAGTTTCATCATTGTCTTCTTCCACAATATTTTATGCTTCCTTTTGCTCATTTTCGTCTTCTAATGGATCTTTGATGTCTGCAAATCTCCCAATGTATGTCTTTCCAAACATCTCATGTAATGGTGGTTGAGGTTCCTTTGCCTTTCTTACCGCATGTGATTCACTAAAGTCCCCTTTCTTCAACCCAATTTCTTGCATTGCATCTGGAAGAAATTGAAGAGCATTAATTCTTTGCTGAATGAAATTGCAATGTAATGGATCTTTTTCAATTGCAATTCAATTTCTTCCTTTTTGAAGGCAGCATGTTAGTGTTGTACCTAATTATCAAGCACAAAAGAAATAATGAAGTAAATTAGTACAATGACATATTAATTAAAAAAATAACATATTGAAATTCAATTCTATATAATAAAACTTACCTGAGCCAGAAAATAAATCCAGAACCCAATTTCCTTGATTTGAACATATGTCTATAAGATAGTTAATCAATAATTTTGGTTTTTGATAAATGTCAACTATCTCTCCTTTTGCTTCTTTGTCTTCATATGTTAGTTTTCTCACCACAGCATCATAAGTTAGTATTTGGCTATGAATCTTTCCATCTACTAGATTAAAAATCATAGACATATAGCTATCATCTTTTGCCCAACTATCAATATGAATGAACTCACAATCATTTATAAATATTTGATCGTTGTGGTTAAGAAGATTTGACTTTTTCCTGTAACATGAAATAGTAAAAGTTCAATCAACTTGTACATAAATGAATTTTTCAACATTAATCAAATATACATTTTAAATGTCTTACCATGTAAGCTGCATCCTTGAATTTGTTTTCCCTTTGAAGCTTGACAATATCATTGCCAATTGTGTGTCTGAATGAAATGTCATGAATCTCCATAATGGTGATGACTTGAGTTCTACAAATCTCGCAACCACTTTACTAAGAGCTTGATAAGTATAAGGGTCACTATCATAGTCAATGTTTGGAATATTGAAACCATGCGGAATATCTAAAATAACGAGGGCATACTCCCTTTTAGGTATGAGTTTAGCAATGTCTTCACAGTCGCCCTGTATTACTTGATATTAAACAGTGTCTAGCCCATTCCAAATGAAATGAGTAAGAGTTGGATCAAGTTCAATATTCTTAATACGTTGCTTCCTTAGTCTTTCGATCTTTATTTTTTCAATAAAGGTTCTGAAGCTAGTTGGCGCTCCATTATCATCCTTCTTAATCTTTTATAAAATAAACAAATATATGTGTAAGTTATAAATTAAAATAGTGCACAGATGAATAAAAATGAATGTGTAAATCAAGATACTTTTTTAAATGAAAGATAAAAATCTTTTAATGTTGATGTAGAACATGAATCTAGATAGTTGCGTACAACATCATCCCAGCTATCTTCATTCAACAATTTAACCATTTGTTCTTGAATTTTCATGTAAACTTTGTGACTGCATAAATAAAGTAACAAAAAGTTAATATAATGATATGTATAACAAATACTACCAAGAACAACATGTTTTATTTAAAAGAAAATTATAATCTAGAAATGAATAAAAATAATTCAACAAACTTACTTTTGAAATTCCTCAGACATTTCCTCCAATGATAATTCCCCTTACTTCACACGAGATAATATTGTTTTGACAATTTTTTCATCTTTCACTCCTTGCATTGCTCTCCGAGGTGTGATAGTCATATCTTCTGGAAGCTGCTTCAATTCAAGAGCTGATTTACTGCCGCCACATATCAATGGCTTAGACGTTTTGACCTTCTAGTTTTTAATGCCAATGTTTTCCTACATGCTAAAAATCTCATCAATCTACTTCCAAACATCTCCAATTCTAAATAAAAATTGGAAAATGTTATCAACACCTCTGAATATATCACTAGAAAGGTTGTGTTTTCCACCTTTTGAATTGGGTTTCTCTTCAACTTGATAGCCTATTTTCATACAACGTTCCCTTCAGAAATCTGCAGTCACATTTATCCTATCCCCACCACATTTTTCTTGAAATTCGCTATGAATAAATCTAATCCTTTGGATGAAAGTCATATACATCCTATATTCATTATCTGAATTATGATCCCATGCCACTAACTTTGCTTCTATATCTGATAAACCAACATAAATGATACATTTCATTCTTTCAAAATGTGGGTTATTGGGATATTCCTCCATCAATTGTCTTTGAGCTTCTACAGAATGGTTCCCCCCAAGCACATAATAATTATATTCAAAACATTTTGACTTATCAAATGCTTCTTTTTGGGAACTTGATCTGGATCAACAAGAAGCACATAATTAACCAGATGAGCATATGGATTGTACCTCATTAATGTCTTCAAGTTGTGAACATGCAGATGGTGTGGCTTTCTGACTTGATATTGACATTGTTCTTCACTTGCCTTATAGGTTTGTCTAACATTAAGCTGAAATGTACGACCGCCATCAATTAAGTTTCTCTTTGTCAAATTCTATCGAATGGCAATTTGTTTTGTTTTGATAATGCCATCCTCTAAATCAGCGCCTGGTGTAATGATTTCTTTGCTTTCTTTTGAAGTTTCACTAGGTTCTTGACTACTGCTAATGACTACTTCAAAATCTTCAACTTTACTTTTCTTTGTCATAACATTCCCAAAAAATTTATTCTTGGGCATTGTTACTTTTGGTCTTTTACGGCTCTTCTCAGTTCCAATGTCATCTGCAGTAATGACAACATATGCTTCATTGTCAGTTTCAACTTCATTGTCCTCAAAAGTAACTTGTCTACCCTTGCTATATTTATCCACTAGGGGCCTTTTTTTCTGATCGTTTGGATGTAGGTTTGTAGCATCATCAATTACTACATTTTGCTTGTTTTCCATATCTTCTTCTGACACTGAGTAGAAACTGCTGACAACTTTCATGATATCATGCTCTATGAAATGAATGCCTCCCAACTAATTGAACAACTTTCAACAAAATTCTACCTAACAAAATATCATATGCCAATAAAAACAAAATTAAAAAAATATAGCGAGACACATTCAAGAAAGCAAAATATAAATATAAATAACAATACTTACAATGTTTTGTTTCATCTCATTTACAATTTCTTTACACAACTTTGTAGATACCTCTCTCGTGTCATACAATGAATATGATAGTTGATATTTAATCCTTTCATGTGAATTGGGAGCTTTTGTAAGTATGTAAACAACTTCAGTGTCCGGTACTGAACACATATCTATGACTCTCCCCATCACCTATAAAATTCCATTATCATTCGATATATCAACATATAGATATATATTGACATTTTGGCTTTCTCTTCCTTTCACATACTAGATTTTTGATAACAATTTCACATCTTTTGAACTCTTCCAGTCTAAAATCATCTTCTTATCATTTGAGGCACTTGAAAGATTTGTAGCCGTGAGCTTAGGTGGAGTTTGTTCACCAATGTTTTTTGAAGATGCACCTTTAAGAATCTTTGGTCCAGAAAGATTCACAGAAATCTTCTTTGATGCCATTTTCCTGAAAAATAGAAACACTTAAATCAGTAAATAACGAAACATATTAACTTAAATCCACAACGAAAATATATCATAAATTTTTAATTTGTATAATCAGATAATTGAAATTAAAAAAATATTAACACTAAGAAATGGAAAAATCCCACCGACACCACCCCGTCCATCCGCGAAGTGGCGAGCGATTCCCCCACCCCGTAACCCCCCTTCCCGCCTTCCCCACCAACCGACCCATGCCACGCCACCCCACCCCACCCCGCAATCAGATGGCCATCCAACCCCACCCTTACCCCACTTCGACCACTCCCCCTACCCTCCACACTCCATGCTAGCCCACCCTATTCCCCCCGCCCAAACCCCCTACTGCCTACCCCCCCACACCCCCCTACCCCCCTTCCCCCCCCAAAGAAGCCACCACATCCCGCAATTGAACGGCCACCCCACTCCACCCTTACCCCCCTTCCACCCCTTCCCCCTACCCCCCACACCCCCCACCCAACCAATGCACCCCACCCAGTAATCGGACGGCCACCCAACCCCGCCGTTACCCCCATTCCACCCCTTCCATGCACCCCTACCCCCACTCTCCCTCGCACCCCTACCCCCCCTCTCCCATGGCCCTAACTCCTACCCCCTTCCTCTACCCTCCTCCTACCCCCCTCTCCCCTTCCCCCCCTCTCCCCCACTCCCTCAGCCCTCCCTACTACCCCCCTCCCCTACCTCCCCTACCCCCCAACCCACCTCCCCCTACCCCACCAACCCACCTCCAAAATGGTGCCCCCCCCCTCTCCCCCTCTCCCTTGGCCCTTCCTCCTACCCCTCCCTCCTCCCCTCCCCACACCCACCCCACCCCTAACCCCTACCTTGCCATCCCCCATCCCTTCCCCCCCAACCCCTACTCCCTGCACCCTAACCCCCATCCGACCCCTCTACCCATCCCTCCCCGCTCTCCCTCCCCGCCCACCACTCCCCTCTCCTTCCCCGCCCACGCCACCCTCCGTCCCCTCTTCCCACACCCCCTCCCTTGCCCCCGCCCTCTGCCACCCCTTCCCCTACCCTCCACACCCCTCCACTCCCTCACCCCCCTCCTTCTCCCACCCCCACCTCCGCCCCCCTCCACCACTCCCCCGCCCACCCCTAACCCTGCCCTCCGCCCCCTCAACTGGCCACCCCAACGGCGCAACCCCCCACCTGGGTGGCTAGCCGAGGGGGCAGAGGTCGAGGGGCGGAGGGCAGGGGTAGTGGTGGGTAGGGGAGTGGTGGAGGGGGGCAGAGGTCAAGGGGCGGAGGGCAGGGGTAGCGGTGGGTAGGGGAGTGGTGGAGGGGGGCAGAGGTGTGGGTGGGGGAAAGCGGGGCGGGGGAGGGGGTGTGGGAAGAGGGGGTGGAGGGTGGCGTGGCTGGGCAGGGGGAGGGGAGGAGGGCGGGGTAGGAGGGTCGGATGGGGGTTTGGGGGTGGCGGGTAGGGGGTTTGGGGGGAGGTGAGGGGGGAGTGTGGGGTAGGGGTGGTGTGGGCATGGGGGAGGGAGGTGGGAGGGGCTTGGGGGAGGGAGGTGGGATGGGTGAGGGAGAGGGGGGGTAGGGGTAGGGGGTAGGAGGGAGGGCCGAGGGAGAGGGGGGCGTAGGGGGTAGCGGTGGGGTAGGGGTTAGGGGGGTAGGAGGGTGGGCCGAGGGAGAGGGGGGCGTAGGGGGTAGCAGTGGGGTAGGGGTTAGGGGGGTAGGAGGGTGGGCCGAGGGAGAGGAGGAGAGAGGGGGGGGTTGCGGGGTAGGTTGGGAGGGTAGGGGGGAAGGAGGTAGGGGGGTAGAGGAGGGGCGTAGGAGGGAGGGTTGAGGGAGAGGGGGAGAGGGGGGGGTTGGGGGTGGGTTGGGGAGGTGGGGGTGGGGGGGAAGGGTAGGAGGGAGGACCGAGGGAGAGGGGGAGAGGGGGGTTGGGTAGATGGTATGGGAAGCGGGTAGGATGGAGGGCTAAGGAGAGAGGGGGGGTAGGGGTACGAGGGCGTGTGAGGTGGGGGTGTGTGGAAGCGGTGGAAGGGGGGTAAGGCACAACCACCCACCCCTTCGCACCCTAGCGGCCCACCGGCCCACCGGCCCACCCGGGGTGGCAGTCCGATTTCGGGAATCAGACGACCACCCCAGGTGAGTTGGCGGCAGCCGGGGTGGTGTGGGGTAGGTGGCCATGCCACACCCCGCGCCACGCCAACAGCCTATCGAACCACCTAGGGTGGTCGTCTGATTCTCGGAATCCGATGGCCACCTCGAGCAAGCCAGTGGACCGCCATGGTGGTGTCGGGTGGGGCGTAGAATTGGACGGCTACCCCAGGTGGGCCGCTGGGCGGCCTGGGTGGCGCGGGGTGGGCAGCCACTCCCCACCCCACGCCACCCCGGTGGCCCGCCGGCTCGCCCGGGGTGGCCGTCTGATTCCTGAAATCAGATGGCCACTGCGGGCGAGCTGGCAGGCCGCCAAGGTGGCACGGGTTGGGGCGCGGCCACCCACCCCGCGCCACCCCGACAGCCCACAGGCCCACCTAAAGAATCAGACGACCACCCCACAGGCCTGCCCGGGGTGGGCGTCTGATTCTGGGAATTGAACGGCCACCCTGGGCTAGCCGGCGAGCCGCCGGGGTGGCGTCGGGTGGGAGGTCGTGCCCCACCCCGCGTCACTCTAATGGCCCGCCCACCCGCCCGGTGTGGCCAGCTAATTCCCGGAATCAGTCGATCACCCTGTGCGGGCAGGCAGGCCGCTAGGGTGATGCAAGGTGGGGCGCAGCCACCCACCCAGCACAACCCCGACGGCCCGCCCGCCCGGGTGGCCAGCGGAGGGGGCAGAGGCTGGAAGTGGAGGGCGGAGGTGGGGTGGGGGTGTACGGGGGTGGGGGAAGGTGGGGCGAAGGGTAGGGTGGGATGGTGGGAAGGGGTGGCCGAGGGAGAGCGGGGGCGGGTGGGATGGTGGGGAGAGTGGGGGAGGGGTGGGGGTGGGCGAACAGGGGGTGGAGGGTGGGGTGGGATGGGTTGGGGTAGGGAGGGGGGAGGGGTGGCCAAGGGAGAGGGGGGGCAGGTGGGGTGGTGGGGAGGGTGAGGTAGCAGGGTGGCATGGGGGTTGAGGGGCGCGGGTTAGCAGGTTGGGGGCGAAGGGGAGTAGGGGGGAGGGGTGGCCGAGGGAGAGGGGGGGCAGGTGAGATGATGGGGGAATGTAGCGTAGTGGAGTGGGGGGTAGAGGGGGTAGCAGGGTCAGATGGATTGGGGGGGTAGGGGGTTGCAGTAGGATGGGGGTTAGAGGGGAGCGTGGGGTGGGGAAGAGGGGAGCGTGCAGGGTAGGGGGCTAGGTGGGGGGTAGGCGGGGCATGGGGTTTGGGGGGCAAAAGGTGGGGGGGATTAGGGGGCAGAAGGAGTTGGGTTGGGGCGTGGGGGTTAGGGGGGTAAGGGTGGAGTGCGATGGGGGTTGGGGGGCACGAGGTAGGGGCGGTTGTGGGGGGCAAGGGGGTTAGTGGGGGTGGCAGGACGTGGGGGGTAGGGGGAAGGGGTGTAGGGCTGGAGGGGCAAGGTGGGGTCGGGTGGGCGAGGGGACAGGGTGGGTGAGTTTAGGGAGGGGACCGGTAGGGTGTGCGGAAGGGGCGGGTGGCCGGCTGATTGCAGGATATGGGTGTGTTGGGCCCACCATACTCACGATGGAAATATTAGTTAATTTGGCTAACAAAAAGTATTAAGCTTAAAAAAAACATCTACTTCATTAAATTAATTTAATATGAGAATTTTCAAGTAAAAAATTTAACTGACCTTTTAATTGCAAGAATTCTTCGTTGAATATGTTGTTTGATACCAATGTAGCTGCTCCATAAATTCGCTCCAAGTCTTCCAACGAACCTCAGAAAACTTTGATGTAATGTGAGTAGTAGTGATAATGAAATTTAGTATATAGGTGAAATTACAAAGATGTTTTACCATACGGTGAATGTGGGATTAAATAGTTTTAATAAATTTTAAGATGTTAATTTTTTTATGGTGATGAAGGAAAATATGATAAAGAGCGAATATTATGGAATTTTTTTATAGCGGGGTGAATGTGGGATTAATTTGTTTCAGAATGTATTATAAAAATTAAAAGAAACATTCAATTGTTTAGTAAATATTATATACTTTGACTATTAAAATAATTTAGGTAGAAGTTGCAGTTTACAATTTTAACTTTAATGATTTATTTCATAAAAAAATTTAGTTTACATTTTTCATTAAATTGTAGAATAAAATAATGAAGAGAAATAAATCTCACAAACTTTTAAGAGGGAAATATTTTCACGAAATTTTTTTGGGGGCGAATTTTTGGAGGGAAAATTTAATTCTCTAAGCTATATAATATATTTAGGAGACTCTCCATTTGTATCATTCAACATCTTCTATTTGAAAGGGATGGATTGTCTTGATAGTGAAGTTTTGATTTATACAGCATCAACATCTTCATCGTATAACAACTCTATTTATATGGATGAATATAGCGGGAATTCTTCCACTTATTCATGATCCTAAGGACTATGAGAGTAGCATTGATGAAAGAGGGGATGGAGAATTTCAAATAAATAAAGAGTCACAGATTCCACTTAGTCCTAATTCGAAGGACTATGAAAGCAGCAGTGATGATGAGCTTGATGACAAATTTCAAATGAATGGAGTCTCACGGTGTCCACTTAGTCCTAATTCTAAGGACTATGAAAGCAGTAGTGATGAAGAGCATGATGGTGAAGTTCAAAAGAATGGAGTGTCACTGTGTCGACTTAGTCCTAATTCTAAGAACTATGAGAGAAACAGTGTTGAAGAGCATGATGATGAATTTCAAAAGAATGGATTGTCACGGTGTCCACTTAGTCCTAGTTCTAAGGACTATGAGAGCAGCAGTGATGAAGAGCGTGATAACGAATTTGAAAAGAATGGAGTGTCAAAGTGTCCACCTAGTCCTAATTCTAAGGACTATGAGAGCAGCAATGATGAAGTGCATGATGATGAATTTCAAAAGTATGGAGTGTCGCAGTGTCCAGTTAGTCCTAATTCTAAGGACTATGAGAGTAGCTTTGATGAAGAGCGGGATGATGAATTTCAAAAGTATGGAGTGTCAGGGTGTCTAGTTAGTCCTAATTCTAAGGACTATGACAGCAGCAGTGATGAAGAGCGGGATGATGAATTTCAAAAGAATATGTCACGGTGTCCACTTAGTCCTAACTCTAAGGACTATGACAGCAACAGTGATGAAGAGCGTGATGATGAATTTCAAAATAATGGAGTGTCACAATGTCCTCTTAGTCCTAATTCTAAGGACTATGAGAGCAGCAGTGATGAAGGATAGGATGATGCACTTAGTCCTAATTCTATGGACTATGAGAGTAGCACTGAAAATGCACATGAGGAAGAATATCCAATAAACATCGAGTCAAATTTTCCATTAAGTCTGAATTCTAAGGACTACGACAGTAGCAATGAAGAAGGGGAAGATGAAGAATATCCTCCAAGTCAGTATTTGAAAAGCATAGCTGATCATAGTGTGGATAACATTCCTCTTAATGATGATGAAAATCCTCATACAAATGATGATCCAATGATGGAGATGTTGCCAAGAAATATTGTATCGAGGAGTAGGAGCAGACCTTTCCGTATCAATGCAAGATGTTCTAGTTATACAAGGGGTAGAGCAAAATATCTGACGAGAAGAATTTCTATCAGTGGATTCATTTCAACTGAATGTTTGCCAAAAAGATTGCTTGAAACATATGGATTTCAAATTTGCATTAGAGAGCGGGAAGAGATATTTGTCAATGAATAAAAGCATGCAAAATTCATATTTAGTTGGGTGCATGCAATCTACAGTTAGGTTATGATTATCATATTAGGACATTATTTATCTATAGAAAAGCTTTCAAAATGTTTCATTCGATTAGGAATTTTTGTCTCTCGAGAATTCAAGAAAATTTCGAAAAGGATCCCACATTTTATTCTGAAGTACGTCATAAAAGACAGTTTGGGCCATTATCAAATATTGCAATGTCATGGATGAAAGATTTCTTTTCAAAGCATGGAGAGTGTATTTCAAAGAGAGAGACAATACATATTCCAGATAATTTTTCAAGACGAGAAATCTACAACTTATACAAAGAATATGCAAAAGGTGTTGAGGGACATGGCCGGTTTATTACATATCAATATTTTGTGAAGCTATGGAAGAAAGAATTCAACAATGTCTATATTCCTAAGAAGACAAGGATGGGGATTTTCACTGCATGTGCTTCTCTTAAATAAAAAAGGGACAAATGTGAAGGGTCAGAAAGAGGTAGTCATTCATAACTTTAACTTTTAAAATTGTATATTCATCAAGTATGAAAGCATATTTCTTAATGGATTTATTTTATGTTGTGTAGATTCAATTGTCAAAGAACTTCAGGAGCATCGCGAACGACAAACAAATGAAAGGAAAAAGTTGTACACGCATCGAAAGAAGTGTTATGATAATCTGAATAAATATTTGGGTTTGATAATTGATGGTATGGACCAAAAGAAAACACTTTTACCACATTTTGTTTGCACACCCAAAAATTTATAGGAGGAAAATTTTATTCAGTATCACTTGGTCGGTTGTATGGTTTTCAATGGGAAAATGTTGCCAAAGGTGTACTTCACAGCTCCAAATATTCATAATGACGCAAATCTAACCATAACCATAATTCATGATGTGCTTTCTCATTGGTCTAGTAATCTTCCTGAAGTTTTGTATCTACAATTGGACAACACTTGTCGTGAAAACAAAAATTAGGTTGTTTTTGGATATCTAAACATGCTTGGTGAATTGAGAATTTTTCAGAAGGTAAAGGTTGGTCTCCTTCTTGTTGGGCACACTCATGACCATATTGATCAAATGTTTAGTCATTTTCAGTCACATTGAGGGGGAAGGAAGTTGGGAGCTTGCCATCATTAATTGAATGTATTAAGAAATCATACATGCTAGAGCCTACTTTTGATGTATTGGAAGAAACTATTGACATGCGAAGGTTTATTATGGGATCATATGGTGAGGCGAAATGCATTGAACAACTTAACGACATTAGCTTCCAACATCAATTTCGTGTCAAAAAAATTGATGGGAAAACACTAATATGGGGCGAAGTTTTGAACTACTACAGAATGGGCACCATCATCAGGTTTGCAATTTTCGAAGTTCATTCTAGGTCATCCAATATTTGCATCAAAAATATTGTTATTATAATTATTTGGTGAAGTTCATAATGCACGCAAACAAAATAGAGATATAAATTATTCTGATTCCCTAGAAGAAATTAAAAAATGTATTACATATACATATGAGTACTTTGACATTGGTGATTCAGTTTGGTGGGAGTCATTTTTCAATAATCAAAGTGATATCATTTCAACAACAACAAATGAATATATGCCTTTGAAAAATCCATTTATATTGCCACAAAATGTGTCAAATGCACATGACGAAATAAACATTGTTGAACAACAACAATCTCAAGGTATTATTAATTCTTCATAGGCAGAGGAAAGAGAGATGTATATTGGTTCTAGAAGATCTCATGCACAACGTGAAGCCATCGAAGACCTTTACAAGGGTTCAGTACAGGATATTAAGGAGGGTTGCATGATCACAGTGCTAGCAGATGGAGATCCCAATGGCTATCCATTCTGGGTTGCTAAAGTTATAAGGTCTTTATAGAAAATGAGGATGTTACAAGTGTTGAAATACATTGGTATGCCACAAATACACACCCATTAAATGGTGTGTATAAGCCAAAGACGGTAGTTGACAAAAAAAATGGCAAAAAGAGAAAAAGAAAGGGTATGAATATAAATCGTTGCCGCACAGACATATTGAAATTGGAGGATGTTGACATACTTGTTTATGACTTTAATTTAATAAAGAGAGGAACTCTTCGCTTCAAGATGATAGAGATTCTGAAAAGGTTGTTACCAGAAGGAACAGTGTTGAGATGGGAGTCTGTTGAAACTAGTCATAGATCTAGAAGAATTTTGAAACCTGAAATGATGGGCATGCATGTGGACTCAGATGGGGCACTAGTTGATGAAAGAGAAGAATATGGAACATCTTCATCAGCATCCAGTCATTCATCTGAAGATGTGAATTCTGATGGTGTGCAAGAAAATATAAGTGATTTTGAATAATTGTTTAAGACAATTTATCTAATTGATGTATGCATCGTATCTTGAAATAAAATTTTTGATTTCCATATGGTGTTAAATGAGAAGTTATGAGTCATTTTTATGTTGTTGGATCATTTTACTAGCATTTTTTTTTTAAATTTTGAAGATTGACCCTAAAAAAAAAATCATCGTTCCAGTATAATCACTTTTTCGTTTTCAAGTTGTATTTTGCACGAAAATTTTGTTTTCACTGCCATTTTTAAAATATGTTCAAAATTGTCCCTAAAAAAAAAACCATCGTTCCAGTCTACACACTTTTTGTTTTTAACACTATTTTGGATGTTTTTTTGGTGTTTTTTGGCTAGAATTCCCATTTTGAGTTTATAGTTCCTATTTCAAGGTTTACATTATTTTGAGCAAAACATTATCAACTACCAAAGATTCTCCTCTCTCTAGTATATTTTCTTTTTTTGCCACATATGTTACTGGTGCTTCTCCCTCAACTAGAGAAACAATTGCATTCCTCTAGCTTATTCTTGCATTCTTTGGGCACGCAAAAGTTCTTTGTCCCAGTTTGTTACATCTGTAACATCTTATTTCTCTTCCTCTTCCTCTGCCTCCTCTTCCTCTAAAAAAACTCCCTCTGCCTCTTGCATCACCTCCTATGGGTGCATGCTGGGTTGAGCAACTGCTAGCTCCATGTTTAGGTGTTGTAGATCTTCCTCTACCACCTCGACTTCCCCTTATGTTGGGTTGTGTTATATTCTTTCTGCGACTAGCCCACGTAGTTAACTCGGGGGTTAGTGGGGGTGTGGAGCCCCCCTTCGTTGTGCTGATTGTGTAGCGAGGGGGGGGAGGGGTGGTCACAAGGGGTTTAAGGTGTACCCGTAACCCCACTTTATGGGGCCCGGGGCAGCACCCCAAAAAATTTTGGTTTTGGATCCTATGTTAGGATGGGCAGACCCACCTATGGTTTTGTGCATGATTTTCGCACATGTTTTTGGACATGATGGTTTTCGGTCCATGGTATTGGACACGATGGTTTTCGATCCATGGTATTGGATGCTTCAGCATGTATAAATATTTATTATAACATTGAAAGGAACATAATGAAAATCAAGCTGGTAGTCCCGGTTTTTGGATCCAGGGGAAAATCTCTATGTATATTTGTTTTATGCGTTATTCTCTCGCATTGTTTATTTTCTATGTTTTAGAATTCGTATGCAGGTAATTTCTGTATGGGGTTAAAACCTACATTTGGTATCAGAGCTATTTTGGCTTCAAGGGGACGCCTTTTTTGCTGAGGGGTTTCGCTCAGGCCTGTGGTAAACCCTGTTCGGTGGGAGATCTACGAGATCGATTCTAGTGGTAATAGAAGATGGCGAGTAGTGGAAAGATAGAGATCGAGAAATTTAATGGCTAGAGTTTTGAGTTGTGGAAAATCAAGATGGAGGATCTGTTGGTGGACAAATATTAGTGGAAATCAAGATGGAGGATCTGTTGGTGGACAAAGTAGTGGATTGCGGTAGTTCCAGGTACTAAACCAATGGGAGTGTCCGATGAAGAATGGAAGTTGGATCGAAATGCAAAGAGCATAATACGATTGTGTGTCTCAGATTCAGTATTGTTGAATGTATCAGGGGAAGCTACGACGAATGATTTGTGGGACAAGTTAAGGACTTTGTACCAATCTAAGTCTCTGGTGAATAAACTATTCCTGTGGAAAAGGCTGTATAACCAGAGGATGAAAGATGGAGACTTGGTGACAGAGCATCTGAATGCATTTAATACTGTGGTAAGTTAGCTAGCATCTGTTGATATTAAAATTTCAGATGAAGATAAGTGCATCAGTTTTTTGTGTTCTCTACCAGATTCGTGGGATAGTCTAGTTATTGCAATAGGTAGCAATGCAACTACCTTGAAATTTGATGAAATAGTCTTAGCCTTGCTGACAAAGGAGATGAGACGGAAAAATATGGAGAGCCAAAATGGTGATGCCTTATCTGTACGAGGACGGTCCTAGAACAAAAACAAAAAAATAAGTCATCGATTGGGAGATCTAAATCTCCAGGAAAACCTGTAAAGGTGGTGTGCTGGAAATGTAGAAAGGAAGGGAACTTCAAAAGGGACTGTAAATCTAAAGCTCCTAATAAAGGAAAGGGATCTGATGATGCTCCTTCTATAGAGGTGAAAACCACCTCAAATGAAGGTGGGGATGTGTACTTGGCTTCTTCAAGTACACATGTAGATCATGAGGCATTGTTGATTGACTCAGATGCATCCTTTCACTTCACTCCCCATAGAGAGTGGTTCTACGAGTATGAGAAATACGATGGTGGTGATGTCTTCTTGGGGGATGATAGGAAGGCTAGAATCATTGGTCATGGAAAAGTAAAGTTGAAGTTGCAAGGTGGAAGGTTAGAACACTTTCGGGTGTTCTGCATATTCTTGCATTGGCCAGAAATCTAATTTCTGTAAGCAAGTTGGATGATACAGGTGTAAAAACAATGTTTGAGAAGGATACCTGCAAGATGGTTCGAGGAGTACTGGTATTGATGCGGGGAGTTCGGATTGGAACTCTGTACAAGCTCCAAGGTAGCATTGTTGTTGATGGGTACAACAGTTCTATGGTTCCTGAAAGTGGAGCAAAAAATCTAGTGGTCTTTGGAGAGAGGACCATGTTGTGGCATCGAAGGCTCGAACATATTGGAGAGAAGGGCCTTCGAATACTTCATGGTAAAGGTATGGTAGAAGGTATGAGTAATAGCTCTTTGGATTTTTATTTCTATGAAAATTGTGTATATGGGAAGCAGAATCGGGTGAGTTTCCCCTCTAGTAGTAAGAGGGAGAAATAGATATTAGAACTTGTGCACAATGATGTGTTTAGACCTGTGAAGGTTCCATCACTAGGTAAGTCTGTGTACTATGTATCATTTATAGATGACTTCTCAAGGAATACATGGATATATTTCTTTAAGAAGAAATCTGAAGCCTTTGATAGGTTTAAAGAATTTAAGGCTCTCATGGAAAATCAGACAGAGAAGAAGATAAAGGTGCTGAGGATAGATAATGGTGGAGAGTTTTGCAGCAAGGAATTCGAAGAATTCTGTAAGAAGTGTGGTACAACATGGTAGAAGAATACTCCATATACATCTCAGCAAAATGGAGTTGCAGAAAGAATGAACAAGATTTTGATGGAAAGGGCAACAAGCATGCTCAGTGGTGTTGGGTTAGGACAGGAATTTTGGGAAGAGGCGGTGGATACTGCATGTTACCTGGTCAACAGGTCACCTTCATCAGCGTTGGAGGATAAGACTCCACAAGAGGTATGGACTGGTAAGAAACCCTCTCTTTCACATCTAAGGGTATTTCGATGTGATGCATATGTACATGTTCAAAGGAGAAATGAACCAAGTTGGATAGTAAATCTGAAAAGTTCATCTTTATTGGGTATAAGGATGGTTTAAAGGGTTATAAACTTTGGAACCCAGTAACAAGGAAGGTTGTGTACAGCCGAGATGTGGTGTTCAGAGAGGTGAAATATGTTATTAAACATGAAGTCCAACCAGAGGAACCTGAGAAGATAGAGTTTGAGCTAAAGGAGTAAGAATCAGACTCTACAACAGAGGAGGAATCAGAAGATGAAGAGCCACAAACTCCGGCTGTGAGAAGATAAGTTTGAGAAAAAGGAAGCCAAAAAGGTAAATTCCATCTCCTTTCTGTTCAAATTTTGCTTTGTCTGTTACTGATGATGATCCAAAAACTGTGAAGGAAGCAGTAGATTTAGAGGATGGCAAACTTTGGAAAGAGACCATAGTTGATGAAATGGCATCTTTGCACAAAAATGAGGCTTCGGATTTGGTGGAGTTGCTAGCTAGAAGGAAACCCATTGGCAGCAAATGGGCATTCAAGAATAAGACAAATGCAGAAGGAAATGTGGAGAAATACAAAGCTCAGTTGGTAGCAAAAGGTTATTCCCAGGTGCCAGGAATTGATTTTGGTGATATTTTTTCTCCTGTTTCCAAGGAAACTTCTATTAGATTACTTTTATCTATTGCTGCTGCTTTTGATTTTGAGGTAGAATAGATGGATGTGAAAACAACATTTCTTCACGGGGATTTAGAAGAGGAAATATAAATGAAGCAAATTGAAGGCTTTGCGGTGAAGGGTAAGAAAGAATTGGTATGCAAGATAAAGAAGTCTTTGTATATGTTAAGACAGTCACCAAGGATGTGGTATCAAAAATTTGATACATTTATATGAGGACTTGGCTTCACCAGAAGCAAAGCAGATCACTGTGTTTATTTTAAATTAATTGGTAACCATGTTATTTATCTGGTTTTGTAAGTGGATGATATGTTGCTAGTTGGAAATGACAAAGAAATTATCCAGGATTTGAAGAACAAATTGTCCTCCAAATTCGACATGAAAGATCTTGGTGCACAAACTATATTTTGGGCATGGAAATTTAAAGAGATTAGGAAAAGAGGAAGCTCTAGTTAAACCAGAGGAAATATTTCGAGACAATACTGCAGAGGTTTAATATGCAGGATAGTAAATTGGTGAAGGTTCCTATTCCTGTAGGTGTGAGGTTATCTGCTAAACAGTGTCCCAAGACACAAGAAGAGGAAGAGGACATGTCTCATGTTCCATATGCAAGTGAAATTGGTAGCTTGATGTGTGCAATGGTCTGTACTACACTAGACACTGCACATTCAGTGGGAGTATTGATCAGGTTTATGTCAAAACCAGGGAAGGAGAACTGGACAACAGTGAAGCGTGTTTTCAGGTATTTGCATGGCACTAGTGATTATGGCTTGTCCTACCAAGGAAGATCAGGATTGGACAGAATGTTGGATATTCATGGCTTTGTTGATGCAGAATGGGCTGGAGATATGGATCAGATAAGATCTACAAGTGGGTATGTATTTAACCTATTTGGAGGTGCACTCAGTTGGATGAGGAAAAAACAATCTGTAGTGGCACTATCAAATACAAAGGTAGAATACATGGCAGCCACTCATGCAAGAAAGGAAGCAATTTGGTTCCATAGATTGTGTTAAAGTATGGGGTTAGTATAGGGAGCTATAAGGATAGCCTGTGACAGCCAAAGTGCAATTTTCTTGGTAAATAACCCCACATATCATTCAAAGACAAAGCACATTGATGTTCAATATCACTTTGTGAGGAATATGATAGAAGACAAAAAGGTGTTGCTAGTAAAGGTCGACAATTTGAAGAATACTACAGATGCATTGACAAAATCTGTGAGCTCTGAGAAGTTCAATTGGTGTGGACAGATAATGGGCGTTTTAGGGCTAGAAAAATGACTAAGCTCTCTTGTGGCCCCCTATGGAAAGAAAACAACAAGTGCGAGAATGTTGGGTTGCGTTATATTCTTTCCACGACTAGCCCACGTAGTTAACTGGGGGGTTAGAGGGGGGCAGATCCCCCCTTCGTTGCACCAATTGTGTAGTTGGGGGGGGGGTCACAGGGGGTTTGAGGCATACCCGTAACCCCACTTTATGGGGTCTGAGGCAGCCCCCCAGAAAATTTTGGTTTTGGACCATATGATAGGATGGGCAGACCCACCTATGGTTTTGTGCATGATTTTCACTCATGTTTTTGGACACAATGGTTTTTGGTCCATGGTATTGGACACGATGGTTTTCAGTCCATGGTGTTGGATGCTTCAGCATGTATAAATATGTATTATAAAATTGAAAGGAACATAATGAAAAATCAAGCTGGTAGTCCCAATTTTGCGATCCAAGGGAAAATCTCTGTGTATATGTGTTTTATGTGTTATTCTCTCGTATTGTTTATTTTCTATGTTTTAGAATTTGTATGCAGGTAATTTTTGTAAGGGGTTAAAAACTACAATATTCTCCTCTCTCTAGTATATTTTCTTCTTTTACCACATGTTAGTGCTAGTCTTCGTAGCCTGTCACCAGGGATCAACATGAGCTCTTACTAGGTCTGGTTTGGTTAGATGTTTTGCACATGATATTCAGCACAAAACATGTCACAAATTTTTCCATTAGAAGAAGCTCGGAAAAATATTTCCAATGGTATATCACACCCCTGTAACCAGTTTCTAGATCATAAGATATGATCGAAATGAATGAGTGATTCTTGGTTATGCATGTTTTGAGATCAGTTGCTGCACACAATGACAAGTTTAGTACAAGATCAGTTTTTGAAATAATAGTAAGGAATTTTACAATAGTGAAAGATGTCTTTGTCCATCACATACCAAATAAAAAAAAAACTCCTTTAATCTATGCACAGGTGCTACTATGTGGGAGATATGCAGTGATATTTGGAGCCTGCATTAAAACAAAGCAAAATTTTCATTTATTTTACTGTTTTAGTCATTTTAGTGCGGTGCCATTTTACAACATATGAAAATTAATTATGCAAAACCCAAGATGGTTTTTGTTAACCATGAGCCATATAACAAAATCCTCTTTTAGTTTATTCACAGGTGTCATGAATTGGGATATGTGACTAGATCTTTACAGCTCATTTTCACAGATTTAAATTTTTAATGATTTTCTATTTTAGAGATGATTTTGTGGCACAGATTACTAACAAATGGAAACAAATTTCCCAAATTTGAGAGATTTTTTCTCCGAAATGACCTTATATACAAAAACCTCTTTCAATTTTGTAACAGGTGCTATGTTATAGGAGATACGAGTTCATCTTCAACACCTATTTTCAGAAATTCTGTCCAAGTTTAATGTAACTGATTCTATTTTGAAGAAAATGGTTGAACTCAATTCCCTTAGTACAAGGATGAGAAAATGTATATATTTTATGAATTTCATAGTGTAGAGGTTGGACTTTGGCAGAAGTGTTGGACTCATTGAACATTTTGTATCAGCGGTTTGGCGAGGAATAAAACCAGGTTTTACAGCTATTTTTGTGGGATTCTTGTGACAGTGAGTTTATGTATTGTTTCTTCTTTGTAATGAGTTTTTTCTGATGTTTTATATGTATCCACATCTCTCTCTCTCTTCTAAACTAAACGAATCAAGGTGAATAGACAAAATACACTAAGTTACAGTGATTTGTCTTGGGAATGCATTTGGTTTTCAAAGTTTTCAACTGTTTGAAGAGGATTCATAATTTCTTTATGCCCTCCTCAACTCCTCAGTTGTCTAAAGTACCATCTTAATCCATTGCTAGTACATAAATGCTTGTCTACCTTGCCCCACAGGACATGACTGTATCCCTGATTCAATTTCCCGGACCCAATCTTCCTTCTCCAATTGATCCAACAACGAAAACCTAAAATCAAACAAAAATGTTAGAGCTACTATACCTAGCCTAAAATCAGCATTCAATTTAGTCATCTCAAGCCCTAGTTGCCAATATCCTAATTGACATTGACAAGGAGAGATCCCTCTCTCGACCTGGTAGGGCTAGCTACTAGGTTAAGCGTGGTTTGATGTTACCCTAGACCTTCCTTCCTTCAGCCTGAGGTAGATCTAGGCTCTAAAAAGTGGCGACTCCACTAGGGAAGAGGTGACAGATCTTCTCCAGGAAGATCATTCAAGTTGCAGATCTGATTGCTGATGGTGGACAACAGTCAGACACATATGAAGGCTGAAATCATCTACCTGATGACTCCAATGTTCAAGATCCTGAGCTTCGACTTCAGTACCAAAGAATCGAGTCTTCAGAACATTGATGGTAATCACCGATGATGGGGTATGTGGAAAATCCGTTATCTAGTGAAATGTTATTTATTTTAAGGGATTAGATAGCAAAATTTCATATTGATCAGATTTTTTTAATATCATTGTTTCTTAGCTTGAAATGCAGCTGAGTCACACCTAAGAATAAATATTGTTTTCTTGGCTTAGTGGTTGAAAGATTGGAAAATGAAATTAAATTATTAGACGTTCAAATTAAATCACATGAATTCCAAGAACCTAAACAGTTCTTGGAAACTCTCCCTCCTCCCAAAGAAGAAAAGATAAGGCTGCCATTGGATGGTTGGATTGAAGGATGTTATGGTTTACAATGAGGATGTGACAATCTCTAGCCAAGAGCATACATTAACAATCTGGGGCAACAGATAGAATTTGGTTTCTATGCTCCCATAGCAGCACATATGGAATATATTTCTAAGTTGAAAGAAAAACCAGGTTGCCTTTTACAGGGCCAGAGGTACTATGGGTATATACCGTTGGTAGGATTTCCAACTATCTTCTCGTACAAAATCACTTTATCTATTGGTTTTGTAGCAAAGTAGGGTGGATTTGTAAATAAATAATTTTTCAAAAGCCAACATTTCAGTTTCCGATATTTTTTATGTACAGGTTGCAGTATGTGTATGTTTGGATTGGTATGAGTTGTTTTGAGTTTGCAGCTGTTTGACCATATTTCACAATGGATAAGGCACTTTGTCTACAATGTTCTTGACACCTCCAAGGAGCTTCCATCTCCAATAAGGCCGATGTTAGTGCTAGTCTTCACAACCTGTCACCAGGGATCAACATGAGATCTTACTAGGTTTGGTTTGGTTAGATTTGCACATGACATTCAGCACAAAACATGTCACAAATGTGTCCATCAGAAGAAGCTCAGAAAATAATTCCCAACGGTATATCAAACTCCTATAACTGGTTTCTGGATCATAAGATATGATTGAAATGAATGAGTGATTCTTGGTTATGCATGTTTTGAGGTTAGTTGTTGCACACAATGACAAGTTTAGTACAAGATACGTTTTTGAAATAATGGTAAGGAATTTTACAGAACTGAAAGAGGTTTTTGTCTGTCACATACCAAGTAACAAAAACCTCCTTCAATTTATGGAAAAATGCTACTATGTGAGAGATATACAGTGATATTTGGAGCCTATATTAAAACAAAGCAAAATTTTCATTTATTTCACTATTTTAGTCATTTTAGTACGGTGCCATTTTACAACAGATGGAAAGTAATTATACAAAACCCAAGAATTTTTTTGTTAACCACGAGCCATATAACAAAGGTCTCTTTCAGTTTATTCATAGGTGTCATGAATTGGGACATGTGACTAGCTCTTTACAGCTCATTTTCACAGATTTAAATTTTTAATGATTTTCTGTTTTAGAGATGATTTTTTGGCACATATTACTAGCAAATGGAAACGAATTTCCCAAATTTGAGAGATTTTTTCTCCGAAATGACCTTATATACAAAAACCTCTTTCAATTTTGTAACAGGTGCTATGTTATAGGAGATACGAGTTCATCTTCAACACCTATTTTCAGAAATTCTGTCCAAGTTTAATGTAACTGATTCTATTTTGAAGAAAATGGTTGAGCTCAATTCCCTTAGTACAAGGATGAGAAAATGTATATATTTTATGAATTTCATAGTGTAGAGGTTGGAGTTCGGTAGAAGTGTTGGACTCATTGAACATTTTTTATCAGCAGTTTGGCAAGGAATAAAACCACGTTTTACAGCTATTTTTGTGGGATTTTTGTGACAATGAGTTTATTTATTGTTTCTTCTTTCTAATGTGTTTTTTCTTATGTTTTATATGTATCCACATCTCTCTCTCTCTTCTAAAATAAATGAATCAAGGTGAATAGACAAAATACACTAAGTTACAGTGCTCTGCCTTGGCAATGCATTTGGTTTTCAATGTTTTTGACTGTTTGAAGAGTATTAATAGTTTCTTTATGCCCTCCTCAACTCCTCAGCTGTCTAAACTACCGTATTAATCCATTACTAGTACATAAACTCTTTTCTACCTTGCCTCACAAGACATGACTATATCCCTGAGTTGATTTCCCAGACCTAATCTGCCTTCTCCAATTGATCCAACAATCAAAACCTAAAATCAAACAAAAACCCTAGAGCTACTATACCTAGCCTAAAATCAACATTCAATTCAGTCATCTTAAGCCCTAGTTGCCAATATCCTAATTGAGGTCAATAAGGAGAGAGCCCTCTCTTGACTTGGTAGGGCTAGCTATCAAGTTAAGTGTGGTTTGATGTTACCCTGGACCTGCCTTCCTTCAGCCTGAGGTAGATCTAGGCACTAACACCACAGATGCTACTGGTGCTTCTCCCTCAACTGTAGAAACAATTGCATTCCTCTGGCTTATTCCTGCATTCTCTGGGCACTCAAAAGCTCTGTGTCCCAGTTTGTTACATTTGTAACATCTTATTTCTCTTCCTCTTCCTCTGCCTCCTCTTCCTTTAGAAAATCTCCCTCTGCCTCTTGCATCACCTCCTATGGGTGCATGTTGGGTTGAGCAGCTACTAGCTCCATCTTTAGGTGTTGTAGATCTTCCTCTACCACCTTGACTTCCCCTTCCTCAGAAATTACCTCTCCCTCTGGTAGACTGCTTCCTCATGAGTTTTTCTTCATCTTTCAATGTTATTTGATAAGTTTCCTCTATTATTTTAGGAGATTGTAGACTTATCCAATCTTGAATGTCCATCTTGAGACCATTCATATATCTAGCCACCTTATCATCTGTATTCGGGGCTTCTCTAGCTCTTATGCTTACCTTGTAGAATTCCTCTATGTATTCTTTCATTGTCAAAGACCTCTCTCTAAGATTTTGCATTTGTCTGAACAAGGTTTGTTGATAATTACTTGGCAGAAACTTACCTCTTAGCTTTGCTACTATCCTGCTCCAATTCTTGGTTGGTTTCTTACCAAGTCTCTTCCTTTCTACCTGCACACCATCCCACCATAGCACTACATGGCCTCTTAACTTGTTGATAGCAAACTTGACTTTCTTCTCATCTTTTGTTTCTTCATAGTCGAAGAATTTCTCCATGCCATTAATCCAGTCTATCAATTCTTCTGTATTCAGTCCTCCTTCATATATTGGAACTTCGGTCTTTGACCTGGCTGTGGATCTCAACACTGACTGAAAGAACCTCATCTCAGGAGTAACTGCTACAACGTCCTCCTCTGCAGCTTCAACCTCAGGTTCACTAACATCTCCATCATCTATATTTCTTCCTGTTGTTAATGCAACCAATGTAGCTTGCATCTATTCCACAACTTCCATTACTTCAGCATTTGCAATAGGCCATCCTCTTCCACCACATCCTCATCCTCTTACAAACATAAAAGCCATAGTAACTTTCCTTCTCCTACTTCTAAGATTCAATCCAATGTTAGTTGTCACTTTGATAGCACTAATAGTGGCCTGGGTGCAGGCGATATAGACAACCTTGTGAATCTATCTGAAATTTCTTCAATATCTAGCTAAATTTCTCCCTCTATTTGAATTGACGTATCAATCATCTATTAACCTGTTAGCCTCATGGGTTTTTCCTCTAGAAATCCCAATCCTTATTATCAACCACAATTTATAAACAGAACCTTATGTGCCTATTGGAACTGTAATTCCAGAGGAATTACACAAAAGCACTGTCGGCCCTTTAAAAATGAGGAAATTGCATTTTCAAAGCAAAATACACAATTGGCAGACTTTTTATTCGAAAGTTTGGAACAATAAAATCGACGCTTTAATATGATGACTCCCCAATGTGATATGCCACATGGCTATCGACAATCGCTATCGGCAGTGCCAAAAGTCCACACAATAGGCTCCTTTCACTCCGACTATGTGATGCGACAATATTTGTGAACCCAAAAACTTATCCAATCTGCTATATAATGTTTTGAGTCCGAGCTTATCGGGGGTTCGGACTTAGACAGTTCCACAAGTCTCTTCCACTCCAGTTATCATTATGTGATGCGATAAAGGTTCGGACCCGATACGGGTATGAACCAAATTTAATAATAATTCATGTCCGGAACTACATCCAGCTTAAGCCTTTCTCATGATTTCCCTTTATAAAACTATGTTTTATCTGCGAGACTTAACAATGCATTTAAGAAGAACAGTCATGTCTATATAAGGGAAAAACTGTACCAATAAATTTAATTCACATATATGATAGGAAAATAAGCCCGAACTACCATTAAAAATACTCAGAAGAAAAGAAATGCCATCAAATACATATGCAAATATACCAGTTAACAGAGAACTGTAAGTTCCTATGCATAAAGAGAATTCTTCAAGAACACAATGCCTCCGGGATCTCCTCTCTGTAGAGCATCCTGTTATTTTATTTATAATTAATAGATAAATCCTTCTCAGCCATTATCCTTTACAAATGCATGCTTTTACATAGAGTGATTTAAAGCGTAAAACTTTGTTAGAGCTTATCCATAAGTGATTATTTTAGCATGACTTATTCTTACTCTATTCTTATCTTAAACTAGGAAAGCATGAAAATTGCAGGCTAAAGGACCCCACTCCCTTGCCTGTAGATTTTTTTTTTTGGATTTTTGGAATAAGTTTGAAGATTTTCCCTCCAAGTGACATGCTTCTACATCACCCAGCTAGCTCACACCATCTATTAGTGACCTGGTTCGAACAGAAATTAAAATCATTAGATGTAGCAAATAGATAAATGAAACATGTTGGGAAATTACTTCAATTGATTACTGAAAACACAGTTTACACTATGTAGACATCATTTAACTCCAGCAAGACCATAGGATTGATCCAATAGTTATGAACTGCGTGAGGCTACATTGGGACAACTCCTCTTCCCTTCTGTGCCTTCCTCTCCTGTGCACTGTTCCTCACTAGATCACTATCTAATTCATTAACTAATTGACGGACTCCTGACAATCCCTTATATAGTATTGAATTAAAAACTGGGCCTTTTAATTTGGCCAATTAAAATATGGAAGATTATTAACAATTTTCCAAATTAAGAATTAGTTTGAAACTGAGTGTCGAAAGAGGGAACGATTCTCGTGAATCATTCCTCTATTCCTAGAATTGTTGTTGCTCGAAGGTGCGATTCAACTTCCCTTCAATTCTGCATAATGACTTTCCTAGTTAATGTTATGTCCCTTGTGGCCTTATGATATAGTACTAGAAGATTCACTCCATATTTTTGAGCACCTCTATGATATTTCTTATGGCAATACCGCACTTGTGTTGTTCAAAGGCTAAATATGCTACCTTTCTCATTGATTACTAGTCATTTCTCAGAAAATGCTCGAGGTTTCCCCCACGTCGCAGGCAGTTACAAGAGAATTTTGCTTCATCATCTCCCACATGGGGAAAGCATACTTCGTGTCCTCACGCTGGTAAGGGATTTGAAGCGTATTACAAAAGAAGCTCAAATTGGGAAAGCACTTCTTAGTCTTCATTACATGCGAAAACTTCAATGCCCCTTCGACTTGAGAGAAATTGATGAGATTGGTCAATAAGGCATTATAAGCCACTATGTTTCCCAACAACCATCCAACACAGATAATCGTTTCCCCAAAGGTAGTGTTATAGACATTTTTGGGCACTGCAACTGCAATCATTAAATGTCCATAAACCAAGGACTCCTAAGTCCCTAAAAGTGTTGTTCCGACCCCTAAAAGAACAAGGTCAACTGATTATAGCATATCCCAGAAGTTCTCCATGAAAAACTACTCAGAACTAGTCAAAACTGGACCATTTCACCTGCTCCATGGTCAAAGTGCGTTGCATCCCACCTAAATACACACAGTAGGTGTGATGCATGTTGAAAATCCCTTCTATGGGGTGCGATGGGTGAGAGTGGACAAATGGCAGGGTCAATCCACAAGGTGGAGGATCATGGAATCTTCCAGAAACTTCTCCTATGACACTTGCCTCTCTGCATTCTCCCAGGGATGAGTAAGAGATCATCAATCTCCAAGTGGAATCAAGAACTATCAGAGAGAGGACACTAATGAAATATCAAAAGCTAACTCACCACCCTTGCAAACATCTATATATGGATTCCTCATCCCAGAGATCCAGAGGTTGGAATTCTGTATCTTGTAAGGAAGTGTTGTTGGCTTCTTGCTGCAATATCATAGTGTTGGGTGATCTAAGCTTTTCATGAGGTGAAGAAGGGCTTTCTTGCTAAGAGGATGACGCTGGGTCAGAAAAATTGGCTGTAATCCTCTTTGCTCTTTCTTGATTATCAATAAAGCTATTTAAGTTTTCCTCCACATTCTTGTATGATTAATGATTTATGCATTTGTGTGGTCAATATATATCTGGTCCTATATTGTTTATGATAATAGATCTATGTTGTTGGATAGTGTTATGCTACTTTGATTCTACAGGTGCTCTGTGAAGCTGGGTAGACAAGGAAGCGAGTAGCAAATATCTATCAGAAGGGAGAGGAATCGAACAAGGAACCAAGCGCAAGACAGAGGTTGGTCTCCTTATTCCCTTCTTATCTATTTCTTATAAAGGAAAACGAAAGTAGTTTTAGTTTGTTTAATTCTAAGGTAGCTACCAGCCTTAGTGGGACTAGCAGCTCTGCATAGACACTAGTTTTCCCGATAAAAAAATGGCGACTCCGCTGGCGAGCGAATATATTGTTTGTTTATCTACATTTGTTTACTTTATAAACTTACAGACGGAGCCTGAAGTCAAGCCAGCTAGCCTTCGAACTGCATTTTCTATGCAAGTGCAAAGTAGATCAATGCTACTTTAGTCTATCTCCGGGTTTTCTTTATGTATTAAAAGATTGATTTAAAAGCTCTCTAATTTCCCTTGTGGTGGCTCTAGTAACCTCCTTAGATCTACCCCTGTGATTGATTTACTGATTACCACTTGCTCGGCCTAAATCCCTGAACTAAGCTGCAAACTGTGACCCGGAACCCAGCTAAAGTCTCGTCCTTGGTCCATCGTACTGTGTCTTCTTTGAAACCTAAATGCATCACTCCCGAGTGTAGTAGGTGCATTGCATTTTAGTTTCCCTGTGCTACAGGTGTGCTGATCAGACCTCTTCTACTCTTAGATTTTGGCTTCTGTGTTCACTCTTTTCAGCTCTATTTAGGAGTTTTGTTGCCTGTAGTCAGTACACCTCTGTTGAAACCCCCTTCCTTGCAATTATTCTGCCTCTGTTGTGCAAAGAAATATAAATGTTTTTACGTATTTTGAGCCATTTTCAGTTCTCTTTTACAAAGTAGTGTAATTGAACTGTCGTTTCTTGATTTGAAAGTGTCGCAAGTGTCGTTTTCAGTCATAGAAGAGAATCCGATTGTTCTTGATAGTCGATTACACTATTACTCTTGTATTTGATTTGAATTGGTAGTTTTTCGAGTGTCAAAATCAAGTTTTCAATTCCGAATAGCAAAGTGTCATCATTGCCCTCATTTTGTCTTGAAAAGAAACTTGTTAGTAATGTCGCTTTGAAAAATAATTTATATTTGCGCTTAGCTTTCTTTTTATCATTCACACATTAAGAAGGCTGAAAACAAATACATGCACATGCATTTGCATTTAGACTGTTTGTTGGTTTGATTTAGGACAGTGCATATAGTGTGTGCTCTCTGCTCTTTGTTGAAAGAATGCCATCTCTATTTCCTTAGTAGCTAGGATTTTCATTGCAAAAAGAAGATTAAACGACTGTTTATCATCTTAGATTTCATTTTAGGAATTGTACATCTACATCACACGGTGAACCTAAAAGGAAAATTTCTTAAGCAAGACAAACTATAAAATAAATTTAATGAATCTAAAAACACTTTGGAACCTAACGCACAACATCTAGAAGTCTAGGCTAGAGATGTATTCCGGCATCGTAAAGCCTGGTAACTGTTGTTTTCACTGTTGGTTGGGTGATTCCTCCACTTTGAGATGACAAGTGCCAATACGGACTTGTGCTCCCACGTACCATCGAGTATATTTTGGGAGACCACAATAGGCTTTATCCTTTATCCATAGGAAGCCGTGTCTGTCGCCCTATTGATCGTAATGCACTGGACACAGCATTCGGGAAGATTGACTGCCATACCGTAAAAACTATTCTGCAGTTTTGCGATTGGTTTGGTAATCCCTCTGTCTAGATTTCCAGAGCAGTCTCTTTCATTCCTTTTCAGACTCCTTAAAGGAAAAGTGTTGTGGGGAAAAATTCCTATGCAGGACAATCCTATCCACCTAAGGTGTGACAGTGCCTTAGCAACAAACAGAAACAGTTATTCTAGTATTCTTCCTTTATGAATTAAGAATGAAGAGAGATGGATGGACTAACCAGTGTCTTCCATTTGTCCCTCGATCCGGTTTCTCTTCTCTTTGAGAGTTCCCAGCTACTTGCCTTCTCGCTCACCCAGCTTCAACAGGTTTCTGCAAGATCACAAGAAGAGAACACTACACAAAGGCATAGATTCATATTCATAACTAGTTCAGGATTAGAAATAAACTAAACATACTAATGCAATCATACATCAAAGATACATTAGTATATAGGAAAAACCAAGATAGCTTTATTGATGAATAACAAGGTTCAGGAGGAGATATAACCAAGAGGGCTCCAATCCAGCATCTCCTTCCCAGCAAATGAAATTCCTATCTTCACCTTCCTTCAAAGCATTAAGCACCCAATGATTCCAATCTCAAACCAACAGTAGTTCTTTGCAATAACAAAATTCCAGCCTCCTGGATCTCATGGAGGAGAGATCCATATATAGATGTTTGGAGAGAGGATGAGTCAGCTTGGGATCTGACTAGTGTCCTCTCCCTCTGTCAGTTCTTGCTTCCACTTGGAGACTAAGAGCCTCTTACTCATCACTAGTCGAATTCATTAAGGCAAGTGTCATTGGAGAAGATTCTGGAAGCTTCTAGGGTCTTTCCACCTCGTTGAATGAACTTGCTATTTGTCACTTCCCGCTCAGCGCACCCTGGTAGTGCTTCTACCTGCGTTGCAGTGCACCTAGCCAATGTAATCTCTGCATTTCAGCGCAGATAGCTAGTGGAGCCTCTGAATTGATCCTGAATTGACTTGTTTTTGAGCAGTTTCTGGTGGAGAACTTCTGTGAATTTTTGTGGTTTGCTAACCTTGTTCCTCTAGGGGTAGGAACAACATGTTTAGGGACTTTGGATCCCTTAGATTATGGACATTTCATGCTTATAGCTGTAAGGCACAAAAATGTCTATAACAGTTGCCCCCTAAAGTATGAGGTCGTTTATCGGGTGAAATGCTTTATCAGGAGGATCCGAAGTTCATCCAATGCTGGGAGGAGACCTGTAATAAGATACAATACAATACATTATTTTTCATACTGCTTTCATGATCTAGCTGAGGCGGGCATTCTCATGCTCAGCTTTATAAATTCATTTTTCTATACATAGAACAGACAATCGTCTGATGGTAGACTGATAATTTTGATGAAATTATCATCCTTTAGGTAGGATGATTATCTGCTGCAATGATGTACATGTCAATGTCTTTATCTTTCCTGAATATATATCGCAGCCCGGATGGATGAAACTAGATCCGGGGTCTTCAAACTCGTTCGATATTCACTCTAAGTACAAGTTGATCCATGTGAGAAATGTTCTGAAGTCGAACATGGAAATACATCACTTGATTACCGGTCAATGAGGTAAACCATTAACAAGCGCGAGAGGAATCACCGATAATGATAATGACCCTCAAGGTACTGCAGTACAATTCACGTGGTGTGAATAAAGGACTTGGCATCGAACACCACGCAAAATCTTTCGGTCGAAGGTCATTGATGTATACCTGTCGCCGGAAGTGAGAAACTTGCCATTGAGGCATGCAAGCTTCAAAGTACTGAAGGGGTTGTTCCTAGATCAACTTCTTGGATAATGAGCTGAGATCGACAAGAAGCGATCCGTCAAAAGAGGGCCTTAATGTATCCCACATCAGTGACACGGAACGGAGCAAATGATTTTGATGGAGGTGAAAACGATCTGATGAGATATGATTCAGGGTGGCGGTCATGAAAGGATGAAGGATGATGTATGGCAGTGGATGGGACACGGTTGACTTCTCTGAACGACTTCTCTTGAACATATGGCGACACTTATGCGATGGATCGATAGCATTACCCCAAATATGGATGGTATGGCGAGACCATGGTGATGTGACTGGTGAATGAAACAACCCAACCCGACTGTGGTACGGAGGAAAAGTGTCATGTTCAAGAGCGACTTGCTACCATCAAAGTTTTCTTGAGTTTCTCCCAATTTTTCCCCAGTCATTGCTGACCAGTACCTCTTTATTTTTGTCAAGCTTGAGGAGGATAACATATGCTTGTTTTATAACATGCCCTTCGGGCAAGCCCATCGCTATGTTTTAACGAGCCTAGCGATAGTGAAACTCGTTCTCGTCTAAAGACAAGTTTGTCGCTATTTAATGCTTTTAACGAGTCTAACGACAAAGATAACTCGGTCCTTTTCATTTTTAGAGAGTCTGAAAAGGTACGTAAAGTCAACTCCGAAAGTCCTTTTTCGTCATCTAATCCCTTAAGTCCGAAAAAGTATAAAACAATACAGAAGGGATGAGTTTTCGATAGTTTTAACGAGCTGAACAAAACAAGCGCTCGATCTTTTTGTGCAATAATCCCTCAAGTCCAAAAAATATTAAAATCTAGAGGAGGGATAGCACTTCTGGTCGCTTTAACGAGCTGGAAGGCCAAAACTCGGCAATCTTTTCATATTTTACGAGTCAGATGAAAAGAGCTTAAAGAAGACTTGTCTTTTGAGGAACGAGTGATAAAAAAGGTTAGCAGCTGATTCCAGGTACGGGTTGGAATTTTCCAATCACGGCAGTGTCACAAGGATGGCTAGTGAAATCACTCTTCGCAGCTGTTCCTCAAAATGGGTAAACAATCATATGGAGGTGAATGATCGGCCAAATGAAAAGTGGAGGTGACGGTGCAAACACGACCAAGGCTTTAATGGCTGATAATGTTACATTCACGGTGGTTATTTACTGGAAGATAGTTCATTTTTTAACGAGCTTAAACGCGGAAAAACACTGCTCAGTATTATGTTTATTTTTTAACGAGCATGAACTATGTGCTAAAACTGCTCGGATCTTGCGTTTATTTTTTAACGAGCATGAACTGTGTGCTAAAACTGCTCGAATCTTGCCTTTATTTTTTAACGAGCATGAACTGTGTGCTAAAACTGATCGAATCTTGTGTTTATTTTTAACGAGCATGAACTGTGTGCAAAAACTGCTCGAATCTTGAGTTTATTTTTTAACGAGCATGAACTGTGTGCAAAAACTGCTCGATAACCCAGTCATATGATAAGAATGTCTCATTGAAGATGCTATTTTTTATGGAGCTTAGATCTTATAAAGCTTTGCTCCAGATCCTTTCGTTATGCAAGTTCGGAAACGACTAATCCTACGAGTTTAAAGGGTTAGACCTACAGGTTTAAAGGGAGGACCTAAAAATTCAAAAAATAAATAGCCGCCCCTTGCTTGCACTCCAAAAGGTTTGCATGCCCCCAGGCATAAAGTACGATTTCAAGGTTACCCCTTCTTAGTCCAATAAAACATTTGTTTTACCGGGAGAGGCCTACCTCTTTCAGGTTACCCAAAGACTGTCTCGTTAATCTTTCAAACAAAACACTTCTTCGGTGATATCTACCGAAATATACAAAGGTGAGAGACTCCGTCTGTCAACTCACATAACTTTAAAAAAAGAATCTTATTCTAGAATAACCCTCTTCCAGCATGGACGGGGTACAGACTAGTCATATTGTCAGGCAGAAAGAGTCGATTGTGCGGACACAACCAACCTCCCTAGGAGCCTAAGACTCTCTAGTGACAAACAAGACAAACAAGAGCAATCCTGCTCTAAACATGCATTTACTATACGGGAAATCAATTGTTTAGATCCTACCTGTAGTCCCACGCTGTTGTAGCAGTCCAGCCTCGTTGATCCGGATGAGCTCCTCCTTCACTTTGAAACTTGCATCCACTAACAATCAAATGATTAAATAGCACTTGATAATCTCATAGAATAAAACATATTTAACACATAGACCAAGGAGTACATGAAACAACTCATAAATAACAAGTTATTGAGAAGAATGGACTCATTTGCATTAATAGGAAACAAAAGGAACAAATACAACTTGAGCCTTGGTGTTGTGCAAGTCCCTCCCAGG
This sequence comes from Pinus tabuliformis, assembly GCA_031772625.1. Classification (NCBI taxonomy): domain Eukaryota; kingdom Viridiplantae; phylum Streptophyta; class Pinopsida; order Pinales; family Pinaceae; genus Pinus; species Pinus tabuliformis. The sequence continues at coordinate 326,950,771 of CM062804.1, read as the reverse complement.
GTCCATCAAGAGTTCTCCTTTACTTTGACAAAGCTCACCCACTTCCAAATAGAACAAGCAAAGATGACAATCTCTCCTCACAAGCTTCTAAATGGGAGTCCTAATTCCAGTAGCATCTACCCTTAGAAATTTTTAGCTTCCAACCTCCCCTCCTTCCGGCCCAATTCCTGTATTTATAGTGGTCTAGAGGAAGTTATTTAGGTCCACCATCAATGGGATAATCCCCTCTTTGGATGGGATAGCTCCCTCATTGATGGGATAAGTTCCTCTTTGATAGGGGTACATGAACCATCTGGAGGCGCTCAATACACGTCGAACAACCTTCTAGAATGCTCTAGAAATGACCACAAGTAACTTTTTAAATATGAAACTTGCGCATTTTGACCTTTACAGGGGGACGCACCTGCCCCTTTACATATAGAGCGTACAAGGACGCAACTTTTGTGAACATTGGGTGCGTACCCGCAGGTAAGGTTGAGAGAACCTGTGTACCCAGAGATAAATACATTTATAAAGACTTTCTCTCTTTTTGGAGTTTGACATGGAGAGCAGAGGCATAAGACTTGCCCAGGAGGATAGCATGACTGTTGATAGAGCCATACTAACTGTAAATAGCCATGGTGACATTTTTTAGTGTAACAGATTGCCCCCTAAAGTGCGAAGCCTGTAATAGATTAGGGTTTTGTATTATCTAGGAAGGGTGAAGCGCTTTATCATTTCAAGGATTATCTTGTGGAGAGCCTGGTCAAAACCTGCAATTTTCAACACAAAATACATGTATAAGATTATATCATCACTGAGGTAGGCATTCCCATACTCAGATCAAAACTTTAACTAACAGACTAACTACTCTGATATAGGAATGATCTTGTAGTACATCATAATCATAGACTTTTGTAGACACAGTATGGGCGCAGCCATCTGTTTATGATTAGTCTACTTAGATAATGAATACAAAACTCCTCGAAGCCTGGATGGTGGAAACTAGATCCAGGGTCTTCATTTCTGCTTCTCGAATTGGTATGATTCTAGCCATGCGAATAAATGACTTGATGTCGAACATGGTAGAAACCACTTGATTACCAGTCGATGATGTAAACTGTTAACAAGTGTGAGAGAGACCACCAGTAATGTCAATGGTTCTCAAAGTACCCAGTACAATCGATGAGATGTGAATGAATGAGTTGATGTTGAACATTTCACGGAGTCCTTCGATCGAAAGTCAATGATGTAAACTGACTTCAAAGGCGAGAAACCTGCCATTGATGTATGAAGACTTCAAGGTACTGACGATTTCTAAGTCATCTCTCCAGATAATGTGTTGATGTCGATAGAAAGCGACCCGTTGCAGGCAAGCCCACAACACGAAATCATTGTTCAAGTTGAAGAAATGTTGCTGTAAGGACTGACTCAGGGATGGTCAAATGGATGACAAGTATTTTGCAGATGAAAGTTTTGTTTGCAGACCTCTTGAACACATAACGACACGACAGATGGCTTGGTGATGAATGACTCAAAGTTAATCCCCGGAACTCGGCTGAAGAATTTCAAAGTGGTTTGATCAACTGTGAGGTAAAGGATTTCCCAACCCAGGTGAATGAAAAGTGTCGTGTTCAAGAGTGGTAATAAAGTTTCTTCTGAGACAAAAGATAACAAATAGGCTCATTCTTCTCTCTTTTCCCCCACCATTTCTGGCAAGTACCTCTTTATTTTTAACAAGCTTGAGGAGGATAACATATGCTTGATTATAAGCTCATCCTTCGGATGAGTCCAACCTAGTTTTGATTCGAACCCTAGGAAGGAGTGGTTCGTTCCTGTTTGTAATTGAACAGGTCCTTTACTGTGAGGTTTTAACGAGTCCAGTATAGGAGAAACTCAGCGTTTTTCATTTTTAGAGAGTCTGAAAAACTTAAGAAGACTCCAAGTTGAACTTTTTCGTAGATTTGTGTCCCTCAAGCCCGAAAAAGTATAAAATAATACCTGGGGGAACCGCTTGATCTTGCGACCAAGGAGTACTTTCATAATTAGTGCCACTGACCTGAAAAGTAAAAAGCGATCAAGGACACGTCGTTTTATTTCCAGTATCGAGTTTGAAACGACAAAAACCCGGCAATCTTTTCCTAATTTTACGGTCAGAAAAGAGCTATAAGGGGACCGTCTTTTAATTCCGTTTTAACGAGTGTAAAAGAAACGCTCGGCAATCTTTTCATATTTTAGGAGTCAGAAAAGGGCTTAAAAGATGACTCTGATATTTTGGTTTGTGAAAAATGACAATTTTCCCTCTAAATCCTTTTGTCCTGCACAAAAACGACACATTACTCATACCTGTTTAAGATAGGCAAAAATACATTGAAAAATATCCTTCCATGGTGAAAAATGAACAAACCTAGCATTCATTCATCCAAAAAACTATAAAAAGACTTTTTACCATGTCATTTTTACCATTTTACTGTTGAGGTTGAAAAAAGGGCTTTTGGCAAGAAACTTCCCGTGGTCGTTGCGGAGAATCCGACCGTCAGAATCGAACGCCGTCTCTTCCAGGTATTTCACAACATCCTCCTCTTCAATTTCATCCGATTAAAATTTTGTTTTAGGTTTTAGTTTTGGTTTTTGGGGGGTTTTAGGTTTTAAAATCCGCTCCGCGGGGTACGCAGGTGCCCTAAGGGTGACCTGCGTCCCCCGACCTTTTCCTACACAGGAAAAAGGTCGGGGTACGCAGCCCACCTTCAGGCCAGCTGCGTCCCGACGCTCTGTGTCCTAAACGCGGGGTGCGTCCCCCGCGAAGGGCGGAATTTGAAACCCCAAACCCCAAAAATAACCATTTGAAATTTCCCAAACTAATTCTAATCATTATTTCTTGGTGTGTAGGGCACTCACCATGTTGGATTGGAGAGAAAGAGAGCACGAGGACATTGATTTAGCCGCAATTAATCATCAACCTTCCATTGATGCCCTAAAAGCATGCGGACTATATAAATACTGGGCCATACCTGGCATGAGGGCTCAGGTGAGATTCTTGGAGTGGCTGGTTGAGAGATGGAACATTCATGAGCAATGCTTTTACATCGAGGGCACCAGCTCGAGATAGAGCCCTCTGACATATACTTTCTCACTGGCTTGCCAAATAGGGGCGAGCAACTCAATCTAGCCGGGACTAGGCCGGGTGGCCAATCCCTTGCTAGTCTCCGGGCATACTGGTGCATACCCAATCAACAGCATGCGAAAGGCGTAGAAATCAAACACATCTCTCGGCGTGAACTCAAGGTTATAGCTTTCACGGTTACCAGAATTTGTGGTGCAGCCGCTTTACATATTGCCACCGGGTCCCAAATGCGGATGGCGATTGACTGTTTCCAAGGCACCATTTTCAACTGGTGTGATGCTGTGTCGGCCAATATGAAGGGCCAACTGACTAGGGCAAAGAATGGACAACTGAAGACCTTTGGATATGGGCCTCTAGTTGTGAGCTTTGCCTTAGAGAGAGTTCCGATGCTGATCCCTCAGCAACTCACTGTTGATATCTTGGGTCCTCGGGAGCCAAAGTTGATACGATGGGTTACGGTGATGGCCCGGCATCCTGACGAGGGCACGGCAGTTGTTCGATTCCCTGATGGTTATTTTCACTGGTTAGAGGACCAGGTTTTTGCTATTCAGGACTTTCCGTATGCCGGAGTAGATTTTCGAGGTGATCCGGACATGGTTCTTCCACAGGGAGAACAATGGGACGACAGAGGTACTTTATTTTTCACAAGTTTTCAAATTATATATTTTTTTTTGTTTTTTTTTATATATATCGTCTCAAAACTGACAGTAAAAATTTTCAAAATGCAGATGTTGGTCCACAGCGCCCAGCCAACCTCCGGCCTTTTGAGAGGAGACATCCAGTTGCACCGGTACCGGCTCCACAGGACGCGGCTGCAGAGTCACTAGCTGAGTTGGAGCAGGATCTAGAGCGTCTGACGGTGGATATACCTGAGACTACCATAGATGATATTCCTATCAGACTTCAGCGCTATGTAGTCGCAGTCCCTGGACCATTTAGGAGGTTTTTGTGTAAGGTAGCCCGTGCAGTGGTGTCGTATAGGGAGCACCACCAGTGATTGGCTAGTCACTTTTGTAGACACATATGACATTTTTGGCTTTTTGTACTTATCATTTTTGCCGATCATAAGGTGTTTTTCAACCTATGATCGAAGACGATGTATATTTTTTGACACACTCCTATCTATATATATATCACTATTACCGGCTTATCTTGTTTAACATATGTGATGAAATGTTTTTAAATTTACTTGCATGATTATTGTAAATGTCTGTCCAACATTCGAGAAGCAATTGCATCTGCTAATGTATTTAAAGACCTTGGAATATGCTGATATTCAATGTAATCAAATTCACGTTCCAAGAGACGCACTCTCAAAAACAACCTTAATAACACAGGATTTCTAATGGCATATACTCTATTAAGCTGTAATACAACAAGTTCAGAATCTAACCTCACTATCAAACGTCGAATTCCAAATGAAATAGATTCGGATAATAATTCAACCACTGCACTGTATTCTGCAATGTTGTTCGTTGTTTGACCGAGGCTTACCCCATGCATAGAAACTAACTCGTCAGAGGGCGAATAGATAACCCAAGCTGCGGAAGAGATATTCCGTGTACTACGACAAGCACCATCAGCAAATCCAATGTATGTTTGGAGAGGCGTCGACATCTGCAATATCAAGAGTAAAACCAAGATAAGCCAGAATAACGACGAAAAAACACACTCTCTAAGCTAAGCACACTAACTAAACTAACAAACATACTAGCTAGAAAGAAAACCTAACCTAACTAAAAATTCTCCATACCCACCATTTAAGCATAATACCTCTTTAGGTAAAGTCCATTTCTGGGTTTACCCAAAGAGTCCCCATCAAAATCTACCAGCTCATAAGCCCCTTTTGCTAGCTTTCGCTTTACAATGTAGGGTCCATGCCACATAGGAACGAATTTTCCAGCACCTAGCTTATCGTTAGCTTGATCATATAATAGCACTAGGTCTCCCTCCGAAAAACTTCGAGGGGTCACATTTCTATCATACTGAGCTTTCATTCGCTTCGCGTGAGTCTCGATTGCCAATGCAGCGTCACGTCGAGTCTCATCTAATTTAGCTAAGTATAATAAACGCTTCTCCTCTTCGGAAGTAGCTGGAAGTAATTCGACAGCCATTTGAAGTGATGGGATTTCGCATTCAATGGGTAACACAGCTTCCAAGCCATAAACTAGCTGGAAAGGAGTGAACCCTGTTGAAGTTTTCACTGAGGTTCGGTATGCCCATAGCGCTGAAAATAACATGTTGTGCCAATTCGACCGATGAATACCAATGGTTCGTCGGATCATGATAACCAGAACTTTGTTGATAGACTCAACCAAACCGTTGGCTTGCGGATAATAAGGAGTAGAGCTATCGTGGCGCAAACCAAGCTGGCTTGTAAGCTCAGTCATCATGATGTTTCGAAAATGGCTCCCATGGTCAGTGATGATTGCTTGTGGGACACCAAACCTAGTTATAATATGATTGAATACGAAAACTGCAGCTGTTTTGCCGCTTGCGTCGAATGTAGGCATCGCCTCGGCCCATTTAGTAAAATAATCAACCGCGAGGATGATATACGCATGCCCCCCGGCCGAGTGAGGGTTACAAGTAATAAAATCGATACCCCATTTGGCGAATGGACCAACGACAATTATAGGGTGGAGAGGAGCAGGTGGTGCGCGCATCTTGCGATCAAACACTTGACAGTTGTGGCACTTTCGGACTGCAATGATACAATCTTTAAACATAGATGGCCAGAAATAGCCAGCGCGCAACACCTTCTGAGCTGTGGCATACCCAGACATATGACCGCCACATGCTCCAGAGTGACAATCATTCAAAACCCTCTCAGCCTCTTCGTGAGTTAAACAACGTCGAAAAACTAAGTCTGCCCCCCGGCGATAAAGTGTATCTCCAATAATCTTGTATTGCTGGGATTGAAACCGAATTTTTCGACGTTCCGACTTTGAAGCTTCAGGCCGAAAGGTTTGGGTTTGGAGATAGATGATTATATCCCCGTACCACGGATCTAAAGTACTGATAAGAAACAAAGATTCGTCCGCAATGGACTCCTCTGCCACAGTTTCTGTGTCAGCACGCGGGAAATCACACATCAATTCCGCAAAAACTAAGGATTTCTTAGACTTGGACTTCTCGAAATCCAAGTCGAACTCTTGCAGGATAACGATCCATTTAGAGTACTTGCCCCCTAGCAGTTGTTTTGTCAAAATATAAATCATAGGGTTGCAATCCGAAATAACTGTAGTTTTACGGAGAAGAATGTAGTGACGAAAACGCTGGACAGCTTGAACGGCTGCCAGGGCCAATTTCTCCACATGCGAATATTTTAGCTCAGTGGGGTTTAAGGTCCTACTAAGATAATATATCACATGTTCCGCTCCGAATTCATCTTCTTGAACTAACACCATTCCAATAGTGGAATGCGAAGCTGCGAGGTATAAGAAGTAGTCCTGGTTGTAGTTGGGAGGATGCAACAACGGTGCATGGGTCAACGCGTGTTTAAGTGCATCAAAAGATTGTTGGGCAATCTCATCCCAAAAGAATTGAGCGTTCTGTTTCAACAACCGTGTAAAACCTTTAGTGACCTCGGCGTAGTTTGGAATGAATCGGCGTAAAAAGTTCGCTTTCCCTTGCAAACTTTGGAGTTGGCGCAAACTCGAAGGAGGAGGCAATTTGATGATAGCTTCGACCTTCGAGGGATCGACGCGAATGCCGGCTTTTGAAACAACAAATCCCAGCAATCGACCCGTCTCTATACAGAACACACACTTGTGGGGATTCAACCGAATTCGATAATGCCTACACCTCATAAAGATTGCTCGTAAGTGGACAAGGTGATCAGCTCGATGTAAAGAATGAGCAGGCAAATCATCGAGGTACGGTTGCACAATGTGCTTGATGTCATGAAATGCGTAAGACATCGCCCGTTGAAAAGTGGCCCCGGCATTCTTAAGTCCAAAAGGTAATTTGCAATAAGCAAATGTCCCCCATGGACAAATGAATGTCGTTTTTGGTTGGTCGGCAGGTAGAATATTGATTTGATTATAGCCCGAAAAACCATCCATGAAAGAAAACATTTCACTTCCGGCACAATCATCAATAATTTGATCGATATAAGGCGTAGGATAGTTGTCTTTTGGACAAGCTCGATTTATATCCCTATAGTCGATACAGATTCTTATTGTTCCTTGTTTCTTGTTGACCGGAACAATATTCGATACCCAATCCGTTAACGGGATTGGATAAATGAAACCTGCTTTCAACAGCTTTTCGACTTCTGCTTTAATCGCAGCCGCTTTCCGAGGGTGAATCTGACGCAACCGTTGCCGGACGGGTTTAGCATCCGGGTAGGTCTTTATTTCATGAACAACAATGGCAGGGTCGATTCCCGGCATTTCCTCGTAAGACCAGGCAAACACATCGCGGAATTCTTGGAATAGGGCCTTGTAAGTTTGGATTTCATCTTCTGTACATGAGGCACCTATATGAATGTTTTCCTCAATTCCGGGCTTCACTGAAATATCAATGGGAATAGTGCGAGAAATATTCCCTAAATTCAACTCTGAATCAGAATGTTTCGTTGGATTCTGAGCGTCTTTGACATATTCAGCGGTAAAGATAGATGAAAAATCATTTTCAAAAGCATCATCCTTAGGTAAAAACGAAGATCTGTGATGGAGATCTTCCCATGGTAGATCGTCTACACTTAGGATTTCGCGAAGTTGTTCGTCAGATGACACGACTTCGGGAAACGCTATCCGTTCTAAGGTTGATGTGAAAAGTGATTCTTCACTGACCACATTCATTTGGTCGATTTGGGTTGAACGCGAGTCGGTAAAAGACATGACAGCTTCATAAGCAATTTCATATGGACTCAAAGGCATAGCATCACCGAATGAGTCTATCTCAGATTCAGATGGGACAATCCAAGGATCATCATAAATAATGTTTTCTGATGTAATCATATGAATTGATGCAAATGAAGGGTCTGCGTTGATTGGAGGGAAAGGAAAAGTTCCCAGTAAACCGGAATCTTTAACTAAACCTACGCCAACGTCCCTATAAGGGATTGTCGTCTTACCGACATGCTGGATACTCTCTGAAGAGGCTGGGTCGGATGAAAAGTATGTCAGCTGATCAATGGTCACGATCTTACCGTTATATGGAAACTTTATTACTCTGAAGACCGATGAAACGACCGCTGTCATAGCATATGACCAACTTCGACCCAAAAGAAGGTTGTAGTCTAGAGGGGCATCAACCACCTCCACATCCAGACTAACGGTTTTACCTTCTACCCCTATAGGCAATTCCTGTAGAATACCAAACGGACGGAACCCACGGCCATCAAAGGCCTTAAGGATGGTCGGGGATTGGTTCAACGAAGGAGAACCAAGCGATCTCCAACATTGAATCGACATAATACACGTAGAAGCTCCCTCATCAATCACAGTCCGATGAATAGGCCTGTTTTTTACTATCACTGGAATTTGGAAAGCCATTTGATGGGGTAGACGCGGTGTACTATTTTCTAGATCGAAGATTATCAGGTTCGGGTCCTGAACATCAACAGCTCCGATAGCCGACAAAAGTAATTTTCGTTGTGCTGGGCATGATTGCAGCACTTCTAAAGCCGACATTGCTGAGGGTGAAACAGCTAAGTCCTCAACAATGTTGTAATTCTGGGCCGCTCTCGCATGTGGATTGAAAGCAGACCTTCGAAGTACACCCTTGGCGGGCGGTTTAATTACTAAGTCTGGGTTAGGTTTTTCGATCTGTAGTGGATCGGAACCAGGAGCTGAGGTTGATGGATTAGAATGAGAAGATTCTGCTTCCTTACCATCAACAGGATTCTTACTACCATAATCTTGCGATCGAGTCGCAATCCTCACATGAGACATCATCAAAATGGGTTCTTCACTGGCAGTCGAGGAAGAACCTATCATCTTACTCTCCTGCTTTGGAAATGGATCTTTTAACACAGCAGGAGTGGGAGAACCTTTGACTATTTTCACAACCTCGGCCCGATGAGGGCAATCTCTCGTAAAATGATCCTCTTCACAAATAAGACAAGGATATCGAGGTTTGCGCTTTTCGTCATTGGTTTCCGACTTTTCCGTTTTCTCCTTCGGAGCCTTGTCTGCTTTAGCCTTCTTCTTTCCTTTCTTCTTTCCACCGTTTTTTGATTTGGCCGTAGATGACTCTACAGCGTGAATATCGGCGGAAAGTTCAGGAGAAGACTCTCCTGTCGGGGAATCGGGCAAAGTGATTATAGGAGTAGTTGAAGCCTTGGAAGACTTCTTCTTGCTCTTTGTATTCACGATACCAATCATACCATCAGCGGCATGAGATCCCGAAGGAGCAGCAGCGATTTGATTCGACTTTGGAAGATCTGGAATCTTCTCGTGTAACGTACCCGACTGAGTGTAAACTAAGTCAAGGTACTGCGCCTGAGCAATGACTTGCTCCTCAGTAACTACTCCGGCCTTAGCTACATCTTCAGTAATCTTCGGTAATAATGATTTAACAAACCATTCAGCTAAGATTTGGTCCGGGATAAAAACTTTCACTAACCTTCTTCGACGTCTCCACTCATGAATGTGATCAGAAATATACGTGGACGTTGATTGTTTTAGTGAAGTTAATAACTCCGTGCCGTTATCGTATCTGACCGGCAACTGAAAGTGAGTTAAGAACGAGGTAGCTAACTGGCTGAAATTGTAAAAAGAAGCCCGTGGTAACTCAATGTACCACTTGGCCGCGAGACCAATGAGTGTACGCTGGAAAAGACGTAAGCGGATCGAATCATCCGAGATAGAATTTGAAGCACACCAGAGGTGGTAAGTCATCACATGATTGGACGGATCCTCTCCAGACTTACCTTCGAACTTGGGTATATCACTGGGCAACTTATTTGGCATTGGCGGCCAGAACGAAAGATATTGAATTGGATCGTTCGTTAGGCGCGTCAAGTCTGGTAAATCCAAAGTTGCGATAAACGGTAACTGCCGGTTAGGATCTCTAAAACTCTGGGTCACAAGACCAGTCCCAGGAGGAGGATATCCAGGATAACTAGGAACAGGAGTCGCATTAGGGATATTATATCCTCCTGGAAAACCAGGATTAACCGGACCGTACTGGGGTTGTTGAGGTTGTTGATAAGTGTACCCAGGATACGGTTGATACTGGTAAACCGGCTGTTGGACAGCTTGCCAATGTTGGTACTGTCCCTGGTACGGTTGTTGAACAAATTGAGGTTGAGTAGTGACAACCGTACTTATACCAGGCTGACCTGTAGGCATCTGGACCGTGGTTTGAATCGTAGATCCAGACAACGGTAAAGATGTCTGAGGAGTGGTTACAGAGACAGTAGAAACCGGAGCCATCGATACTCCAGAAGTAAGTGTGGCAGATGTAGCGGTAGTTGCAGCAGCCGTTTGAGATGGAGTACTAGGTGCAATTGGCGGCTGAGTAACTACCGAAGTTACAGAAGTTTGAACATTTGACTGGACAGGTTGCGGTTGCTGGGGTGGACCAGAAACTACGGGTTGTCCAGCTTGAGGTACCAACTGTATACTTGGCTGCAACACCTGTTGACCCTGTGATGGATCCCACACTAACATTCCGGGGTATTGACCCGTAACAGGTTGAGGATACTGAGATCCATAACCGGATTGAGGATAGGATTGATAATTGAAAGGTGCAGTTCCCATACCTTGAACATATGATTGACCTTGAGGTGGTTGATAACCTTGACCTGAGTATTGACCTTGAGGTTGATAACCTTGAGGTAAATACGGGTACTGGGGTTGACCTTGACCTTGAGGTTGATACCCTTGAGGTTGATACCCTTGGGGTTGATACCCTTGGGTTGATACCCTTGAGGTAAATATTGATACTGAGGTTGACCCTGGGGTACATATTGAGGCTGGGGTTGACCTTGAGGCATGTATTGCACCATAGGTAGATACTGACCTTGAGGTTGCCCCCCAGACACGAATTGTGTACCTTGAGGTTGCCCCCCAGGCGTTAATTGAGGCTGCCCCCCAGGCGGTAATTGGCCACCTTGAGGTTGGGAAACGGGAACTGAACCTGACATCATGTAAATGTCTCCTACACCCAATGGTATATTACCACTGTTTCCAGCTAATAACCCATGATCAATGGGTTGAGGAGATGCCCCCGCAAAGGTACCAGAAAGTGATTGATACCCGGTGGGAACAGAAGGACCACCGTGTAAGAAAGATTCAGGAGTTTGAGTAAACACGGACGACTGACCAGACATATTTACAGGAGTATAAATACCTCCAGGTGGAAAGGGAGTACGAGGTGTAGAAAAACCTACCCCTGAGTTGTCTAAATAATTGGTTAACGAAAGGTACCAAGTAGTACTTCTAGGAGGACTGTAAAAGATAGATTCACGCTCCCTGAGATCAATAGTAAGTTGATCTTCAAGGTTAGAGACACCTATTTCTTCCTCTGGAGCAAGTTCTTCGATAGCAATCAGACCAGTAGGAAGATTTTCGGTGATAACTTGTTCTACTCTTGGTGAATCCGGAACACTAGAAGTCGGAGTAACAGGTTCAGATATTTCAGGTTCTTCGCCTGTATCACTAGCAGACGAAAAACTACCAACAAGCTCAGAAACTGTAACAGCTTCGGGATTATAACCTGTCTCTAGGCCTTGGTAATCTGAATGGACTACCAAGGAAGATTCTCCTTCTTCAGGTGAACCTACTCTACTGCCACTAGGAGGAGTTACAAGGACCTTCAAACCTTCTAGATTACTGGGGTCGTCTCGAGGAGGTTCACCCCTAAGTCTACGGGATCTTCTCAACAATTCGGCCACAGAAACAACTTCAGGAGACTGGCCCCGAAGTCTACGGGACTGTCTCGGTAATTCCGCCACAGTTAAAAACTTTTAACTACTACACACGAAAACAAAGTAAAATCTCAAATCAAACCACCTAAAGTCTCTAAAGAACCAAACAAATTTGAATCACACGCCTAAAGAATCTAGGGCGTCAAACCAAGCACAAACAGTAGCCTTCCAGACCAAAAACGCTAGTTGGTGATGAAACCCAACATCGCCGGATTCAGTACAGAAGTGGCGGGTGGAACAGTTACCCCGGCACCTGCTTAATGAATAGACCGGCACAAGTTCCTCCACTTTAACCGTCTCGAGTGAAGTGAACCCCCCGGAAAATCCAAGTGAGTCTAGCCGACGTCTGCTCCAGGTACAGTGGGATCTTCCCTCCACCGTCACCTCGGTAGAATCCTAAAGATAATGGTCACTAAGGTTACCAACCGCAACAAATGCACCTGGGGGAACAGTCTACACTCCGACAGCACGCAAGGGCAGAGTATCAAGCTCAATCCCCTTGCCGGTTCCTTGACAATAATCCAAGGTTTACCGACAAGTGACCCCTGGCTCCTCGACAATGGTTAATCCGAGGTTTACCGTTTGTAATACGTGCGTGTCTAGCGTCGTTCCCAACGAGGGGGGATTGATCCCCTCACTGGTTCGGACACGAGCTCGTGCTTCTCCTTTAAGAGGAGCTTTCCCAGAGTACAAATGAGACAATTGGATTTATTCTATCACAAGATAAGCTACTTGTTTGGTTTTGTTGTCTTGGAGAGTTAATTACTCACCTACTCCAAGACACTAGCCTGATCTAAATTGGTGTTTCAGAGCCCTAGTAAATAAAAGTTACTACGTTGATTTTACTTTAAGCGTTAATTTTATGGTTTTTCTTAAAGACAAAAGGTAGCGGAAGTGAAACCAATGGTGTGTAGACTCGACTCAAACCACTACAAAGATGCACCTAAGATGATTTACGCTACTTTTCTCTTTCAATGAAATTCCTAACTAAGAGAGTTGAGAGATGCAAATTTTATAGAAAACAACTTTCTTAGTAAAGACAATCAAAGAAACAATTCTCTTTATCTTTCCAAGCATACAAACATGACCACTCCTTACGTGCACGAAAAACTCTTTTTCTTTCAAAACTCTTCAAAGCTACTTGAAACAAAACTTTTCAAAGGAGATGTTTTTGTATTTTTTTTTATTTAACAAAGCATATAAATCTATTTTAACGAAAATCAATCTTAAAAGCTATAAAATCTATGAAAACTTGACTCACAAGCAAATCAAAAAGAAATTTACTCTAAGCAAACTTAACGAGGTAAAAGCCTACAAAGATGATTCTAGGTTGTTTTACTTGACCAAAATCAAGTCAAGGACCAGCTAATGCAGAATCAAAAGACTAGTCAAAACAAAACTCAAATCTTTTTGTTCATTTTGTAAAATGGAATTCAATACTCAATCAACAAGCACTTCGAAATTTGCCAAAGAGACCACTCAAAGGTAAGTTGCTCTCACAGGTAGACTTTATGACAGGTCTGACTTCTAAGAATGCTGACAAAACCAGAGAGATCTAAGGCTTGACAACTTCTACCACCAAAGTCACTACAAGACCTACTCAAAAATCAAACCCTAGGGCTTAAACTTCTATGAAATCCACTAAAACACTCAATGCTATCGAAACAAGTTCAGGTGAAGATTTTTTACAAGAGACTAATGGATATGGGCAGTAAAAACTAAGAAAAAGCAAAATCTAAGAGAAAAAATGTAAAAAATGGAAATTTCTTAATTTTTAGCAGGGGACGCAGGCAACCAGTTAAGCCAAGTGCGGGCCCGCTCTGTGCACACAGCAACAGTGCGTACAAAGACGCACTGTGCAATACTCAGAGGGTGCGTCCTACTGAAAAAACCAAGAAAAACTAAATTGAATCTAACCCTAAGCTAACCCACCCAAAAACAGAGTCACAGAGCCAAAAACCAGAAAAGAAATGACTTTTCTCAGAGCAAAGTTGCATACAAAGGAAAAAACTTTCACATCAATGGAGTCCCCAGCGGAGTCGCCAATTTGTCAGGCGGAAAGAGTCGATTGTGCGGACACAACCAACCTCCCTAGGAGCCTAAGACTCTCTAGTGACAAACAAGACAAACAAGAGCAATCCTTCTCTAAACATGCATTTACTATAAGGGAAATCAAGTGTTTAGATCCTACCTGTAGTCCCACGCTGTTGTAGCAGTCTAGCCTCGCTGATCCAGATGAGCTCCTCCTTCACTTTGAAACCTGCATCCACTAACAATCAAACGATTAAATAGCACTTGATAATCTCATAGAATAAAACATATTTAACACATAGACCAAGGAGTACATGAAACAACTCATAAATAACAAGTTATTGAGAAGAATGGACTCATTTGCATTAATAGGAAACAAAAGGAACAAATACAACCTGAGCCTTGGTGTTGTGCAAGTCCCTCCCAGGGTCCATCAAGAGTTCTCCTTTACTTTGACAAAGCTCACCCACTTCCAAATAGAACAAGAAAAGATGACAATCTCTCCTCACAAGCTTCTAAATGGGAGTCCTAATTCCAGCAGCATCTACCCTTAGAAATGTTTAGCTTCCAACCTCCCCTCCTTCTGGCCCAATGCCTGTATTTATAGTGGTCTAGAGGAAGTTATTCAGGTCCACCATCAATGGGATAATCCCCTCTTTGGATGGGATAGCTCCCTCATTGATGGGATAAGATCCTCTTTGATAGGGGTACATGAACCATCTAGAGGCGCTCAATACACGTCGAACAACCTTCTAGAATGCTCTAGAAATGACCACAAGTAACTTTTTAAAGATGAAACTTGCGCATTTTGACCTTTACAGGGGGACGCACCTGCCCCTTTACATACAGAGCGTACAAGGATGCAGCTTTTGTGAACATTGGGTGCGTACCCGTAGGTAAGGTTGAGAGAACCTACGTACCCAGAGATAAATACATTTATAAAGACTTTCTCTCTTTTTGGAGTTTGACATGGAGAGCAGAGGCATAAGACTTGCCCAGGAGGATAGCATGACTATTGATAGAGCCATACTAACTGTAAATAGCCATGGTGACATTTTTTAGTGTAACACATATTCTCCTGTGGAAACCTACCCTATACCCAAAGTTTTCCTGCCGAAGTAGACCAGGACGCATGCCCCCTGGGTTCCAGTCATATCCTTCCGAATTACTCGCGCTCATCGGGAGGACGGACTGTGGGTTGAGACATTTCTTGCGTGAAGAGACCATTTAGGGATGGTATATGACTATTTGCGATGCGTGATCCGGGAAATGAAAGCTGGTCTACGAGCTTGACCACTCTTCCTTCGTGCAGAAAACACATTACTCTAAAGAGTGAGGAGATGATGGCTCCCATGCAATATATATAGTCTCCTCCAAGGAGTAGGTTATAATCCAAGGGTCCTTGAATGACCATCACGTTCATTTGAACGGTCTTCCCTTTCAATGTAATAGGCACATTGGGGAGGATCCCTAAAGGTCGACTGGTTCCTTTATCAAAGGCTGTCAGATTTCTCATTTCAGGCAAAAGCGTTGGTGAACCAAGCGCTTTCCAAGCAATAGAGGAAAGGATACTCACAGATTACCCCTCATCAATGATGGTGCCAGCCATTACCATTCTGTATATTTGAACGATAATTCTGAATGGTATGCTTGCTGGCAACCGGGGTCTACCTAGTTGGTTCCAATCGAAGGATACAACTAGGTTTCTTGGTGGTGGGACCGAATATACGGCCGGGTATGACTCTGACGAAGTTCCTTCCTGCGATAAAGGAATGGGAAAATTGCCCCCTTGTTCGTTGGAGTCTGTGTTGATGAAGAGAATTTGGATGGTGTCATCTTTATTCTCTTCTGTGATGGTATCATTCGAAGATAGAACCTCTGAAGGCAAAAATGGGTCAACTGCCGCTTCAACCTTTTGACATTCGTCAAGTATGGATTCAGACGGTTCATCCTCAATGATAGGTGCTTCGGCTGACCACCTGAGCGGGCCAGCTGGGTTCTCAACTGGTGAAGGACTTGGCAGGAGTTTTTGATATCCAGGAGGAAGTTGCGCTGGTAAAACCGGGCGATCTTCGAAAACTCTTTTAGCCTCGTCTAAGAAGGGGCAATGGTGGAAGGCATGGTCGCCTTCACACAGTTTGCAGGGAAATCTAGCTTTCCCTCTCTATCCTGTGGCTTCACTTTCACTAGTTGACGGTGTGCTGTCAACATGGCTATCAGAGGTTGACGCCACCGAATTGTGCAAACGGGGAGACCAGTCCCTTAGTATCCGAGGGATGCAGGGACAATCTCTGTGGAAGTGGTTTCCCTTGCATATGAGACATGGCGATTTAGGCCTAGTCAGTGCTGTGTGTGGATTTTTGTCAGACGACATTTTTTTGCCCCCAGTCACTTTTGGCTCCTTCTTCTTCTTCTATTTCTTCTTCTTTTCCTTCTTCTCCTTAGGAACTTAGATTTTGTTTTACCAGTTCCGTCAAGCGAAGAGGAAGGAGGAGAGGAAGAATTAGATGAAGTATAAGGCTGGTGGGTAACTCTGGTCTGGTCTAACTGTTGATTCAACTGTTCAGGAATAGTGGTGTTCTGAACGACATTGGTTGAGAAGAGCCAGATCGGCAAGCCAATTGTCAGTCTTGGAAGCGACAATGTGGCCATATGGGGCGCACCAACATCTCCCCAAGAGGAGAAGGGACTAGGATTTCCACCAAGGGGAATTCCTTGGTTAGTGTGCTCCATTTTCTCAACCTAAAGATCAACGCAGGAAAAAGGGTTGATTGTTCCATTTAAAATAAATTTTAACGACGCTTTAGACACAACTTGCTTTTTCAATTTTAAAGAGTCGAGAAAAAGCTAAAGATGAATCTAGTCTCCTTCGATGTTTTAACGATCCCGAAGTGACAAATACTCGGATGGAGTTTTTTCGTTATAGAGTCTGAAAAAGGCCAAAAGGAACTGCTCTGGAGTTCTAGGTAGAGGGTGTGCCAAACTTTTCGCAAAAGCGCAGAATACTTTTTAAGGTACGGGCGGTCAATCTTCCTGAATGCTGTGTTCAGTGCATTGCGATCAGTAGGGCGGCCGACACGGCTTCCTAAGGATAAAGGTTTTATGCCTATAGGGGTCTCCCATTATATACTCGACGGTACGTGGGAGCACAATCCGTACTGGCGCTATCGTCCCTTAGGAGGAATCACCCACCATCAGTGAGATCGACAGTCACCAGGCTTTACGACGCCAGAACACATATCTAGCCTAGACCTCTATGTTGTGCGTTAAGTTACAAAGCGTTGTTAAGTTCATTCAATTTATTTTAGGTTGATATTTCTTAGAAGTTTGCCTTTTTGGATCACCACGAGATGTATGATACAATTCCTAAATGCAGTCTAAAGATGATAAGCAAATTTTATCTCTTTTTCAACAATGAAAATCCTAGCTACAAAGGGAAAAGAAAGACACCATCTTTTCTCAAAGAGCAATCAGCACACTCTAAATGCACTTTTCCTAAATCAAACATGCAAACTATCAAGATGCAAATGCACAATGCAAGTGTTTGTTTTCTGCTCTCTTAATATTGATGCCTAAAAAGAAAGCTTTTTGTACAACTTTGAATTTGCTTTTAAATGACAAATACAAACAAGTTTACTTTTTCGAAATCAGAAAGGGTAGAAGAGATTACAACACTTAACGATTTTCGAAATGAATACTTGTTTTGACACTCAAAAGAGACAAACTTAGACCAAAAGCAAAAATGAATGTATAACCAACTGTAAACAGCCAATGAACTCTCTCCTAAGATCACAATCAACAGATCTGAATCAAGGGCTACAAGATGACTATTTCACTCTTGCAAAGGAAAACTGTAAATGACGCCACAAACACATAAAAACACTCACAGTCTTTTTGTACAAAAGGAGGTGGAATTTAAGCAGAGAAAAGGAGTTATCACACAGGTACCTATGCTGGTTACAAGCTGCAAAAATCAGAGATCAAAACAAGGAAAAACAGAGCAGAGAACCCCAGCTGCACAAGGCCTAACTAGATCAACGCACCCTAAACACAGACGTTTTGACATTCAGCGCAGGTAGCCTTCACGGGACCTACGTTGAAATGCAGAACCTCTTCACAGAGTCTGCGCTGAAGGAGAAACGAGAGTTCCTCACTGGGTTCTGGGTCACAGTTTGCTATTTAATCCACAGTTTCAGGCCAAATCAAAGCAACAAGCAAGGTACAATCAAAGGGATGCTTTGAGGGAGGGCTAAGATCTATCACAAAGGATCATCAAATCATTTGTGAGTCCATTGTTCAGATCATAGACAAATCCAGTGATTGGATCAAAGCAGCAGCTGTCTACTTTGCATCTGAAAATAGCAGATGCAGTTCGATTGCTGCTTTTGAGTCTATGAAACAAACAATGATAGAGACACAAATAAAATGACTAAACAGATCTCCCCAACGGAGTCGCCAATTTGTTGTGGGGAAAAATGCCTATGCAGGACGATCCTATCCACCTAAGGTGTGACAGTGCCTTAGCAACAAACAGAAACAACTATTCTAGTATTCTTCCTTTATGAATTAAGAATGAAGAGAGATGGATGGACTAACCGGTGTCTTCCGTTTGTCCCTCGATCCGGTTTCTCTTCTCTTTGAGAGTTCCCAGCTACTTGCCTTCTCGCTCGCCCAGCTTCAACAGGTTTCTGCAAGATCACAAGAAGAGAACACTACACAAAGGCATAGATTCATATTCATAACTAGTTCAGGATTAGAAATAAACTAAACATACTAATGCAATCATACATCAAAGATACATCAGTATATAGGAGAAACCAAGATAGCTTTATTGATGAATAACAAGGTTCAGGAGGAGATACAACCAAGAGGGCTCCAATCCAGCATCTCCTTCCCAGCAAATGAAATTCCTATCTTCACCTTCCTTCAAAGCATTAAGCACCCAATGATTCCAATCTCAAACCAACAACAATTCTTTGCAATAACAAAATTCCAGCCTCCTGGATCTCATGGAGGAGAGATCCATATATAGATGTTTGGAGAGAGGATGAGTCAGCTTGGGATCTGACTAGTGTCCTCTCCCTCTGTCAGTTCTTGCTTCCACTTGGAGACTAAGAGCCTCTTACTCATCACTAGTCGAATTCATTGAGACAAGTGTCATTGGAGAAGATTCTGGAAGCTTCCAGGGTCTTTCCACCTCGTTGAATGAACTTGCCATTTGTCACTTCCCGCTCAGCGCACCCTGGTAGTGCTTCTACCTGTGTTGCAGTGCACCTAGCCAGTGTAATCTCTGCATTTCAGCGCAAACAGCTAGTGGAGCCTCTGAATTGATCCTGAATTGACTTGTTTTTGAGCAGTTTCTGGTGGAGAACTTCTGTGAATTGCTGTGGTTTGCTAGCCTTGTTCCTCTAGGGGTAGGAACAACATGTTTAGGGACTTTGGATCCCTTAGATTATGGACATTTCATGCTTATAGCTGTAAGGCACAAAAATGTCTATAACAAAAAGGTCCATCTGAGCACTTGTCACTTCAGGCTCATTAAAAATCGAAGGTGACTAGAGTCATCTTTTGGTTTTTCTGGACTCTTAAAAATTGAAAAAACAAGTTGTGTCAAAGCGTCTAAAATTCATTTAATCCAAAAACATATTTCCCCTTGATTTTTAGTTGATCGAGTAATCCGCAATCGTGGAAGAAAGTCAATTGAAACCTCGTCGTTCGCAGAGGCTTACGAGTCAACCGTCTTTGTCTTCGGAATCTAAACTGTTACGGACAAAGAGAACTCGTTTAACCAGTTCCAAATCCCCTGGTAAAGTTAGAACAAGTGTTCCAACACCATCGGAGACGCCAGTTACTCCAAACATTTCTGGTATCCCTGCCTTTACAGAAGAAGTTCAGCAGCCACCAAAGGACAGTAGAACTAATCCTAGTGTGAAGATAAACACTTGTATTACTGAACCAGCTCCATCTACAGTTGATTAAGAAGGTGTTATTCCCTAAGCATCTGTCGCTGCATATTCTATACCTTCTTCAGCACCAGAAATATTTTACGGACCAGACGGTCTACCTCTTCCACCTGGTCTGATTTCTATAGAAGAGATTGTGGAAGATCATCCATCTAGTACTCCATCGCGATTTGGAGTCGGGATCACTCTATATCCTTCTTCATCAGAAATTAGTCTACCATCACCGGAAGCTCCTATAGAATCGCTAGGCAATCTTTTGGATAGACTAGAAATGTCTGAACAACCGTCGACATCTAGGACTGTGTCATCCGACACAGCGACGACAAAACTTCCTACTGTCACTCCAATGATGTTCGCCATCATACCATCTATCCCAACTAGCTCTCAATCGCTAGACGGGGTCCACTCAGGGGCTATTTCAACAGTATGGTCCATTCCTGTTTGTTCATCTAGAATGGTATCTGGGAACTCTTATGTTGAGTCTCAGAAAATTGATCCTTCAGGGTGTCAATTTGGGGAGTCTGGTCCTCAAGGGCAAACAATTCCTTTAAGTACCGGATTACCGCCGTATGGGGAGCAGTATAACCTTTCATTGTCAGCTTTGGGAGGACAACCATACGTGAGTTCACAACAAAATTCAGGTTATGCTGGAATTACATCTAGCTGTTGGGTGCCAATACTACCTCAACAACCAAGAGTTGTATATTCGATGCAACAATGTTTACCTATGTCAAATATACCAACTACGCTGGCTATGGTGACAGTGTTGCAAGTACAAGCGTTTCTTGTCATATGCCAACCTCAGGTTTCTCAGGTTGTAATGCAACAGCCTCTTGTCCCTGCGACTCAACCACAATCACCAACTAATGGAATGACACAGGCCCAAACTGGTACAATACCCCTCATCTTGGTCAAATAGTCAGTATTGGACAATAGCACCTAGCTCTGCAACCATGGCTGGTGCAATACCAACAACCGCAATTCCAACACGTTTACCAAGGATCTGAGCAACAAATCTTTGCAAATAGTGGGCAGCCGTATATTCAAAACGGTCAAAATCAACCATTCTACAATGGTTATGCCCGTCGACCTTACCAAAGTTACCAGCATCAAATGCATTATGCTGGTATGAAAAGACCAACTGCTCAGGCCATTCCATCCTATCCTGGGTATGCTTTGCCAAACCTGAATCAACAGTTACCCTTCGTGGCAACTTTAGAGTTATCAGATCTAAATAGGCTAACAAACGATCCAATTGCTTACGCCCCTTGGTGGCCAGCAAGTCTGCACAAACTTCCGTCAGATATTCCTAAATTTAATGGAAATCCGTGTGAAGACCCATCGAATCATGTGATGACATTTCATTTGTGGTGTTCATCAAACACCCTAAACGATGATTCGATTAGGCTTCACCTCTTTCGAAGGATGTTAACTGGTCCGGCAACAAAGTGGTATATTGAGTTACCCAGAGCTTCGTTTGATAGCTTCAGTACCCTAGCCACAACCTTTTTAACTTATTTTCAGTTTCCAATAAGGTACAAAACAGGAACAGAACTTCTTACCAATTTCAAGCAAACAACGACCACTCACATATCCGATCATATTCATGAGTGGCGACGTTGTCGTAGAATGGTAAAAACGTATGTTCCTGATCAGCTTTTGGCTGAATGGTTTATTAAGTCATTATTACCTTCCTTTATAGAAGATGTGGCAAAAGGAGGAGGAGTCACTGAAGAGCAAGTTATTGCTTGTGAGCAATATTTAGACATGATTTATACTCAGTCTGGCACGCTCTACGATAAAATCCTTGACGCTCCCAGACCGGAATTTTCCGTCCCTCCTCCTCCTAAATCAAACAATGACTCTCGTGCCAGCGATGGTGTGATTGGTGCGATAGACACGAAATTGACAAAAGCTACATCTAAAAAGGCCCGTAAGATTTCTAGTCAAAATGCAAAAGAAGAACTTCTCACCTCAGAAGTAAATGCTATCTCGACTGATAAAGGCAAAGAAACCAAGCAACCAGGAGGCAAGAAGAAAAACAAAGGGAAGAAGAAGAAACAGGAGGAATCATCACCTGAAAATTCTTCTGCAAACCCTCCTAGAGATAGGAAACCAAAAAATCCATGCTTAATATGTGATGAGGATCATTGGACAAAAAATTGTCCACATAAAGCTGAGCTTAAAAGATTCTTCAAGAATTCAAACACCTCGGCAATATTGACTGATCCATTTCCAAATCCAGGAACAAATCTGGTTGCTAGTGAAAATGCTTCCCCATCCCAAGTGCTGATGTTGTCGGTTTCGAAACAGCAAAATGATGCTTTGATATCGACAAGGAATAAAGATTACGGGAATCCACAGCTGTCGAACAACAAGGATAAAGATCAACCTAGTAGTTCGACAACAAGTTCGACAGAAGTTGCGCCGCCCATCATTCCAGTGCTAACAATAAAACCGTCAAAGGGAGTAGTACACAGCTCAACAATTAATCCTCGTGCCAGAGCAGAACATCATTATAATATAGTGGAATATCTGGCCCAATCGCCATCCGCTATGTCAACACTTGAGGTACTACAAAATTATCCATCCCAAAAGTAGGATTTATTATCAACTATAGGTGGGATAGACCCAAAGGATTCTAATCTTGTGTCCTTTAATCATAAAGGATATGATCCTCAGTTACCAGCTCAACTAGATTTCCTCATTCAAGTGAAAGCCCTCTACAAAACTGTTCATCGAACAATTATTGATGAGGGGGCATCTACATGTATTATGTCGATGAGTCGCTGGAAAACTTTAGGATCTCCAACCTTGTCAAGATCTTCGACGACATTAAAAGCATTTGACGGATGAACGTATACCCCATATGGTATTCTAAGTAACTTGCAAGTTGAACTAGGAGGGAAAACAGTAGAAATAGATGTCGAAGTAATCGACGGAAACCTCGATTACAACATCCTACTAGGAAGACCATGGATATATGCTATGGCTGCAGTTGTGTCGACCTACTTTAGGAAGATTGCATTTCCTTTTCAAGGAGGAATTACTTTCGACCAACAAACATTTCTCCCCAATAGTTCCCAAGTTACGGGAAGCATTCCGATGATCCATGGAAGCCCCCATACACTTCAAAATATTGGAGTAGGCCTACTAATTAATGGGGACTTTTGCCCTCCCGCCTCCAATCAATCTGGCGGAAGTGGCTACGGTAGGAACCTGCAATATGATATCTTCAGTTCAAAAGATCTCAGAAAACGATATTAACATGGATCATCCGCAGGTATTGCCTCCAAGCCCAATAGAAATATTGTAGCAATCAATGTTTTCGGCATGGGAGGCAGACCTGTATCAAAGCTCATCAAGCGTTTGGATAGATAGGTCTATGGAATATGGCACCCCGTTAGATCGTTGGTCGCAAGTGCATTACACCGATGAAGGAATTGTTCAGTCAATGATAACTGACGGGGCGCCATGGGAAGACTACCACCATTGTTCCCATCTTCCGGATTGTCAAGAAGATACTCCTAATGACCTTCCTTATCCTTCAGTATTTTATTTCCTATCAAATACTGTAAACGTGGTAGATTCCGAGCGAAACTTGTCCAATATTGAAGAGACTATCGCCATAAATATCTCGACCAAAATGGATGTTGTAGAGAATATTTATGTTGGCAAATGTTTTTCTCCTTCAGAACTAGAAATATATAACGCTCTTTTTTGTGAATTCAGAGATGTCTTTGCTTGGTCATATGATGAAATGCCACACATTGACTCGAGTATAGTTGAACACAAAATCAAGATGTATCCAGATGTCAAACCAGTACAACAACGGCTATGGCAGGTGCACCCCAAGAAAGCCACTGCCATCAAGGCAGAAGTTGAAAAGCTTCTCCATGCTGGTTTCATTTACCCAGTTCCTCTAACCGATTGGGTATCGAACATTGTTCCTGTAATGAAAAAACAAGGAACGATTAGAGTGTGCGTCGATTATAGGGATGTAAATCAAGCTTGTCCAAAAGACAACTACACTACACCCTTTATTGACCAGATAATTGATGAATGCGCTGGATGTGAAATCTTTTCACTCATGGATGGATTCTCTGGTTATAATCAAATAAATATCCGCCCACAGGACCAGTCAAAGACTGCGTTTATTTGTCCATGGGGGACATTCGCATATCGCAAATTACCCTTTGGTTTAAAAAACATAGGGGTGACATTTCAGAGGGAAATGAATTATGCCTTCCATGACATCAAAAACATTGTTCAACCATATCTCAACGACCTTCCGGCTTATTCGCGAAAGCGGACCGATCATCCGCAGCATTTGAGAGCGATATTTCTACGTTGCTAACACTGCAAGATACGACTCAATCCACACAAATGTGTGTTCTGTGTCAGTTCTAGTCATTTTCTTGGCTTTGTAGTCTCAGAGGACGGGATTCGTCTCGACCCATGTAAGGTTCAGGCAATCATAAATTTGCCTCCACCTTCAAATTTGCTTCAGATTTAGAAACTCCAAGGGAAAGCAAACTTTCTGAGGAGGTTCATTCCAAATTACGCCGAACTTGCTAAAGGTTATACACGTCTATTGAAAAAGGAATTGCCCTTCGACTGGGATCAGGTCGCGCAAGCTTCCTTTGATGATTTGAAAGAATCCCTAATGAAAGCATCATTAATGTACGCTCCTGATTATCAAAAAGACTTTAACCTGTATCTGGTTGTAGCGGATACAACCATCGCAATGGTTTTAGTTCAAGAAGACAATAGAATTGAACATCCTATATATTATTTAAGTAGGAACTTAAATGATACAGAAAGCAAGTATTCCTATGTTGAAAAGCTGGCACATGCAGCTGTTCAAGCGATACAGAGATTTCGACACTATATCCTCTTTCAAAAAACTATCGTTCTATCAGATTGCAACCCCATGAATTATATATTGTCGCGACAGTTGCTGGGGGGAAAATATTCAAAATGGATAGCAATTCTTCAAGAGTTTGATCTGGAATTTGTAAAATCCAAATCGAAGAAATCCCTAGTATTTGCGGAATTACTATGCAATCTCCCATCGTCGTCCAACGATGAAACATCCGAAGAAATCATCGTGGATGAATCTTTGTTTCTTATATCTTCAAGCAATCCGTGGTACGGAGATATAATCATCTATCTCCAAACCCAAAAATATAAGCCTAATACCTCCCGCTGGGAAAAAGAACGTATTCTATACCAATCAAAAGACTACATGATCGTCGATGATACGCTTTACCGTCATGGTGTCGATACAGTTCTGAGGAGGTGCCTCACCCATGAGGAAGCCGAAAGAGTCCTAAATGATTGCCATTCAGGCGCATGTGGGGGGCATCAATCTGGTTACGCTACGGCGCAAAAAATTTAGGAGCAGGATACTTCTGGCCAACAATGTTCAAATATTGCATAAACGCAGTTAGAAGTTGCCATGCATGTCAAATTTTCGATAGCAAAACCAGAAGACCACCCGCACCTTTGCAGCCAAGAATTGCTGTTGGGCCATTCGCCAAATGGGGCATTGATTTCATGACATGTAACTCCACCTCGACCAGGGGGCATGGGTATATCATAACCGCAGTAGACTATTTTACCAAATGGGCCGAGGCGATGCCTACATTAGATAACACTGGTGAAACAACTACCCTTTTCTTTTCCAATCATGTAGTCGCTAGATTCGGCGTTCCACAGGCTATAGTCACAGATCATGGATCGCATTTTCGCAATCACATGATGGTTGAATTGGCTGCCAAATTAGGGTTGTCCCATGACAGCTCTACTCCATATTACCCGCAGGCCAATGGACAAGTTGAAGCAACCAACAAGGTCCTGAAGCGGATGCTGCAAAGGATGATTGGAGTCCACAAAATAAGTTGGTACCTGATCCTATACTCGGCCTTGTGGGCATACCGAACATCGGTAAAGAATGCAACCCGGTTTACACCCTTTCAACTGGTGTATGGCCTAGAAGCAATCTTACCAGTTCAGTGTGAAGTTGACCTTCTCCCCGGAACTTCAGAAGAAGAGGCTCGTTTCTTGGAACTAATCTAATTGGATGAAACCCATCGTGATGCCACTTTGGCTAACGAAGCCCATAAGAAACGAGTCAAGGCACAGTTCAACAAGAATGTCAAACCCCGTGTCTTCTCAGAAGGTGACTTGGTCTTACTTTACGACCAAGAATCTGATAAATTGGGGGCAGGTAAATTCAAGTCTTTATGGATGGGCCCCTATATTGTTAAATGTGTATTAGCAAAAGGAGCCTACGAGTTAATGGATTATGATGGGATTCCGCTGGCGCAACCCCGTAACGGGTTGTACCTTAAGCGTTACTATGCATGATGCAGTGTAGTAACCCATATGCTTTTGTTACATTTTTGTTTTTGCTAAGGGTAATCGTTTTGGTCAAGTAATCCACTTTTTACATTTGTTGCAGATGTCGAACCTATTGGAATCATTTGTTGGATATGCCGACGGAGCGAGTCATAGTTCGCGGAACCTATCTTCTGCAGCCTGGGCCATTTTTGATCCAAGCAGCGAGTTAGTAAGTTTCAGAGGGGTATGTATTGGTCAGTCAACAAATAACATCGTTGAATATAGCGCATTGATAGAACTTCTCTCTGATGCCATCACACATGGCATACACCGACTTGTCATCAGGCTAGACTCACAGCTCGTCACACTACAACTCACTAATATCTACTCCATCTAAAATCCAGCCATCTATCGCATGTTCCTAAGGGTCAAGATTTTGGAAAGGCAATTTGATTTTATTCAATATCAACATATTTCCAGAAACTTAAACACATTAACAGACTCATTAGCAAATTATGTGTTAGATAGACATTTGCAACATTTATAAAAAGAAGCATTTCATCAACATTTGCATCAGGATCATGTAACTTAACCAAAATAAAACTCTGAAAATCAAAGATATATATAATTGTTTATGGTTTACACATAATGTTCTGTAACCAAGAAAAAATTGGTCAAATGACCCAAAACTCAAAAAACGCTAGGGGGCACCCTAGTCTACTCATGCTGGTGATAACAAGTCACCGCCACTGCAATCATGCGTAAAAGCCTAGTCCATCGACTTGGCACGCTAGTAGTATGTCGTTGCAACCTCAAAGGCCGCTCGTCAGTCCTCACATCTGGAATACCAAGAGTGAGGCTCTCGACCTGATCTTGTAATGCTGAAAGAGTCTCGCCCACATCAAGGTCGCGAAGGATAACCCTTCCCACAGCCTCTCCTGTTGGAGCAACGCCTGGCACTCTCAAGCGTACTACTAGCCGAACTAGTCCAGCATCTACATGAGGACATGAGTTCTGATTAGTCTTGATAGAATAAAGCACAAGGAAATTATAAAGAGAAATAATAAACAGAGATATGGTCAAAATTTTTACCAATGGCACCCCACTGCTCACCAGCCGACAGTACCAAATCTGGGTCACCTCGGAAATCCATACCAGCATATGGATACTAGGAAAAAACCATCTCTTGATGATCGAACCACCCGAAGAAGGTATCAAAAAAGGAAACCTGAGATTGACTAGCATGTCTAGACATATGGTCGACCCATCTCTGCATCCGTGGCTCAGTCAGTGGAGGCAAACCAAGTGAAATATACTGCGGCTGCATCAGGGATCTTTTCCAAGGCAAAAGCGGTCAAAATAGAACCATATCCAAAGTTCTTCAATCTTCCGTTTTTCACCTTGGGCAATTGTTCTTTCATCACAAAGAATACTGCATCACACCAATTGAACACCTTTGGTTCAAGGCATTCTAAGGCATACTCCATATAAGACCGGTTGGCCACATGAAGAGCCGCACTACCAGCCATTCTAGCAAAAGTGAACAGAATGGTCCTCAAGGGCCTGTCAGTGACATCTCGGATATTGATCTTGCCATCCTTACTTGGCTGAGATCCCTCTCTGCAATACCTGCGAATGTAATCTCTCACAGATTCACCCCCATGGGTCGAACCTGATAATGAGATAGGGGCACCTCACCTCGATAAACCGATCAAAAAATAGATGTCCACGACAAACAAGGGGATAGATTTGCCCCTAATCTGGAACACCTAGCTGGTAGGATCCTAGGCATCAAGAAACTGCAACAAGTTGATTTGTTGCCTCATGCTAGAGATGCGGAAAAACTTGAACATGCCACAGTTTCGCAGTGCATTTACTGTAACCGGATCATGTAAAGCAAGCATGTCCTCTTCTTCATGCTCACGTTCTCACCATGTAATAGGAATTTTTCTCCAATGAATCTCTGAAAACAAACAAGAGAAGAGTCAGATCCTGATTTGGTGAAAAACAGGCAAAACTTTCCATGAAAAACTGTGCACAATTTTCCCTCCTTGCGCCCATCACACCCCCATTAGTGTTCTCGGTGCGTTGCATGCTAACTAGCTAATGGCCAGGCCATCATGCAACGCACCTTTCGATATAGAAAGGGTGCGATGGAGTCAGGGCGAGTTTTCAAACCCTAGAGGCTCAGAAAAACCAGAAAACATGCTCAGAATTCAAAAAGGAAAGGATGAAAATGAAGAGCTCAGGTTTAGCTCCTACCTGGTCCAGACAGCACCAAGAATCATCCACAGAATCTCCCGGAATCAGCTAGTGAAAATCAAAGCACAAAGCACCTCCAAAGCTCCAACAAACCAAAGTTCAAATGAAATGGTAAAATGAGAGGTAAAAAACCACTTTTAAATTACTTTTCTCGTAATTCAAGTAAAATGTTTGTGTTTTGACTCATTTTTCAAACATATATTGTTCATTTCTAACTAGTTTGATGAAGCAATTGAGAAAGCAGTACAACCTTTGAAGGAACAAAGTTATTAATGGTAAAATCAAGAAAATCAATGACCATTATATCGATCAGTTTTAACGCGGAATTCAAGCTCGTTAAAAAATAAACATAAGCAATGAGTAAATGTTCCCCCAACGTTTAAGCTCATTAAAAAATGAACCATTTCCGGTAAATAACCATCGTGAATGTATTATCATCAGCCTTTGAAGCCTTGGTTGTGTTCTCATCATCACCTCCACTCTGTATTGGCCGATCATTCACCTCCATTTGATTGTTTACCCTTTTTGAAGAACAGCTGCAGAGAATGATCCTGTTAGCCATCCTTGTGACACTGCTGTGATTGGAAAATTCCAAACCTTACTTGGAATCAGCTGTTACCCGAATCTATCACTCGTTTCTCAAAAAACGAGTCTCGTTTAAGCTCTTTTCAACTGACTCGTAAAATATGAAAAGATTGCCGAGTTATTGGCCTCTCCAGCTCGTTAAAGTGACCGGAAGTGCTATCCCTCCTTTAGATTTTAATCTTTTTGGACTTGAGGGATTATTACACAAAAAGATCGAGCGCTTGTTTGGTTTGGCTCGTTAAAAGTACCAAAAATTCATCCCTTTTGTATTGTTTTATACTTTCTCGAACTCAAGGGATTATGTGACGAAAAAGGATTTTTGGATTTTCCTTTACGTCCCTTTTCAGACTCTCTAAAATTGAAAAGGACCGAGTTATCTTTGTCGTTAAACTCGTTAAAACCGAATAACGACAAACTTGTCCATAACAGACAAGAACAAGTTTCACTATCGCTAGGCTCATTAAAACATAGCGATGGGTTGCCCGAAGGGAAAATTATAGAACAAGCATATGTTATCCTCCTCAAGCTTGAAAAAAATAAAGAGGTACTGGTTAGCAATGACTGGGGAAAAATTGGGAAGAAAACTTGAAGAAACTTTGTTGGTAGCAAGTCACTCTTGAACATGACACTTTCACTCCGCATCTGAGTCGGGTTGGGTTGTTCCATTCACTGGTCACATCACCATGGTTCTGTCACACCATCCATATTTGGGGTTAATGCTACCAATCCGTCATGTCAGTGTTGCTGATATGTTCAAGAGAAGTCGCTCAGAGAATTCACCTGTGTCTCATCCGCTGCAATACATTTACGCTCCATTCTTTCATGACCGCAACCCTAAACCTTATATCACCAGATCGTTTTCACCTCCATTAAAATCATTTGCTCTGTTCCGTGTCATTGATGTGGGATTCACTAAGGCCCTCCTATGACGGATCGCTTCTTTTCGACATCAGCTCATTATCCAAGAAGTCCATCTAGGAACAACCCTTTCAGTACTTTGAAGCTTGCATGCCTCAATGGCAAGTTTCTCACTTCCGGCGACAGGTTTACATCAATGGCCTTCGACCGAGAGATTTTGCGTGGTGTTCGACGCCAAGTCCCTTATTCACACCACGTGAATTGTACTGTAGTACCTTGAGGGTCATCATCATTATCGGTGATTCCTCTCGCGCCTGTTAACAGCTTACATCATTGGCTGGTAATCAGGCGATGTCTTTCCATGTTCCACTCCAGAACATCTCTCACATGGATCGACTTGTACTTTGAGTGAAGATCGAAAGAGATTGAAGACCCCGGATCTAGTTTCATCCATCCGGGCTGCGATATATATTCAGGAAAATAAAGACATGAAATGTACATCACTGCTGCATAGATAATCATCCAATCTAAGGGATGATGGCTCTACCAGAATCATCAGTCTACACTCAGATGATTGTCTGTCTCATGTACATGAAAATGAATTTATAAAGCTGAGCATGGGAATGCCCGCCTCAACTAGATCATGAAAATATTATGAAGATAATGTATTGTATTGTATCTTATTACAGGTTGCCTTCCAGCTTGAAAAAACTACAGATCCTCATGATAAAGCATTTCACCCAACATCAAAAGATTAACGACCTCATGCTTTAGGGGGCAACTGTTATAGACATTTTTGGGCACTGCAACCCCAATCATTAAATGTCCATAAACCAAAGACTCCTAAGTCCCTAAAAGTGTTGTTTTGACCCCTAAAAGAACAAGGTCAATTGATTACAGCATCTCCCAGAAGTTCTCCATGAAAAACTACTTAGAACTGGTCAAAACTGGACCATTTCACCTGCTCCATGGTCAAAGTGCATTTCATCCCACCTAAATACACACAGTAGGTGCGATGCATGTTTAAAAGCCCTTCTATGGGGTGCAATGGGCGAGAGTGGACAAATGGCAGGGTCAATCCGCAAGGTGGAGGATCATGGAATCTTCCAGAAACTTCTCCTGTGACACTTGCCTCTCTGCATTCGCCCAGGGATGAGTAAGAGATCATCAATCTCCAAGTGGAATCAAGAACTATCAGAGAGGACACTAATGAAATCTCAAAAGATGACTCACCTCCCTTGCAAACATCTATATATGGATCCCTCATCCCAGAGATCCAGAGGTTGGAATTCTGTATCTTGTAAGGAAGTGTTGTTGGTTTCTTGCTGCAATATCATAGTGTTGGGTGATCTAAGCTTTTCATGAGGTGAAGAAGGGCTTTCTTGCTGAGAGGATGATGCTTGGTCAGAACAATTGATTGTAATCCTCTTTGCTCTTTCTTGATTATCAATAAAGCTATTTAATTTTTCCTCCACATTCTTGTATGATTGATGATTTATGCATTTGTGTGGTCAATATATATCTGGTCCTATATTGTTTATGATAATAGATCTTTGTTCTTGGATAGTGTTATGCTGCTTTGATTCTACAGGTGCTCTGTGAATTTGGGTAGACAAGGAAGCGAGTAGCAAAGATCTATCAGAAAGGAGAGGAATCGAACAAGGAACCAAGTGCAAGACAGAGGTTGGTCTCCTTATTCCCTTCTTATATATTTCTCATAAAGGAAATCGAAAGTAGTTTTTGTTTGTTTGTTTCTAAGGTAGCTACCAGCCTTAGTGGGACTAGTAGCTCTGCATAGACACTAGTTTTCCCGACAACAGGTAGCTTTGGCCTTACTCACATTAACTTCATTCTCCAGCAGCAATGCATACGTGTCAGCATCTGGGGTGATGTTAAGTCTGCAGAGTAAGACTAGATCAATAACCAACCAATAAATTTTGGTATAGTGTTTGCCAATAATATAGCTCAACCCTCCATAAATTTGTTAACTAATGAATTATGAATCATTGACTGGGTATAGGGGGGGTTTGTAAGAAGGAACACCAGGACTATCATTGGAATTTAAACGTTATGGAGAAATTAAGATTACAGGAAGTGGGGAAGCTCAATGGAGTTCAATTTTCTAGGAAAGAACCAAAATCCAAGGTAATTTGATGGATAGATGAGGTAACGTGTATAAATCATGGTTTATATGTGTCTTAGAACAATTCACCCTCGATGTTATAAAATTTTCACAAGAAG
Source organism: Pinus tabuliformis (assembly GCA_031772625.1). Taxonomy (NCBI): domain Eukaryota; kingdom Viridiplantae; phylum Streptophyta; class Pinopsida; order Pinales; family Pinaceae; genus Pinus; species Pinus tabuliformis. The sequence continues at coordinate 326,918,499 of CM062804.1, read as the reverse complement.
TTCACCAGTGCTTAACCCAATATTTTTCTTCTAGAACCAGCAGATCATAGGCCATCTGTTCATTAATCAAAACAACAGTTTGAGCCTTGATCTTGGATCCATCCAATAGTTGAAGGCTAACATTGGTGTAGTCATCGAGCATGGCCTCTATTTCCCACTGTTCTTGCATAGAGATATAGCGGGTTCTTTCGATTTTCCTTCATAAGTCAAATCGACATCTTCTAGTTGGATACCTTGACATGGAGCAACATTACCCTGGGCACTTTATAGATCTAGCAATACTGTTTTTGGATCTTAAGGAGCTTTCCAAGGTCATCCATCATGTTTAGAGACTTCTATCTCTTCCGGCCAAGCTTGATTAAGTAGCTTTTCACAACCTTCAATGATCTTGTGTAGGAAGCCTTAAAAAAGTTCCTAGACTAAACATGTCTTTACTCGAACATGCCTGCACTGGTGTAGGAATCCATAGTATGTTTAAAAGCATGATCAAAACTATTTTAAGCCTGTAACAGACAGACCTTTATTAATAAAGTTTTAATCATATTAAAATGAGGAAGGTAACAAACATTCACAATAGTTAATCATTTAACCAAACAACAACATGAGAGAAATGAATAAAAAATAAGACAAATCCAAGACGCAACACATCCAACATGAGGTTCGTCTTTGGGAACCTCACTCATTGGACAAGGCATTCACGTTGGCAAGAAAAATGTAAAGAAAAATTATGGCAACAAGGAAACCTACCAATCACAACTATAAGGATGGAAGTGTTTTTTCCCCTACCCTTCCACAACCTACAAGGTTGACACCCCAACAATTGGAAGGAAAAAGAGAAAAAGGACTTTGTTACAGTTGTGATATAAAATACAATAAAGGTCATAAGTGTGCTTGGAAGAAATTAATTCACATAGATTATGAATAGGAGGACAAAAAGGAACAAGAAACTTCAAAAGAAGAGGATACACACAAGGAACAAACCCTAGAGAAAGAAGAAATGAATCTGGCCATATCTTGTAATGCATTGGCCAAAATTACCACTACTCAAACTATCAAGATAGAAGGACATATCAAGAAGAAAAGGGTAATAGTGTTGATTGATTCAGGCAATACCCATAATTTTATTAATTGTAAGATAGCCAAGGAATATAATTGCTTTCTATATCCAGCACCAAAGTGTCAAGTGATGGTCACAAGTGGAGGAACCATAAATTTCTCTAGAAAGTGACATAATATCAAGCTATCCATGGGAGAATATGTATTGAATATCCCAATTCTTTCCATTGCAATGGGTGGTGTTGATGTTGTACTAGGAGTCAAATGGCTACAATCCTTGGGTACAATAGATTTTAATTTTCAAGAACTTTTCATGAAATTTTCTTTGGAAGGAAAGGAAGTTGAACAAATGGGTATCACAGGGAAACCAAGAAGGATAATGAGCTCTAACAGACTGAAAAAGCTTCTAAAGAAAGAAAAATGAGCTGTAATTGCACAATTATGTTCCCTAGAGGTTCCCACATTAAAATAATCTATTTCTCTAGACCTCCAAAAAGTCATGAACAATCACTCCAAGGTATTTGAGACTCCCAAATGCCTCCCACCTATTTGTGATCATGATCATGTTATTCATTTGATTCGAGGAAGTTTTCCTCAAAACATCAGGCCTTATAGATATCCATATGCCCAAAGGAGTGAAATTGAATGTATGGTTATAGAAATGCTAGAGGTTGGTATAATTATCCAACCAAATTTGATAAATGAAGCAAGGGATGAATGGAATAATGACGAAGCAGGGTGGGAACTCATTCAAAAGTTGTAGAAGATCCTAGTTCAAATAATATTGACAAAACTTGACAAGGAAGGAAAAATCATATTGGAACTTGAAGCAATTACAAAACCAAGAAATCGATAGCTACGAAATCAATCAATTTCAGATTATCTCATAAAGTGGAAGAACTTACCCACTGAAGATTCCACATGGAAGGATGATAATTTTATACAAAAGCATCCATAACTACTCAAGTGTTGAGGACAACACTTTTTGAAGGAGAGGGGCATGTTGGGTCGCTATAATACTAGTGTAACACCTTATTGTTATTAGTGCAACCACCTTATTGTTATTATTGTGCCCCATAGAAGCCCACTATTGTTATTGTTGTGCCTTTAGATTATTATTGTTATGTCGGCTTTGATTATATTATGACCCCTTAGACTCCTATCTATCGAAAGGAGGTCTTGTCATTTGTATCATCCATGAATTGTTCATTTGTGTAATGTAAAATAGGTTTCCCCCTTGAAGATGTTGATTTCTAAGGTGTTGATATATCTTTTCTATCTTTTTGTGAGCTGGTTTCATAACATGCAATGACGATTGTCGCTAAGCATATGAATCGTTACGATGATTATCATCGAACTTATGATAATTACAGAGATGTCGAAAATACGATTGTAATAGATCTGAATTGAAAATATATTAAACTAACAAATATTCCAAAAACATAACATAAGAGATTTCTAGAATGAAAATGCTTCTTTATTGATATCTTCAGAAAACCCTTGAGGTAGGGTAACACCATATAGCTACTCCTTAAAGAAGGAGATCACTTCACAAGCCATATGCTTGTCAATACACAATACTTGTTAGCCCTCAATAGAGAGTCTCTAGCCCTTATATATGCTTCATACATATAATACCATGGCTAATTACCATGGGTCTCTCAATACCATACATCAAATACTATGAGATTGTAACATTATTTCCTAACTACTTTTGGTCCCTTGCATTATGCGGGTCAAAAGCATTATTAATTTAATTATGGCTCTCTATACCCCATATTATCCCCCCTAGATATACTACATTACACCCCCTTTAAACATGTGTTTTCCCCAAAACATGAGAAGAACACAAATAATAATATCTACTCAAATGAATAGTCAACTAGTACTAGGCACATGCACCTAGCCATCCCAGAGAAAGGTGAACAATTGATCTAGCCGGTGCCTCGCTTGCTTGAGATGGAAGATGGTTCTCGCGATTCCTCTATGTTGATGTGTTATGGATGGATTGTCACACCTCTCTATGTGTCGTCAAGGGGTTTTTGGTCTTCTTGCTAATTCATTTCCACCTTGTTAGTTATTTTCTTGCTTGGCGATGTGAGTGGCGATATGTTGAAGTTTTAATTGATGGTATTAGTTTGGTGGTTTACCATCAAAGGTTCATCATCTCATGTGCTAGTGTCATTAGAGCGTTTTTCTTCTGCCTCCACAATATCTTCTTGGTTCCTAATGGAAATATCATTTAGGGTAATTTTCTTCCTCTTATACCATAGCTTCAAGAATTTATTGTGTACATTAATATTGATGGTGCCCACTGAGTTCGTCCAAGGATAACCCAAAACAACATCTTCCTTATCCATTTCTAAAGCATAAGAGTTAGCATGTAATACATATTTATCTATGGTAACCTTCAAGTCCTTAAATATTTTAATAGGTTCCTCATCAACATATGTGCTTGCACTATGTTGTGCTAGAACTTACAAACATTTGGCCAATTTGAGATTGATTAGATTATGCTTATGACTAGGGCGAATAACAACAATGATATTCTCTTTTTGAATATGTACATTGACTTGTATTATGGTGATATAAGGATAAAATAACCCCTTATAATTATTATTTTCCTTCTTTCGAGTATGAGACTATTTGTTCAAAAAGAGTTTTTCAATTTCTTTAGGAGGAAGTATCTTCAAAAAATTATTGTCAAGTGACTTCCACTATATAACCACCTCATCTTCCAAATGATTCCATATGTAGATTCTCCAAAGTAGTGGTACTTGAGACTTATGATACTGTATAAATTCTTCAATAGTAGGACCATCATATTTTCCTGTAAGAAGCATCTTGCCATAAGCTTTAAAATAGAATGAGGATTTTATAAAAAATTACCTACTCAGTGCTACCAATTTAAAAATGCCACAACTCGGTTAATATGGCCCTTATTATAGCCTATATTTGAAATGGAATGACCCTTGCATCGTCATTGAAATCACAATATGGGCACTCTCGAAACTCAATTTTGTGTTGCAATTGTCTCGCCATCACAAAAAATTCTGAGAAAATAGTTGAGTTTGAATGAGCTATATGTCCCTCATCCACACTCTGATTCCACCGTGTTTTTTTTTTTAATTGGATGATTTTGCAAGAGAATCTAAGCTATGAAATTAGTTTTCTAAAATTATGTAATATTATTTTATTTTATATTGTCAAAGTGGACAGAATCTGCCGATAGTATTCACAGTGGTATTTGCCCATGGTATCTACACATAGTATTTTCCTTCATTCTTTGAAGGAAAAAAATAAAACAAAGTTTCTAGAGAGTTGATCAAGCATATAAAGGGGATAGTAATGACAATGGGTTTTGTTCATAGCTTGGCATGGCAAGTTCTAGGTTGTCGCGGGATGAAAACCCTGCAGTGACATTGATGTGGTGGATCCATCCACAATTCGCAAGTGGGCTTCAATGTTATAGAGTAGTCATTGTTGAGAACTCATACACGATATTGGTAGGGGCTTCAATATGTCTTATATGAGCATGCATCTTATATTCAGTTATTAATATAAATAAGAGGCTGCATTTTTAAATCCCTTTAATATTAGTTGTTTTTTATTGCAAGTGTTTTTATTAGAATACTCAACTGTGCTAGATCTATTTCAAATTTAATTTTTTAGAATATTATAGAGATATGAGAGTTGTGCATTCTCTTTATGGAAACTTCTGTGTGATTTATTCTCACCCTAATAAACATTTCCATCTTTGGTGATTGAATATCACCCTAACTGGTATCTTTTGGAATTTCTCCTACTTCTAGTTTGATGAACAGAACTTGATCTATATTGGGGGAGAGTTTAGTAATAATAATAATAATAAAAAGGACAAGTCGTTTGTTATTTATCCACCTTACAGTGGTTTGGCCAATAGGCCATAAATATCCACTGTAGAAGCATAAGGTTGGTTGGCCACACTAGTGTGAAAGTGCCATTTTGTTGTGTAGTCGTTTGACCACTAGGATCAACTCTTATTTTCATTTCTTTGGTTGACATTGGGATTGGAGTCCATAAGACCCACATATCACAGCGTTGTGGGTTTATAACCCGCCGCAACGATATATATATATATATATATATATATATATATATATATATATATATATATATATATATATATATATATATATATATATATATATATATATATATATATATATATATAAACAAACATCAGATAACATCTATTCATTCATAAAGATGATGTTCGATGATACTGCACGAGGTTCATCCATGTTAGATGGCCAACAAACCATATTTTGCCACACTAAATTACGGTCTGTTATCATGAGTTGCATGATTGCCAATGATCTGAAAATGGGGCTCTTAGGCTTCTTGTCTAAATTACAAGAACCTCTCCCACTTCTAAAGCTTTAAATATTCCCAAGTCTTCATGATTAGCCAATGCAAAATTCATGATTAACCAATGTGGAATTAATAATATTCTTGAAATTATAGGTGTATGCTTATATTTATTGTTGGATGTTTTTGTGATTTAAAATCTGTTGTTTACGCTGATATGTAAATACATACAATAAATATTAACAACAAGAAACAAAACACACAAAACAACAATTTAATTTGAAGTTCACCCAAAAATCTTGGGCTATGTCTCCTTGATCTCTATTCAACTCGACTCGGCTCTCTAAGATTATGATAGCAGTTCTTTTACAAGTCTTTGACTCAACTCCATCGGTTTACATAGAATACGTAGGGCTTACTTTACCATCTCATCCCTTGGCTCTTGAAGCTTTGGCTCTTGGCTCTAGCTCTTAGCTCTTGATTATGGCTCTTTGCTCTGACTCTAGCTCTTAGCTCCTAGTTCTGGATCTTAGCTCTTGGTTCTAGCTCTTGGCTCTGACTCTTCAGCTCTGGCTCTAGCTCCTCGGCTTTAGCTTTTTGGCTTTGGATTCTTTGGCTCTTTGCAACCTTTAGCTCTCTGGATTTTCACTTGAACTTCATCTGACCCCAAAGGCTCCCTCATCTTCTCTACACAGTGGCTCTTCGACTCTGCCACTGCTTTCAACATCCTGTTTCTAGCTTTAGCTTGCTCTCAATTGAGCTCTCTGTAGCTATCGCTCTCTGGCTCTCTGCAGCTATCAACTCTCTATTCCTTTGCTTTCTGTCTAGCCTTTCACACTCTCATGCTCTTGTCCATTCGTAATCCTGAGGAATCATCCATGGGAAATTCGCCTCCAACCTCTGGTGGCTTCTCTTTGCCTTTGTCAACTCTGTGGCCATGGGATGTTACAGCGTGAGCTCTCGGGCTCCACTGTCTATATAGCACTGGCAGTTACTAGATTTTTGCGAGCGCCTTTGCGTATCAACACTGCCTTTCCTTTACAGTGCCTTTCTTTTGGGCCTCTGGATTTGGACCTCTTTGCAACTTTTGTAGCTCAAAATCCACAGGCTTCCAAAACCATCGACCTCTCGCCTTGCATGGCACTTTGGATTTTGAGGTAGTCTTCTGGGTCTATGGCTTCCACAGTCATTTCCTTTGCACATAATCATTATCTCCGGCTCTTTGGCTTCTCTGCTCCCTGCCGGCTAGGCTGGCCATCGGGCTTTGTGGCTTCGTGGTTGCAAAATGCATCATTTTCCTATAAAACGTCTACTCCAGCATGGCATGATGATCAGGGGCCATCACAGAGGAATCGGGACCTTCCTGTGCAGAAATCTCGGAAACAGAACATTTTTTCCAATACACAGAGATAGCTAAAAGATACAGTATCGAGCGCTGATTTCCAGACTTGAAATTCCATCAAATCACCCCTAAAATCCCTATCGGGCCCACCTTCCATTTCATATCGCAATCACTTTGGCAGCATGGCCAATGGCCAAAAATATATTAAAAGGGAAATACATTGAAAGGTCCAAATTTCTAGACTTCAAAAATTATGAAATCAGGCTTATGATCCCTCTCGGGTCCAGACTTTATCGCTAATAGCAGGTCATGATGCCAAACTACCAAGTGTATTGGGGACCACTGATCTCCCGATTGCCGATCATCCCGATTTTCGATCGATCGATCGTCCCGAACACCGATATCGCAATTGCTAATCGCTATGGTCGAGGGGTCCATCCTTGGGTTATATACATATGCTAACGCCGATAATCGGCCATCACTCCATCGTAATCACATTATCGCAGGGGTTTGGGTTTTGGCGCTCTGCTCCTCCGATCACCCGATCATTGATCGCTTTAATCGCATATTTCTGATCATGAATCCTTCATGCCTTTGGCTCATGTCCTTCCCTTTGGAAGTAATGTGATGTGACACCTCTGATGCGATATTTCCATTGCACCTTAGGACTTGCACTTCGATGAATATTTAAGGGCTTTATGTTAAAAAACACATTTTTTTTGTAAGTCCAATTTAATAAGAAATTGCCTCCTTTTCTAAGGAAACTGGGCATCTTCCTTAAGCGATAACTTCTGCATCTGAAGTCCATTTTCACCCATTCAAGTTGTGTTGGATTTAGAATGAAGGGGTCTCTGCAATGAGACTATTTCTGAGAGCAGCCTATGACTTTCATTTTCCTCTGATTACAAAGTATGTGAGCCATTTGGCACCTTTCACCTCTTATATGAAGTCTTTTAGACTTAGAGGTTTATCGAGGATCATTTTTGGATCACACCTTACCACTGAGAGAAACTTTGGTCTACAAAATACTAATATACTGATCTGAACAATAAATGGGAGTGGCTCACCCTCTTGTTTCAGCCTCCCTAAACTTGCCTTTGATAGTGCCTCTAAACCAAAGTTTCTAACCACTTCCCTTCTTGGATGGGCTGGTCTTCTTGGGAAGAATTATCTTCTTCCTTGCCTTTTTATAGAACATCTGTTGAACTGGTCATAGAAGGTGGTTTTAACATTTTTTCCTTGATCATTGATCCAAGGTGGCTAAAACAAAGGTGAAGTACATCACCTATGCTTCAATGATTTCCTTGAGGTCCTTCGGGATAAGGAGAATGCCTTCAGCCCTTCTTCCTTCCTGTCCTCTCTTGGACTTAGCTATCCATAGCTTTTCCCTTCACCTTTGCAAACTCAAACAACATTCAGTTTAGAAACAAGAATACATCAATCAGACAATCAGTCCTTGACTTCCTAACACCCTTTAGATAAGAAATCTCTGCTCTGTCAATCAAGCATTTTGATATAGCCTTCTTAAGGTGTGGTTAATCAATCTTCAGCTCTGATACCACCTGATCTAAAAAATTCACTCTTAGGCTTCTTTTCTAACTTACAAGAACCTCTCCCACTTCCAAATCTTAAATATTCCCAAGTCTTCATGATTAACCAATGCGGAATTAGTAATATGCTTGAAATTATAGGTGTATGCTTATATTTATTGTTGGTTGTTTATGTTCTTTAGAATCTGCTGTGTATGCTGATATGTAAATACATACAATAAATATTAATGAAACAAGAAACAAAACACACAGAACAAAAATTTAATTTGGATTTCACCCAACACGCTTGGGCTATGTATCCTTCAGCTCTAGTCAACTTGACTAGGGTATCTAGGATTATGGCAGCAGTTCTTTTACAAGTCTTTGACTCAACTCCATCGATTTACACAAAACATGACAGGTTTACTTTACCATCTCATCCCTTGGCTCTTGAAGCTCCGGCTCATGGCTCTCGCTCTTGGCTCTTGATTCTAGCTCTTTGCTCTGACTCTAGCTCTTGGCTCTTGGTTCTGGCTCTTAGCTCTGACTCTGGCTCTTGGCTCTTTGTTCTGGCTCTTGGCTCTGACTCTTCAGCTCTGGCTCTTTGGCTCTGGCTTCCTTGGCTCTCTGCAACCTTTAGCTCTTTATCTTTGCACTTGAACTTCATGTGACCCCAAAGGCTCCCTCAGCTGCTCTGTTCAGTAGTTCTTCGACTCTGCAACTGCTTTCAGCATCCCGCTTCCAGCTTCAGCTTGCTCTCAATTGAGCTCTCTGCAGCTATCACTCTCTCACTCTCTGTAGCTATTGGCTCTCTGTCCCTTCACTTGTTGTTAAGCCCTTCACGCTCTTGGGCTCTTGTCCATTCCTAATCCTGAGGAATCATCCCTGGGAAATTTGCCTCCAACCTCTGGTGGCTTGTCTTTGCCTCTATCAGCTCTGCGGCTATGGGATGTTACAGCGTGAGCTCTTGAGCTTTGCTGTCTATCCAACACTACTGGTTACTACATTTCTTTAAGTGCCTTTGTGTACCAGCATTGTCTTTCTTTTGGGCCTTTAGCTTTGGAGCTCTCTACAACTTCTGCAACTCAAACTCCACGGGCTCCAAAAATTTTCGGCCTATCACCTTGCATGGCCCTTTGGCTTTTGAGGCAGTCTCCCAACTCTGCGGCTTCCACAACCATTTTCTCTCTACATAATCATTCTCTCCGGCTCTTTAGCTTCTCTGCTCCCTCTGAGCTAGGCTAGCCATTTGGCTCTGTGGCTCCGTGGTTGCAAAATGCATCATTTTCCTATAAAAAGCTTTCTTGCAGCGTGGCATGATGATCAAGGGCCTTTACAGAGGAATCAAGACCTTCCTGTGTAGAAATCCCATAAATGGAACATTTTTCCCAATACATAGAGATAGCCAAAAAATACACTATCAGGTGTTGATTTATGGACTTGAAATTCCATCAAATCGCCCCTAAAATCCCTATCAGGCCCACCTCCCATTCCATATTGCAATCGTTTCGGCGACATGGCCAATGGCCAAAAATCCATTAAATGGGAAATACATTGAAAAGTTGGAATTTATGGACTTAAGAGATTATGAAATCGGGCTTATGATCCCTATCAGGTTTGGCCTTTATCGCTAGTCGCAAGTCGCATTGCCCAACAGCCAAGTGTATCTGGGACCACTAATCTCCCAATTGCCGATCACCCCGATTGCCGATCGGCCGATAGCCCGAATCGCCGATATCTCAATCCCTAATCACTACGGCCTAGGGGTCCATCCTTGGGTTATATGGATATGCTGACGCCAATCACCGACACTCATAATCAGCCATCGCTCCATCACAATCGTGTTGTTGCAGGGGTCTGGGTTCTAGCGCTTTGCTCCTCCAATCTCCTGATTTCCGGTCGCTTTAATCGCATATCGCTCATCGTGAATCCCTCATGCCTTTGGCTCAAGTCCTTCCCTTTGGAAGTAATGCAATGGGCCATCTCTGATGCCATATTTCCATTGCACCTCAGGACTTGCACTCTGATGAAAATTTAAGGGCTTTATGTTAAAAAACATTTTTTTTTCCTAAGTCTCATTTAAAGAGAAATTACCTCCTTTTCCAAGGAAACTGGGCATCTTCATTAAGAGATAACTTATGCATCTAAAGTCTATTTTTTCCCATTCAAGTTGCATTGGATTTAGAATGAAGGGCTCTCTGCAATGAGACTATTTCTGAGAGCAGCCTGTGAATTTCATTTTCTTCTGATTTACAAAGGATGTGTGCCATTTGGCACCTTTCACCTCTTATATGAAGTCTTTTAGACTTAGACGTTTATCTAGGATCCATTTTTGGATCAGCCAATACAACGAACTATGAATGCAAGGGTTAGGAGGCAGATTGGTAAGCCAGTAATCCGAAACCAGTCGTCCTCAAAAGCCATGTTAACATTCGTGGATACAAGTCGAGATTGACCAAAACCTTGAGATATTTGCATCAAGGCAGGTCGCATCAAGGAAGTGGAGGTTGTGTGGTGATCACAACACATTGGGCGCAAGATCAGAGTAAGGGAACACCATCTCCACGCACAGAGCTCACAACACAGGTTGAATCTAAGTTTATTAGTCTACGGGGTAAATTGTTTTATGCAAGGCTAAATCATTTATCATTGGAAGGTTGTAATGAAAAATAAATTTGATGTAGGGAGAGAGCCTTCCTCTAGTGGATGTCGAGAAGCGATTTTGTATTCTTTAGGTCCAAAAGGCGAAATAGTAGCTCCTTGCAGGTTGAATCTATAGCCCAAGTCTCATTACTATTCAAAGGCTAGCTGTAAACTGAGATCTACAATTATTAGTAGGCTAAGACCCAAAAATAATCTTGTATTTCAGAGATCTAATTGCACTGAGATCCAAATCATGGGCAATCGAGAATAATACCAAGTAGACTAGCCAGTTCAATATTTGATACAATCTACTAAAGGACCCGATTTGAGGAGGGTGTCAACACATCGTCTTGGGAAGGGGTGCTCAAAAGAGATTGTCCATACTGAATTCAATAGATTGTTCAGCAACAACAAAGACCATCTTGTCCTTGACGCCACATTAAAACTCTTTGGAAATATCTCAAGTCTTGTGATAATGGACCTGGTCAAATCATAGTGCCTTGAAGTAAGTGAGTCCGAGGACCTGGTTTCATAGGAACCATGGTTTAAGCTACAAAACGAAGACGTTGGATCAAAACGGCATGAGTGAAAAGACCAGACTACACACAACCATTGGAAGATCCTGAAGTCATCCTCGTTAGGGCCAATAATACAAGGATCATCCACTAATTCAAGGTATGCTAGACATAGGGGCCATAATAAATTTGTAGCAGGCCCGTAGTAGGAGGGCTTTCCCCAAAAGACAAAGGTTGAAGTGTTAGATCTAGAACCAAAAGAAGCTAACCCCATTCTAGGTGCACAACACCCCACTTCAAGAGGAGACAGGATTGGCTGCTATGACCAAGTTGAGGGCAAACCTAGTGAGTGCTCGGTGGTGGAAATATAAGCATACATAATTTTTGTTTTGTTTTGATTGGATATATAAGGAGGGTTATAAGGAGGGTTTATTAGCATAAATATATTAAATTCAATTAAAAAAAAGACTGAGTTATTTGTTTTTGTAAAAAAGGGGTTGGAGATAATGAGGATTTTTCTTTTTTTGCGATTAGTTCGAAGACATAGGGTTTTTGGGTATTAAATAAATAAATTAAAAACAATGAAGAAAGAATCATTTCTAAGTTTGTGGCTATAGTATTTTTTGGACAAATTTGTTCAAAATTTTTGGGAAGGCATGATTAACACAATCTCTCTATAGTGTATTCTTACATAATTTCTTTCTTTCATATGGGAGAAGATGGATCATATTGAAAATACCTTGGAAAACACTTAGAAACTTCTTGATGAACTAGTGAAAATATATGGTCTTTTACACAAGAATACCTCCTTAGAACAAAATGATAGTAAAAAAAGCAAACCATTCCTGAAAAGAGTCCATGCCATTCTCCAGCAAAAGTTCCCATGGGAAGGGAAGGAAGGACAAGGAAGAGGAGTTAAGCTCTTCCCACATCGATTTTAATTGCAACGAAAAAATTCAGTCATACAACTTCATAATTTGGAGGAACTAGACACATGTCTATCTAAGGCGAGGTAGCTAGAATGGAAGAAACTTAATTGGGAACTCAAGCAATCCATGTTTGCGTTGATACAACCCAAAATCAAGGAGCATCCTTGTGAAGAATTTAGGTTCACAATTGCTTCTTGTCTCAACGGGATCATAGTTGTAACATCACCACTACTACCTTACAATAATGATATCATGAGGGAGATACTACAATGAATGGTAGAATCCCTTCAAGGGTTAAACAACATCATGCCTCATACCTTTAAGAAGTGATGCAAAATCTTAGAACTCATGACAAAATTCAGCTTTGGCACATTCATGTTGAATCTTCAATGTGAGGACTTGATATTTTAGGTGTTCTACAACTTTTACACCATCATTACATCAACTCATCAAGATAGTATCAAAACAAGAAAGAAAAATATTATGCCCTTGCTCCTAGAAGTAGATGCCGGCATCTCCAAGATAGTAAGATCCAACCTATTGGTCATTTGCAGGAAGGAAATAATTGTATCATTAGCCGCCTATGATCTAATCAAGAAATTGGTCATACAAAAGATAAGCTTGACAAGAACGATGTTGACTAAGAAGGAGCTTAAAGGGATTAATGGAGGAAGCAAGAACAAAGGTAGTAAAAGATGCAACAAGAATGAACTAAGAAGGAGAGGACTATGCTTTATCTCCAAGGGATCTTGCACACTTGACCATTCATGTCTAGGTGATAGGAAGGAGACAACAAGGAAAATAGAAGAAGATATTTCTTCAGATCATGCAGAGTCTACTATAGATGTGTCTATTAATTTTTAGGATGGTGAGAAGAAACACAATGTTTTTCAGATATACATCGAGGACAAGCCGATGATAATCAGCAAGCATGACAAACTACATGGGGAAAGGAAGGAGGTAGTTCCTCCTAACGATGTGGTAGACTCTTGTAGAACTGAGTCCACATATATCCAGGAGGATATGCATAACGAGTATTAGAAATAAAGTGTAACTAAGGGTCCACTAGTGCATCCATATTTGAAAACTAGAGAGGATGGACAACATATTTCCCCCAGAGGTGGAGAAGGCCAAGAAGAAGACATTTTAGGAGACTTAAGTGAGGAGCCAGTGGTGGAAAACTGATATGATGATCATGATCATAAGGGGTAGCATGAAAAATGTAGTATGTAGGATAGTCCATTTCTAGAGAGTCGGTCAAAGGTTCAAGATGGAGTTATGATAGTTGAACATCTAGTGCAGACAGATACGGAGGAATTCAGTGTGGCACCAAAAATTCCAATAGAGGAGTTTTAGGTAAAGATCATGCATTTCAAGATAGATCTTATGATGTTGAAGCACATAGTATAGACAATCCTAGATGCTATCTTACAAGAGAATAGGAAAATTGAGGAGCTCATATGGTTATGTGCCGAATCACCAACCAAGTTATCTAGTGTTGAGGAATGACTTAAGTCCCTCACAAAGAAGCAAGAGGAGTACAATTCAGAGTTCCAGAGAAGCTGTCTACAAGAGTACATAGATTAGGCTTGCAACACTACTAGCCCACCTCTATATATTGTGGAGAGCAAGGAAGAGTTCTCCAAATAGATCATGTTGAGTGACTGGGTGGAGTAGCATGAGTGTGGCATCGAGCAACATCACCATGGTAGATTTGTTCCATGTGGAGTTATTCATCCTTGTCATGGCATGGATTGGCGAGAGATTATGAGTTGGTACTCTATTGATGGGATGATTCTTAGGAGGATACTATTAGCCAAGGGCATATCGTAGAAGGGGCCTTTAGGCACAGCAAGTGGATGGTTGAGGTGGCATCATATCCTACATGTTTGAGAACTTAGGTGGAATTGGGATCCACTTGGATCTATTAAGGCTAGGATTGGTTGGAGGATTGTTTTGGATCCAGGTATTGAAGGATCCATTCAAGATCATTTAACATGGAGGCATGGGATAACACACTAATTTGTATGGGATCTTGGTATCAATGTACACATGTTGTATTGTGAGTAAAATTGGATTGTTTAAGGACAAGTAGTCTTTGGGCCGGAGGATTTGTAATAGTCCCTTTTTGGTATGGTCAAAGTGAAGAGAATCTACCCATAGTATTCACCATGGCATTTTCCCATTGTATTTTCCTTCATTTTTTGAGGGAAAACAATAAAATAAAGTTTCTAGAGAGTCCATCAAGACAATAAAAAGGGCTAGGAGCCATACATTGGGATCATCAGGAGTTTTTCTATCTTATTGTGTTTTGTTCAGAACTTGATGTGGCGAGTTCCAAGTTGATCCCAAGATGAAAAAACCACAGTGACATTTGGTGTGGTGGTTCCATCCAAGATTCGCAAGTGGACTTTAGTGTTTTAGAGTAGTCATTGTTGAGCAACGATACATGCTATTGGTAGGGGCATCTTGTTTTCAGTTATTAATATAAATAAGAGGCTGCATTTTCAGATCCCTTTGGGTTCGTTGTTTTTTATTGCGAGAATTTTTATTAGAACACCTATGTGTGATAGATATCTTTGAAATTTACTATTTGGGATCTTACAAATTATGCACAAAAATACTGAAAATAAATTACTAAAGAGTTGTCGTGCACGAGTTGTCGTAAGTAAAATTTCTACAAAACAACTAATTTTAAATCAACAATATCTCCCTCATCCAGAAACTAATTCAACTAATTGTCTTTTGAAATTGGGTATCTTTTCACATAGAATTCAAATATGTTATTTTTGTTTTGCGAAATTTTCACCAAAATTTTGAGATCTGATCTACAAACTCATTGCCCAAACAATTCTTTCAAATATGAAAATAGATAAATAAATAAAATCTTTCCACTCTACCGAAGAAAGTGCTATGATACCACTTGTAGTATATCTGACCTAAAAATATATCAACCATGAAAAATATTCCCAAGAAATAACACAAGAATAAAATAAAATGTTTCTCTTTACTAATATCTAACACTTAAGGTAGGGTAACACCATACGACTACTCCTTAAGGAAGGAGATCACTCCAAAAACCATATGCTTTTCAATACAACAATACTTGACATGTCTCAATAGAGAGTCTCTAACACCTATATAGGCTTCATACATACAATACCATAGGGCCTCTCAATACTATACATCAAATATTATGGGCTTGTCACATTATTTTCTAACTGCTTGTGGTCCCTCACATTATGCAGGTTAACCACTTTATTTATTAATAATGGTACATTTATTTATCATGATCACATTATTACATTACATTATTCCCTTGGGTACCTCCCTGTTTACCCAATATTATCCCCCCTAGGTATACTACAACAAGTTAAAAATGCTTGACGTTTTGTGAAATCTCTTTTTTGTCATTATAGCTGCGAATGATTGTCACAAGAAAGGAAAAGAGCCATTGAAAATTGGCTCAATATTTAGTAGCGTGTAGGCTTGGAGCTTCCCCTTCTTCACCTTTTTATCCCTTTCATAGTTGTTTTGTAGCTTATCCCATACATGCTTTGGAGACTTGCATCGTATCACCTTAATAAGTTAATGTTGACTAAGTCCAACCAAAATAATATTTTTGGCCTTAGCATTGTTATGATAGACTCTCTTCCCATAAAGATCTGTAAGAATATTACCAATAATTATTTATCATGACACCATAGTGGCATATACATCAACACCCAAGCTCATCAAATCTCATTGCATCCTTATCTTCGACAATGCAAAATCCTCTTAGTAAAAACCATGAATTTTAACATCTTATGTAACCATGATCCTCTTTGAATTCTTCTTTCAGTGGTCATGTTGTAATCAAAGGAGTTGGATTTGAAACCACTTATTAGAAGTTAGCAACAATGAAGGGGGGTGAATCATTATTGCACAAATATTACAAATTTTACGAAAAGTAAAACATTTTAGAAATGAGAACTCAACAACACATGGACCAAATAAGGCACAAAAAAAAAATCACATGAAGAAACTAATATTTTAGGTGGAAAACTTCATGGGGTAGAAAACCACCTAACTATTTTCTTACTTCTTCTTCTCTATTAATTCAAAAATATTCTCAATTAAAATATACAACCACTACTAGCAAAGGAGCCACTACTCCGTAATAATGAAATTTTTTAGCCACAACCAACTAGGAGCCACAACTCCTACAAAATAAGGCAAGCATCCACTTTCTTAAGGCCACAACCTCAACAGATAAATAATTCTCAGGTTTACAAGGAAATTATCAATTGATACAATAATTGCAAATGTAGAAGTTGTAGATAACCCTTCAACTTCCACTAAAACACTTTTCTAAAAGCTAGAAAATTTCTCCATAATATTTCCTCAAGTCAAATCTTCAATCAATGCATAAAAGTATAAATAACATCTTTCATCTAATCTCTGAAAATTTTGGTACAACCACTAAATACAAAGTGTTCTCAAGTTAACAAAAAATGCATATTATCTCTAACACACAAAAGAGCCAACTAGAACTCCTCATAACATTCTTCTATAAGTAATTTTATAGAGTGGTTAGATTAGATAATAGAAACAAAATAATCAAGCACCCAACAACTATGTTCATACAGTGAAATTGGTTTGGTTCCTCCTTCCACTACCTTCATGGAAAGAGAGAGATTTTCCAATGTTGATCATCTTCTAGAAGAAAGACGAACTTCCTAAAATTATTTGACCAAAAACCAAGTACAAAAACCAATGTAATTGCCCCTCGCAATTACTAGATGTGCTCACATTTCAAGAATTCCATGTTCAACCATCATAGTGGGGATGAAACATGCTCCCATAGAGGATACTCATTGGGATAGTATGGACATGCCAACAAGGATAACTACATATTAGATATGTCCACCACTTACCTAGAGGGTGGCTTAACACTTGTTCTTTGTAACCTTTGCCTACAAATTTTGGAGCTCAATTTCATTAAATTAGGATGTAAGGCTTAGAATTATTAAAACCATAAAGGAGCATACAAAAAAATGAGTACAAGGAAAATTATTACCACCATAAAAGAGCATAATGTTGGAAACCTAATCCTTTATGGGTTGGTGTGGAATGTGAACAACCACCGAAGTCCAGGAGACCACTTGGAATATGAATCTAAGGGTCACACCAATGTACTATGTATATGTATCATTGTGAATAATAGAGGCAACTAAATGTTTATCATTCATATTCTACCTCTGCCATGTATATGTTTAACATTGTATCAGAGCCGGACAATTCTGGCCCTACTCAAATCTGCCACTAATTTGTGGTCTTTCTTGTGCATTTCAGTCCTACACTTCTAAGCTACATTCTAGCTGAATTTACAGCCCAAATATGAGCCACTGTTTTTAGTTATGTCATTTCTGCTCACTGTCCATAACGCTCCATTAATTCGTTGTTTGTTGGTTCTTCCATTCAGATATGTAATCAAACCCTAATTTTTTTGCAGTTATTCGTGAGACGTTAGAACTCTGTCAACTGAACTGTGTAGCTTGACAAAATGTTTTGTGACATCCCTGTCTATGTAGCTGTCACGAACGTTAATTTTGCCACCACTATCAGGTGTGTAATTTCCAGTCTAAAAATTCTACCCTAACACTCCAGTAAGCAGGAAAAACCCTCAATGGCCAATTTCCTTAGATCGAAATTGACAATCTTGTTTCGAAGTTTCTGGTTAGGCAAATGTTCTTGGCATCGATCCTTCATTTGACTCACTAGGAAGCTTAAGATTTAGCGATACGGGCAGGTTCCCATATGCATTCAAAGTATCCCATTTGTAGAGGCACTATAGATCTTTGCAAAGATACCTGCTTGCATCCTGGAATAATTCTTGTCTTTTCATTTCTTGAATAGCTTCTAAGGGCTAATGCATTTGGAAATCTACAACGAATCCATGGTTAGTGCATCATTGAAGGGAGCATCGTCTTGTTCATTTTCTTAGACTGATTACATAAAGATACTTTGTGCAGGGTGCATCTAAAGCACTTAAATTGAATGATGCAATGTTGAATTCATCGTGCCTACAAATTGTGTTAGATGCATATCGTCCTAGTTGATGGATTGACTATATGGTGAATTGTGTGCCATGGATACTCGTATGTGCATACCAATTAAACAACATTATTCACTCTTCAAGGCCACACTTGGTACACTCCATAAAGTTTTCATATGCATTTGTAAAGTTCCATAAAGTTTTATGAGATATGTGCAAACTTTGTGTTATCCTATGCTATGTTTGAAGGTTGATCTGTGTTGATAGATTTGTTAAATGTTGATATGTTGCTTTCAACGAAGAACGGGTTTACCTTTTGTTGTTGGTCAAATGCTTAATGGGTAGAGGGAGATATTATTACGTTGATGTCTGAGGTGCACATATATTAGCATTGTTGAGCACCTTCCTATCGTTTGGCATTGTTGCATGTCCTTGTGTATGGGGAAGAATACAACTATGTGCTAAATGGTAGCTCTTGGTTTTTTACTCTCCGCCTTGGGCTCGCTGTTTACGGAAATGCACTTTGTAGGCGTTGAGGACTCCCATTCGGCATTACTCAAGGTTGTTACAACCATGTCATTTCTTCTGCATTGATTAAAGTAGCCAGCTGGTGTTAGCTAGCCTATCCTGATATGTCATGTGAGTGTGCGCCATTGAATTAAAGGTTTATATGTGCGATATATCAGCGTATCTATATTGCAATTAGTTGGGATTCTTCTAGTCTTGTTAGTGTGCCGAGTCTTTATTTTTCTTAGAAAATGGACACACTTAATGGAGTATTAAAGTTATTAAATACTTTAATACACTCCATTAGTCATGGTACAGTGAAAATCAACAAAGACACTCTCTCTGACATTATGACCTCCCTACAAAATGCACAAGAAAACATTCATTTTTTGCAGTTGGAGTCTCAGTTCTACTGATATGAGATTCAGTAGATTTTTCATTCTAAGTTGTCTTCTACTCAAAACAATCCTCTGTTCAAGGTTAAAACAAACACCCATCAACAACCAGAAAGTTACGAAATCAATAAAGTTGGCGTTGACTCCCATCTTGTGCCCATTCCAACAACATATTTGCATACAAATGTAAATGTTTGGTCTGCACTTCCCTAGTCGATCATTAGAGTTTAGGAATGGCTTGTCCACAACAAGCACATAATAGGTCTTGGATATGACAAGGAGGAATCCTTTCATATTTGAGATTACTCAAAGCCCATCAAGTTTCAGAGTGTTGGATTTCTTCATGACAACTCACCTTCAGTTGCTTCAGATTTTGGTCCTCTTCCATAGGAGCCACAACATGTTATTAAATGGCAACACTGTGACCGAGTTGGCCATATGAAATATCATTGTTTTGGTGTTCATCCGTTCAAGCATTGTGGTTAGTTTACTTATTCTTCAAACGTATGCTTAAAAAACAAGTCTCCTAGAAGAACAAAGATTCATCCTCGATGGATCACTCTTGGCAATGGGCTTCAATAGAGAAGAAGATATTTCAGTCATATGTCAGAACTTGTTCTAAATTGTTGAACAATCTTGCAGCCAAGTTTTCTCCATCATCTCACGTTGTATCTGATAGGGGGGAAGTGATGGTCATGAACAAGCTTCAAAGACACATCAAAAAATCCTGAGTCACAACTTGCCATACCAAATTTAGAATTGTAGCCACAGATAAAGATGCAATCATCAACATTAAACCATCACAGGTTGAGACCTCCTTTTTCAGGTTGAGGTTCTCACATTTTACGCGAGGTGAGACCTCCCTTTCAAGGTTGAAGATTTCCCTCTTCAAAACATGAGGAGCACTTCCTCTTGCAGAAGACGTGAGGTTCATGATAGATTTGGAAGAGTTCTCGGAAGTGCACTAAGCTTTCGAGTGTTGGTGGTCATCCTTAAACCACCCCCCTTATACCAACATTTTAGAGAGCACATTAATCTAGTGCTGCCATGAATTTTTGCACATTTTTTATTACAACTATCTTCTTTGACTCATACATAATCCTTCAGATTAAGGGGGGAATGTTGGACACCTAATCCTCTATGGGTTGGTGTGGAATGTGAACAACCACCGAAGTCCAAGAAAGCACTTGGAATATGAATCCAAGGGTCACACCAATGTACTATATATATGTATCATTGTAAATAATATAGGCAACTCAATGTTTATCATTCATATTCTCTATGAACATGGAATTATAAATACAAAGAAAATAGGGCTAAACACCAAGTGACATCAATGTTAACACCACTCTTCCAACAAAAAATATATATGGAGGAGCTCTCAGCAACCTCAATTCATCAACCCCACCCACAAAAATCTATAATAATGATTTGAAGTCAAAATTGTCAAGTTTTCAAACTCAATGTTTTTCCTTAAAAGAATTTTCAACAATAACTAAATATCTACATTAGTAATCTAATTATGAATCACATAATATTATTATAGGAAAAGACTTACAAATACTTTATATCATTCTACATGATAAAACTATATTCATCCTTTAAAAAGTTAACTACTAAATATGCATTTCCAAGAGAATAATCAATTGAGTAATTTTGTTAAAAATAATTCTCAATAAATTTTACGAAAACAAAAATACCCTAAATTAAAATTTAAATCATATAGTAACATGTAATATCTTGATTGTCCACATGGGGTAGCTCAAGCGGCAAGGGCCGTGGAAATGAAGTCTCACCGAACCGGAAGTGTTCAAATCTTGGACTACCCTTCCCCCGTAGAGGGGTACATAATGGACATGTAAATCGAAGAGTCCCACCCGAGCTTACAAAAAAAAAAACATGTAATATTTCGATTCAATAAAATAAAGTTGCATGCAAAATTATAAAAATAAAACTTATGCTTTTAAACAGTTTCATGATGAAGATAAAAGCTTTTAAACAGTCACCAATATTAAATAAATGGAACACTTCACTGGAAATTCCTACTACCTCCAAATAATTAGGTGCCTCCAATAATTCAGGTTTGTTGTTTTTTCAACCAATTAAATTACGTTGTCAGTGTTCTGAAACAACTACTAACCTAACTCTGTACTAACCTGACTGTACTATTTGCTTCAAATAGTACGTGGATTATTGAGGAAAGCTTTAAACCCATGTGTTATTTTGATTTAATAATAACTTTTAAGCAGTCACCAATATTTAAATAAATTGAGCACTTCACTAGAAATTCGTACTGCCTCCAAATAATCAGGTGCCTCCAATAATTCAGGTTTGGTTTTTTTTCAACGAATTAAATTACGTTGTGAATGTTCTGAAACAACTACTAACCTAACTCTGTACTATTTGTTTCAAATAGTACGTGGATTACTGTTGAAAGCTTTAAAACTCTCCCTTATTTTGATTTAATAATAACGGAGGTTTTTTTTTGTTTGAAAAGGAATAACTGATCTGCCTAATTGCACGAATATTAGTAAGAATAACTCGTCGGTGTAGTCACATCTGTAAATAGGACAAAGAATTTCGTGTGCCCAATTGCGCGAATCGTCCACCATATCGATCATCCATGACGTTGGACTTTGCATGATTGATCATGTCATCCTCGTGACACTCTTGTAAATTAAAGTAGACCACTTACTGAAATACCCCTTGTCAAAGTGGGACGAAAATACCCCTTTCGACTTGACTTGACATAAAAAAAAAAAGAGGCCACCATAGAGGAATTTAATACGCCGAATTGTCCTCACATGCACTGTAAACATCAAAATTTAACCCCGGTTGGGAGCGTAGATGGTTTTCAAATCCGAGTTTGGAGTTCGCATGCTTCTATATAAGGCAGTCTATGCCATTGTATTTCTCACCCCTTGCTTACCGACTTTGCCCTACTCCAGTTGTAGGTTTGCTTGTTGCATTCATGCACATTAACTTATCAATGTCCACGTTATGCAGTTTCTGACTGAATTGTTTCTTAGCAGAAGTGAGAGTCTTGCCGGATTTGAAGGCGTTCAGTTTCAACTTAGTGATACCATCCAGTATCCGTAAGCCAAGAAGATGGGCAATTCCCCACCACAATGGCAGAACGTCGACGGCCACCACAACGTTGGCGGCAGCAACAACGTTGCCGGCAGCGACAACGTTGGCGGCAGGAACAACGTTGTGGAGCGCGGGGACAACAGCGGCACCAAGAACGTCAACGGCGCCGGCACCAAGATCGACGGCACTTCCGTCGTAGGCAACAATAACACCACCAAAAGCAACAACACCATGAACAGCAACAACAAAGGCGGCGGCGGCAGCAACAGCCCGATAACCTTTTAGAGCAACTTACTTCCAGGTAATTGCAACTTAAGTAGACCAACTTATACTAGGTGGGTTTTGTAGACTTTATGCTCTGCTCTTTCCTCAATGGAGTATATGCACAAATATATCATGGTTTATGATTTTGCTTTCTTTTGTAGCTAGAAAGACGTCTATGGCAGGTATGGGAAAGAACATATGCAGTCGAAGATTATCTGTGTATCTCAGACTGACCAGGTGTGTTTCTATCTGTGTATCTCAGACTGACCAGGTGTGTTTCTATGGCAGGTATGGGAAAGAATATATACAGTCGAAGATTATGTATCTTAGACTGACTAGGTGTCCATATATAATCAGTTGAGAGCCAAATCGTGTTTTTATATAAATAAGGCATTCCCATATCAATTCTACCAATTCTAGTTGGACGCTGGTTTGTTGTAATTTTGATTTATGTATTAGCAAATTACCTGCCTGGTTTCTCTGTTATAATGTTTTTAATTGTTTAGTTATTGTGCTTCTGAATAAGTTAATGGAATAATTAGCTAAATAAAATAATTAATTCAAAAAACTATACATGAATATTAAATTTAAAATACATATTTTAATTAATTTATATATATATATATATATATAACATTCATTGAAGTATTTTAGTCAACGTGGTTTGTTATATTTTTTAATATGTTGAAAGCTAAATTTACATTCTATATATTAAATTTTAATAATTTTCCAAAGCTTGTAATTTTTTTTGAACTTTTGAAAAAGTGAGCACTCTGTAATGCATACTTATATCAATTCAATCCACAAATAGGTATGGTAATGGATGGTTATGTTATTATGGTCACTTTAGCTTAAGTGAGATTGATGTGCGTTGTTGTATTTATTTTTTAAGGCAGTTTACAAATAATTCAACATTTTTTTTTGACATATTGTGATTAGTTACAGTGTTCTTACATGATTTTTGACAAGTATCTAGCAATTTTTGTTGTAATAGTTGGCTATTGGTGTTGTAATGCATATTTCCGTGGAAAAATGCATTATTTTTCATGAAAGATATTTTGATTTTCTTTAAGGTGGTTTGGAATGGAATTGAGAAGTTTATGGAAATTTTTGTTCTAGAATGTTGTTCCAATTCATTGGAACATATAGGTCTTTAATATTGTTTTTATATCAGATTTGTAAGGTTTTGGTCCATTGTTTTTGGATGCAATCATAATGTCATGTCAATATATTTGCAGATTTGAACAAGTGTTATTGAATTTTTCATCATAACTTTGATTAGTTTGTTGTTATTTTTTATTTACTACAAATTATATTGAATTTATACATTTTAAAGTTGTATTGAGGGTGTTTATTTCGTGCACATGTGAATATTGAACATTGTATTATACTTTTGCTAATTAATCTTGTAGAATTTCTATTTTTAAACATGTTTGGATCAAAGTTTACTTTAAGAATTTGTCAATTTCAAGTCAACTTCAATTGAATTTATTTTCACAATTTCTATTTATAATTGAGATTAAAGTTTAAAAAACAGAATTTTTTATGCAAGAATGTTGAGGTTAACAAGTTTGTACATGCAGTCATTTAATGTTTCCAACTCATCTGTTTCTAAGTTGTTTGAAATTATATTGAATCTTTGTAATGTTTAGGTGAGTTGTTTTGACATTAATATTTAAATCTTCGTGGTATTATTTGATAATTGATAGTGTTATAGGTTCTTAGGGTATTTGACATGAAAATTAGGAAATATAGTTTATTGCAGAGAAGGTAATAAATCCCTCTCATCCTAAGGATGAGATGCAAACATACATTAATAATCAACTAGCTAGTCCTTTAAAAATAAAGAGGCCTTCTCAACCAAAGTTCTTTTTTTTTAAGTGCAGAATGAGTTTGTATTATTGTGACACTAATACAATCGTCACAAGCTATATTGTTAAATTGATAAGTCTGTTGATCTTGCATTGGCATTACCCATGGGTCAAATGTCACAACTACAACATATTGATGGGAACATATTTGTAAAATTACTGGGTTTTACCATGACCACCATGTCGCAAGTAAAACACATTTCCCACGACTTCAAGGTTGTCATGCTTTGGAAAATATTTTCCACCACTTCAAGGTTGCAATTACCTTAGGTGGAGACTGCCTGTGCACTCTGCCCTTACAATCATTACATGAGAAATATATAATTTACACACAATTAAGGAAGTTGAAACAACACCCTAGAAATCACGAACAAACTCCTAATTTAAGTTTTGGTTGAACCATCACTCCATTAATACATTTCATCATTAATCTCAAAACTCTGTCTTAATGAAGAAATGGATTCACACAACACATATGGCTAACAGTTCCGTAAGTAATTTTTTTGACCAAGAGGTTTGGTAAAAATATTAGCACCATTGTCACAACTAGTACAATACTCAATATGGATTTCTTTTGACTGAACTTTATCCCTGACAAAATGACAAAATGAAATTGTGTATCGATACTCTTTGTGTTCTTATAAAATACTCCTATTTGCAAGTTTGATGGAGCTCAGGTTGTTGCATTTTATCACTATTGCAACCTTTTCTTCTTCTCCAACATAAGGAGAATTCTTGTCAACCAAATTGCTTCACATGTTGCTCCACACATAACTTGATATTCAGCTTTCGCAAGAGACAAGGATATTGTGTTCTGCTTTTTGTTGCTCCATTTAATGACCCCAGATCCAATGCTAAATGCATAGCATGTTATGGATCATCTCTCGCCTATTTCCACTGCAATAGGATTGTAAAAAAACTATCAATTTAACATCATATGAATCAATATAAGAAATACCAAAATTGGAGGTTCCATGTAGATCCTTAAAACACCTTTTGCTGCAACCCAATTGCTCTCAAGGGGCTTTGATAAATTTGCTCAATGCACTCATCGAATATGCCAAATATGGCCTAATTGTAGTCAAGTAGATTAGACTCCCAACCAACTGTCTATACAAAGTCGCATGTGCCTCCTTAGATCCATCATCATTCTGAAGTTTTATATTCTACTGTAAAGGTACTATTGCAGCTTTGCACTGATCTAGTAAGCTCCTCACATGCTTACTCTGTGACATGAAATATTGTCCAGAATCCCTCGAGACTTCCAAACCAAAACAGTAATGCAACTCTCCAAGGTCTTTCATCTCAAAGACTTGTGACATCTTCTCCTTAATTTCTTTAATGATATTATCAACATTTACTGTAATAATTAGATCATCTACATATAAATAAATCCAAACAATCCTCCAAGGTCTTTCATCTCAAAGACTTGTGACATATTCTCCTTGATTTCTTTAATGATATTATCAACATTTACTGTAATAATTAGATCATCTACATATAAATAAATCCAAACAATCCTTCCCTCTTTATCAAACACGGTATAAAGATTAGGGTCATTTTTGCTTCTTTTATAACCATGCTCCACGAAAAATGAATCAATTTTGTCATACCATGACCTCAGTGCCTGTTTTAGTCGATACACTGTTGTCTTCAAGCTGCAAACTAAATGTTCTTGAACCTGTTTGACAAACCGCTCAAGTTGCACTAAGTAGACTTCTTCTTTTAAGTCCCCATTTAGAAAATAGGATTTAACATGTAGCGAGTGAATCATCCAATTGTGTTTAGTTTAGCTACACGGGAAAATTTTTCATCATATTCTATGACTTCTTGCTACAAATACCCCTTTGCAACCGACCTAGCATTATATTTATCTATGCTCCCATCTACTTCAAATTTAGGCTTATACAACCATTTTCATCCTATGGATTGTTTTCCTTTAGGTAGTTTAACTAAATGCCAATTTATTTTTTTGAGAATTGACTCATATTCCTCTTCCATAATAGCCCTCCATTCACTATATTCACTGGCTTCCTTATAACTAGAGGGTTCAACAACATTCATCATACTATTTATAAAATCATTTTCCCTATATCTTGATGGCAACTCAACCTTCCTACTTGATCTTTAAAGAGGTAAGTTAGCTTCAAAACTTGTCTGATCATCCTTTTATAGACTTGGCTTGACAACTACATCATCTTATTCGCCTTCCTGCTGCTCGTGCTTGTTGTCTTAGTGAGGCCTGACCCAGGTTCGGAGATGATTTAGCCAAGAAAATCCCAGTACTACTGGTCCTTTTGGCAACAGTCTGTGGAGTACGGATTGAGGTCTCACCCAAAGTAGTATGGGAGGGTCCTAGAAATAGGTTTCCACACCGTTGGGATGTCTGATGGGCTTCTCGAGGTCCGCGGTCTGACCTATCGCTACGCGCACTTGCGATCCCTTTGCAACCTGTAGTGCAGCTTCCTCACAGTCCTGCTCGGGCCGCAACCCATATAATACCCAAGTTCCTCACTTATTAACTATTTACTTAGCTCATGTGTGTAATTTTAGGGTTATTACAGCATATTCAACAATTATATCAATGTGTGTGATATATAAATGATCATAAACGTAAAGAAGATAACCACAACAAGTACACAAAATTAGGAATCAACTTGTCTTTATTAGATTTATGTCCCGAATATAAACTCGACTTCACCCTGCACACTTAGTTGCAGACTCTCCTAGACCTCTATGGACTCAGCTACAGACCCTCTTCCTACTACTACAGCCCAAGACTCTTGGAGTTCTACTCTAAGCTCGAACCATTCCTTCGCTACTCTTCTTACTATCAACTAACTTTACAACTTCGAGCCTTGCTCTATTTATACAATCCCATGGTCCACGGACCATGGGTAGATGACTTTACACTAATTTAAAATACAATGCTTAGGGCAGATAGCCCTATGACTCAATTGTATGCTTCATGCTCTGCGCCCACAATTCGTGCAGTTCTACACCACCTTTGACCAAAACTTGGGCTTTGAGCCCCAAAACGTGCTGTGGGGGGGATTCCATGCCCAACAGGCCCCCAACACAATCGTCATGACTCATCCCAAGTCACTCTGCTAGTGTGGCAATCTGAGCACAGAGCCCTTCCAACCATTCCTTTACTTCCCTGAGGTTCGTGACACATTGATCTGTAGTCTCCTGGATCTGCTACATTCCTGCTTCTGAATCATCTACATCTGACTCATGTCTCTTCTTTGGTACCAGCTTCTAGTGCTTGTGTTTATAGTCCCATGGCCTTGTCTGGCTCCTCGGGCCGCGAAGACTGTGCTTCAGCCGATTAGTTAGAGAGTTGGCCCACCCGTGTAGGGTTTCAAGTAGTTGTTGTTGACCTTGCCTGAGAAAGATTCTCCATTGAGTTTGACTAACTGGACTGTGCCTCTTTTGGTGACCTCTCTTACCACACATGGTCCCAGCCAGCGCATTCAGAATTTTCCTAGAAAATTTTCAAACTTTCTATCATACAATAGTACTAAGTCATTTACCTTGAAGGTGCGCAACTTGATATGGTCATCGTGCTAGGATCTTTCACGCTACTTTTGTACCTGCTTGTGAAATCCAGCTCAAAAATCGTTCTTCCTTGAGCTCTTCTAATTGCGCACGAGCCTTTCTTCCAGAGCTTCGTGGTCCATCATGCCTGTGAGTGCTATTATTCTTGGACTAGGGATGATGTATTCCATTGGCATGACTGCTTCCATAGCATAGACCAACTGGAATGGTGTCTGTCCCGTCAATTTCTTGCATGTTGTCCTATATGCCCATAACATACCGAGTACGTGGACGTCCTAGTCATCCCGTTGCACATTACATACTTTGGTTAGTGTAGTCTCAAGTATTTTATTGAATTCTTCTACTGTTCCATTGGCCTGTGGGTGGTACGGTGTACTTTTCTGGTGATAGACCTAGAACTCTTCTATCAGAGCGCTGATGGCTTCATTCGAGAAATGTGTCTTTCAAATGCTCACTAAGATTTTGGAACAGCCAAATCATGTCAACAAATTTTTGAACAAAAACTTTGCAGTTGTAGCGGCTGTGTAGTCCTTGATCAGTTGTGCTTCCGCCCATCATGTTAGGTACTCCATCACGGTGATGATGTAGTGCACACCTGTCTTTCCTTGAGGTTTGATTGGGCCCACAAAGTGGATTGCACACTTCTCAAATGGCTATAGTGTTATTTGGGGATTTAGTGGCATCTCGTCCCTTTGTGACGGTTTCCCCGTCCTTTGATATATATTGTAGGCCTTACAGTGCACTTTTGAATCCTAGTGCAGGGTCGGCCACCATAGCCCTCAGCAAAGAATCTTCTGTGTGGTTGTGCATCTTGCATAGTGTCCTCCTATAGCAATCCAATATGCTTCCACTACATAGTGTCCTCCTCTAGCACTCCCATATGCTTCCACGATGATCTAACCTTGTTCAAATTCAGGTACATATCTTCACAATATCTCATTGTTGCCCATCTTATAGAGGTTCCCGGCGATGACATAAATTTTCTCCAAGCACACCACCAATTTCTTCTTCTATCGGATTCAGTACTCGTTCGGTGTAGTGTCATGGCGGAAAAAGTCGTTTGTGCGGACACGACTGACCTCCCTAGGAGTCTAAACTCTCTAGCGACAAACAAGACAAAATGGAGTAATCTTTCTCTAAATATACCTTTTAAAACATGAAAACTACAAGTGTTTAGGCTTACCTTATTCCAAAACGCTGTTGTTGTAGTCCGTCCTTGCCGATCCGGATGAGCTCCTCCTTCAAGTCAATTACTGCAACCACAAACAATCAAACAATTACCAAGCACTTGCATTTCATATAATAAAACATATATTCAACATGCAGACCAAGGAACACATGAAATAACTCATTAACACAAGCTATTGAGAAAAATAAACCAGTTTGTATTAATAACGAAACAAAGAAACTCTTACAACCTGGCCTTGGTGTTGTGCAAGTTCCTCCCAGGGTCCATCAAGGGTTTTCCTCTACTTTGACAAAGCTCACCCACTTCCAAGTAGAATCAAGCAAAGACAATCTCTCCTCACAAGGTTCTAAATGGGAGTCCTAATTCCTGCAGCATTTACCCAAAGAAAATGTATAGCTCCAACCTCCCCTCCCTCTGGCTCAATGTCTTTATTTATAGTGCTGTAAAGAGGTTATTCAGGTCCACCATCAATGGGATAATCCCCCTCTTTGGGTGGGATAGCTCCCTTATTGATGGGATAAGTTCCTCCTTAATAGGGATACATGAACCAACTGGAGGCGCATCCATTTCATCAAACCGACCTCTAGAAAGTTCTAGAAGTAACCACAAGTAACTTTTTTAAGATGAAACTTGCGCATTTTGCCTTTTACAGAAGGACGCACCTGTCCCTTAACATACAGAGCGTCCAAGGACGTAACTTTTGTGAACATTGTGAGCGTCCCCGCAGGTAAGGCTAGAGAGAACCTGCGACCCCAGAGATAAACACATTTTTTACAAGACTTTCTCTCTTCTTTGAGTTTGAGATGGATAGCAGAGGCATAAGACTTGCCTAAGAGGGTAGCATGACTGTTGATTTGAGCCATACTAACTGTAAGTAGTCATGGTGACATTTTTTAGTGTAACAGATTGCCCCCTAAAGTGCGAAGCCTGGAATAGATTAGGGTTTTGTAATTCTAGGAAGGGTGAAGCGCTTTATCATTTCAAGGATTGTCTTGTGGATGACTTGGTTGGAACCTGCAATTTTCAACACAAAATACATGTATAAGATTATATCATCACTGAGGTAGGCATTCCCATACTCAGATTCAAAACTTTAACTAATGGACTAACTATTCTGATACAGGAATGATCTTGCAGTACATCATTTTTTATAGACTTTTGTAGACACAGTATGGACGCAGCCATCTGTTTATGATTAGTCTACATAGATAATGAATACAAAACTCCTCGCAGCCTGGATGGTAGAAACTAGATCCAGGGTCTTCACTTCTACTTCCCGAATTGGTACGATTCTAGCCATGTGATTAAATGATTTGATGTCGAACATGTTAGAAACCACTTGATTACCAGTCGATGATGTAAACTGTTAACAAGCGTGAGAGAGACCACCAGTAATGTCAATGGTTCTCAAAGTACCAAGCACAACCCGTGAAATGTGAATAGATGTTTTGATGTCGAACACTTCACGGAATCCTTTGATCGAAAGTCAATGATGTAAACTGACGTCAAAGGCGAGAAACCTGCCATTGATGCATGCAGACTTCAAGGTACTGTCGATTCCTAAGTCATCTTTCTAGATAATGTGTCGATGTCGATAGAAAGCGACCCGTTGCAGGCAAGCCCGCAACACGAAATCATTGTTCAAGTTGAAGAAATGTTGCTGTAAGGACTGACTCAGGGATGGTCAAATGGATGACAAGTATTTTGCAGATGAAAGTTTTGCTTGCAGACCTCTTGAACACATAACGACACGACAGATGGCTTGGTGACGAATAACTCAAAGTTAATCCCCGGAACCCGATTAAAGACTTTCAAAGTGGTTTGGTCAACTGTGAGGTAAAAGATTTCCCAACCCAGGTGAATGAAAAGTGTCGTGTTCAAGAGTGGTAATAAAGTTTCTTTTGAGACAAAAGGTAACAAACAGGTTCATTCTTCTCTCTTTTCCCCCACCATTTCTGGCAAGTACCTCTTTATTTTTAACAAGCTTGAGGAGGATAACATATGCTTGATTATAAGCTCATCCTTCGGACGAGTCCAACCTAGTTTAAATTCGAACCCTAGGAAGGAGTGGTTCGTTCCTGTTTGTAATTGAACAGGTCCTTTACTGTAAAAGTTTAACGAGCCCAGTATAGGAGAAACTCGGCGTTTTTCATTTTTAGAGAGTCTGAAAAAACAAAAGGAGACTCCACGTTGAACTTTTTCGTATATTTGTGTCCCTCAAGCCCGAAAAAGTATAAAATAATACCTGGGGGAACCGCTTGATCTTGCGACCAAGGAGTACTTTCATAATAGTGTCGTTGACCTGAAAAGTAAAAAGCGATCAAGGACACGTCGTTTTATTTCCTTATCGAGTTTGAAACGACAAAAACCCGGCAATCTTTTCCTGATTTTGCGGTCAGAAAAGAGCTAAAAGGGGACCGTCTTTTAATTCCGTTTTAACGAGTGTAAAAGAAACGCTCGGCGATCTTTTCATGTTTTAGGAGTCAGAAAAGGGCTTAAAAGATGACTCTGATATTTTTATTTGTGAAAAATGACAATTTCCCTCGAAATCCCTTTGTCCTGCACAAAAGCAACACATTACTCATACCTGTTTAAAATAGGCAAAAATACATCGAAAAATATCTTTTCATGGTAAAAAATGAACTAATTCATCCAAAAAACCTATAAAAAGACCTTTTACCATGTCATTTTTACCGTTTGACTGTTGAGGTTGAAAAAGGAGCTTTTGACAAGAAACTTCCCGTGGTCGCTGCGGAAAATCTGACCGTCGGAATCGAACGCCGTCTTATCCAGGTATTTTACACATCCTACTCTGCATTTCTATCCGTTTAGAATTAATTTTTAGGTCTTAGTTTCATTTTTTGGGGGGTTTTGGTTTTGGAATGCGCTTCTCGGCGGACGCGGGTGCCCTTCGGGTGACCCGCGTCCCCCGACTTTTTCTCATACGAGAAAATGGTCGGAAGACGCAGCCCGCCTTCAGGCCAGCCGTGTCCGGGCGCCCTGTGCTACAAAGCCGGGGTGCGTCTTCCGAGAAGTGCGCATTTCAAAACCCCAACTCCCTCAAAAAACTACCAAAAATTCCCAAATCAATTTCTAATTGCTATTTCTGATGTGCAGGGTATTAACCATGTTAGATTGGAGAGAAAGAGAGCATGTAGAGGATGATGAAGCTGCAATAAATCATCAACCTTCCCTGGATGCCCTAAGAGCATGCGGATTATACAAATATTGGACCATACCGGGCATGAGGGGCCAGGTAAGATTCTTGGAATGGCTGGTTGAGCGATGGAACGTTCAAGAACAATGCTTTTACATAGGAGGGCACCAGCTCGAGATAGAGCCCTCGGATGTATACTTTCTCACTGGCTTGCCGAACAGAGGTGAGCAACTCAGTCTTGCGGGGACTAGGCCGGGTGGCCAATCCCTTGATAGTCTCCGCGACGAGTGGTGCACACCTGGGGCTCACCATTCAAAAGGCATAGAGATAAAACACATCACTCTGCCTGAACTCAAAGTCATAGCGTTCACGGTTACCAGAATTTGCGGCGCGGCCGCTTTACACATTGCTTCCGGATCCCAAATGCGGATGGCAATTGACTGTTACCAAGGCACCATTTTCAACTGGTGTGAAGCTGTGTCGGCTCATATGAAGAGCCAACTGACCAAGGCAAAGAACGGACGACTAAAGACTTTTGGATATGGGCCTCTAGTCGTGAGCTTTGCCTTGGAGAGAGTTCCAATGCTGATCCCTCAGCAACTCACTGTTGATATCTTGGGTCCTCGGGAGCCAAAGCTGATACGATGGGTTGCGGTGATGGCCCGGCATCCTGACGAGGGTGCGACAGTGGTTCGATTCTCAGATAGTTACTTTCACTGGTTAGAGGACCAGGTTTTTTCGATACAGGACTTTCCGTATGCCGGAGTGGATTTTAGAGGTGATCCGGACATGGTTCTTCCACCGGGAGAACAATGGGATGACAGAGGTACTTTTATTTTCACAAGTTCTCTAATTATGTATTTTTTATTTTTCATATATATCGTCTCAAAACTAACAGTAAAATTTTCAAAATGCAGATGTTGGTCCACAGCGTCCAGCCAACCTCCGGCCTTTTGATAGACTACATCCAGCTGCACCGGTACCGGCCCCACAGGACGCGGCTGCAGAAGTACTAGCTGAGTTGGAGCATGATCTAGAGCGTCTCACGGCAGATATACCTGAGACTACTATGGATGACATTCCTACCGGCTTCAGCGCTTCGTAGTCGCGGTCCCTGGACCGTTTAGGAGATTTTTGCGTAAGGTAGCCCGCGCAGTGGTGTCATACAGAGAGCACCACCAGTGATTGACTAGTCACTTTTGTAGTCACATGTGACATTTTGACTTTTTGTACTATCATTTTGCCGATCATAAGGTGTTTTCAACCTATGATCGAAGACGATGTATATATTTTTTGACACACTTCTATCTATATATATCACTATTACCGGCTTATCTTGTTTAACATATGTGATGAAATGTTTTTAAATTTACTTGCATGATTATCGTAAATGTCTGTCCAACATTCGAGAAGCAATTGCATCTGCTAATGTATTCAAAGACCTTGGAATATGTTGATATTCAATGTAATCAAATTCACGTTCCAAGAGACGCACTCTCAAAAACAACCTTAATAACACAGGATTCCTAATGGCATAAACTCTATTAAGCTGTAATACAACAAGTTCAGAATCTAACCTCACTATCAAACGTCGAATTCCAAATGAAATAGATTCGGATAATAATTCAATCACTGCACTGTATTCTGCAATGTTGTTCGTTGTTTGACCGAGGCTTACCCCATGCATAGAAACTAACTCGTCAGAGGGCGAATAGATAACCCAAGCTGCGGAAGAGATGTTCCGTGTACTACGACAAGCACCATCAGCAAATCCAATGTATGTTTGGAGAGGCGTCGACATCTGCAATATCAAGAGTAAAACCAAGATAAGCCAGAATAACGACGAAAAACCACACTCTCTAAGCTAAGCACACTGACTAAACTAACACACTTGCTAGCTAGAAAGAAAATCTAACCTATCTAAAAATTTCTCCATACCCATCATTTAAGCATAATACCTCTTTAGGTAAAGTCCATTTCTGGGTTTACCCAAAGAGTCCCCATCAAAGTCAACTAGCTCATAAGCCCCTTTTGCTAGCTTTCGCTTTACAATGTAGGGCCCATGCCACATGGGAACGAATTTTCCAGCACCTAGCTTATCGTTAGCTTGATCATATAATAGTACTAGGTCTCCTTCCGAAAAACTTCGAGGGGTTACATTTTTATCATACTGAGCTTTCATTCGTTTCGCGTGAGTCTCGATTGCCAATGTAGCGTCACGTCGAGTCTCATCTAATTTAGCCAAGTACAATAAACGTTTCTCCTCTTCGGAAGTAGCTGGAAGTAATTCGACAGCCATTTGAAGTGATGGGATTTCGCATTCAATGGGTAACACAGCTTCTAAGCCATAAACTAGCTGGAAAGGAGTGAACCCTGTTGAATTTTTCACTGAGGTTCGGTATGCCCATAGCGCTGAAAATAACATGTTGTGCCAATTCGACCGATGAACACCAATGGTTCGTCGGATCATGATAACTAGAACTTTGTTGATAGACTCAACCAAACCGTTGGCTTGCGGATAATAAGGAGTAGAGCTATCGTGGCGCAAACCAAGCTGGCTTGTAAGCTCAGTCATCATGACGTTTCGAAAATGGCTCCCATGGTCAGTAATGATTGCTTGTGGGACACCAAACCTAGTTATGATATGATTGAATACGAAAACTGCAGCTGTTTTGCCGCTTGCGTCGAATGTAGGCATCGCCTCGGCCCACTTAGTAAAATAATCAACCGCAAGGATGATATACGCATGCCCCCCGGCCGAGTGAGGGTTACAAGTAATAAAGTCGATACCCCATTTGGCGAATGGACCAACGGCAATTATAGGGTGGAGAGGAGCAGGTGGAGCGCGCATCTTGCGATCAAACACTTGACAGTTGTGGCACTTCCTGACTGCAATGATACAATCTTTAAACATAGACGGCCAGAAATAGCCAGCGCGCAACACCTTCTGAGCTGTGGCATACCCAGACATATGACCGCCACATGCTCCAGAGTGACAATCATTCAAAACCCTCTCAGCCTCTTCGTGAGTTAAACAACGTCGAAAAACTAAGTCTGCCCCCGGCGATAAAGTGTATCTCCAATAATTTTGTATGGCTGGGATTGAAACCGAATTTTTCGACGTTCCGCTTTGGAAGCTTCAGGCCGAAAGGTTTGGGTTTGGAGATAGATGATTATATCCCCGTACCACGGATCTACAGTACTGATAAGAAACAAAGATTCGTCCGCAATGGACTCCTCTGCCACAGTCTCTGTGTCAGCACTCGGGAAATCACACATCAATTCCGCAAAAACTAAGGATTTCTTAGACTTGGACTTCTCGAACTCCAAGTCGAACTCTTGCAGGATGACAATCCATTTAGAGTACTTGCCCCCTAGCAGTTGTTTTGTCAAAATATAAATCATAGGGTTGCAATCCGAAATAACTGTAGTTTTGCGGAGAAGAATGTAGTGACGGAAACGCTGGACAGCTTGAACGGCTGCCAGGGCCAATTTCTCCACATGCGAATATTTTAGCTCAGTGGGATTCAAGGTCCTACTAAGATAATATATCACATGCTCCGCTCCGAATTCATCTTCTTGAACTAACACCATTCCAATGGTGGAATGCGAAGCTGCGAGGTATAAGAAGTAGTCTTGGTTGTAGTTGGGAGGATGCAATAACGGTGCATGGGTCAACGCGTGTTTAAGTGCATCAAAAGATTGTTGGGCAATCTCGTCCCAAAAGAATTGTGCGTTCTGTTTCAACAACCGTGTAAAACCTTTAGTGACCTCGGCGTAGTTTGGGATGAATCGGCGTAAAAAGTTCGCTTTCCCTTGCAAACTTTGGAGTTGGCGCAAACTCGAAGGAGGAGGCAATTTGATGATAGCCTCGACTTTCGAGGGATCGACGCGAATGCCGGCTTTTGAAACAACAAATCCCAGCAATCGACCTGTTTCTATACAGAAAACACACTTGTGGGGATTCAACCGAATTCGATAATGCCTACACCTCATAAAGATTGCTCGTAGGTGGACAAGGTGATCAGCTCGATGTAAAGAATGAGCAGGCAAATCATCGAGATAGGGTTGCACAATGTGCTTGATGTCATGAAATGCATAAGACATCGCCCGTTGAAAAGTGGCCCCGGCATTCTTAAGCCCAAAAGGTAACTTGCAATAAGCAAATGTCCCCCATGGACAAATGAATGCCGTTTTTGGTTGGTCGGCAGGTAGAATATTGATTTGATTATAGCCCGAGAAACCATCCATGAAGGAAAACATTTCACTTCCGGCACAATCATCAATAATTTGATCGATATAAGGCGTAGGATAGTTGTCTTTTGGACAAGCTCGATTTATATCCCTATAGTCGATACAGATTCTTATTGTTCCTTGTTTCTTATTGACCGGAACAATATTCGATACCCAATCCGTTAACGGGATCGGATAAATGAAACCTGCTTTCAACAGCTTTTCGACTTCTGCTTTAATCGCAGCCGCTTTTCGAGGGTGAATTTGACGCAACCGTTGCCGGACGGGTTTAGCATCCGGGTAGGTCTTTATTTCATGAACAACAATGGCAGGATCAATTCCCGGCATTTCCTCGTAAGACCAGGCAAACACGTCGCGGAATTCTTGGAATAGGGCCTTGTAAGTTTGGATTTCTTCTTCAGTACATGCGGCACCTATATGAATGTTTTCCTCGATTCCGGGCTTCACTGAAATATCAATGGGAATAGTACGAGAAATATTCCCTAAATTCAACTCTGAATCAGAATGTTTCGTTGGATCCTGAGCGTCTTTGACATATTCAGCGGTAAAGATAGATGAAAAATCATTTTCAAATGCATCATCCTTAGGTAAAAACGAAGATCTGTGATGGAGATCCTCCCATGGTAGATCATCTACACTTAGGATTTCGCGAAGTTGTTCGTCAGATGACACGACTTCGGGAAACGTTATCCGTTCTAAGGGTGAGGTGAAAAGTGACTCTTCACTGACCACATTCATTTGGTCGACTTCGGTTGAATGAAAGTCGGTAAAAGACATGAGAGCTTCATAAGCAATTTCATATGGACTCAAAGGCATAGCATCACCGAGTGAGTCTATCTCAGAGTCAGATGGGACGAACCAAGGATCATCATAAATAATGTTTTCTGACGTAATCATATGAATGGTTGCAAACGAAGGATCTGCGCTGAGTGGAGGGAGAGGAAAAGTTCCCAGTAAACCGGAATCCTTAACTAAACCTACACCAACGTCCCTATAAGGGATTGTCGTCTTACCAACATGCTGGATACTCTCTGAAGAGGCTGGGTCGGATGAAAAGTATGTCAGCTGATCAATAGTCACGATCTTACCGTTATGTGGAAACTTAATTACTCTGAAGACCGATGAAACGACCGCTGTCATAGCATATGACCAACTTCGACCCAAAAGAAGGTTGTAGTCTAGAGGGGCATCAACCACTTCCACATCCAGACTAACGGTTTTACCTTCAACCCCTATAGGCAATTCTTGTAGAATACCAAACGGACGGAACCCACGGCCATCAAAGGCCTTAAGGATGGTGGGGGATTGGTTCAACGAAGGAGAACCAAGCGATCTCCAACATTGAATCGACATAATACACGTAGAAGCTCCCTCATCAATCACAGTCCGATGAATAGGCCTGTTTTTGACTATCACTGGAATTTGGAAAGCCATTTGATGGGGGAGACGTGGCGTACTATTTTCTAGATCAAAGATCATTAGGTTCGGGTCCTGAACATCGACAGCTCCGATAGCCGACAAAAGCAATTTCGTTGTGCTGGGCATGATTGCAGCACTTCGAGTGCCGACATTGCTGAAGGTGAAACAGCTAAGTCCTCAACAATGTTGTAATTCTGGGCTGCTCTCGCATGTGGATTGAAAGCAGACCTTCGAAGTACACCCTTGGCGGGCGGCTTAATCACTAAGTCTGGGTTAGGTTTTTCGATCTGTAGTGGATCGGAACCAGGAGCTGAGGTTGATGGGTTAGAGTGAGAAGATTCTGCTTCCTTGCCATCAACAGGAGCCTTACTACCATAATCTTGCGATCGAGTCGCAATCCTCACATGAGACATCATCAAAATGGGTTCTTCACTGGCATTCGAAGAAGAACCTATCATCTTATTCTCCTGCTCTGGAAATGGATTCTTTAACACAGCAGGAGTGGGAGAACCTTTGACTATTTTTACAACCTCGGCCCGATGAGGGCAATCTCTCGTAAAATGATCCTCTTCACAAATAAGACAAGGATATCGAGGTTTGCGTTTTTCGTCATTGGTTTCCGACTTTTCAGTTTTCTCCTTTGGAGCCTTGTCTGCTTTAGCCTTCTTCTTTCCTTTCTTCTTTCCACCGTTTTTTGGTTTGGCCGTAGATGACTCTACAGCGTGAATGTCGGCGGTAAGTTCAGGAGAAGACTCTCCTGTCGGAGAATCAGGCAAAGTGATAATTGGAGTAGTTGAAGCCTTGGAAGACTTCTTCTTGCTCTTCGTAGTCACGATACCAATCATACCATCAGCGGCATGAGATCCCGAAGGAGCAGCAGCGATTTGATTCGACTTTGGAAGATCCGGAATCTTCTCGTGTAACGTACCCGACTGAGTGTAAACTAAGTCAAGGTATTGTGCCTGAGCAATGACTTGCTCCTCAGTAACTACTCCGGCCTTAGCTACATCTTCAGTAATCTTCGGTAATAATGATTTGACAAACCATTCAGCTAAGATTTGGTCCGGGATAAAAACTTTCACTAATCTCCTTCGACGTCTCCACTCATGAATGTGATCAGAAATATACGTGGACGTCGATTGTTTTAGTGAAGTTAATAACTCCGTGCCGTTATCGTATCTGACCGGCAACTGAAAGTGAGTTAAGAACGAGGTAGCTAACTGGCTAAAGTTGTAAAAAGAGGCCCGTGGTAACTCAATGTACCACTTGGCCGCGAGACCAATGAGTGTACGCTGGAAAAGACGTAAGCGGATGGAATCATCTGAGATAGAATTCGAAGCACACCAGAGGTGGTAAGTCATCACATGATTGGACGGATCCTCTCCAGACTTACCTTCGAACTTGGGTATATCGCTGGGCAACTTATTTGGCATTGGCGGCCAGAACTGAAGATATTGAATTGGATCGTTCGTTAGGCGCGTCAAGTCGGGTAAATCCAAAGTTGCAATAAACGGTAACTGCCGGTTAGGATCTCTAAAACTCTGGGTCACAATACCAGCCCCAGGAGGAGGATATCCAGGATAACTAGGAACAGGAGTCGCATTTGGGATATTATATCCTCCTGGAAAACCAGGATTAACCGGACCGTACTGGGGTTGTTGAGGTTGTTGATAAGTGTACCCAGGATACGGTTGATACTGGTAAACCGGTTGTTGGACAGCTTGCCCAGGTTGGTACTGTCCCTGGTACGGAGGTTGAACAAATTGAGGTTGAGTAGTGACAACCGTACTTATACCAGGCTGACCTACAGGCATCTGGACCGTGGTTTGAATCGTAGATCCAGACAACGGTAAAGATGTCTGAGGTGTGGTAACAGGGACAGTAGAAACTGGAGCCGTCGATACTCCAGAAGTAAGTATGGTAGATGTAGCGGTAGTTGCAGCAGCCGTTTGAGATGGAGTACTAGGTGCAATTGACGGCTGAGTAACTACCGAAGCTACAGAGGTTTGAACATTTGGCTGGACAGGTTGCGGTTGCTGGGTTGGACCAGAAACTACGGGTTGTCCAGCTTGAGGAACCATCTGTACACTTGGCTGCAACACCTGTTGACCCTGTGATGGATCCCACACTAACATTCCAGGGTACTGACCCGTAACAGGTTGAGGATACTGAGATCCATAACCAGATTGAGGGTAGGATTGATAATTGTAAGGTGCAGTTCCCATACTTGGAACATATGACTGACCTTGAGGCGGTTGATAACCTTGACTTGAGTATTGACCTTGAGGTTGATAACCTTGAGGTAAATACTGATACTGGGGTTGACCTTGACCTTGAGGTTGGTACCCTTGAGGTTGATAACCTTGGGGTTGATACCCTTGAGGTTGCCATCCTTGGGGTTGCCATCCTTGAGGTTGATATTGATACTGAGGTTGACCTTGGGGTACATATTGAGGCTGAGGTTGACCTTGAGGCAAGTATTGCACCATAGGTACATACTGACTATGAGGTTGGCCCCCAGACACGATTTGTGTACCTTGAGGTTGCCCCCCAGGCGTTAACTGCGGTTGCCCCCCAGGCGGTAATTGGCCACCTTGAGGTTGGGAAATGGGAACTGAACCTGACATCATGTAAATGTCTCCTACACCCAATGGTATATTACCACTGTTTCCAGCAAATAACCCATGATCAACGGGTTGAGGAGATGCCCCCGCAAAGGTACCAGAAAGTGACTGATACCCAGTGGGAACAGAAGGACCGCCATGTAAAAAAGATTCAGGACTTTGTGTAAACACGGACGACTGACCAGACATATTTACAGGAGTATGAATACCTCCAGGTGGAAAAGGAGTACGAGGTGTAGAAAAACCGACTGAGTTGTCTAAAAAATTGGTTAACGCAAGGTACCAAGAAGTACTTCTA
The DNA here is from genome assembly GCA_031772625.1 of Pinus tabuliformis. Classification (NCBI taxonomy): domain Eukaryota; kingdom Viridiplantae; phylum Streptophyta; class Pinopsida; order Pinales; family Pinaceae; genus Pinus; species Pinus tabuliformis. The sequence goes on along the minus strand of CM062804.1, from coordinate 326,877,469 downwards.
GGAGGACTGTAAAAGATGGATTCACGCTCCCTTAGATCAATAGTAAGTTGACCTTCAAGGTGAGAGACACCTATATCTTCTTCTGGAGCAAGTTCTTCTATAGCAATCAAACCAGAAGGTAGATTTTCGGTGATAATTCTTTCTATTCTCGGTGAATCAGGGACACTAGAAGTTGGAGTAACAGGTTCGGAAATTTCAGGTTCTTCGCCTGTTTCACTGGCAGATGAAAAACTACCAGCAAGCTCGGAAACTGTAACAGTTTCGGGATTGTAACCTGTTTCTAAACTTTGGTAATCTGGATGGACTACCAAGGAAGATTCTCCTTCTTCAGGTGAACCTACTCTACTGTCACTAGGAGGAGTTACAAGGACCTTTAACCCTTCGTACTGACCCGGAATGTCTTCAGGAGATTCACCCCGCGATTTACGGAGTTTTCTTAACAAATCTATTCCGGTAACAATCTCAGGAGACTTGCCCCGAAGTCGACGGGACTGTCTCGGTAATTCCGCCACAATTAAAAATTTTTAACTACAACACACGAAAACAAAGTAAAAAATTCAAATCAAACCACCTAAAGTCTTCTAAAGAAGCAAACAAATTTGAAGCACACGCCTAAAGAATCTAGAGCGTCAAACCAAACACAAACAGTAGTCTTCCGGACCAAAAGCGCTAGTTGGTGATTAGGCCCAACCTCGCAGGATTCAGTACAGAAATGGCGGGTGGAACAGTTACCCCGGCAACCTGCTTAATGAATAGACCGGCACAAGTTCCTCCACTTTAACCGTCTCGAAGTGAAGTGAACCCCCCGGAAAATCCAAGTGAGTATAACCGACGTCTGCTCCAGGTACAGTGGGACCTTCCCTCCACCGTCACCTCGGTAGAACCCTAAAGATTATGGTCACTAAAGTTACCAATCACAACAATTACACCTGGGGGAACAGTCTAAACTCCGACAGCACGCAAGGGCAGAGTAACAAGCTCAATCCCCTTACCGGCTCCTTGACAATAATCCAAGGTTTACCGATAAGTGACCCCTGGCTCCTCGACAATGGTTAATCCGAGGTTTACCGTTTGTAATACGTACTGTCTGGCGTCGTTCCCAACGAGGGGGGAATGATCCCCTCACTGGTTCGGACACGAGCTCGTGCTTCTCCTTTAAGAGGAGCTTTCCCAGAGTGCAACTGAAACAATTGGATTTAATCTACTCAAGATAAACTATCTGTTTGGTTTTGTAGTCTTGGAGAGTTAAGTACTCACCTACTCCAAGACCCTAGCCTAAGCTATGTTGGTGTTTCAGAGCCCTAGAAAAATAAAAATTACTAGATTGATTTTAATTTAAGCGTTACTTTTAAGGTTGTTTCTTAAGTCAAAAGGTGATGGAAGTGAAACCAGTGGTGTGTTGACTCGACTCGAAACCACTACAAAATGCACCTAGGATGATTTACCCACTACTTTACTTTTTCGATGAATTGCTTAACTAAAAAGTTGAGAGAATGCAATCTTTATAAAAGCAACTTCTTAATTGAAGACAATCAAAGAAACAATTCGTTTGTCTTTTCCAAGCATAAAAACATGACCGCTCTTTACATGCACGAAAAACTCTTTTCCTCTTTAAAAAACAAAAAGCTACTTGAAACAAGACTTTTAAAGAAGATGTTTTTGTATTTTTCTTTTATTAAAGCAAATAAATCTAATATAACCAAAAATCAATCTTAACAACTATTAAAATCTATGAAAATTCACTCATAAGCAAACTAAAAGGTAAATTTACTCTAAGCAATCTTAACGAGGCCAAAACCAACAATGATTATTCTAAGGTGTTTTACTTGATCACAATCAAATCAAGGACTAGCTTATTGCAGAACCAAAAACTAGTCAAAACAAAACTCTAATCTTTTTGTTCTTTTGTAAAATGGAAATCAACACTTTATAAACAAGTAATTCGAAATTTGACCCAAAACAACTTAAATGGCAAGCTGCTCACACAAGGAGACTTTACGACAGGCCCGACTTCTAAGAAGGCTGACTAACCAGAGAGATCTAAGGCTGGACAACTTTCTACCGTCAAAGTCACTACAGGACCTATTGAAAAATCAAACCCTAGGCCTAAACTTCGTTGAAATCCACTAAAACACTCAAAGCTCACAAAACAAGTTCAGGTGAAAATTCTTGACAGGGTACTAAAGGATCTGGGCAGAAAACACTAAGAAAAATCAAAATCTAAAAGCAATTAAAGCAAAAAATGGAATTTTCCTAAATTTTACAGGAAGACGCAGGCAACCCGTTATAACAGGTGCGGGCCCGCTCTGTGCAAACGGCAACAGCGCGTCCAAAGACGCACTGTGCAGTACTCAGAGGGTGCGTCCTTCTGGAAAAGTTAAGAAAAACCAAATCTAACTAAATCTAAAGCTAAGCCACCCAAATACTAATTCTCACAGTCAAAAACCAGAAAATAAAAATGATTTTCTCAGAGCAAAGTTCACACAAAGGAAAAGACTTTCTCATTAATGGATTCCCCAGTGGAGTCGCCAATTTGTCGTGGCGGAAAAAGTCGTTTGTGCGGACACAACTGACCTCCCTAGGAGTCTAAACTCTCTAGCGACAAACAAGACAAAATGGAGTAATCTTTCTCTAAATATACCTTTTAAAACATGAAAACTACAAGTGTTTAGGCTTACCTTATTCCAAAACGCTGTTGTTGTAGTCCGTCCTTGCCAATCCGGATGAGCTCCTCCTTCAAGTCAATTCCTGCAACCACAAAAATCAAACAATTACCAAGCACTTGCATTTCATATAATAAAACATATATTCAACATGCAGACCAAGGAACACATGAAATAACTCATTAACACAAGCTATTGAGAAAAATAAACCAGTTTGTATTAATAACGAAACAAAGAAACTCTTACAACCTGGCCTTGGTGTTGTGCAAGTTCCTCCCAGGGTCCATCAAGGGTTTTCCTCTACTTTGACAAAGCTCACCCACTTCCAAGTAGAATCAAGCAAAGACAATCTCTCCTCACAAGGTTCTAAATGGGAGTCCTAATTCCTGCAGCATTTACCCAAAGAAAATGTATAGCTCCAACCTCCCCTCCCTCTGGCTCAATGTCTTTATTTATAGTGCTGTAAAGAGGTTATTCAGGTCCACCATCAATGGGATAATCCCCCTCTTTGGGTGGGATAGCTCCCTTATTGATGGGATAAGTTCCTCCTTAATAGGGATACATGAACCAACTGGAGGCGCATCCATTTCATCAAACCGACCTCTAGAAAGTTCTAGAAGTAACCACAAGTAACTTTTTTAAGATGAAACTCGCGCATTTTGCCTTTTACAGAAGGACACACCTGTCCCTTAACATACAGAGCGTCCAAGGACGCAACTTTTGTGAACATTGTGAGCGTCCCCGCAGGTAAGGCTAGAGAGAGCCTGCGACCCCAGAGATAAACACATTTTTTACAAGACTTTCTCTCTTCTTTGAGTTTGAGATGGATAGCAGAGGCATAAGACTTGCCTAAGAGGGTAGCATGACTGTTGATTTGAGCCATACTAACTGTAAGTAGTCATGGTGACATTTTTTAGTGTAACATGTAGTCCCTATTGTTAGAAAATGGATTATATGTGTGAAGTTTCCGTTTGTAACACTTACTGTGAAGAGCTGTGGATCAGGTAGTCCCTCCTCCCAATTTGTTAGTTCCTTGCCCGTTTCAATTTGTGACAAGTGGTCTAGTCCTGCATTCAATCATCCCAGCTTTACTATGACCTCAAAATCATATTCCTGAAAGAGTAAAAGCCATTTGCATATTCACCCCCCCAACGCAGGCTTGTTCACCAGGTATTTTAATGCGGAATGGTTGGTATACATCTTGAAATGTCCTCGCAGTAAATATTGTCGGTATTTTTGGAGTGTATACACCATTGCCAACCCTTCATGTTCGATGGTAGAGTAGTTATTTTCTTCTTTGGACAGTCTTTGACTCACAAACATGATCAGGTGATCCACACCCTTCACGCCCTCCTTTGTGAGTACGACTCCCAACGCGATACACAACACATTAACATGTACGTGAAATTCCATGTCCCATTTCAGAAAGACAAGGATTGGCATGGAGGCCAGTTTCCCCTTTAAGACATCCAAACTCTTCATGCAATCATCATTCGAGCAATATGTAACACATTTTTTCAATAGATTTTCCATCGATGTGGTTATTTGGGCATAACTTTTGATGAACTTCATATAGTATCTAGTTTTTCCCAAGGTAGCTCGCAGTTGTTTAACACTTTGTGGTGCTTCGAAATTGAGGATAACGACAATCTTCACAGTGTCCACCATCATCCCTTGTTTGCAGACCACATGTCCTAGCAACTTTCCAAAGGGAATGAGGAATGTGAACTTCTTCAAGTTCAGCGCAATCTGGTGTCGGCGGCAAGTATCTAGCATCAAATGTAAGCTTTCTATGTGGTGCTTAACTAATCCAAAAATAGTCCAATCATCCAAATAGACTTCCAAAAATTTGTGGATGTATTCTTTGAACGCAGCTACCACGATGCACAAAAATATAGCTAGGGCATTCTTCAGTCTAAACGACATTATGGTGTATTGAAAGCATCTCCATTCTGTTGCGAAGGTAATATTGCTCCTATCTTTTGGCGTGATCTTGATCTGATGGTATCCGTGAACAAGTATGCTTCCTAGCCGCCAACATTCTCTAATACTTCATCTGTGAATGGTGTTGGGAATGGTTCATGTATACAGGCATTGTTAAGCTTCCTGAGGTCTACGTATATTATTATTTCACCTTTCTGCTTTTTCTCCTCTACCACCATAAGACTCACCCAGTCAGATTCTTCCACTAGTTCAATAATTCCGGCTATGAGCATTTTGTCTAATTCATTGCAAACCTTTTCTTTATACTTTGGATTGAAGCGGTAAGGCCGCTCCTTAACTGGCTTCATGTTAGGTTTCAGGCTGATCCTCATCATCCCTAAATCGCCCACGATCCCTTTTAAGTCTGTAATTTTGGTCAGGAACAAGTCTTGGTATCCACAGAGTAACTCAACAACATTATCGACTGTGGCATTGTCCTAATAGTCCTCAAGCATTGTGTATTTTGGTTCTGCCTCCATTCTAATGTTGACCTGCTTCGTCTTTAGTGGCGCATTGATGTCAGTTTTTTCAAGAGATGGTCCGCAAACTTCATGAGAGCCTTCTATTTCTAAAATGTTAATGTTCTATGGGTCCTCATCACCTTCCTCAACATTCACGCTATAACACTCCAGTGCGCTACTTAACTGCATCGCCCATTCTGGCTGAAGTACTTGCATTGGCTCCTATGGTATTTTAAAGATAGTGGATTTCACTCCTTGTAGCGCATCATCCATAGTATCTGACCAACGATCTTCAAATGTGAACGTTAACAAGAATCCCTTGCGCAACACATCCCATTCGCCCGTACCATGGCAGAGCTCTATCTCTGTATACCGATTCATGGGTATGACATCCATGGTATGGTAGAATAGGTGCACCCATTCAGGCTGTGGCTCTTCCCCATAGGCCTTGGTCCATTTTGCAAGGTGTGCATGGATCATCTCGTCCATCATATTTGTCTACATCGTCTTTGGGGTTTTCCAAATCATAGGCGCATCATCCTTCGGCATCCATGCTAGTCTGAAAAAGTGCCTTGATGCATACCCCACCATCATGCGGGTGTTATGTGAAATGCCCACTTCAACGCATTGAACTGCTACTGCTCTGGTACTGAATTTTTGAATTTCCTCAGAAATTCATCCACCGCTGACAATCCATCATATGTCAGTAGTTCCCTTGCCTCTGTTTTTATGCAACACAATGATCTGATCATCATGTTGCAGTTCAGCATTGTTACTTTCTGCAGTCGATTTTGCCACCGCTTTATCTCTTCGTCTGAATCTGAAGTGCAGGAGCTTTCGTGCTCCCACGAAATCCTTCCATCTGTAGTCAGATTTACCCAATCCTCTCCTTGTGTAGTTATCTTGTAGATACAGTTGAGATCGTCATCACTATCATCGTCGCACACTGGTTCAGTGTATCGCTCTCCATCGGCTGGGTCCAGTGGTACTACTACACATTGTGACCTTTTCTCGAAGGTTAGTTTGTGCTTCTTCAAATTTATAACTCCATTCATATCGGTAGCCCAGTTTATTCCTAGTAGTGCATAATAGGGATTGTTGTCATCGAAAATCTCTATCACTTCAATATCTGCCTGCGCGCTCGCGCCTTCAATATCGATTGTCACTCCTTGCAATCTTCCCATGTGCAAAATATTATGTTGGTTTGCCATTCGTAACTGAATAGGGGACCATTGCAATGTGGGTCTGCCCATGTGTTCCCATGCTTTCTTAGGTAGTAAATTATTACCTGATCCATTTCGTATTCACCTATTTGCATAGTCAACCTCATCTCCCTTCTTATGTGCAACGCATGCTCCCAGTTTTCGGACTACATACGGTTCTCCTGACCCTGCACACCTAGTGATCAATTCCTGTAGCCCTTTGACTGCCTTATTATCGCACAACAGTTTAATGCATGTCTCCAAAAAAGTAGTGAGCATGGAAGGATCCATCCCTCGTTATAGTTGATGCTTGCTATCTGAAGTGGAGGCCTTCATGAAACTCTTCTTAGCTTCTATAAATGTCTCCTTTGTGCCTTCTAAATCAAACATGGGTTCCTTTGTAGGAGCCTTGTGAACCCACGTGCTTTCTTCTTGCTGCTTCCCCTTATCATCTCCCATTGTCATAGTGCTTCTGAGCATCATGTTTAGATTTGGGTCTTCCTCGCGTGGTTCAGACCTCATCATTTGTAAATTCTGGGTCGGAGGGGGTTGGAGTACCCCCTTTTCACACATCTTTGCTATCAGCGAAGGGAAATCTTTTGCGTCATGATCAAACTGACTACATTACCAACATGATATCCTAGTTGGGTTCGTACAATCGTAGGCATAATGCCGTGGCCCTCCACAATTGTAGCAAATCATCTGACCGTGACCCCTTCCTAGTCCCATTCCACCTCGACCCCAACCACGCCCCTCAACCCAGTGCACGCAATCCCTGCATTTGGGTCGAGGGTTCATGTTTCGGTCTGCACCCTGTAGGCAGGAGTTCGATCCATCATCAGTTCATAGCTTTGGCAGGTGCATTCGTCATGGCCTACCGGTCTGCAGAAATTACAAAATAACTATTGGGACATCTGCGTATACTTCTGCAATAGGTGACAACTATCTCTGGTATGTTGTCCTCTTACCTGGAAAATCACGCACCATAATGCAGATGCCAAACTCGGCCCTGCCTATACCTCCCGTCTTAATGGAATTGGCCCTCCTCTTGCCAAGTAGTTCGCAAATACCGGACAATGATCTTTGTCGTGGCCCTCGCCTTTACATTTTATGCACCATACTTCCTCACGCCCCTCTCATTGAGGTACCCTATCCTGTTTCAAAATCTGCATTTCCAGACACATATTTTGTAGTTGCACGTGGATCTATTGGACTTGCAATCCAGGGTATTATATAGGGGTCTCATGCAACCTCATTTCCATCTCCAACGCTTCAGCCTGGCTAGAAAGTTTTTGCTATGACAACATTTTCCTTAAGTGTGGCGTAAGGGAGGCCACAAACTGTGCACAATGCTATGCATCCGTTAACGCCATATTGGCTTCATGGATCATACTCTTCAACCTTTGGTCTAGATCCCAGGGGGTCTCGCCGGGGAGCATCATGATCTCTTTAAACCTGATGATTGACTGCGTCTCTGATCTTGTCCTGCTAAATTTCCTGTTCAACTCATCTTCCTTAAGTGATAACTTCTGCATCTGAAGTCCATTTTCACCCATTCAAGTTGTGCTGGATTTAGAATGAAGGGGTCTCTTCAATGAGACTATTTCTGAGAGCAGCCTGTGACTTTCATTTTCCTCTGATTACAAAGGATGTGTGCCATTTGGCACCTTTCACCTCTTATATGAAGTCTTTTAGACTTAGAGGTTTATCGAGGATCCATTTTTGGATCACACGTTCCCACTGAGAGAAATTTTGGTCTACAAAATACTGATATACTGATCTGAACAAAAAATGAGAGTGACTCACCCTCTTCTTTCAGCCTCCCTACACTTGCCTTTGATAGTGCCTCTAAACCAAAGTTTCTGACCACTTCGCTTCTTGGATGGGCTGGTCTTCTTGGGAAGAATTATCTTCCTCCTTGCCTTTCTATAGAACTTCTGCTGAACTAGTCATAGAAGGTGGTTTTAACTTTTTTTCCCTTATCATTGATCCAAGGTGGCTCAAACAAAGGTGAAGTACATCACTTGTGCTTCAATGATTGCCTTGAGGTCCTTTGGGATAAGGAGAATGCCTTCAGCCCTTCTTCCTTCCTGTCCTCTCCTGGACTTAGCTATCCATAGCTTTTCCCTTCACCTTTGCAAACTCAAACAACATTCAGTTTACAAACAAGCATACATCAATCAGAAAATCAGTCCTTGACTTCCTAACACCCTTTAGATAAGAAATCTCTACTCTGTCAATCAAGCATTCTGATATAGCCTTCTTAAAGGTGTGGTTAATCAATCTTAAGCTCTGATACCACTTGATCTAAAAAAGGCGCTCTTAGTCTTCTTGTCTAACTTACAAGAACCTATCCCACTTCCAAAGCTTAAATATTCCCAAGTCTTCATGATTAACCAATGCGGAATTAATAATATGCTTGAAATTATAGGTGTATGCTTATATTTATTGTTGGTTGTTTATGTGCTTTAGAATTTGTTGTGTATGTTGATATGTAAATACATACAATAAATATTAATGCAGCAAGAAACAAAACACACAGAACAACAATTTAATTTGGAGTTCACCCAACACTCTTGGGCTATGTATCCTTGAGCTCTAGTCAACTTGACTAGGGTCTCTGGGATTATGGCAGTAGTTATTTTACAAGTCTTTGACTCAACTCCATCGATTTACATAGAACATGATGGGCTTACTTTACCATCTCATCCCTTGGCTCTTGAAGCTCTGGCTCATGGCTCTCACTCTTGGCTCTTGATTCTGGCTCTTTGCTCTGACTCTGGCTCTTGGCTCTTGGTTCTGGCTCTTGGCTCTGACTCTTCAGCTCTAGCTCTTTGGCTCTGGCTTCCTTGGCTCTCTGCAACCTTTAGCTCTTTGTCTTTTCACTTGAACTTCATGTGACCCCAAAGAATCCCTCAGCTGCTCTGTGTAGTAGCTCTTCGGCTCTGCAACTACTTTCAGCATCCCGCTTCCAGCTTCAGCTTGCTCTCAATTGAGCTCTCTACAGCTATCACTCTCTAGCTCTCTGTAGCTATTGGCTCTCTGTCCCTTAACTTGTTGTCCAGCCTTTCATGCTCTCGGGCTCTTGTCCATTCCTAATCCTGAGGAATCATCCTTGGGAAATTTGCCTCCAACCTCTGGTGGCTTCTCTTTCCCTCTGTCAGCGCTGGGACTATGGGATGCTACAGCACGAGCTCTCGAGCTTTGCTGTCTATCCAGCACTACCGGCTCCTACATTTCTTTGAGTGTATTTGCATACCAACATTGTCTTTCTTTTGGGCCTTTATCTTTGGAGCTCTCTGCAACTTCTGCAGCTCAAACTCCACGGGCTCCCAAAACTGTCGGCCTATGACCTTACATGGCCCTTTGGCTTTTGAGGCAGTCTTCCAACTTTGTGGATTCCACAGCCGTTTTCTCTCTACATAATCATTCTCTTCGGCTCTTTGGCTTCTCTACTCCTTGTGAGCTAGGCTAGTCATTTGGCTCTGTGACTCCATGGTTGAAAAATGCATCATTTGCCTATAAAATTCTTTCTTGCAGTGTGGCGTGATGATCATGGGCCTTTACAGAGGAATCAAGACCTTCCTGTGTAGAAATCCCATAAATGGAACATTTTTCCCACTACATAGAGATAGCTGAAAAATACACTATCAGGTGCTGATTTATGGATTTGAAATTCCATCAAATCGCCCCTAAAATCCCCATCAGGCCCACCTCCCATTCCATATCACAATCGTTTCAGCGGCATGGCCAATGGCCAAAAATCCATTAAACGGGAAATACATTGAAAAGTTCAAATTTATGGACTTAAAAAATTATGAAATCGGGCTTATCATCCCTATCAGGTTTGGCCTTTATCGCTAGTCGAAAGTCACACTGCCTAATAGCCAAGTGTATCAGGGACCACTGATCTCCCAATTGCCGATCACCTCGATTGTCGATCATCCGATCGCCCGAATCACTGATATCACAATCCCTAATCACTACGGCCTAGTGGTCCATCCTTGGGTTATATGGATATGCCGACGCCAATCGCCGACACTGATAATCAGCCATCACTCCATCACAATCGCATTGTTGCAGGGGTCTGGGTTCTGGCACTTTGCTCCTTCGATCTCCAGATTGCCGATGCTTTAATCGCATATCGCTCATCACGAATCCTTCATGCCTTTGGCTGAAGTCCTTCCCTTTGGAAGTAATGCGATGGGACATCTCCGATGTTGTATTTCCATTGCACCTTAGGACTTGCACTCTGATGAATATTTAAGGGCTTTATGTTAAAAAACACGTTTTTCTCCTAAGTCCCATTTAATAAGAAATTACCTCCTTTTCCAAGGAAACTGGGCATCTTCCTTAAGAGATAACTTATGGATCTGAAGTCTGTTTTTTCCCATTCAAGTTGCATTGGATTTAGAATGAAGGACTCTCTGCAATGAGACTATTTCTAAGAGCAGCCTGCGAATTTCATTTTCTTCTGATTTACAAAGGATGTGTGCCATTTGGCACCTTTCACCTCTTATATGAAGTCTTTTAGACTTAGAGGTTTATCTAGGATCCATTTTTGGATCAGCCAATACAACAAACTATGAATCCAAGGGTTAGGAGGCGGATTGGTAAGCCAGGAATTCGAAACCAGTGGTCCTCAAAATCCATGTTAACATTCGTGGATACAGGTCGATATTGACCAAAACCTCAAGATATTTTCATCAAGGCAGGTCGCATCAAGGAAGTGGAGGTTGTGTGGTGATCACAACACATTGGGCGCAAGATCAGAGTAAGGGAAAACCATCTCCACGCACAGAGCTCACAACACAGGTTGACTCTAAGTTTATTAGTCTGCGGGGTAAATTGTTCTATGCAAGGCTAAATAATTTATCATTGGAAGGTTGTAATGAAAAATAATTTTGATGTATGGTGAGAGCCTTCCCAGAAGTAATTTTGTATTCTTTAGATCCAAACGACCAAATAGTAGCTCCTTGCAACTTGAATCTATAGCCCAAATCTCATTACTATTCAAAGGCTAGCTGTAAACTGAGATCTACAATTATTAGCAGGCTAAGACCCAAAATTAATCTTGTATCTCAGTTGAGATCAAATTTTCAGAGATCTAATTGCACTGAGATCCAAATTGTGGGCAATCGAGAATAATACCAGGTAGACTAGCCAGTTCAATATTTGATACAGCCCACTGAAGGACCCGATTTGAGGAGGGTGTCAACACATCATCGTGGGAAGGGGTGCTCAAAAGCGATTGTCCATGGTGAGTTCAACAAATCATTCAGCAACAACAAAGACCATCTCGTCCTTGAAGCCACATTAAAACTCTTTGGAAATATCTCAAGTCTTGTGATAATGGACCTGGTCAAATCATAGTGCCTTGGAGGAAGTGAGTCCGGGGACCTAGTTCCATAGGAACCATGGTTCAAGCTACAAAACAAAGACGTTGGATCAAATCGGCATGAGTGAAAATACGAGACTACACACGACCGCTGGAAGATCCTGAAGTCATCCTCATTAGGGGAGACACGATTGGCTGCTATGACCAAGTTGAGGGAGAACCTAGTGAGTGCTTGGTGGTGGAAATATAAGTGTATATACTTCTTGTTTTGTTTTGATTGGATATATAAGGAGGGTTATAAGCAGGGTTTATTAGCATAAATACATTAAATTCAATTAAAAAAAAGACTGAGTTATTTGTTTTTGTAAAAAAGGGGTTGGAGATAATGAGGATTTTTTTTTTGCGATTAGTTCGAAGACATAAGGGTTTTTGGGTATTAAATAAATAAATAAATAATAATGAAGAAGGAATCATTTCTAAGTTTGTGGCTATAGTATTTTTAGGACAAATTTGTTCAAAATATTTGGGAAGGCATGATTAACACAATCTCTCTATAGTGTATTCTTACATAATTTCTTGCTTCATATGGGACAAGATGGATCATCTTGAAAATACCTTGGAAAACACTTATAAACTTCTTGATGAACTAGTGAAAATTTATGGTCTTTTACACAAGAATACCTTCTTAGACCAAAATGATAGTCAAAGAGGCAAACCATTCTTGACAAGAGTCCATACCATTCTGCAGCAAAAGTTCCCATGGGAAGTGAAGGAAGGACAAGGAAGAGGGGTTAAGCTCTTCCCACTTGGATCTGAATTGCAACAAGAAAAGTCATTCATACAGCTTCATAATTTGGAGGAATTAGACACATGTCTATCTAAGGCAGGGTAGCTAGAATGGAAGAAACTTAATTGGGCACTCAATCCATCCATGTTTGAGTTGATACAACCCAAACTCGAGGAGCATCCTTGTGAAGAATTCAGGCTCACAATTGCTTGTTGCCTCAACAGGATCATAGTTGTAACATCACCACTACTACCTTACAATAATGATATCATGAGGGAGATACTGCAATGAATAGTAGAATCCCTTCAAGGGTTAAACAACATCATTCCTCATTCCTTTAAGAAGCGACACAAAATCTTAGAACTCATGATAAAGTTCAGCTTTGGCACATTCATGTTGAATATTCAATGTGAGGACTTGATATTTTAGGTGTTCTACAACTTTTACACCATCATTACATCAACTCATCGAGATAGTATCAAAACAAGAAAGAAAAGTATTATGCCCTTGCTCCTAGAAGGAGATGCCGACATCTCCAAGATAGTAAGATCCAACCTATTGGTCATTTGCAGGAAGGAAGTAATTGTATCATTAGCCACCTATGATCTAATCGAGAAATTGGTCATACAAAAGTTAAGCTTGAAAAGAACAATGTTGACTAAGAAGGAGCTTAAAGGGATTAATGGAGGAAGCAAGAACAAAGGTGGTAAAAGATGCAACAAGAATGAACTAAGAAGGAGAGGACTATGCTTTATCTCCAAGGGACCTCGCACACTTGACCAGTCATGTCTAGGTGATAGGAAGGAGACAACAAGGAAAAAAGAAGAAGATATTTCTTCAGATCATGCAGAGTCTACTATAGATGTGTCTATTAATTTTTAGGATGGTGAGAAGAAACACAATGTTTTTTAGATAGACATCGAGGACAAGCTGATGATAATGAGCGAGCATGACAAACTACATGGGGAAAGGAAGGAGGTAGTTCCTCCTAACGATGTGGTAGACTCTTGTAGAACTGAGTCCACATATATTCAGGAGGATATGCATAATGAGTATTAGAAATAAAGTGTAAGTAAGGATCCACCAGTGCATCCATATTTGACAACTAGAGAGCATGGACAACATATTTTCCCAGAGGTGGAGAAGGCCAATAAGAAGACATTTTAGGAGACTTAAGTGAGGATCCAGTGGTGGAAAACTGATATGATCATCATGATCATAATGGGTAGCATGAAAAATGTAGTACGTAGGATAGGCCATTTCAAGAGAGTCGGTCAAAGGTTCAAGATTGAGTTATGATAGTTGAGCATCTAGTGCAGACAGATACGGAGGAATTCAGTGTGGCACCAAAAATTCCAATAGAGGAATTTTACCTAAAGATCATGCATTTCAAGATAGATCTTATGATGATGAAGCACATAGTATAGACAGTTCTAGACGCTATCTTACAAGAGAATAGGAAAATTGAGGAGCTCATATGGTTATATGCCGAATCACCAAAAAAGTTATCTAGTGTTGAGGAATGACTTAAGTCCCTCACAAAGAAGCAAGAGGAGTACAGTTCAGAGTTCCAGACAAGCTCTCTACAAGAGTACATAGATTAGGTTTGCAACACTACCAACCCACCTTTATATATTGGGAAGAGCAAGGAAGAGTTATCCAAATAGATCATGTTGAGTGACTGGGTGGAGTAGCATGAGTGTGGCATCGAGCAACATCACCATGGTATATTTGTTCTATGTGGAGTTATTCATCCTTGTCATGGCATGGATTGGTGAGAGATTATGAGTTGGTACTTTATTGATGGGATGATTCTTAGGAGGATACTCTTAGCCAAGGGCATATCGTAGAAGGGGCCCTTAGGCACAGGAAGTGGATGGTTAAGGTGGTATCATATACTACATGTTTGGGAACTTAGGTGAAATTGGGATCCACTTAGATCTATTAAGGCCAACATTGGTTGGAGGATTGTTTTGGATCCAGGTATTGAAGGATCCATTCAGGATCATTTAACATGGAGGCATGGGATAACACACTAATTTGTATGGGATCTTGGTATCAATGTACACATGTTTTATTGTGAGTAAAATTGGATTGTTTAAGGACAAGTAGTCTTTGGGCCGGAGGATTTGTAATATTCCCTTTTTTGGTATGGTCAAAGTGGACAGAATCTACCCATGGTATTCACCATGGCATTTTCCCATTGTATGTTCCTTCATTTTTTGAGGGAAAACAATAAAATAAAGTTTCTAGAGAGTCCATCAAGACAATAAAAAGCGCTAGGAGCCATACATTGGGATCATCGGGAGTTTTTCTATCTTATTGTGTTTGGTTCAGAACTTGGTGTGGCGAGTTCTAAGTTGATCCCAAGATGAAAAACCTGCAGTGACATTGGTGTGGTGGATCCATCCAAGATTCAAAAGTGGACTTTAGTGTTTTAGAGTAGTCATTGTTGAGCAATGATACATGCTATTGGTAGGGGCTTCGGTATGTCTTTTATGAGCATGCATCTTGTTTTTAGTTATTAATATACATAAGAAACTGCGTTTTCAGATCCCTTTGGGTTCGTTGTTTTTTATTGCGATAATTTTTATTAGAACACCTAAGTGTGATAGATCTCTTTGAAATTTACTATTTGGGATCTTACAAATTATGCACAAAAAACTGAAAATAAATTACTAAATCGCTGTCATCCACGAGTTGTCGTAAGTAAAATTTCTACAAAACAACTAATTTTAAATCAACAATATCTCCCTCATGCATACACTAATTCAACTAATTGTCTTTTGAAATTGGGTATCTTTTCACACAAAATTCAAATATGTTATTTTTGTTTTGTTAAATTTTGACCAAAATTTCAAGATCCGCTCTACAAACTCATTGCCCAAACAATTCTTACAAATATGAAAATAGATAAATAAATAAAATCTTTCCACTCTACCAAAGAAAGTGCTATGATACCACTTGTAGTATATCTGACCTAAAAATATATGAACGATGACAAATATTCCCAAGAAATAACACAAGAATAAAATAAAATTCTTCTCTTTACTAATATCTAACACTTAAGGTAGGGTAACACCATACATCTACTCCTTAAGGAAGGAGATCACACCACAAACCATATGATTGTCAATACAAAAATACTTTACATGTCTCAATAGAGAGTATCTAACACCTATATAGGCTTCATACATACAATACCACGGGTCTCTCAATACTATACATCAAATACTATGGGCTTGTCACATTATTTTCTAACTACTTGTGTTCCCTCAGATTATGCAAGGTAACCACTTTATTTATTAATAATGGTACATTTATTTATCATGATCACATTATTAAATTGCATTATTCCCTTGGGTACCTCCCTGTTTACCCGATATTATGCCCCCTAGGTATACTACAAAAAGTGAAAATTGCTTGACGTTTTGTGAAATCTCTGTTTTGTCATTATAGCTATGAATGATTGTCACAAGAAATGAAAAGAGCCATTGAAAATTGGCTCAATATTTAGTAGCGTGTAGGCTTGGAGCTTCCCCTTCTTCACCTTTTTATCCCTTTCATATTTGTTTTGTAGCTTGTCCCATACATGCTTTGGAGACTTGCATTGTATCACCTTAATAAGCTAATGCTCACTAAGTCCAACCAAAATAACATTTTTGGCCTTAGCATTGTTATGATAGACTCTCTTCCCATAAAGATCTATAAGAATATTACCAATAATTATTTATCATGACACCATAGTGGCATATACATCAACACCCAAGCTCATCAAATCTCATTGCATCCTTATCTTCGACAATGCAAAATCCTCTTAGTAAAAACCATGAATTTTAACATCTTATGTAGCCACGATCCTCTTTGAATTCTCCTTTCAGTGGTTATGTTGTAATCAAATGAGTTGGATCTGAAACCACTGGTTAGAAGTTAGAAACAATGAATGGGGGTGAATCATTATTGCACAAATATTACAAATTTTACGAAAAGTAAAACTTTTTAGAAATGAGAACTCAACAACACATGGACCAAATAAGGCACAAAAAAAAAATCACATGAAGAAACTAATATTTTAGGTGGAAAACTTCATGGGGTAGAAAACCACCTAACTGTTTTCTTACTTCTTCTTCTCTATTAATTCAAAAATCTTCTCAATTAAAATATACAACCACTACTAGCAAAGGAGCCACTGCTCCGTAATAATGAAATTTTTTAGCCACAACTCCTACAAAAATAAGGCAAGCATCCAGTTTCTTAAGCCCACAACATCAACAGATAAATAATTCTCAGGTTTACAAGGCAATTATCAATTGATACAACAATTGCAAATGTAGAAGTTGTAGATAACCCTTAAGCTTCCACTAAAACACTTTTCTAAAAGCTAGGAAAATCCTCCATAATATTTCCCCAAGTCAAATCTTCAATCAATGCACAAAAGTCTAAATAACATCTTTCATCTAATCTCTGAAAATTTTGGTACAGCCACTAAATACAAAGCTTTCTCAAGTTAACAAAAAATGCATATTATCTCTAACACACACAAAAGAGCCAACTAGAACTCCTCATAACATTCTTCTATAAGTAATTTTATAGAGTGGTTAGATTAGATAATGGAAACAAAATAATCAAGCACTCAACAACTATGTTCATACAGTGAAATTGGTTTGGTTCCTCCTTCCACTACCTTCATGGAAAGAGAGAGA
Source organism: Pinus tabuliformis (assembly GCA_031772625.1). NCBI lineage: Eukaryota > Viridiplantae > Streptophyta > Pinopsida > Pinales > Pinaceae > Pinus > Pinus tabuliformis. The sequence continues at coordinate 326,860,332 of CM062804.1, read as the reverse complement.
TTTTCCCATGTTGATCATCTTCTAGAAGAAAGACGAACTTCCTAAAATTATTTGACCAAAAACCAAGTACAAAAACCAATGGAATTGCCCCTCACAATTACTAGATGTGCTCACATTTCAAGAATTCCATGTTCAACCATCATAGTGGGGATGAAACATGCTCCCATAGAGGATACTCATTGGGATAGGACGAACATGCCAATAAGGATAACTACATGTTAGATATGTCCACCACTTACCTAGGGTGGCTTAACACTTGTTCCTTGTAACCTTCGCCTACAAATTTTGGAGCTCAATTTCGTTAAATTAGGATGTAAGACTTAGAAATTATTAAAACCATAAAGGAGCATACACAAAAATGAGTACAAGGAAAATTATTACCACCATAAAAGAGCATAATGTTGGAAACCTAATCCTTTATGGGTTGGTGTGGAATGTGAACAACCACCGAAGTCCAGGAGACCACTTGGAATATGAATCTAAGGGTCACACCAATGTACTGTGTATATGTATCATTGTGAATAATAGAGGCAACTAAATGTTTATCTTTCATATTCTGCCTTTGCCATGTATATGTTTAACATCGTATCAGAGCCGGCCAATTCTGACCCTACTCAAATCTGCCACTAATTTGTGGTCTTTCTTGTGCATTTCAGTCCTACACTTCTAAGCTACATTCCAACTGAATTCATAGCCCAAATATGAGCCATTGTTTTTAGTTATGTCATTTTGGCTCACTGCCCATAACGCTCCGTTAATTCGTTTTTTGTTGGTCCTTCCATTCAGATATGTAATCAAACCCTAAATTTTCTACAGTTATTCATGAGATGTTAGAACTCTGTTAACCGAACTGTGTGGCTTGAAAAAATTTTCTGTGACATCCCTGTCTATGTGGCCATCACGAACATTAATTTTTACACCACTATCAGGTGTGTAATTTCCAGTCTAAAAATTCTACCCTAACACTCCAGTAAGCAGGGAAAACCCTCATTGGCCAATTTCCCTAGATCGAAATTGGCAATCTTGTTTCGAAGTTTCTGGTTAGGCAAATGTTCTTGGCATCGATCCTTCATTTGACTCACTAGGAAGCTTAAACTTTAGTGATACGGGCAGGTTCCAATATGCATTCAAAGTATCCCATTTGCAAAGGCAATATAGATCTTCGCAAGGATACCTGCTTGCATCTTGGAATCATTCTTGTCTTTTCATTTCTTGAATAGCTTCTAAGGGCCGATGCATTTGGAAATCTGCAACGAATCCATGGTTAGTGCATCATTGAAGGGAGCATCGCCTTGTTCATTGTCTTAGACCGATTACATAAAGATACTTTGTGTAGGGTGCATCTAAAGCACTTAAACTGAATGATGCTATGTTGAATTCATCGTGCCTACAAATTGTGTTAGATGCATATGGTCCTAGTTGTTCGATTGACTATACGATGAATTGTGTGGCATGGATACTCATATGTGCATACCAATTAAACAACGTTATTTACACTTCAAGGCCACACTTGGTACACTCCATAAAGTTTGCATATGCATTTATAAAGTTCCATAAAGTTTTATGAGATATGTGCACACTTTGTATTATCCTATGCTATGTTTGAAGGTTGATCTGTGTTGGTTGATTTGTTAAATGTTGATATGTTGCTTTCAATGAAGAACAAGTTTACCTTTTGTTGTTGGCCAAATGCTCAATGGGTAGACGGAGATATTATTACGTTGATGTCTGAGGTGCACAGATCTTAGCATTGTTGAGCACCTTCCTATCCTTTGGCATTGTTGCATGTCCTTGTGTATGGGGAAGAATACAACTATGTGCTGAATGGTAGCTCTTTGTTTTTTACTCTCCACCTTGGGCTCACCTTTTATGGAAATGCACTTTGTAGGTCTTGAGGACTCCCATTCGGCATTACTCAAGGTTGTTACGACCATGTCATTTCTTCTGCATTGATTAAAGTAGCCACCTGGTGTTAGCTGGTCTATCCTGATATGTCATATGAGTGTGTGCCATTGAATTAAAGGTTTATATGTGCGATATATCAACGTATCTATATTGCAATTAGTTGGGATTTTTCTAGTCTTCTTAGAGTGTCGAGTCTTTATTTTTCTTAGAAAATGGACACACTTAATGGAGTATTAAAGTTACTAAATACTTTAATACACTCCATTAGTCATGGTACAGTGAAAATCAACAAAGACACTCTCTCTGACATTGTGTCCTCCCTACAAAATGCACAAGAAAACATTCATTTTTTGCAGTTGGATTCTCAGTTCTATTGATATGAGATTCAGTAGATTTGTCAATCTAGGTTGTCTTCTACTCAAAACAATCCTCTGTTCAAGGTTACAATGAACACCCATCAACAACCAGAAAGTGACAGAATCAGTAAAGTCGGGGTTGACTCCCATCTTGTGCCCATTCCAGCAACATATTTGCATACAGATGTAAATGTTCGCTCTTCACTTCCCTAGTCGATCATTAGAGTTTAGGAATGGCTTGTCCACAACAAGCACGTAATAGGTCTTGGATATGACAAGGAGGAATCCTTTCATATTGAGATTACTCAAAGCCCATCAAGTTTTAGAGTGCTGGATATCTTCATGACAATTCACCTTCAGTTGTTTCAGATTTTGGTCCTCTTCCACAGGAGCCACAACATGTTGTTAAATGGCAACATTGTGACAGATTTGGCCATATGAAATATCATTGTTTTGATGTTCATCAGTGCAAGCATTGTGGTTAGCATACTTATTCTTCAAACATATGCTTAAAAAACAAGCCTCCTAGAAGAACAAAGATTCATCCTCGATGGATCACTTCTTGGCAATGGGCTTCAATAGAGAAGAAGATATTTCAGTCATATGTCAGAACTTGTTCTAAAGTGTTGAACAATCTTGTAGCCAAGTTTTCTCCATCATCTCACGTTGTATCTGATAGGGGGGAAGTGATGGTCATCAACAAGCTTTAAAGACACATCAAACAATCCTGAGTCACAACTTGCCATACCAAATTCAGATTTGTAGCCACAGATAAAGATGCGATCATCAGCGTTAAACCATCACAGGTTGAGACCTCCCTTTTCAGGTTGAGGTTCTCACATTTTATGCGAGGTGAGACCTCCCTTTCAAGGTTGAAGATTTCCCTCTTCAAAACATGAGGAGCACTTCCTCTTGTAGAAGACGTGAGGTTCATAATAGATTTGGAAGAGTTCCGGAATGTGCACTAAGCTTTGGAGTGTTGGTGGTCATCCTTAAACCACCCCCCTTATACGAACATTTTAGAGAGCACATTAATCTAGTGCTGCCATGCATTTTTGCACATTTTTTATTACAACTATCTTCTTTGACTCATACATAATCCTTCAGATTAAGGGGGGGAATGTTGGACACCTAATCATCTATGGGTTGGTGTGGAATGTGAACAACCACCGAAGTCCAAGAAAGCATTTGGAATATGAATCCAAGGGTCACACCAATGTACTATATATATGTATCGTTGTAAATAATATAGGCAACTCAATGTTTATCATTCATATTCTCTACGAACATGGAATTATAAATACAAAGAAAATAGGGCTAAACACCAAGTGACATCAATGTTAACACCATTCTGCCAACAAAAAATATATATGGAGGAGATCTCAGCAACCTCAATTCATCAACCCCACACACAAAAATCTATAATAATGATTTGAAGTCAAAATTGTCAAGTTTTCAAACTCAATGTTTTTCCTTAAAAAAAAATTCAACAATAACTAAATATCTACATTAGTAATCTAATTATGAATCACATAATATTATTACAAGAAAAGACTTACAAATACTTTATATCATTCTACATGATAAAACTATATTCATCCTTTCAAAAGTTAACTACTAAATATGCATTTCCAAGAGAATAATCAATTGAGTAATTTTGTTAAAAGTAATTCTCAATAAATTTTACGAAAACAAAAATACCGTAAATTAAAGTTTAAATCATATAGTAACATGTAATATCTCGATTCAATAAAATAAAGTCGCATGCAAAATTATAAAAATAAAATTTATGCTTTAAAACAGTTTCATGATGAAGGTAAAAGCTTTTAAACAGTCACCAATATTAAATAAATTGAGCACTTCACTAGAAATTCCTACTGCCTCCAAATAATAAGGTGCCTCCAATAATTCAGGTTTGTTGTTTTTTCAACCAATTAAATTACGTTGTTAATGTTCTGAAACAACTACTAACCTAACTCTGTACTATTTGCTTCAAATAATATGTGGATTATTGTTGAAAGTTTTAAAACCCTGTCTTATTTTGATTTAATAATAACTTTTAAACAGTCACCAATATTAAATAAATTGAGCACTTCACTAGAAATTCGTACTGCCTCCAATAATTCAGGTATGTTTTTTTTTCAACAAATTAAAACTACTAAACTAACTCTGTACTATTTGTTTCAAATAGTACGTGGATTACTGTTGAAAGCTTTAAAACCCTGTCTTATTTTGATTTAATAATAACTAAGGTTTTTTTTGTTTGAAAAGCAATAACTGATCTGCGTAATTGCACGAATATTAGTAGATAGTAGTAGGGGTACAAAGTATTTTTCTTTATTATTACTAGCATTTGCATCAAATGTTGCAAAGCAAACGCCGTAAGGCATAAATTGAGGAACAATTCCGACATGGGAATGGGAAAATGTACATAAGATGCAGATATGTAGCATAAATGAGATTCTAAAGATGTATAAATTGAAGTTTATTTAGGGTGCTTAAGTCTATATTTTTTTTTAATTATTGAATTAATATTGCATATAAATCTCATAAAATTCAACCAACTTATAATTGAGGGCTCTGATCTCTAAGTTTGACTTAGGGTCATTAACATGGTAATGCACTATCTCAACCACTAAACCACATAACAACAAACAAAAGACTACAAAATGTTACGATCATTACTATAGTAAACCCAATGACTCTACACACAATAATTTATTCTTTACTCGAAGAGAATATTGCTTAACCATATCCACAAAAAGATTGCAAGGTGGAAAGCATTATGCAGAACAGAATCTCTGTTATTATAACTTGTAAGTTGTAGCATTGTTCCAACCAATAAAACTATCTTCACATTTTGGAAGATCAAATGGAAATAAGTTTTGAAGAATTCAATAAAAAACGTCCAAGATCATTGGATCACATGATTAATGGTACCCTGTCCTATGAATCTAATATTTTTATGCACTTACAATTAAGGGAGAAAACAAGGTCCAAACAATGTATACCACAGGGACCAATAAATAGTATATTTGCTAATCCTTGCTAGGATCATAAAAAACAACATTACTTCTCTTTAAATCCTTCATAATCAAATTATACAATTGTTGTACAACACAAGGCCCATGCTGTTGTCAATAGTTCTGATTGAGAATGCAACCAGATTCCTTCAATCTCATACAGTGATTAATGCACCAATTATACAATTGTTGTACAACACAAGACTCATGTTGTTGTCAATCAAGCAATAGTTCTGATCGAGAATGCGCCAGATTCCTTCAATCTCATATAGTGATTAATGCACCAAACACAGATGTACTAGTTGCAACGACTTTTATATCATTTTGCTGATGTTGTCATGTCAAAATCAATGTGATACAATTAAGTCACCTTTAAGAAGAACCTCATTGCAATTTCTATACAAGGATGTCTGTCTTATCATTACTCATTCTAATTTCACCTCTTTTATTGTCAGACTTCACGAATTAGCCTCCAAATGCTTGCTTCATCCACAGACCAGTGAATTACCTTTTATAAATATTTTGTTTGAGCATTGGAACTCAATAACATTTACAAAATTATAAAAAGTTTATCTCCAATCAATTTCTTTTCTTTTCTTTTTCTTTTTCTGATTTCCACTTATTATTGTTATATAAATATCTAAACTCATTTTATAATACTTTAAAAATAGAAATTTTCAAATATTATAATCCCTAAATCCTTTCTTCCCATTCTTAATGACTTTTGCAATTGGAAATAGGGCTTTGCAATTAGGTTCCCTCTGCATTAAACTCTCCAACTGACCCACCACGGTTAGTGTTGGAGTCCTTGGAGGGGTTTTATTCTCTTGAACAAAAGTCAAGTGACAAGAAAGAGTCTGGGCTCCCGGCTCTACGCTGGGCCTGTACATTATTACTGGAATCTCTTGTACCTGTTTTGGCAGATCCTATTTTGGGTGTTGAACATCCAGTTCTGCCCTTAAATATAAAGGAGCAAGCCAAAAGTATTGCACATGAATGGAAGTCAAAGATAAACCTTGAAGGAGATGTTGCCAATGGCAATTCGTTGGAGGCCCAGGCCTTCTTGCAACTTCTAGCTACTTTTGGAATTGCGTCAGAGTTTGATAAAGATGACTTATGCAAGCTTGTTCTTGCATTTGCACGGTACAGGCAGACACCTGAACTCTGTCGTTCCCATGGACTTGAATCAAAAATGCCAGCTTGGTTGGCTGGTGTTCTGTAATGTTAGCCTCAGTGGCTAGGCTGGCAAAATTTCCATCCATTTTGGTAGATAGGCTTTTTGTTGTTTTTCTGGCATTCATGGCTAGCTTGGTTTTTTGAGGGACTGGTGGATTTTATCAGTATACTTGGTTGTGGCTGATTGAGTTGAAGATAAATTTTTGTAATCCTGGCTGTAGTAAACCTTCCCAACGTTTTTTGTTTAGTCCAGTAAACGGGTTTCTAAGTTGACGGGGTTGGTAGTCTTTTCTTTAGATCTCAACATTTCATATGCAAGGTAGATATTGAGTGGCCTCTACTAGGTAGACATCTTTTTATGAGGTAGACAGTTGTATGTAAGTTATTTTGTTGATATTAATAAAGGCACCTGAAGATGATCATCTATGGTAAAGTGTCATAAGGCCTTTCATGAGTGGGGAACTGTTTACTTACGAAAATGGTCTCAAGCTGGCATAGCTGTTATCTTTATTGACAAATCCGTTGAAGTTGTCTGTATTGTTTTTTCTTTCACAGTAAACTATCTTTTGGTATTTCAAATGTTTGTGACATATTCAGATTAAATGAAAATTTTGTGACAATTTCTTGCAGATGTTGTAGAAACCCTGGTCAATAGTGGAAAACAAATTGAGGCAATCAACTTTGCTCATGCATTTGGGCTGATAGAGAAGTTTGCACCTGTTCCTTTGTTGAAAACAAATTGAGGCAGTCAACTTTGCTCATGCATTTGGGCTGACAGAGAAGTTTGCACCTGTTCCTTTGTTGAAGGAATATATGAAAGATGCGAATAAAGCTTCTCAGACAAGTTTAAAAAGCGGGAATAACTCTATTGTTGCACAAGTACGATTGTATTACTGTTATACAAAATGTCTTGTTATGTGATGATCATTTTGGCTTAGTATTGTTGGTTATATCAGAAGTTCCTTTTTTGACCGATATTTTTATTTGCTGCTACAGAATGAAGTAAATACAAAAGAGCTTTCTACCTACAGAGATGTTATAAAGTGCATTAAGGAGCACAAACTTGAATTGCAGTTCTCACCAGATCCTCTTCAAAAGCGTGTAGCTCAGCTAGAGAAAGCTAAGGCTGACAGAAAAAGGTCTGCAGGTGCTGTTAAGTCTCAACCTAAGCATCCTCGTGCCAATGGAGGAAATGCTGGTATATATATGCCTCCGTTAAGTGTAGATGAAAGAACTCCGACTCTTTATGCTTCTTCCAATGGTGCAGATAGAAGCTTTTATAGGTCTTTGGATAGAGTACAATATTCTGGTGCAGCTCCAGGTGTTACATCCTACAACCTATAGGGCCAAAATGCATATGACAAATCAAACCAAGGATTATATGGAGCAGGCTATGGTGTTGGAAATAGGACTCCAGTCTCGCTCTCAAGCCCATATATGTATCCATCAGATAACATGGGGCCTTCGTTGTTGGGTTCTGATTCTTACAATTCCTCTACTAATTACAGCAACCATCACTTTGGCAGTAGACTGCCTGCCCCTCCTCCAGCTTATCAGTCTTCTTTTATACATTAGGTAGGTACGGTGCTTATCTTACCATGGTCAAGCAAGTTCTGATCTTATCAGGCCCCATAAAACCTTTTCTATTGGATGTGGCTGGTAGTAAGAACTTAGCTTTGAAGAGGTTTTTTGACTTTGTTTCTGTAAATCTAAAAGATTGGAAAAGTTCATTTGGCAGCTTTTCACAATTTTCAGTGGTGTTTTCTTCTATTAAGGAATTTTATTTTTGTATGGTATTGAGTTCTTCATCACTTTCCCAGGTTACTATATACTGTAGTGTTTACAGTTCAAAGATGATTCTATGCATAATTTTGGTATTTTTTTTATTTGTTTGACAAATCAGAGAGGATCAATCTGTCTCTTTGTGGAAGATTAAAATTTGGTGAATAATATATCATTTGTAATCTTGTTCGGAGCTCATAACACAAGATTTTCAATTGCATTGTATGCCGAGGGCTGGACTTGTGCTGAATATGATTTAATTGTCCACTTGCACGTTACCTCATTGGTACCTGTTTACTCTATGCCTATGAAGCGAATCATATTTTATTTTGATTAGTCTAATTGTAAGGCTATTTTTGAAACTGGACCCTGCCCCTCTTAAGCTGCTGCATGATTTAAATCCCCCTTTTTGAGCAGAAATGATTTGTAGTGCTAGTGGTATAGTTGTTATATCCTGCATTAATATTTTTGGGTTCTCTGTAACGAGGACAAAGCACATTGGAGTTATATGTCCCATCTAGAACTAGCAATTGTCTCAAAAGGTACAAAGAGAGGCCGATATGATTATTAAATTAGAATTGTTGAATTTCTCTAGAAGAGATGTTGGTTCAAGCCTACAAGGAGCAAAGAGATTTGATGTTTGGAGTTCTATGCTTTTTAGACACCATATTTCTTTAAATACAACTTAATTTTAGAAAAAGTTCAACCGCAATGCAGTTCTACCATGCAGACATACACTTAAATCGCTATTGGGCTTATGATATTGACAAATTCAAAGTAAACTGGTATACAAGAGAATGTACCAAGCTAAACCACAAGTTACACATCTTCAGACCTAAAAAAGTACATAACAATGGTTTGGCATATCAATAGCGATATCATAATTGCTTTTCCTTCCACATACATACAATTGCTCCAAAGGCAAGGACAAGAAAATTTTTCAGCTCTAGTGAGCACCAGTGGGTCACCAAAACGAGTGACCACTAATGGCTTTCACATTTATACAAGGAATTGGCAAGGGACTTTACATGGACTCCACTCAACTTCAGACACAGCTTCAGCCAATATGGAGAGTGGTTGAAATTGAACATAGCTAAGTAGTGGCATTGGCTCACAGTAATACACCAAGTATAAAATATTTAAGCTTTTACAGAAGCAAGGAGTAAGAAAAATTATGAAGCCCAGAGAAGTAGATTTAAATCAATCAAAGCTTGTTGAACGGCTATAATGTCCATAGAAATAATCTTCCAATGTTCTGCTCTCATGTACAAGATTTACACTTTGATCTGGACTACTGTTTGATACCAAATCATCATCAACTCCAAGCATTGCAAGTGATAGATGAGTTTGGATGTCACAACTCCTAGAGTTTTCTCCAGATTCATCCTCAATCAATTCATCTAATTCCATGGACATTGTCAATTACCTCTTGGTCCAATAAGGTAGGTCATCTCCTTCTCCTCGTAGTAATTTCAAAGTCTGCAATAATAAGTTACAGACAAACAATGAGGAAGAATAAGTTCACGTTCTTACATTAACATTTATCCATTGTTTGAAATTTCACAAAGTCAGTTTAATGCAAAGGTAAGCCACTTTATTTGGGGAAACCAAAGCTTTCAATTCAAATCTTGCAATCCAGATTTCAGCTACGATAGTGATTCTCAGGAAAGCTATATACTCTCTTGATATTGAAGTGAAAGCAGATATGCTGGCTCTTCTTGCCTATTCAGGGAGGGGTAATTTGCATACTGAAGCTTTGGTTTGAGATATGATGTAATCTCTTTTGCTAATATTCAAAGAATATTATATTTCATTAATGGAAAAATAGATTATTGGCAATTGAGGCTTTGAATATTTTGCCATAATCCACCATCAGCATTTAGGGCTAGCCTGTTTAAGGGTGATGATTTTACAAATTGAACTACTAAACAAATGTTTAGATTACAACCCTAAACACTAGGTCTAAACACCCTTTACTCTATGTCAGAAGGATATCAACTCGATATTTCATGTGCCATTCTTCGTTATGGGAAAAAACAATTCTAGCACTAACTCCTCACAGGAAAGGAAATGTCTTCAAGAAACTAAATCTGACATAAGATCAGAAACTGAAACATATATATGCAACTAATGAGAATAAGAGTAATTACTGTGTTCATTCGAGGTCGAAATTAAGCTGCCTGTCTCAGACAACATGCTGCACCAATGACCATTCTCTTCATCTTCCTCATGTCATAAGCATCTTCCAAAAGTGGATCTGCAAGTTCTTTTACAGAGCCAGCTGCCAGTAATGGCCTTGCCTAAATTTTGAAATTTACAAGAGATTAAGATTCTGAACCAAGACAAAGAAACCAAAAGAATCCAAAATTATCAAATACAAAACAAGCAGCCTTGCCTAAATTGAAATTTACAAGAGATTAAGATTCTGAACCAAGACAAAGAAACCAAAAGAATCCAAAATTATCAAATACAAAACAAGCAAGGACACTAGAGCCCTACCCACATAACCAAGCTTTCTTGGCCTTTAGGATTCTTGTCATTGATTGGTTTTCTTCCAGTTATTAGCTCTAGAAGAACTACTCCAAAGGAATACACGTCCATCTTCTCATTAACCTTGCCATACATGAAATTTATGAAGGCTTGATTATAAATGACATTTATTTTCCTAAAGAAAGAGCTGGTGTAAAGAAAGAAATGGATATTTACCCAAATGTACCTACAACATCACTACCTATTATTGTTTCTCACCCTCTCGAGAATAGATTCACTAATGGATTCCCAGAGTTTGAAATAGAATCCAAGACATCAAAAGGTAAACCTAGAATACCCACTTATTCACGACATGTTCTCTAGAGACTATCACTTTGCATTTAAGTAATTTCATTCATCCTCTTATGCAGATTTGCGTAATTGCACGAATATTAGTAGATAGTAGTGGGGGTACAAAGTATTTTTCTTTATTATTATTAAGAATAACTCGTCGGTCCAATTCCGCCAATTTATGTAGTCACATCTGTAAAGAGGACAAAGAATTTCGTCTGCCCAATTGCGCGAATAAATATGAGTAGTTACCTCCGCAAATAGGGCGTCCACCCTATCGATCATCCTCGTGACGTTGGACTTTGCATGATTGATCATGTCATCCTCGTGACACTCTTGTAAATTAAAGTAGACCACTTTCCGAAATACCCCTTGTCAAAGTGGGACGAAAATACCCCCTTCGACTTGACTTGACATAAAAAGAAGAGGCCACCATAGAGGAATTTAATACGCCGAATTGTCCTCACATGCACTGTAAACATCAAAATTTAACCCCGGTTGGGAGCGTAGATGGTTTTCAAATCCGAGTTTGGAGTTCGCATGCTTCTATATAAGGCAGTCTAAGCCATTGTATTTCTCACCCCTTGCTTACCGACTTTGCCCTACTCCAGTTTTAGGTATGCTTGTTGCATTCATGCACATTAACTTATCAATGTCCACGTTATGCAGTTTCTGACTGAATTGTTTCTTAGCAGAAGTGAGAGTCTTGCCGGATTTGAAGGCGTTCAGTTTCAACTTAGTGATACCATCCAGTATCCGTAAGCCAAGAAGATGGGCAATTCCCCACCACAATGGCAGAACGTCGACGGCAACGACAACATTGGCGGCAGCAACAACGTTGCCGGCAGCAACAACGTTGGCGGCAGGAACAACGCTGTGGGGCGCGGGGAGAACAGCGGCACCAAGATCGACGGCACTTCCGTCGAAGGCAACAATAAGATGGGCAATTGCCCACCACAAGGGCAGAACGTCCGCGGCAGCCACAACGTTGGCGGCAGCGACAACGTTGGCGGCAACAACAACGTTGGCGGCAGGAACAACTTTGTGGGGCGCGGGGACACAGCGCGATAAGCTTTTAGAGCAACTTACTACCAGGTAATTGCAACTTAAGTAGACCAACTTATACTAGGTGGGTTTTGTAGACTTTATGCTCTGCTCTTTCCTCAATGGAGTATATGCACAAATATATCATGGTTTATGATTTTGCTTTCTTTTGTAGCTAGAAAGACGTCTATGGCAGGTATGGGAAAGAATATATGCGGTCGAAGATTATCTGTGTATCTTAGACTGACTAGGTGTCTTTCTATGGCAGGTATGGGAAAGAATATATACAGTCGAAGATTATGTGTGTATCTTAGACTGACTAGGTGTCCATATATAATCAGTTGAGAGCCAAATCGTGTTTTTATATAAATAAGGCGCTGGTTTGTTGTAATTTTGATTTATGTATTAGCAAATTACCTGCCTGGTTTCTCTGTTATAATGTTTTTAATTGTTTAGTTATTGTGCTTCTGAATAAGTTAATTGAATAATTAGCTAAATAAATTAATTAATCCAAAAATTATAGATGAATATTAAATTTAAAATACATATTTTTTTAAATAGGGTTATTCTTGTATATATATATATATATATATATAAAATATGCACTGAAGTATTTTAGTGAACGCTGTTTGTTATATTTTTTAATATGTTGAAAGCTAAATTTACTTTCTATATGTTAAATTTTAATAAATTTTCAAAGCCTGTAATTTTGTTTACAAACCCTGTAATTTTATTTGAACTTTTGAAAAAGTGAGCATTCTGTAATGCATACTTATATCAATTCAATCCACAAAATAGGTATGGTAATGGATGGTTATGTTATTATGGTCACTTTAGCTTAAGTGAGATTGATGTGCATTGTTGTATTTATTTTTTAAGGCAGTTTACAAATAATCCAACATTTTTTTGACATATTGTGATCAGTTACAGTGTTCTTACATGATTTTTGACAAGTATCTAGCATTTTTTTGTTGTAATAGTTGGCTATTGGTGTTGTAATGCATATTTCGGTGGAAAAATGCATTATTTTTCATGAAAGATATTTTGATTTTCTTCAAAGTGGTTTGGAATGGAATTGAGAAGTTTATGGAAATTTTGGTCTAGAATGTTGTTCCAATTCATTGGAACATATAGGTCTTTAATATTGTTTTTATATCAGATTTGTAAGGTTTTGGTCCATTGTTTTTGGATGCAATCATAATGTCATGTCAATATATTTGCAGATTTGAACAAGTGTTATTGAATTTTTCATCATAACTTTGATTAGTTTGTTGTTATTTTCTATTTACTCCAAATTATATTGAATTTATACATTTTAAAGTTGTATTGAGGGTGTTTATTTCATGCACATGTGACGATTAAACATTGTATTATACTTTTTCTTATTAAGCTTGTAGAATTTCTATTTTTCAACATGTTTGGATAAAAGTTTACTTAAAGAATTTGTCAATTTCAAGTCAACTTCAATTGCATTTGTTTTCACAATTTCTATTTATAATTGAGATTAAAGTTTTAAAAATAGAATTTTTTATGCAAGAATGTTGAGGTTAACAAGTTTGTACATGCAGTCATTTAATGTTTCCAACTCATCTGTTTCTAAGTTGTTTGAAATTATATTGAATCTTTGTAATGTTTAGGTGAGTTGTTTTGACATTAGTATTTAAATCTTCGTGGTATTATTTGATAATTGATAGTGTTATAGGTTCTTAAATATAGTTTATTGCAGAGAAGGTAATAAATCCTTCTCATCCTAAGGATGAGATGCAAACATACATTAATAATCAACTAGCTAGTCCTTTAAAAAGAAAGAGGCCTTCTCAACCAAAGTTCTTTTTTTTTTCAACTGCAGAATGAGTTCGTATTATTGCGACACTAATACAATAATGTCACTATGTATATTGTTAAATTGATAAGTCTATTGATCTTGCATTGCCATTACCCATGGGTCAAATGTCACAACTACAACATATTGATGGGAACATATTTTTAAAATTACTGGGTTTTACCATGACCACCATGTCCCAAGTAAAACACATTCATCCAAATGTGATTAGTAAATTTAGTGGCCTTCTTATTCTTTGGACAATATTTCCCACGACTTCAAGGTTGTCATGGTTTGGAAAATATTTTCCACCACTTCAAGGTTGTGGAGATTGCATGTGCACTCTACCCTTACAATCATTACATGAGAAATATATAATTTACACACAATTAAGGAAGTTGAAACAACACCCTAGAAATCAGGAACAAACTGCTAATTTAAGTTTTGGTTGAACCATCACTCCATTAATACATTTCATCATTAATCTCAAAAATCCGCGTTAATGAAGAAATGGATTCACACATATGGCTAACACTTCCCTAAACAATTTTTTCGACCAAGAGGTTTGGTAAAAATATTAGCACCATTGTCACCTCTGGCATGCATGAGATTCCGTGTGGGCATATCCATACACTAAATGAATAGCAAAGCCAAATATTGTTGGAGTCAGGGGAATATTTATCCCCATTCAAGCGAATAAAGAAATAACCTTCCTGACATGGGGAATCATGTCATGTCTGGGTGTTTCTTTTATGTTCCATCCCAACCAAACAAACAAACAAACATGGTGGGTGAATTATTCAATGGTAGAGAGTTGTGAAGAAGGCCTGTTGAGCTAGCTGCCTCTGCAAATCAATATCATTTTCTTTATTCCTCTAGTGAAAGGCTTATAGTGAGGGTGAAATGCCAAAAGGTGGGCAGTAACAACCTCCTTCAAAGTTTCATGGGTAAAGCAGTTGGAAAGCGTAAAGTAGTTGGAAAGGACCTTACTCAATATGGATTTCTTTTGACTGAACTTTATCCCTTAACAAAATGAAATTGTGTATCGATACGCTTTGTGTTCATATAAAATACTCGATTATTTGCAAGTTTGATGGAGCTCAGTTTGTTGCATTTGATCACTATTGCAACCTTTTCTTCTTCTCCAACAGAAGGCGAATTCTTGTCAACCAAATTGCTTCACATGTTCTGCACAAGACAAGGATATTGTGTTTTGCTTTTTGTTGCTCCATTTAATGACCCCAGATCCAATGTTAAATGCATAGCATGTTATGGATCATCTCTCATGTACATTTCCACTGCAATAGGATTGTAAAAAAACTATCTATTTAACATCATATGAATCAGTATAAGCAATACCAAAATTTAAGGTTCCATGGAGATACCTTAAAACACCTTTTGCTGCAACCCAATTGCTCTCAAGGGGCTTTGATATAAATTTGCTCAATGCACTCACCGAATATGCCAAATATGGCCTAATTGTAGTCAAGTAGATTAGACTCCCAACCAACTGTCTATACAAAGTCGCATGTGCCTCCTTAGATCCATCATCATTCTGAAGTTCTATATTCTACAGTAAAGGTACTATTCCAGCTTTGCACTGATCCATTATGAACCTTTCCAGTAAACTCCTCACATGCTTACTCTGTGACATAAAATATTGAATCCCTCGAGACTTCCAAACCCAAACAGTAATGTAGCTCTCCAAGGTCTTTCATCTCAAAGACTTGTGACATCTTCTTGTTGATTTCTTTAATGATATTATCAACATTTACTATAATAATTAGATCATCTACATATAAATAAATCCAAACAATCCTTCCCTCTTTATCAAACACGATATAAAGATTAGGGTCATTTTTGCTTCTTTTATAACCATGCTGCATGAAAAATGAATCAATTTTGTCATACCATGACCTCGGTGCCTGTTTTAGTCGATACACCGCTGTCTTCAACCTGCAAGCTAAATGTTCTTGAACTTGCTTGACAAACCCCTCAAGTTGCACAAAGTAGACTTCTTCTTTTAAGTCCCCATTTAGAAAATAAGATTTAACATCTAGGCAGTGAATCATCCAATTGTGTTTAGTTTAGCTACACTGGAAAATGTTTCATCGTAGTCTATGACTTCTTGCTATGAATACCCCTTTGCAATGGACCTAGCATTATATTTATCTATGCTCCCATCTACTTCAAATTTAGGTTTATACAACCATTTTCATTCTATGGATTGTTTGCCTTCAGGTAGTTTAACTAAATGCCAATTTATTTTTTTGAGAATTGACTCATATTCCTCTTCCATAATAGCCCTCCATTCACTATATTCATTGGCTTCCTTATAACTAGAGGGTTCAACAACATTCGTCATACTAGTTATAAAATCATTTTCCCTATATCTTGATGGCAACCCAACCTTCCTACCTTATCTCCAAAGAGGTAAGGTAGCTTCAAACCTTGTCTGATCATCCTTTTATAGACTTGGCTTAACAACTACATCATCTTATTCCCCTTCCTGCTGCTGGTGCTTGTTGTCTTAGTGGGGCCTAACCCAGGTTCGGAGATGATTTAGCCAAGAAAATCCCAGTACTACTCGCCCTTTCAGCAATAGTCCATGGAGTGCGGACTGAGGTCTCACCCAAAGTAGTATGGGAGGGTACTAGAAATAGGTTTCCACACCGTTGGGATGTCTGATGGGCTTCTCGAGGTCCGTGGTCTAACCTATCACTACGCACACTTGTGATCCCTTGGCAACCTACGGTGCAGCTTCCTCACAGTCCTGCTCGGGTCGCAGCCCATATAATACCCAAGTTCCTCACTTATTAACTGTTTACATAGCTCATGTGTGTAATTTTAGGGTTAGTACAGCATGTTCAACAATGATATCAGTGTGTGCGATATATAAATGATCATAAACATAAATAAGATAACCACAATAAGTACACAAAATTAGGAATCAACTTCTCTTTATTAGCTTTCAGTCCCGAATATAGACTCGACTTCACCCTGTACACTTAGCTGCAGACTCTACTAGGCCTCTACGCACTCAGCTACAGAGCCTCTTCCTACTACTACAACCCAAGACTCTTGGAGTTCTACTCTAAGCTTGAACCATTCCTTCGCTACTCTTCTTATTATCAACTAACTTTACAACTTGGAGCCTTGATCTATTTATACAATCCCATGGTCCATGGACCATGGGTAGACAACTTTACACTAATTTACAATACAATGCTTAGGGCAGACAACCCTATGACTCAATTGTATGCTTCATGCTCCGCGCCCACAATTCGTGCAGTTCTACACCACCTTTGACCAAAACGTGGGCTTTGAGCCCCAAAACATGCTGTGGGGGGGATTCCATGCCCAACAAGCCCCCAACACAATCATCGTGACTCATCCCGAGTCACTCTACTACTGTGGCAATCTGAGCACAAGAGCCCTTCCAACCATTCCTTTGCTTCCCTAAGGTACGCGACACAGTGATCTGTAGTCTGCTGGATCTGCTACATTCCTACTTCTGAATCATCTACATCTGACTCATGTCTCTTCTTTGGTACGAGCTTCTAGTGCTTGTGTTTATAGTCCCGCGGCCTTGTCTGGCTCCTCAGGCCGCGAAGAGTGTGCTTTAGCCGATTAGTTAGAGAGTTGGCCCACCCGTGTAGGGTTTCAAGCAGCTGCTATTGACCTTGCCTGAGAAATATTCTCCATTGAGTTTGACTAACTGGACTGTGCCTCTATTGGTGACCTCTCTTACCACATATGGTCCCAGCCAGTGCATTCAGAATTTTCCTAGAAAATTTTCAAACTTTCTATCATACAATAGTACTAAGTCGTTTACCTTGAAGGTGTGCAACTTGATATGGTCATGTACCTGCTGGTGAAATCCAGCCAAAAATCATTCTTCCTTGAGCTCTTCTAATTGCGTGAGCCTTTCTTCCAGAGCTTTGTGGTCCATCATGCCTATGAGTGCTATTATTCTTGGACTATGGATGATGTATTCCATCGGCATGACTGCTTCCATACCATAGACCAACTAGAATGGTGTCTGTCCCATCAATTTCTTTCATGTTGTCCTATATGCCCATAACATACCGAGTACATGGACGTCCTAGTCATCCCGTTGCGCATTACATACTTTGGTCATTGTAGTCTCAAGTATTTTATTGAATGCTTCTACTGTTCCATTGGCTTGTGGGTGGTACAGTGTAATTTTCTGGTGATAGACCTAGAACTCTTCTATGAGAGCACTGATGGCTTGATTCGAGAAATGTGTCTTGCAAACGCTCACTAAGATTTTGTGACATCCAAATCGTGTCAACAAATTTTTGAACAAAAACTTTGCAGTCGTAGTGGCTGTGTAGTGCTTGACCAGTTGTGCTTCCGCCCATCTTGTTAGGGACTCCATCACGGTGATGATGTAGCGCACACGTGTCTTTCCCTGAGGTTTGATTGGGCCCACAAATTCGATTGCACACTTCTCAAATGCCTATAGTGTTATTTGGGGATTTAGTGGCATCTCGTCCCTTGGTGATGGTTTCCCTGTCCTTTGATATATATCGCAGGCCTTACAGTGCACTTTTGAATCCTGGTGCAGGGTCGGCCACCATAGCCTTGAGAAAAGAATCTTTCGTGTGGTTGTGCATCTTGCATAGTGTCCTCCTATAGCACTCCCATATGCTTCCATGATGATCTGACCTTGTTCAAATTCAGGTACGTATCTTCACAATATCTCATTGTTGCCCATCTTATAGAGGTTCCCCGCAATCACAGAAATGTTCGCCACGTGCACCACCAATTTCTTCTTCTTTCGGATTGAGTACTCGTTCGGTGCAGTCCCTATTGTTAGAAAATGGATTATATCTGTGAAGTTTCCATTTGTAACACCTACTGCAAAGAGCTGTGCATCAGGTAGTCCCTCCTCCCAATTTGTTAGTTCCCTGCCCGTCGCAATTCGTGATAAGTGGTCTAGTCCTACATTCAATCATCCCACCTTGACTATGACCTCAAAATCATATTCCTGAAAGAGTAAAAGCCATCTGCATATTCACCCCCCCAACGTAGGCTTTTTCACCAGGTATTTTAATGTGGAATGGTTAGTATACATCTTGAGATGTCCTCTCAGTAAATATTGTCAATATTTTTGGAGTGCATACACCATTGCCAACCCTTCACGTTCAATGATGGAGTAGTTATTTTCTGGTTTGGACAGTCTTCGACTCACAAACACAATCGGGTGATCCACACCCTTCGCGCCCTCTTATGTGAGTACAACTCCCCACACTATACACAACATATCAGCATGTACATGAAATTCCACGTCCCATTTCGGAAAGACCAAGATTGGCATGGAGGCCAGTTTCCCCTTTAAGACATCCAAACTCTTCATGCAATCATTATTCGAGCAATATGTAACATATTTTTTCAATAGATTTTCCATTGATGTGGTTATTCGGGCATAACTTTTGATAAACTTCATATAGTATCTAGTTTGTCCCAAGGTAGCTCGCAGTTGTTTAACACTTTGTGGTGCTTCAAAATTGAGGATAACGACAATCTTCACAGTGTCCACCATCAGCCCTTGTTTGCAGACCACATGTCCCAACAGCTTTCCAAAGGGAATGAGGAATGTGAATTTCTTCAAGTTTTGTGCAATCTGGTGTCGGCAGCAAGTATCTAGCATCAAATGTAAGCTTTCTATGTGGTGCTTAACTAATCCAAAAATAGTCCAATCATCCAGATAGACTTCCAAAACTTTGTGGATGTATTCTTTGAATGCAACTACCACGATGCATGAAAATATAGCTAGGGAATTCTTTAGTCTAAATGACATTATGGTGTATTGAAAGCATCCCCATTCTGTTGCGAAGGTCATATTGCTCCTATCTTTTGGCGTGATCTTGATCTGGTGGTATCCGTGAACAAGTATGCTTCCTAGCCGCCAACATTCTCTAATACTTCATCTGTGAATGGTGTTGAGAATGGTTCATATATACAGGCATTGTTCAACTTCCTGAGGTCTACGTATAATCTTATTTCACCTTTCTGCTTTTTCTCCTCTACCACCATAAGACTCACCCAGTCGGATTCTTCCACTGGTTCAATAATTTCGGCTATGAGCATTTTGTCTAATTCATCGTAAACCTTTTCTTTATACTTTGGATTGAAGCGGTAAGGTCGCTCCTTAACTGGCTTCATGTTAGGTTTCAGGGTGATCCTCATCATCCCTAAATCACCCACGATCCCTTTTAAGTCTGTAATTTTGGTTAGGAACAAGTATTAGTATCCGCAGAGTAACTCAACAACCTTATCGACTGTGGCATTGTCCTACTAGTTCGCAAGAATTGTGTATTTTGGTTCTGCCTCCTTTCCAATGTTGACCTGCTTCGTCTTTAGTGGTGCAGTGATGTCAGTGTTTTCAAGAGATGGTCCGCAAACTTCATGAGAGCCTTCTATTTCTGAAATGTTAATGTTCTATGGGTCCTCATCATCTTCCTCAACATTCACGCAATAACACTCCAGTGCGCTACTTAACTGCATCGGCCATTATGGCTGAAGTACTAGCATTGGCTCCTGTGGTATTTTAAAGATAGCGACTTTCACTCCTTGTAGCGCATCACCCATAGTATCTGACCAATGATCTTCAAATGTGAACGTTAACAAGAATCCCTTGCGCGACACATCCCATTCGCCCGTACCATGGCAAAGCTCTGTCTCTGTATACCGATTCATGGGTATGACATCCATGGTATGGTAGAATAGGTGCACCATTCAGGCTGTGTCTCTTCACCATAGTCCTTGGTCCATTTTGCGAGGTGTGTGCATGGATCATCTCGTCCATCATATTTGTCTACATCGTCTTTGGGGTTTTCAAAACCATAAGTGCATCATCCTTCGGCATCCATGCTAGTCTGAAAAAGTGCCTTGATGCATACCCCACCATCATGCGGGTGTTATGCGAAATGCCCACTTCAACGCATCGAACTGTTGCTGCTCTGGTACTGAATTTTCGAATTTTCTCATAAATTAATCCACCGCTGACAATCCGTCATATGTCAGTAGTTCCCTTGCCTCTGTTTTTACGCAACACAATGATCTGATCATCATGTTGCAGTTCAACATTGTTACTTTGTGAAGTCGATTCTGCCATCGCTTTATCTCTTCGTCTGAATCTGAAGTGTAGGAGATTTCGTGCTCCCATGAAATCCTTCCATCTATAGTCAGATTTACCCAATCCTCTCCTTATGTAGTTATCTTTTAGATACAGTTGAGATCGTCATCACTATCTCCATCGCACACTGGTTCAGTGTATCGCTCTCCATCGGCTGGGTCCAGTGGTACTACTACGCATAGTGACGTTTTCTCGAAGGTTAGTTTGCACTTATTTAGATTTATAAGTCCATTCATATATAACAAGTATGAGAGAGACCACCAGTAATGTCAATGGTTCTCAAAGTACCCAGTACAATCCATGAGATGTGAACGAATGAGTTGATGTCGAACATTTCACGGAATCCTTCGATCGAAAGTCAATGATGTAAACTGACGTCAAAGGCGAGAAACCTGCCATTGATGCATGCAGACTTCAAGGTACTGACGATTTCTAAGTCATCTCTCTAGATAATGTGCTGATGTCGATAGAAAGCGACCTGTTGTAGGCAAGCCCACAACACGAAATCATTTGTTCAAGTTGAAGAAATGTTGCTGTAAAGACTGACTCAGGGATGGTCAAATGGATGATAGGTATTTTGCAGATGAAAGTTTTGTTTGCAGACCTCTTGAACACATAACGACACGACAGATGGTTTGGTGACAAACGACTCAAAGTTAATCCACGGAACCCGGCTAAAGACTTTCAAAGTGGTTTGATCAACTGTGAGGTAAAAGATTTCCCAACCCAGGTGAATGAAAAGTGTCGTGTTCAAGAGTGGTAATAAAGTTTCTTCTGAGACAAAAGATAACAAACAGGCTCATTCTTCTCTCTTTTCCCCCACCATTTCTGGCAAGTACCTCTTTATTTTTAACAAGCTTGAGGAGGATAACATATGCTTGATTATAAGCTCATCCTTCGGATGAGTCCAACCTAGTTTTGATTCGAACCCTAGGAAGGAGTGGTTCATTCCTGTTTGTAATTGAACAGGTCCTTTACTGTGAAATGTTTAACGAGTCCAGTATAGGAGAAACTCGGCGTTTTTCAATTTTAGAGAGTCTGAAAAACTTAAGAAGACTCCAAGTTGAACTTTTTCGTAGATTTGTGTCCCTCAAGCCCGAAAAAGTATAAAATAATACCTGGGGGAACCGCTTGATCTTGCGACCAAGGAGTACTTTCATAATTAGTGCCACTGACCTGAAAAGTAAAAAGCGATCAAGGACACGTCGTTTTATTTCCAGTATCGAGTTTGAAACGACAAAAACCCGGCAATCTTTTCCTGATTTTACGGTCAGAAAAGAGCTATAAGGGGACCGTCTTTTAATTTCGTTTTAACGAGTGTAAAAGAAACGCTCGACAATCTTTTCATATTTTAGGAGTCAGAAAAGGGCTTAAAAGATGACTCTGATATTTTGGTTCGTGAAAAATGACAATTTTCCCTCTAAATCCCTTTGTCCTGCACAAAAACGACACATTACTCATACCTGTTTAAGATAGGCAAAAATGCATTGAAAAATATCCTTCCATGGTGAAAAATGAACAAACCTAGCATTCATTCATCCAAAAACAAACTATAAAAAGACTTTTTACCATGTCATTTTTACCATTTTACTGTTGAGGTTGAAAAAAGGGCTTTTGGCAAGAAACTTCCCGTGGTCGCTGCGGAGAATCCGACCATC
The DNA here is from genome assembly GCA_031772625.1 of Pinus tabuliformis. NCBI lineage: Eukaryota > Viridiplantae > Streptophyta > Pinopsida > Pinales > Pinaceae > Pinus > Pinus tabuliformis. Next base: position 326,837,581 of record CM062804.1, on the reverse strand, counting down.
AGAATCGAACGCCGTCTCTTCCAGGTATTTCACAACATCCTCCTCTTCAATTTCATCCGATTAAAAGTTTGTTTTAGGTTTTAGTTTTGATTTTTGGGGGGTTTTGGGTTTTAAAATCCGCTTTGCGGGGTACGCAGGTGCCCTAAGGGTGACCTGCGTCCCCCGACTTTTTCCCACACAGGAAAAAGGTCGGGGTATGCAGCCCACCTTCAGGCCAGCTGCGTCCCGACGCTCTGTGTCCTAAACGCGGGGTGCGTCCCCCGCGAAAGGCGGAATTTGAAACCCCAAACTCCACAAACAACCATTTTAATTTTCCCAAATCAATTCTAATCTTCATTTCTTGGTGTGTAGGGCACTCACCATGTTGGATTGGAGAGAAAGAGAGCACGAGGACGTTGATTTAGCCGCAATTAATCATCAACCTTATATTGATGCCCTAAAAGCATGTGGATTATATAAATACTGGGCCATACCTAGCATGAGGGCTCAGGTGAGATTCTTGGAGTGGCTGGTTGAGAGATGGAACATTCATGAGCAATGCTTTTACATCGGAGGGCACCAGCTCAAGATAGAGCCTTTTGACATATACTTTCTCACTGGCTTTCCAAATAGGGGTGAGCAACTCAATCTAGCCGGGACTAGGCCGGGTGGCCAATCCCTTGCTAGTCTCCGGGCAGATTGGTGCATACCCAATCAACATCATGCGAAAGGCGTAGAAATCAAACACATCTCTTTGCGTGAACTCAAGGTTATAGCTTTCACGGTTACCAGAATTTGCGGTGCAGCCGCTTTACATATTGCCACCGGGTCCCAAATGCGGATGGCAATTGACTGTTTCCAAGGCACCATTTTCAACTGGTGTGATGTTGTGTCGGCCAATATGAAGGGCCAACTGACTAGGGCAAAGAACGGACAATTGAAGACCTTCGGATATGGGCCTCTAGTTGTGAGCTTTGCCTTAGAGAGAGTTCTGATGCTGATCCCTCAGCAACTCACTGTTGATATCTTGGGTCCTCGGGAGCCAAAGCTGATACGATGGGTTACGGTGATGGCCCGGCATCCTGACGAGGGCACGGCGGTTGTTCGATTCCCTGATAGTTATTTTCACTGGTTAGAGGACCAGGTTTTTTCGATCCAGGACTTTCCGTATGCTGGAGTAGATTTTCGAGGTGATCCGGACATGGTTCTTCCACAGGGAGAACAATGGGACGACAGAGGTACTTTATTTTTCACAAGTTTTCAAATTATATATTTTTTTGTTTTTTATATATATATCGTCTTAAAACTGATAGTAAAAATTTTCAAAATGCAGATGTTGGTCCACAGCGCCCAGCCAACCTCCGGCCTTTTGAGAGGAGACATCCAGTTGCACCGGTACCGGCTCCACAGGACGCGGCTGCAGAGTCACTAGCTGAGTTGGAGCAGGATCTAGAGTGCCTGACGGTGGATATACCTGAGACTACCATAGATGATATTCCTATCAAACTTCAGCGCTACGTAGTCGCAGTCCCTGGGCCGTTTAGGAGATTCTTGTGTAAGGTAGCCCGTGCAGTGGTGTCGTATAGGGAGCACCACCAGTGATTGGATGGTCATTTTGTAGACACATGTGACATTTTTGACTTTTTGTACTTATCATTTTGCCGATCATAAGGTGTTTTTCAACCTATGATCGAAGACGATGTATATTTTTTGACACACTCCTATCTATATATATATCACTATTACCTGCTTATCTTGTTTAACATATGTGATGAAATGTTTTTAAATTTACTTGCATGATTATTGTAAACGTCTGTCCAACATTCGAGAAGCAATTGCATCTGCTAATGTATTTAAAGACCTTGGAATATGCTAATATTCAATGTAATCAAATTCACGTTCCAAGAGACGCACTCTCAAAAACAACCTTAATAACACAGGATTTCTAATGGCATATAGTCTATTAAGCTGTAATACAACAAGTTCAGAATCTAACCTCACTATCAAACGTCGAATTCCAAATGAAATAGATTCAGATAATAATTCAACCACTGCACTGTATTCTGCAATGTTGTTCGTTGTTTGACCGAGGCTTACCCCATGCATAGAAACTAACTCGTCAGAGGGCGAATAGATAACCCAAGCTGCGGAAGAGATATTCCGTGTACTACGACAAGCACCATCAGCAAATCCGATGTATGTTTGGAGAGGCGTCGACATCTGCAATATCAAGAGTAAAACCAAGATAAGCCAGAATAACGACGAAAAACACACTCTCTAAGCTAAGCACACTGACTAAACTAACAAACATACTAGCTAGAAAGAAAACCTAACCTAACTAAAAATTCTCCATACCCACCATTTAAGCATAATACCTCTTTAGGTAAAGTCCATTTCTGGGTTTACCCAAAGAGTCCCCATCAAAATCTACCAGCTCATAAGCCCCTTTTGCTAGCTTTCGCTTTACAATGTAGGGTCCATGCCACATAGGAACGAATTTTCCAGCACCTAGCTTATCGTTAGCTTGATCATATAATAGCACTAGGTCTCCCTCCGAAAAACTTCGAGGGGTCACATTTCTATCATACTGAGCTTTCATTCGGTTCGCGTGAGTCTCGATTGCCAATGCAGCGTCACGTCGAGTCTCATCTAATTTAGCTAAGTATAATAAACGCTTCTCCTCTTCGGAAGTAGCTGGAAGTAATTCGACAGCCATTTGAAGTGATGGGATTTCGCATTCAATGGGTAACACAGCTTCCAAGCCATAAACTAGCTGGAAAGGAGTGAACCCTGTTGAGGTTTTCACTGAGGTTCGGTATGCCCATAGCGCTGAAAATAACATGTTATGCCAATTCGACCGATGAATACCAATGGTTCGTCGGATCATGATAACCAGAACTTTGTTGATAGACTCAACCAAACCGTTGGCTTGCGGATAATAAGGAGTAGAGCTATCGTGGCGCAAACCAAGCTGGCTTGTAAGCTCAGTCATCATGATGTTTCGAAAATGGCTCCCATGGTCAGTGATGATTGCTTGTGGGACACCAAACCTAGTTATAATATGATTGAATATGAAAACTGCAGCTGTTTTGCCGCTTGCGTCGAATGTAGGCATCGCCTCGGCCCATTTAGTAAAATAATCAACCGCGAGGATGATATACGCATGCCCCCCGGCCGAGTGAGGGTTACAAGTAATAAAATCGATACCCAATTTGGCGAATGGACCAACGGCAATTATAGGGTGGAGAGGAGCAGGTGGTGCGCGCATCTTGCGATCAAACACTTGACAGTTGTGGCACTTCCGGACTGCAATGATACAATCTTTAAACATAGATGGCCAGAAATAGCCAGCGCGCAACACCTTCTGAGCTGTGGCATACCCAGACATATGACCGCCACATGCTCCAGAGTGACAATCATTCAAAACCCTCTCAGCCTCTTCGTGAGTTAAACAACGTCGAAAAACTAAGTCTGCCCCCCGGCGATAAAGTGTATCTCCAATAATTTTGTATTGCTGGGATTGAAACCGAATTTTTCGACGTTCCGACTTTGAAGCTTCAGGCCGAAAGGTTTGGGTTTGGAGATAGATGATTATATCCCCGTACCACGGATCTAAGGTACTGATAAGAAACAAAGATTCGTCCGCAATGGACTCCTCTGCCACAGTTTCTGTGTCAGCACGCGGGAAATCACACATCAATTCCGCAAAAACTAAGGATTTCTTAGACTTGGACTTCTCAAACTCCAAGTCGAACTCTTGCAGGATAACGATCCATTTAGAGTACTTGCCCCCTAGCAGTTGTTTTGTCAAAATATAAATCATAGGGTTGCAATCCGAAATGACTGTAGTTTTACGGAGAAGAATGTAGTGACGAAAACGCTGGACAGCTTGAACGGCTGCCAGGGCCAATTTCTCCACATGCGAATATTTTAGCTCAGTGGGGTTTAATGTCCTACTAAGATAATATATCACATGTTCCGCTCCGAATTCATCTTCTTGAACTAACACCATTCCAATGGTGGAATGCGAAGCTGCGAGGTATAAGAAGTAGTCCTGGTTGTAGTTGGGAGGATGCAACAACGGTGCATGGGTCAACGCGTGTTTAAGTGCATCAAAAGATTGTTGGGCAATCTCATCCCAAAAGAATTGAGCGTTCTGTTTCAACAACCGTGTAAAACCTTTAGTGACCTCGGCGTAGTTTGGAATGAATCGGCGTAAAAAGTTCGCTTTCCCTTGCAAACTTTGGAGTTGGCGCAAACTCGAAGGAGGAGGCAATTTGATGATAGCTTCGACCTTCGAGGGATCGACGCGAATGCCGGCTTTTGAAACAACAAATCCCAGCAATCGACCCGTCTCTATACAGAAAACACACTTGTGGGGATTCAACCGAATTCGATAATGCCTACACCTCATAAAGATTGCTCGTAAGTGGACAAGGTGATCAGCTCGATGTAAAGAATGAGCAGGCAAATCATCGAGGTACGGTTGCACAATGTGCTTGATGTCATGAAATGCATAAGACATTGCCCGTTGAAAAGTGGCCCCGGCATTCTTAAGTCCAAAAGGTAATTTGCAATAAGCAAATGTCCCCCATGGACAAATGAATGCCGTTTTTGGTTGGTCGGCAGGTAGAATATTGATTTGATTATAGCCCGAAAAACCATCCATGAAGGAAAACATTTCACTTCCGGCACAATCATCAATAATTTGATCGATATAAGGCGTAGGATAGTTGTCTTTTGGACAAGCTCGATTTATATCCCTATAGTCGATACAGATTCTTATTGTTCCTTGTTTCTTGTTGACCGGAACAATATTCGATACCCAATCCGTTAACGGGATTGGATAAATGAAACCTGCTTTCAACAGCTTCTCGACTTCTGCTTTAATCGCAGCCGCTTTCTGAGGGTGAATCTGACGCAACCGTTGCCGGACGGGTTTAGCATCCGGGTAGGTCTTTATTTCATGAACAACAATGGCAGGGTCGATTCCCGGCATTTCCTCGTAAGACCAGGCAAACACATCGCGGAATTCTTGGAATAGGGCCTTGTAAGTTTGGATTTCATCTTCTGTACATGAGGCACCTATATGAATGTTCTCCTCAATTCCGGGCTTCACTGAAATATCAATGGGAATAGTACGAGAAATATTCCCTAAATTCAACTCTGAATCAGAATGTTTCGTTGGATTCTGAGCGTCTTTGACATATTCAGCGGTAAAGATAGATGAAAAATCATTTTCAAAAGCATCATCCTTAGGTAAAAACGAAGATCTGTGATGGAGATCTTCCCATGGTAGATCGTCTACACTTAGGATTTCGCGAAGTTGTTCGTCAGATGACACGACTTCGGGAAACGCTATCCGTTCTAAGGTTGAGGTGAAAAGTGATTCTTCACTGACCACATTCATTTGGTCGAGCTCGGTTGAACGCGAGTCGGTAAAAGACATGACAGCTTCATAAGCAATTTCATATGGACTCAAAGGCATAGCATCACCGAATGAGTCTATCTCAGATTCAGATGGGACGATCCAAGGATCATCATAAATAATGTTTTCTGATGTAATCATATGAATTGATGCAAATGAAGGGTCTGCGTTGATTGGAGGGAAAGGAAAAGTTCCCAGTAAACCGAAATCTTTAACTAAACCTACGCCAACGTCCCTATAAGGGATTGTCGTCTTACCGACATGCTGGATACTCTCTGAAGAGGCTGGGTCGGATGAAAAGTATGTCAGCTGATCAATGGTCATGATCTTACCGTTATATGGAAACTTTATTACTCTGAAGACCGATGAAACGACTGCTGTCATAGCATATGACCAACTTCGACCCAAAAGAAGGTTGTAGTCTAGAGGGGCATCAACCACCTCCACATCCAGACTAACGGTTTTACCTTCTACCCCTATAGGCAATTCCTGTAGAATACCAAACGGACGGAACCCACGGCCATCAAAGGCCTTAAGGATGGTCGGGGATTGGTTCAACGAAGGAGAACCAAGCGATCTCCAACATTGAATCGACATAATACACGTAGAAGCTCCCTCATCAATCACAGTCCGATGAATAGGCCTGTTTTTTACTATCACTGGAATTTGGAAAGCCATTTGATGGGGTAGACGCGGTGTACTATTTTCTAGATCGAAGATTATCAGGTTCGGGTCCTGAACATCAACAGCTCCGATAGCCGACAAAAGTAATTTTCGTTGTGCTGGGCATGATTGCAGCACTTCTAAAGCCGACATTGCTGAGGGTGAAACAGCTAAGTCCTCAACAATGTTGTAATTCTGGGCCGCTCTCGCATGTGGATTGAAAGCAGACCTTCGAAGTACACCCTTGGCGGGCGGTTTGATTACTAAGTCCGGGTTAGGTTTTTCGATCTGTAGTGGATCGGAACCAGGAGCTGAGGTTGATGGGATAGAATGAGAAGATTCTGCTTCCTTACCATCAACAGGATTCTTACTACCATAATCTTGCGATCGAGTCGCAATCCTCACATGAGACATCATCAAAATGGGTTCTTCACTGGCAGTCGAGGAAGAACCTATCATCTTACTCTCCTGCTTTGGAAATGGATCTTTTAACACAGCAGGAGTGGGAGAACCTTTGACTATTTTCACAACCTCGGCCCGATGAGGGCAATCTCTTGTAAAATGATCCTCTTCACAAATAAGACAAGGATATCGAGGTTTGCGCTTTTCGTCATTGGTTTCCGACTTTTCCGTTTTCTCCTTTGGAGCCTTGTCTGCTTTAGCCTTCTTCTTTCCTTTCTTCTTTCCACCATTTTTTGATTTGGCCGTAGATGACTCTACAGCGTGAATATCGGCGGAAAGTTCAGGAGAAGACTCTCCTGTCGGGGAATCGGGCAAAGTGATTATAGGAGTAGTTGAAGCCTTGGAAGACTTCTTCTTGCTCTTTGTATTCACGATACCAATCATACCATCAGCGGCATGAGATCCCGAAGGAGCAGCAGCGATTTGATTCGATTTTGGAAGATCTGGAATCTTCTCGTGTAACGTACCCGACTGAGTATAAACTAAGTCAAGGTATTGCGCCTGAGCAATGACTTGCTCCTCAGTAACTACTCCGGCCTTAGCTACATCTTCAGTAATCTTCGGTAATAATGATTTAACAAACCATTCAGCTAAGATTTGGTCCGGGATAAAAACTTTCACTAGCCTTCTTCGACGTCTCCACTCATGAATGTGATCAGAAATATACGTGGACGTCGATTGTTTTAGTGAAGTTAATAACTCCGTGCCGTTATCGTATCTGACCGGCAACTGAAAGTGAGTTAAGAACGAGGTAGCTAACTGGCTGAAATTGTAAAAAGAGGCCCGTGGTAACTCAATGTACCACTTGGCCGCGAGACCAATGAGTGTACGCTGGAAAAGACGTAAGCGGATCGAATCATCCGAGATAGAATTTGAAGCACACCAGAGGTGGTAAGTCATCACATGATTGGACGGATCCTCTCCAGACTTACCTTCGAACTTGGGTATATCACTGGGCAACTTATTTGGCATTGGCGGCCAGAACGGAAGATATTGAATTGGATCGTTCGTTAGGCGCGTCAAGTCTGGTAAATCCAAAGTTGCGATAAACGGTAACTGCCGGTTAGGATCTCTAAAACTCTGGGTCACAAGACCAGTCCCAGGAGGAGGATATCCAGGATAACTAGGAACAGGAGTCGCATTAGGGATATTATATCCTCCTGGAAAACCAGGATTAACCGGACCGTACTGGGGTTGTTGAGGTTGTTGATAAGTGTACCCAGGATACGGTTGATACTGGTAAACCGGCTGTTGGACAGCTTGCCCATGTTGGTACTGTCCCTGGTACGGTTGTTGAACAAATTGAGGTTGAGTAGTGACAACCGTACTTATACCAGGCTGACCTGTAGGCATCTGGACCGTGGTTTGAATCGTAGATCCAGACAACGGTAAAGATGTCTGAGGAGTGGTTACAGAGACAGTAGAAAACGGAGCCGTCGATACTCCAGAAGTAAGTGTGGTAGATGTAGCGGTAGTTGCAGCAGCCGTTTGAGATGGAGTACTAGGTGCAATTGGCGGCTGAGTAACTACCGAAGTTACAGAAGTTTGAACATTTGACTGGACAGGTTGCGGTTGCTGGGGTGGACCAGAAACTACGGGTTGTCCAGCTTGAGGTACCAACTGTATACTTGGCTGCAACACCTGTTGACCCTGTGATGGATCCCACACTAACATTCCGGGGTATTGACCCGTAACAGGTTGAGGATACTGAGATCCATAACCGGATTGAGGATAGGATTGATAATTGTAAGGTGCAGTTCCCATACCTTGAACATATGACTGACCTTGAGGTGGTTGATAACCTTGACCCGAGTATTGACCTTGAGGTAAATACAGATACTGGGGTTGACCTTGACCTTGAGGTTGATACCCTTGAGGTTGATACCCTTGAGGTTGATACCCTTGGGGTTGATACCCTTGGGGTTGATACCCTTGAGGTTGCCATCCTTGAGGTAAATATTGATACTGAGGTTGACCCTGGGGTACATATTGAGGCTGGGGTTGACCTTGAGGCATGTATTGCACCATAGGTACATACTGACCTTGAGGTTGCCCCCCAGACATGATTTGTGTACCTTGAGGTTGCCCCCCAGGCGTTAACTGAGGTTGCCCCCCAGGCGGTAATTTGCCACCTTGAGGTTGGGAAATGGGAACTGAACCTGACATCATGTAAATGTCTCCTACACCCAATGGTATATTACCATTGTTTCCAGCTAATAACCCATGATCAATGGGTTGAGGAGATGCCCCCGCAAAGGTACCAGAAAGTGATTGATACCCAGTGGGAACAGAAGGACTGCGCTGTAAGAAAGATTCAGGAGCTTGAGTAAACACGGACGACTGACCAGACATATTTACAGGAGTATAAATACCTCCAGGTGGAAAGGGAGTACGAGGTGTAGAAAAACCTACCCCTGAGTTGTCTAAATAATTGGTTAACGAAAGGTACCAAGTAGTACTTCTAGGAGGACTGTAAAAGATAGATTCACGCTCCCTGAGATCAATAGTAAGTTGATCTTCAAGGTTAGAGACGCCTATTTCTTCCTCTGGAGCAAGTTCTTCGATAGCAATCAGACCAGTAGGAAGATTTTCGGTGATAACTCGTTCTACTCTTGGTGAATCCGGAACACTAGAAGTCGGAGTAACAGGTTCAGATATTTCAGGTTCTTCGCCTGTATCACTAGCAGACGAAAAACTACCAACAAGCTCAAAAACTGTAACAGCTTCAGGATTATAACCTGTCTCTAGGCCTTGGTAATCTGAATGGACTACCAAGGAAGATTCTCCTTCTTCAGGTGAACCTACTCTACTGCCACTAGGAGGAGTTACAAGGACCTTCAAACCCTCTAGATTACTGGGGTCGTCTCGAGGAGGTAAACCCCTAAGTCTACGGGATCTTCTCAACAATTCGGCCACAGAAACAACTTCAGGAGACTGGCCCCGAAGTCTACGGGACTGTCTCGGTAATTCCGCCACAGTTAAAAACTTTTAACTACTACACACGAAAACAAAGTAAAATCTCAAATCAAACCACCTAAAGTCTCTAAAGAACCAAACAAATTTGAATCACACGCCTAAAGAATCTAGGGCGTCAAACCAAGCACAAACAGTAGCCTTCCAGACCAAAAACGCTAGTTGGAGATGAAACCCAACATCGTCGGATTCAGTACAGAAGTGGCGGGTGGAACAGTTACCCCGGCAACCTGCTTAATGAATAGACCGGCACAAGTTCCTCCACTTTAACCGTCTCGAGTGAAGTGAACCCCCGGAAAATCCAAGTGAGTCTAGCCGACGTCTGCTCCAGGTACAGTGGGATCTTCCCTCCACCGTCACCTCGGTAGAATCCTAAAGATAATGGTCACTAAGGTTACCAACCGCAACAAATGCACCTGGGGGAACAGTCTACACTCCGACAGCACGCAAGGGCAGAGTATCAAGCTCAATCCCCTTGCCGATTCCTTGACAATAATCCAAGGTTTACCGACAAGTGACCCCTGGCTCCTCGACAATGGTTAATCCGAGGTTTTCCATTTGTAATACGTGCGTATCTGGTGTCGTTCCCAATGAGGGGGGATTGATCCCCTCACTGGTTCGGACACGAGCTCGTGCTTCTCCTTTAAGAGGAGCTTTCCCAGAGTACAAATGAGACAATTGGATTTATTCTATCACAAGATAAGCTACTTGTTTGGTTTTGTTGTCTTGGAGAGTTAATTACTCTCCTACTCCAAGACACTAGCCTGATCTAAATTGGTGTTTCAGAGCCCTAGTAAATAAAAGTTACTACGTCGATTTTACTTTAAGCGTTAATTTTATGGTTTTTCTTAAAGACAAAAGGTAGCGGAAGTGAAACCAATGGTGTGTAGACTCGACTCAAACCACTACAAAGATGCACCTAAGATGATTTACGCTACTTTTCTCTTTCAATGAAATTCCTAACTAAGAAAGTTGAGAAATGCAAATTTTATAGAAAACAACTTTCTAGTAAAGACAATCAAAGAAACAATTCTCTTTATCTTTTCAAGCATACAAACATGACCACTCCTTACGTGCACGAAAAACTCTTTTTCTTTCAAAACTCTTCAAAGCTACTTGAAACAAAACTTTTCAAAGGAGATGTTTTTGTATTTTCTCTTATTTAATAAAGCATATAAATCTATTTTAACGAAAATCAATCTCAAAAGCTATAAAATCTATGAAAACTTGACTCACAAGCAAATTAAAAAGAAATTTATTCTAAGAAAACCTAACGAGGCAAAAGCCTACAAAGATGATTCTAGGTTGTTTTACTTGACCAAAATCAAGTCAAGGACCAGCTAATGCAGAATCAAAAGACCAGTCAAAACAAAACTCAAATCTTTTTGTTCTTTTTGTAAAATGGAATTCAATACTCAATCAACAAGTACTTCGAAATTTGCCAAAGAGACCACTCAAAGGTAAGTTGCTCTCACAGGTAGACTTTATGACAGGTCTGACTTCTAAGAAGGCTGACAAAACCAGAGAGATCTAAGGCTTGACAACTTCTACCGCCAAAGTCACTACAAGACCTACTCAAAAATCAAACCCTAGGGCTTAAACTTCTATGAAATCCACTAAAACACTCAATGCTATCGAAACAAGTTCAGGTGAAGATCTTTGACAAGAGACTAATGGATCTGGGCTGTAAAAACTAAGAAAAAACAAAATCTAAGAGAAAAAATGCAAAAAATGGAATTTTCTTAAATTTTAGCAGGGGACGCAGGCAACCAGTTAAGACAGGTGGGAGCCCGCTCTGTGCACACAGCAATAGTGCGTACAGGGACGCACTGTGCAATACTCAGAGGGTGTGTCCTACTGGAAAAAACAAGAAAAACTAAATTGAATCTAACCCTAAGCTAACCCACCCAAAAACAAAGTCACAGAGCCAAAAACTAGACAATAAATGACTTTTCTCAGAGCAAAGTTGCATACAAAGGAAAATACTTTCACATCAATGGAGTCCCCAGCGGAGTCGCCAATTTGTCAGGCGGAAAGAGTCGATTGTGCGGACACAACCAACCTCCCTAGGAGCCTAAGACTCTCTAGTGACAAACAAGACAAACAAGAGCAATCCTTCTCTAAACATGCATTTACTATATAAGAAATCAAGTGTTTAGATCCTACCTGTAGTCCAACGCTGTTGTAGCAGTCCAGCTCCGCTGATCCGGATGAGCTCCTCCTTCACTTTGAAACCTGCATCCACTAACAATCAAACGATTAAATAGCACTTGATAATCTCATAGAATAAAACATATTTAACACATAGACCAAGGAGTACATGAAACAACTCATAAATAACAAGTTATTGAGAAGAATGGACTCATTTGCATTAATAGGAAACAAAAGGAACAATTACAACCTGAGCCTTGGTGTTGTGCAAGTCCCTCCCAGGGTCCATCAAGAGTTCTCCTTTACTTTGACAAAACTCACCCACCTCCAAATAGAACAAGCAAAGATGGCAATCTCTCCTCACAAGCTTCTAAATGGAGTCCTAATTCCTGCAGCATCTACCCTTAGAAATGTTTAGCTTCCAACCTCCCCTCCTTCTGGCCCAATGCCTGTATTTATAGTGATCTAGAGGAAGTTATTCAGGTCCACCATCAATGGGATAATCCCCTCTTTGGATGGGATAGCTCCCTTATTGATGGGATAAGTTCCTCTTTGGTAGGGGTACATGAACCATCTGGAGGCGCTCAATACACGTCGAACAACCTGCTAGAATGCTCTAGAAATGACCACAAGTAACTTTTTAAAGATGAAACTTGTGTATTTTGACCTTTACAGGGGGACGCACCTGCCCCTTTACATACAGAGCCTACAAGGACGCAGCTTTTGTGAACATTAGGTGCGTACCCGCAGGTAAGGTTGAGAGAACCTGCGTACCCAGAGATAAATACATTTATAAAGACTTTCTCTCTTTTTGGAGTTTGACATGGAGAGCAGAGGCATAAGACTTGCCTAAGAGGGTAGTATGACTGTTGATAGAGTCATCCTAACTGTAAATAGTCATGGTGACATTTTTTAGTGTAACAGGTATTTTAAAGATAGCGACTTTCACTCCTTGTAGCGCATCACCCATAGTATCTGACCAACGATCTTCAAATGTGAACGTTAACAAGAATCCCTTGCGCAACACATCCCATTCGCTCGTACCATGGCAGAGCTCTGTCTCTATATACCGATTCATGGGTATGACATCCATGGTATGGTAGAATAGGTGCACCATTCAGGCTGTGTCTCTTCACCATAGTCCTTGGTCCATTTTGCGAGGTGTGTGCATGGATCATCTCGTCCATCATATTTGTCTACATCGTCTTTGGGGTTTTCAAAACCATAAGTGCATCATCCTTCTCATCCATGCTAGTCTGAAAAAGTGCCTTGATGCATACCCCACCATCATGCGGGTGTTATGCGAAATGCCCACTTCAACGCATCGAACTGTTGCTGCTCTGGTACTGAATTTTCGAATTTTCTCATAAATTAATCCACCGCTGACAATCCGTCATATGTCAGTAGTTCCCTTGCCTCTGTTTTTACGCAACACAATGATCTGATCATCATGTTGCAGTTCAGCATTGTTACTTTGTGAAGTCGATTCTGCCATCACTTTATCTCTTCGTCTGAATTTGAAGTGTAGGAGATTTCGTGCTCCCATGAAATCCTTCCATCTGTAGTCAGATTTACCCAATCCTCTCCTTGTGTAGTTATCTTTTAGATACAGTTGAGATCGTCATCACTATCTTCGTCGCACACTGGTTTAGTGTATCACTCTCCATCGGCTGGGTCCAGTGGTACTACTACACATAGTGACGTTTTCTCGAAGGTTAGTTTGCGTTTATTTAGATTTATAAGTCCATTCATATCGGTAGCCCAGTTTATTCCTAGTAGTGCATAATAGGGATTGTTGTCATAAAAAATCTCTATCACTTCAATATCTGCTTGCACGCTCGTGCCTTCAATATCGATTGTCACTCCTTGCAATCTTCCCATGTGCAAAATATTATGTTGGTTTGCCATTCGTAACTGAATAGGGGACCACTACAATGTGGGTCTGCCCATGTGTTCCCATGTTTGCTTAGGTAGTACATTATTACCTAATCCCTTCCTATGTGCAATGCATGCTCCCAGTTTTCGGACCACGCGTGGTTCTCCTGACCCTGCACACCTAGTGATCAATTCCTGTAGCCCTTTGACTACCTTACTATCGCGCAATAGTTTCATGCACCTCTACAAAAAAGTAGTGAGCATGGAAGGATCCATCCCTCGTTCTAGTTGATCCTTGCTATCTGAAGTGGAGGCCTCCATGAAACTCTTCTTAGCTTCTATAAATGTCTCCTTTCTGCGTTCTAAATCAAACTTGGGTTCCTTTGTAGGAGCCTTTTGAACCCACGCGCTTTCTTCTTGCTGCTTCCCCTTATCATCTCCCATTGTCATAGTGCTTCTGAGCATCATGTTTAGAGTTGGGTCTTCCTCGCGTGGTTCAGACCTCATCATTTGTAAATTCTGGGTCGGAGGGGGTTGGAGTACCCCCTTTTCGCGCATCTTTTCTATCAGCAAAGGGAAATCTTCTGCGTCATGATCAAACTGACTATAGTACCAACATGATATCCTAGTTGGGTTCATAAAATCGTAGGCATAATGTCGTGGCCCTCCACAATTGTAGCAAATTATCTGACCGTGACCCCTTCCTGGTCCCATTCCACCTCGACCCCAACCACGCCCCTCAACCCAGTTCATGCAATCCCTGCATTTGGGTCGAGGGTTTGTGTTTTGCTCTGCACCCTGTAGGCAGGAGTCAGATCCATCATCAATTCATAGCTTTGGCAGGTGCATTCGTCATGGCCTACTGGTCTACAGAAATTACAAAATAACTGCTGGGACGTCTGCGTATACTTCTGCAATAGGTGACAACTATCTGTGGTATGTTGTCCTCCTACCTGCAAATCACGCACCATAATGCAGATGCCAAACTCGGCCCTGCCTATACCTCCCGTCTTAATGGAATTGGCCCTCCTCTTGCCAAGTAGTTCGCAAATACCGGACAGTGATCTTTGTCGTGGCCCTCACCTTTACATTTTATGCACCATACTTCCTCACACCACTCTCGCTGAGGTGCCCTATCCTGTTTCAAAATCTGCATTTCCAGACACAGATTTTGTAGTTGCACGTGGATCTATCGGACTCGCAATCCAGGGTCTTGTATAGGGTCTCATGCAACCTCATTGCCATCTGCAACACTTCGACCTGGATAGAAAGTTTTTGCTATGACAACATTGTCCTTAAGTGTGGAGTAAGTGAGGCCACAAACTTTGCACAATGCTACGCATCTGTTAACGCCATATTGGCTTCGCGGATCATACTCTTTAGCCTTTGGTCCAGATCCCAGGGGGTCCTGCCAGGGAGCATCGCGATCTCTTTAAACCTGATGATTGACTGTGTCTCTGATCTTGTCCTGCTAAATTTCCTGTTAAACGAATCTTCCTTAAGTGATAACTTCTGCATCTGAAGTCCATTTTCACCCATTCAAGTTGTGTTGGATTTAGAATGAAGGGGTCTCTACAATGAGACTATTTCTGAGAGCAGCCTGTGACTTTCATTTTCCTCTGATTATAAAGGATGTGTGCCATTTGGCACCTTTCACCTCTTATATGAAGTCTTTTAGACTTAGAGGTTTATCGAGGATCCATTTTTGGATCACACGTTCCCACTGAGAGAAATTTTTGTCTACAAAATACTGATATACTGATCTGAACAACAAATGAGAGTGACTCACCCTCTTCTTTCAGCCTCCCTACACTTGCCTTTGATAATGCCTCTAAACCAAAGTTTCTGACCACTTCACTTCTTGGATTTGCTGGTCTTCTTGGGAAGAATTATCTTCCTCCTTGCCTTTCTATAGAACTTTTGCTGAACTAGTCATAGAAGGTGGTTTTAACTTTTTTTCCTTGATCATTGATCCAAGGTGCCTCAAACAAAGGTGAAGTACATCACTTGTGCTTCAATGATTGCCTTGAGGTCCTTTGGGATAAGGAGAATGCCTTCAGCCTTTCTTCCCTCCTGTCCTCTTCTGGACTTAGCTATCTATATCTTTTCCCCTCACCTTTGCAAACTCAAACAACATTCAGTTTACAAACAAGCATACATCAATCAGAAAATCAGTCCTTGACTTCCTAACACCCTTTAGATAAGAAATCTCTGCTCTGTTAATCAAGCATTCTGATATAGCCTTCTTAAAGGTGTGGTTAATCAATCTTAAGCTCTGATACCACCTGATCTAAAAAAGGAGCTCTTAGTCTTCTTGTCTAACTTACAAGAACCTATCCCACTTCCAAAGCTTAAATATTCCCAAGTCTTCATGATTAACCAATGCAGAATTAATAATATGCTTGAAATTATAGGTGTATGCTTATATTTATTGTTGGTTGTTTATGTGCTTTAGAATCTGTTGTGTATGTTGATATGTAAATACATACAATAAATATTAATGCAGCAAGAAACAAAACACACAGAACAACAATTTAATTTGTAGTTCACCCAACACTCTTGGGCTATGTATCCTTGAGCTCTAGTCAACTTGACTAGGGGGTCTCGGATTATGGTAGTGGTTCTTTTACAAGTCTTTGACTCAACTCCATTGATTTACACAGAACATGATGGGCTTACTTTACCATCTCGTCCCTTGGCTTTTGAAGCTCTAGCTCATGGCTCTCACTCTTGGCTCTTGATTCTCGCTCTTTGCTCTGACTCTGGCTCTTGGCTCTTGGTTCCGGCTCTTAGCTCTGACTCTGGCTCTTGGCTCTGACTCTTGGCTCTGACTCTTCAGCTCTAGCTCTTTTTCTTTGCACTTTAACTTCATGTGACCCCAAAGGCTCCCTCAACTGCTCTGTGCAGTAGCTCTTCGGCTCTGCAACTGCTTTTAGCATCCCGCTTCTAGCTTCAGCTTGCTCTCAATTGAGCTCTCTACAGCTATCGCTCTCTGGCTCTCAGTCCATTCACTTGTTGTCCACCCTTTCACACTCTCGGGCTCTTGTCCATTCCTAATCCTGAGGAATCATGCTTGGGAAATTTGCCTCCAACCTCTGGTGGCTTCTCTTTGCCTCTGTTAGCTCCGCGGATATGGGATGTTATAGTGTGAGCTCTCGAGCTTTGCTATCTATCTAGCACTACCAGCTACTACATTTCTTTGAGTGTCTTTGTGTACCAGCACTGTCTTTCTTTTAGGCCTTTAGCTTTGGAGCTCTCTGCAACTTCTGCAGCTCAAACTCCACGGGCTCCCAAAACTATCGGCCTATCACCTTGCATGGCCCTTTGGAAGTAATGCGATGGGACATCTCTGATGCCATATTTCCATTGCACATTAGGACTTGCACTCCGATGAATATTTAAGGGCTTTATGCTAAAAAACATGTTTTTTTCCTAAGTCCCATTTAATAAGAAATTACCTCCTTTTCAAGGAAACTGGGCATCTTCCTTAAGAGATAACTTATGCATCTGAAGTCTATTTTTGCCCATTCAAGTTGCATTGGATTTAGAATGACTCTGCAATGAGACTATTTCTGAGAGTAGCCTATGAATTTCATTTTCTTCTTATTTACAAAGGATGTGTGCCATTTGGCACCTTTCACCTCTTATATGAAGTCTTTTAGACTTAGAGTTTCATCTAGGATCCATTTTTGGAACAACCAATACAACGAACTATGAATGCAAGGGTTAGGAGGCAGATTGGTAAGCCAATAATTCGAAACCAGTGGTCCTGAAAAGCCATGTTAACATTCGTGGATACAGGTCGAGATTGACCAAAACCTTGAGATATTTGCATCAAGGCAGGTCGCATCAAGGAAGTGGAGGTTGTGTGATGATCACAACACATTGGGCTCAAGATCATAGTAAGGGAACACCATCTCCACGCACAAAGCTCACAACACACGTTGACTCTAAGTTTATTAGTATGTGGCGTAAATTGTTTTATGCAAGGCTAAATGATTTATCATTGGAAGGCTGTAATGAAAAATAATTTTGATGTAGGGCGAGAGCCTTCCTCTAGTGGATGCCGAGAAACGATTTTGTATTCTTTAGA
Source organism: Pinus tabuliformis (assembly GCA_031772625.1). NCBI lineage: Eukaryota > Viridiplantae > Streptophyta > Pinopsida > Pinales > Pinaceae > Pinus > Pinus tabuliformis. The sequence goes on along the minus strand of CM062804.1, from coordinate 326,819,957 downwards.
TCCAAAAGGCCAAATAGTAGCTCCTTGCAAGTTGAATCTGTAGCCCAAGTCTCATTACTTTTCAATGGCCAGCTGTAAACTGAGATCTACAATTATTAGCAGGCTAAGGCCCAAAATTAATCTTGTATTGCAGTTGAGATCAAATTTTCAGAGATCTAATTTCACTGAGATCCAAATCGTGGGCAATCAAGAATAATACTAGGTAGACTAGCTAGTTCAATATTTGATACAGCCTACTGAAGGACCCGATCTGAGGAGGGTGTCAACACATCGTCGTGGGAAGGGGTGCTCAAAAGAGATTGTCCGTAGTGAGTTCAACAAATCGTTCAGCAACAAAAAAGACCATCTTGTCCTTGAAGCCACATTACAACTCTTTGGAAATATCTCAAGTCTTGTGATAATGGACCTAGTCAAATCGTAGTGCCTTGAAGGAAGTGAGTCTGAGGACCTGGTTTCATAGGAACCATGGTTTAAGCTACAAAACGAAGATGTTGGATCAAATCGGCATGAGTGAAAATACTAGACTACACACGACCACTGCAAGATCCTGAAGTCATCATCGTTGGGGCTAGTTATATAAGGATCATCCACTAATTGAAGGTATGCTAGGCATAGGGGCCATAATAAATTTGTAGCAGGCCCGTAGTAGGAGGGCTTTCCCCAAAAGACAAAGGTTGAAGTATTAGATCTAGAACCAAAAGAAGCTAACCCCTTTCTAGGTGCACAACACCCCACTTCAAGAGGAGACAAGATTGGCCGCTATGACCAAGTTGAGGGCGAACCTAGTGAGTGCTCGGTGGTAGAAATATAAGCATATTTAATTTTTGTTTTGTTTTGATTGGATATATAAGGAGGGTTATAAGGCTGGTTTATTAGCATAAATATATTAAATTCAATTAAAAAAAGACTGAGTTATTTGTTTTTGTAAAAAGGGGGTTGGAGATAATGAGGAATATATTTTTTTGCGATTAGTTAGAAGACATAAGGGTTTTTGGGTATTAAATAAATAAATAAATAAAAAATGAAGAAAGAATCATTTCTAAGTTTGTGGCTATAGTATTTTTGGGACAAATTTGTTCAAAATACTTGGGAAGGCCTGATCAACACAATATCTCTATAGTGTATTCTTACATAATTTCTTGCTTTCATATGGGAGAAGATGGATCATCTTGAAAATACCTTGGAAAACACTTAGAAACTTCCTGATGAACTAGTGAAAATATATGGTCTTTTACACAAGAATACCTCCTTAGACCAAAATGATAGTCAAAGAAGCAAACCATTCTCGACCCATGCCATTCTGCAGCAAAAGTTCCCATGGGAAGTGAAGGAAGGACAAGGAAGAGGGGTTAGGCTCTTCCCACTTGGATCTGAATTGCAACGAAAAAAGTCAGTCACACAACTTCATAATTTGGAGGAATTAGACAAATGTCTATCTAAGGCAAGGGAGCTAGAATGGAAGAAACTTAATTGGGCACTCAAGCCATCCATGTTTTCGTTGATACAACCCAAACTCGACGAGCATCCTTGTGAAGAATTCGGGCTCACAATTTCTTCTTGTCTCAACAGGATCATAGTTGTAACATCACCACTACTACCTTACAATAATGATATCATGAGGGAGATATTGCAATGAATAGTAGAATCCCTTCAAGGGTTAAACAACATCATGCCTCATACCTTTAAGAAGTGACGCAAAATCTTAGAACTCATGACAAAGTTCAGCTTTGGCACATTCATGTTGAATCTTCAATGTGAGGACTTGATATTTTAGGTGTTCTAGAACTTTTACACCATCATTACATCAACTCATCGAGATAGTATCAAAACAAGAAAGAAAAATATTATGCCCTTGCTCCTAGAAGGAGATTCCGACATCTCCAAGATAGTAAGATCCAACCTATTGGTCATTTGCAGGAAGGAAGTAATTGTATCATTAGTTGCCTATGATCTAATCGAGAAATTGGTCATACAAAAGATAAGATTGACAAGAACGATGTTGACTAAGAAGGAGCTTAAAGGGATTAATGGAGGAAGCAAGAACAAAGGTAGTAAAAGTTGCAACAAGAATGAACTAAGAAGGAGAGGACTATGATTTATCTCCAAGGGACCTCGCACACTTGACCATTCATGTCTAGGTGATAGGAAGGAGACAACAAGGAAAAAAGAAGAAGATATTTCTTCAGATCTTGCAGAGTCTACTATAGATGTGTCTATTAATTTTTAGGATGGTGAAAAGAAAGACAATGTTTTTCAGATAGACATCGAGGACAAGCCGATGATAATCAGCGAGCATGAAAAACTACATGGGGAAAGGAAGGAGGTAGCTCCTCCTCACGATGTGGTAGATTCTTGTGGAACCGAGTCCACATATATCTAGGAGGATATGCATAATGAGTACTAGAAATAAAGTGTAAGTAAGGGTCCACGAGTGCATCCATATTTGACAACTAGAGAGGATGGACAACATATTTCCCCCACAGGTGGAGAAGGCCAAGAAGAAGACATTTTAGGAGACTTAAGTGAGGCGCCTGTCACACGGAATCAGTCACTAGTGCGGACACAACCGACCTTCCTAGAAGTCTAAGACATTCTAATGACAAACAAAACAAACTAGAGCTATCCTTCTCTAAACATGCATCATGATATGAGAAATCAAGTGTTTTGTTCTTACCTTTGTCCAAACGCTGTTGTAGAAGTCCAAGCTTTGTTGATCTGGATGAGCTCCTCCTTTTCTCCAAAACCTGCAATCACCAACAGTCAAACAATTAAATAGCACCTGATTATAACATAAAACAAAGCATATCCAACATATAGACCAAGGAGTACATGAAATAACTCATAAACAACAAGTTATTGAGAAGAATGGACCAATTTGCATTAAAGGTAATCAAAAGGAACCATTACAACCTGAGCCTTGGTGTTGTGCAAGCTCCTTCCAGGGTCCACAAGAGTCTTCCTTTACTTTGACAAAGCTCACCCACTTCCAAATAGAACAAGCAAAGATGGCAATCTCTCCTCACAAGCTTCTAAATGGGAGTCCTAATTCCTGCAGCATTTACCCTTAGAAATGTATAGCTTTCAACCTCCCCTCCTTCTGGCCCAATGCCTGTATTTATAGTGCTCAAGAGGAAGTTAATCAGGTCCACCATCAATGGGATAATCCCCTCTTTGGTTGGGATAGCTCCCTTATTGATGGGATAAGTTCCTCTTTGGTAGGAGTGCATGAACCATCTGGAGGCGCTCAATACACGTCGAACAACCTTCTAGAATGCTCTAGAAATGACCACAAGTGACTTTTTAAAGATGAAACTTGCACATTTTAACCTTTTCAGGGGGACGCACCTGCCCCTTTACATACAGAGCATCCAAAGACGCAGCTTTTGTGAACATTGGGTGCGTCCCCGCAGGTAAGGTTGAGAGAACCTGCGTCCCCAGAGATAAATACATTTAGAAAGACTTTCTCTCTTTTTTGGAGTTTGACATGGAGAGCAGAGGCATAAGACTTGCCTAAGAGGGTAGTATGACTGTTGATAGAGTCATCCTAACTGTAAATAGTCATGGTGACATTTTTTAGTGTAACAGATTGCCCCCTAAAGTGCGAAGCCTGGAATAGATTAGGGTTTTGTATTATCTAGGAAGGGTGAAGCGCTTTATCATTTCAAGGATTATCTCGTGGAGAGCCTGGTCAGAACCTGCAATTTTCAACACAAAATACATGTATAAGATTATATCATCACTGAGGTAGGCATTCCCATACTCAGATTAAAACTTTAACTAACAGACTAACTACTCTGATACAGGAATGATCTTGCAGTACATCATAATCATAGACTTTTGTAGACACAGTATGGACGCAGCCATCTGTTTATGATTAGTCTACTTAGATAATGAATACAAAACTCCTCGCAGCCTGGATGGTAGAGACTAGATCCAGGGTCTTCATCTCTACTTCTCGAATTGGTACGATTCTAGCCATGCGAATAAATGAGTTGATGTCGAACATGGTAGAAACCACTTGATTACCAGTCGATGATGTAAACTGTTAACAAGCATGAGAGAGACCACCAGTAATGTCAATGGTTCTCAAAGTACCCAGTACAATCCATGAGATGTGAATGAATGAGTTGATGTCGAACATTTCACGGAATCCTTCGATCGAAAGTCAATGATGTAAACTGACGTCAAAGGCGAGAAACCTGCCATTGATGCATGCAGACTTCAAGGTACTGACGATTTCTAAGTCATCTCTCTAGATAATGTGCTGATGTCGATAGAAAGCGACCCGTTGCAGGCAAGCCCACAACACGAAATCATTGTTCAAGTTGAAGAAATGTTGCTGTAAGGACTGACTCAGGGATGGTCAAATGGATGACAAGTATTTTGCAGATGAAAGTTTTGCTTGCAGACCTCTTGAACACATAACGACACGACAGATGGCTTGGTGCTAAATAACTCAAAGTTAATCCCCGGAACCCGGCTGAAGACTTTCAAAGTGGTTTGATCAACTGTGAGGTAAAGGATTTCCCAACCCAGGTGAATGAAAAGTGTCGTGTTCAAGAGTGGTAATAAAGTTTCTTATGAGACAAAAGGTAACAAATAGGCTCATTCTTCTCTCTTTTCCCCCACCATTTCTGGCAAGTACCTCTTTATTTTTAACAAGCTTGAGGAGGATAACATATGCTTGATTATAAGCTCATCCTTCGGATGAGTCCAACCTAGTTTTGATTCGAACCCTAGGAAGGAGTGGTTCGTTCCTGTTTGTAATTGAACAGGTCCTTTACTGTGAAATGTTTAACGAGCCCAGTATAGGAGAAACTCGGCGTTTTTCAATTTTAGAGAGTCTGAAAAACTTAAGAAGACTCCAAGTTGAACTTTTTGTAGATTTGTGTCCCTCAAGCCCGAAAAAGTATAAAATAATACCTGGGGGAACCGCTTGATCTTGCGACCAAGGAGTACTTTCATAATTAGTGTCACTGACCTGAAAAGTAAAAAGCGATCAAGGACACGTCGTTTTATTTCCGTATCGAGTTTGAAACGACAAAAACCCGGCAATCTTTTCCTGATTTTACGGTCAGAAAAGAGCTATAAGGGGACCGTCTTTTAATTCCGTTTTAACGAGTGTAAAAGAAACGCTCGGCAATCTTTTCATTTTTTAGGAGTCAGAAAAGGGCTTAAAAGATGACTCTGATATTTTGGTTTGTGAAAAATGACAATTTTCCCTCTAAGTCCCTTTGTCCTGCACAAAAGCGACACATTACTCATACCTGTTTAAGATAGGAAAAAATACATCGAAAAACATCTTTCCATGGTGAAAAATGAACAAATTCATCCAAAAAACCTATAAAAAGACTTTTTACCATGTCATTTTTACCGTTTGACTGTTGAGGTTGAAAAAGGGCTTTTGGCAAGAAACTTCCCGTGGTCGCTGCGGAAAATCCGACCGTCAGAATCGAACGCCGTCTCTTCCAGGTATTTTACAACATCCTACTCTTCAATTTCATCCGATTAAAGTTGATTTTTAGGTTTTAGTTTTGTTTTTTGGGGGGGTTTAGGTTTTAGAATGCGCCCCTCGGTGGACGCAGGTGCCCTTCGGGTGACCTGCGTCCCCCGACTTTTTCCTATACAGGAAAATGGTCGGGGGACGCAGCCCACCTTCAGGCCAGCTGCGTCCGGACGCCCTGTGTTGTAAACGCGGGGTGCGTCCTCCGTGAAAGGCGGATTTTAAAACCCCAATCTCCACAAATAACCATTCAAATTTCCCCAAATCAGTTCTAATCATTATTTCTTGGTGTGTAGGGCACTCACCATGTTGGATTGGAGAGAAAGAGAGCATGAAGACGTTGATTTAGCTGCAATTGAACATCAACCTTCCATTGATGCCCTAAAAGAATGCGGGCTATATAAATACTGGGCCATACCTGGCATGAGGGCTCAGGTAAGATTCTTAGAATGGCTGGTTGAGAGATGGAACGTTCAAGAACAATGCTTTTACATAGGAGGGCACCAGCTCGAGATAGAGCCCTCGGATGTATACTTTCTCACTGGCTTGCCAAATAGAGGCGAGCAACTCAATCTAGCCGGGACTAGGCCGGGTGGCCAATCCCTTGTTAGTCTCCGGGAAGATTGGTGCACACCTGGTGCACACCATTCGAAAGGCGTGGAGATCAAACACATCTCTCTGCGTGAACTCAAAGTTATAGCTTTCACGGTTACCAGAATTTGCGGCGCGGCCGCTTTACACATTGCTTCCGGGTCCCAAATGCGGATGGCAATTGACTGTTACCAAGGCACCATTTTCAACTGGTGTGATGCTGTGTCGGCTAACGTGAAGAGCCAACTGACTAAGGCAAAGAACGGACGACTGAAAACTTTTGGATATGGGCCTTTAGTCGTGAGCTTTGCCTTAGAGAGAGTTCCGATGCTGATCCCTCAGCAACTCACTGTTGATATCTTGGGTCCTCGGGAGCCAAAGCTGGTACGATGGGTTGCGGTGATGGCCCGGCATCCTGACGAGGGCGCGGCAGTTGTTCGATTTTCTGATAGTTACTTTCACTGGTTGGAGGACCAGGTTTTCTCGATCCAGGACTTTCCGTATGCCGGAGTAGATTTTCGAGGTGATCCGGACATGGTTCTTCCACAGGGAGAACAATGGGATGACAGAGGTACTTTATTTTTCACAAGTTTTCAAATTATGTATTTTTTTTTGTTTTTTATATATATCGTCTCAAAACTGACAGTAAAATTTTCAAAATGCAGATGTTGGTCCACAGCGTCCAGCCAACCTCCGGCCTTTTGAGAGGAGACATCCAGTTGCACCGGTACCGGCCCCACAGGACGCGGCGGCTGCAGAGGTACTAGCTGAGTTGGAGCATGATCTAGAGCGTCTGACGGCGGATATGCCTGAGACTACTATGGATGATATTCCTATCAGACTTCAGCGCTATGTAGTCGCGGTCCCTGGACCGTTTAGGAGATTTTTGCGCAAGGTAGCCCGTGCAGTGGTGTCGTACAGGGAGCACCACCAGTGATTGGCTAGTCACTTTGTAGACACATGTGACATTTTTGACTTTTTGTACTCTATCATTTTTGCCGATCATAAGGTGTTTTTCAACCTATGATCGAAGACGATGTATATTTTTTGACACACTCCTATCTATATATATATCACTATTACCGGCTTATCTTGTTTAACATGTATGATGAAATGTTTTTAAATTTACTTGCATGATTATCGTAAATGTCTGTCCAACACTCGAGAAGCAATTGCATCTGCTAATGTATTTAAAGACCTTGGAATATGCTGATATTCAATGTAATCAAATTCACGTTCCAAGAGACGCACTCTCAAAAACAACCTTAATAACACAGGATTTCTAATGGCATAAACTCTATTAAGCTGTAATACAACAAGTTCAGAATCTAACCTCACTATCAAACGTCGAATTCCAAATGAAATAGATTCGGATAATAATTCAACCACTGCACTGTATTCTGCAATGTTGTTCGTTGTTTGACCGAGGCTTACCCCATGCATAGAAACTAACTCGTCAGAGGGTGAATAGATAACCCAAGCTGCGGAAGAGATATTCCGTGTACTACGACAAGCACCATCAGCAAATCCAATGTATGTTTGGAGAGGCGTCGACATCTGCAATATCAAGAGTAAAACCAAGATAAGCCAGAATAACGACGAAAAAACACACTCGCTAAGCTAAGCACACTGACTAACTAACAAACATACTAGCTAGAAAGAAAACCTAACCTAACTAAAACTTCTCCATACCCACCATTTAAGCATAATACCTCTTTAGGTAAAGTCCATTTCTGGGTTTACCCAAAGAGTCCCCATCAAAATCTACCAGCTCATAAGCCCCTTTTGCTAGCTTTCGCTTTACAATATAGGGTCCATGCCACATAGGAACGAATTTTCCAGCACCTAGCTTATCGTTAGCTTGATCATATAAAAGCACTAGGTCTCCCTCCGAAAAACTTCGAGGGGTCACATTTCTATCATACTGAGCTTTCATTCGCTTTGCGTGAGTCTCGATTGCCAATGCAGCGTCACGTCGAGTCTCATCTAATTTAGCTAAGTACAATAAACGTTTCTCCTCTTCGGAAGTAGCTGGGAGTAATTCGACAGCCATTTGAAGTGATGGGATTTCGCATTCAATGGGTAACACAGCTTCCAAGCCATAAACTAGCTGGAAAGGAGTGAACCCTGTTGAGGTTTTCACTGAGGTTCGGTATGCCCATAGCGCTGAAAATAACATGTTGTGCCAATTCGACCGATGAATACCAATGGTTCGTCGGATCATGATAACCAGAACTTTGTTGATAGACTCAACCAAACCGTTGGCTTGCGGATAATAAGGAGTAGAGCTATCGTGGCGCAAACCAAGCTGGCTTGTAAGCTCAGTCATCATGATGTTTCGAAAATGGCTCCCATGGTCAGTAATGATTGCTTGTGGGACACCAAACCTAGTTATAATATGATTGAATACGAAAACTGCAGCTGTTTTGCCGCTTGCGTCGAATGTAGGCATCGCCTCGGCCCATTTAGTGAAATAATCAACCGCGAGGATGATATACGCATGCCCCCCGGCCGAGTGAGGGTTACAAGTAATAAAGTCGATACCCCATTTGGCGAATGGACCAACGACAATTATAGGGTGGAGAGGAGCAGGTGGTGCGCGCATCTTTCGATCAAACACTTGGCAGTTGTGGCACTTCCGGACTGCAATGATACAATCTTTAAACATAGATGGCCAGAAGTAACCAGCGCGCAACACCTTCTGAGCTGTGGCATACCCAGACATATGACCGCCACATGCTCCAGAGTGACAATCATTCAAAACCCTCTCAGCCTCTTCGTGAGTTAAACAACGTCGAAAAACTAAGTCTGCCCCCCGGCGATAAAGTGTATCTCCAATAATTTTGTATTGCTGGGATTGAAACCGAATTTTTCGACGTTCCGCTTTGAAGCTTCAGGCCGAAAGGTTTGGGTTTGGAGATAGATGATTATATCCCCGTACCACGGATCTAAAGTACTGATAAGAAACAAAGATTCGTCCGCAATGGACTCCTCTGCCACAGTCTCTGTGTCAGTACGCGGGAAATCACACATCAATTCCGCAAAAACTAAGGATTTCTTAGACTTGGACTTCTCGAACTCCAAGTCGAACTCTTGCAGGATAACGATCCATTTAGAGTACTTGCCCCCTAGCAGTTGTTTTGTCAAAATGTAAATCATAGGGTTGCAATCCGAAATAACTGTAGTTTTACGGAGAAGAATGTAGTGACGAAAACGCTGGACAGCTTGAACGGCTGCCAGGGCCAATTTCTCCACATGCGAATATTTTAGCTCAGTGGGATTTAAGGTCCTACTGAGATAATATATCACATGCTCCGCTCCGAATTCATCTTCTTGAACTAACACCATTCCAATGGTGGAATGCGAAGCTGCGAGGTATAAGAAGTAGTCCTGGTTGTAGTTGGGAGGATGCAACAACGGTGCATGGGTCAACGCGTGTTTAAGTGCATCAAAAGATTGTTGGGCAATCTCGTCCCAAAAGAATTGAACGTTCTGTTTCAACAACCGTGTAAAACCTTTAGTGACCTCGGCGTAGTTTGGGATGAATCGGCGTAAAAAGTTCGCTTTCCCTTGCAAACTTTGGAGTTGGCGCAAACTCGAAGGAGGAGGCAATTTGATGATAGCCTCGACTTTCGAGGGATCGACGCGAATGCCGGCTTTTGAAACAACAAATCCCAGCAATCGACCTGTTTCTATACAGAAAACACACTTGTGGGGATTCAACCGAATTCGATAATGCCTACACCTCATAAAGATTGCTCGTAGGTGGACAAGGTGATCAGCTCGATGTAAAGAATGAGCAGGCAAATCATCGAGATACGGTTGCACAATGTGCTTGATGTCATGAAATGCGTAAGACATCGCCCGTTGAAAAGTGGCCCCGGCATTCTTAAGCCCAAAAGGTAATTTGCAATAAGCAAATGTCCCCCATGGACAAATGAATGCCGTTTTTGGTTGGTCGGCAGGTAGAATATTGATTTGATTATAGCCCGAAAAACCATCCATGAAGGAAAACATTTCACTTCCGGCACAATCATCAATAATTTGATCGATATAAGGCGTAGGATAGTTGTCTTTTGGACAAGCTCGATTGATATCCCTATAGTCGATACAGATTCTTATTGTTCCTTGTTTCTTATTGACCGGAACAATATTCGATACCCAATCCGTTAACGGGATCGGATAAATGAAACCTGCTTTCAACAGCTTTTCGACTTCTGCTTTAATCGCAGCCGCTTTTCGAGGGTGAATCTGACGCAACCGTTGCCGGACGGGTTTAGCATCCGGGTAGGTTTTTATTTCATGAACAACAATGGCAGGATCGATTCCCGGCATTTCCTCGTAAGACCAGGCAAACACATCGCGGAATTCTTGGAATAGGGCCTTGTAAGTTTGGATTTCATCTTCTGTACATGCGGCACCTATATGAATGTTCTCCTCAATTCCGGGCTTCACTGAAATATCAATGGGAATAGTACGAGAAATATTCCCTAAATTCAACTCTGAATCAGAATGTTTCGTTGGATCCTGAGCGTCTTTGACATATTCAGCGGTAAAGATAGATGAAAAATCATTTTCAAATGCATCATCCTTAGGTAAAAACGAAGATCTGTGATGGAGATCCTCCCATGGTAGATCGTCTACACTTAGGATTTCGCGAAGTTGTTCGTCAGATGACACGACTTCGGGAAACGCTATCCGTTCTAAGGTTGAGGTGAAAAGTGATTCTTCACTGACCACATTCATTTGGTCGATCTCGGTTGAATGAGAGTCGGTAAAAGACATAAGAGCTTCATAAGCAATTTCATATGGACTCAAGGGCATAGCATCACCGAATGAGTCTATCTCAGAGTCAGATGGGACAATCCAAGGATCATCATAAATAATGTTTTCTGATGTAATCATATGAATTGTTGCAAATGAAGGTTCTACGCTGAGTGGAGGGAGAGGAAAAGTTCCCAGTAAACCGGAATCTTTAACTAAACCTACACCAACGTCCCTATAAGGGATTGTCGTCTTACCGACATGCTGGATACTCTCTGAAGAGGCTGGGTCGGATGAAAAGTATGTCAGCTGATCAATAGTCACGATCTTACCGTTATGTGGAAACTTAATTACTCTGAAGACCGATGAAACGACCGCTGTCATAGCATATGACCAACTTCGACCCAAAAGAAGGTTGTAGTCTAGAGGGGCATCAACCACTTCCACATCCAGACTAACGGTTTTACCTTCTACCCCTATAGGCAATTCCTGTAGAATACCAAACGGACGGAACCCACGGCCATCAAAGGCCTTAAGGATGGTGGGGGATTGGTTCAACGAAGGAGAACCAAGGGATCTCCAACATTGAATCGACATAATACACGTAGAAGCTCCCTCATCAATCACAGTCCTATGAATAGGCCTGTTTTTTACTATCACTGGAATTTGGAAAGCCATTTGATGGGGGAGACACGGTGTACTATTTTCTAGATCGAAGATTATTAGATTCGGGTCCTGAACATCAACAGCTCCTATAGCCGACAAAAGCAATTTTCGTTGTGCTGGGCATGATTGCAGCACTTCTAACGCCGACATTGCTGAGGGTGAAACAGCTAAGTCCTCAACAATGTTGTAATTCTGGGCCGCTCTCGCATGTGGATTGAAAGCAGACCTTCGAAGTACACCCTTGGCGGGCGGTTTAATTACTAAGTCCGGGTTAGGTTTCTCGATCTGTAGTGGATCGGAACCAGGAGCTGAGGTTGATGGGTTAGAGTGAGAAGATTCTGCTTCCTTACCATCAACAGGATTCTTACTACCATAATCTTGCGATCGAGTCGCAATCCTCACATGAGACATCATCAAAATGGGTTCTTCACTGGCATTCGAGGAAGAACCTATCATCTTATTCTCCTGCTCCGGAAATGGATTTTTTAACACAGCAGGAGTGGGAGAACCTTTGACTATTTTCACTACCTCGGCCCGATGAGGGCAATCTCTCGTAAAATGATCCTCTTCACAAATAAGACAAGGATATCGAGGTTTGCGCTTTTCGTCATTGGTTTCCGACTTTTCTGTTTTCTCCTTCGGAGCCTTGTCTGCTTTAGCCTTCTTCTTTCCGCCGTTTTTTGATTTGGCCGTAGATGACTCTACAGCGTGAATATCGGCGGTAAGTTCAGGAGAAGACTCTCCTGTCGGGGAATCGGGCAAAGTGATAATAGGAGTAGTTGAAGCCTTGGAAGACTTCTTCTTGCTCTTTGTATTCACGATACCAATCATACCATCAGCGGCATGAGATCCCGAAGGAGCAGCAGCGATTTGATTCGACTTTGGAAGATCTGGAATCTTCTCGTGTAATGTACCCGACTGAGTGTAAACTAAGTCAAGGTATTGCGCCTGAGCAATGACTTGCTCCTCAGTAACTACTCCGGCCTTAGCTACATCTTCAGTAATCTTGGTAATAATGATTTAACAAACCATTCAGCTAAGATTTGGTCCGGGATAAAAACTTTCACTAGCCTTCTTCGACGTCTCCACTCATGAATGTGATCAGAAATATACGTGGAGGTTGATTGTTTTAGTGAAGTTAATAACTCCGTGCCGTTATCGTATCTGACCGGCAACTGAAAGTGAGTTAAGAACGAGGTAGCTAACTGGCTAAAATTGTAAAAAGAGGCCCGTGGTAACTCAATGTACCACTTGGCTGCGAGACCAATGAGTGTACGCTGGAAAAGACGTAAGCGGATCGAATCATCCGAGATAGAATTTGAAGCACACCAGAGGTGGTAAGTCATCACGTGATTGGACGGATCCTCTCCAGACTTACCTTCGAACTTGGGTATATCGTTGGGCAACTTATTTGGCATTGGCGGCCAGAACAGAAGATATTGAATTGGATCATTCGTTAGGCGCGTCAAGTCTGGTAAATCCAAAGTTGCGATAAATGGTAACTGCCGGTTAGGATCTCTAAAACTCTGGGTCACAATACCGGCCCCAGGAGGAGGATATCCAGGATAACTAGGAACAGGAGTCGCATTTGGGATATTATATCCTCCTGGAAAACCAGGATTAACCGGACCGTACTGGGGTTGCTGAGGTTGTTGATAAGTGTACCCAGGATACGGTTGATACTGGTAAACCGGTTGTTGGACAGCTTGCCCAGGTTGGTACTGTCCCTGGTACGGAGGTTGAACAAATTGAGGTTGAGTAGTAACAACCGTACTTATACCAGGCTGGCCTACAGGCATCTGGACCGTGGTTTGAATCGTAGATCCAGACAACGGTAAAGATGTCTGAGGAGTGGTTACAGAGACAGTAGAAATCAGAGCCATCGATACTCCAGAAGTGAGTATGGTAGATGTGGCGGTAGTTGCAACAGCTATTTGAGATGGAGTACTAGGTGCAATTGGCGGCTGAGTAACTACCGAAGTTACAGAAGTTTGAACACTTGACTGGACAGGTTGCGGTTGCTGGGGTGGACCAGAAACTACAGGTTGTCCAGCTTGAGGTACCGACTGTATACTTGGCTGCAACACCTGTTGACCCTGTGATGGATCCCATACTAACATTCCAGGGTATTGACCCATAACAGGTTGAGGATACTGAGATCCATAGCTGGATTGAGGATAGGATTGATAATTGTAAGGTGCAGTTCCCATACCTTGACCATATGACTGACCTTGAGGTGGTTGATAACCTTGACTTGAGTATTGACCTTGAGGTTGATAACCTTGAGGTAAATACGGATACTGGGGTTGACCTTGACCTTGAGGTTGGTACCCTTGAGGTTGATACCCTTGGGGTTGATACCCTTGGGGTTGCCATCCTTGAGGTTGCCATCCTTGAGGTTGATATTGATACTGAGGTTGACCTTGGGGTACATATTGAGGCTGGGGTTGACCTTGAGGCATGTATTGCGCCATAGGCGCGTACTGACCTTGAGGTTGCCCCCCAGGCATTAACTGAGGCTGCCCCCCAGGCGGTAATTGGCCACCTTGAGGTTAGGAAACGGGAACTGAACCTGACATCATGTAAATGTCTCCTACACCCAATGGTACATTACCACTGTTCCCAACTAATAACCCATGATCAACGGGTTGAAGAGATGCCCCCGCAAAGGTACCAGAAAGAGATTGATACCTAGTGGGAACAGAAGGACTGCCATGTAAAAAAGATTCAGGACTTTGAGTAAACACGGACGACTGACCAGACATATTTACAGGAGTATGAATACCTCCAGGTGGAAAAGGGGTACGAGGTGTGGAAAAACCTAGCCCAAAGTTGTCTAAATAATTGGTTAACGAAAGGTACCAAGTAGTACTTCTAGGAGGACTGTAAAAGATAGATTCACGCTCTCTTAGATCAATAGTAAGTTGATCTTCAAGGTTAGAGACGCCTATTTCTTCCTCTGGAGCAAGTTCTTCAATAGCAATCAAACCAGTAGGAAGATTTTCGGTGATAATTCTTTCTATTCTCGGTGAATCAGGAACACTAGAAGTCGGAGTAACAGGTTCAGATATTTCTGGTTCTTCGCCTGTATCACTAGCAGACGAAAAACTACCAACAAGCTCAGAAACTGTAACAGCTTCGGGATTATAACCTGTCTCTAAACTTTGGTAATCTGGATGGACCACCAAGGAAGATTCTCCTTTTTCAGGTGAACCTACTCTACTGCCACTAGGAGGAGTTACAAGGACCTTCAACCCTTCGTACTGACCCAGAACGTCTTCAGGAGATCCACCCCATGATCTACGGAGTTTTCTTAACAAATTTGTTCCGGTAACAATTTCAGGTGACTTGCCCCGAAGTCTACGGGACTGTCTCGGTAATTCCGCCACAGCTAAAAACTTTTAACTACTACACACGAAAACAAAATAAAATTTCAAGTCAAACCACCTAAAGTCTCTAAAGAACCAAACAAATTTGAATCACACGCCTAAAGAATCTAGGGCGTCAAACTAAACACAAACAGTAGCCTTCCAGACCGAAAGCGCTAGTTGGTGATGAAGCCCAACCTCGCTGGATTAAGTACAGAAGTGGCAGGTGGAACAGTTACCCCGGCAACCTGCTTAATGAATAGACTGGACCAAGTTCCTCCACTTTAACCGTCTCGAGTGAAGTGAACCCCCCAGAAAATCCAAGTGAGTCTAGCCGACGTTTGCTCCAGGTACAGTGGGATCTTCCCTCCACCGTCACCTCGGTAGAATCCTAAAGATAATGGTCACTAAGGTTACCAACCGCAACAAATGCACCTGGGGGAACAGTCTAAACTCCGACAGCACGCAAGGGCAGAGTAGCAAGCTCAATCCCCTTGCCGGCTCCTTGACAATAATCCAAGGTTTACCGACAAGTGACCCCTGGCTCCTTGACAATGGTTAATCCGAGGTTTACCGTTTGTAATACGTGCGTGTCTGTCGTCGTTCCCAACGAGGGGGGATTGATCCCCTCACTGGTTCGGACATGAGCTCGTGCTTCTCCTTTAAGAGGAGCTTTCCCAGAGTACAAGTGAGACAATTGGATTTATTCTATCACAAGATAAGCTACTTGTTTGGTTTTGTTGTCTTGGAGAGTTAATTACTCACCTACTCCAAGACACTAGCCTGATCTAAATTGGTGTTTCAGAGCCCTAGTAAATAAAAGTTACTACGTCGATTTTACTTTAAGCGTTAATTTTATGGTTTTTCTTTAAAGACAAAGGGTAGTGGAAGTGAAACCAATGGTGTGTAGACTCGACTCAAACCACTACAAAGATGAACCTAAGATGATTTACGCTATTTTGCTTTTTCAATGAAATTCTTAACTAAGAGAGTTGAGAGAATGCAAATTTTAGAGAAAACAACTTCCTTAGAAAAGACAATCAAAGAAACAATTCTCTTTTTCTTTTCAAGCATGCAAACATGACCACTCTTTACGTGCACGAAAAAACTCGTTTTCTTTCAAAACTTTTCAAAGCTACTTGAAACAAAACTTTTCAAAGGAGGTGTTTTTGTATTTTCTCTTTTTACTAAAGCATATAAACCTATATTAACTAAAAAATGATTTCAAAAGCTACAAAATCTATGAAAACTTGACTCACAAGCAAATCAAAAGAGAAATTACTCTAAGCAAACCTAACAAGGCAAAAGCTCACAAAGATGATTCTAGGTTGTTTTACTTGATCAAAATCAAATCAAGGACCAGCTAATGCAGAATCAAAAGACTAGTCAAAACAAAACTCAAATCTTTTTGTTCTTTTTGTAAAATGGAATTCAAGACTTAATCAACAAGCACTTCGAAATTTGCCCAAAGAAACAACTCAATGGTAAGTTGCTCTCATAGGTAGACTTTGTGACAGGTCTGACTTCTTAGAATGCTGACAAAACCAGAGAGATCTAAGGCTTGACAACTTCTACCGCCAAAGTCACTACAAGACCTACTCAAAAATCAAACCCTAGGGCTTACACTTCGATGAAATCCAATAAAACACTCAATGCTATCGAAACAAGTTCAGGTGAAGATCTTTGACAAGGGACTAATGAATCTGGGCAGTAAAAACTAATAAAAAACAAAATCTAAGAGCAAAAAAGCAAAAAATGGAATTTTCTCAAATTTTAGCAGGGGACGCATGCGACCCGTTAGCACAGGTGCGGGCCCGCTCTGTGCACACAGCAAAAGTGCGTCCAGGGACGCACTGTGCAGCACTCAGAGGGTGCGTCCTACTGAAAAACTCAAGAAAAACCAAAATGAAACTAATCCTAAGCTAACCCACCCACAGACAAAGTCACAGAGCCAAAACCAGAAAAATAAACCAATTTTCTCAAAGCAAAGTTCACACAAAGGAAAAGACTTTTCTCATCAATGGAATCTCCCCAGTGGAGTCGCCAATTTGTCACACGGAATCAGTCACTAGTGCGGACACAACCGACCTTCCTAGAAGTCTAAGACATTCTAATGACAAACAAAACAAACTAGAGCTATCCTTCTCTAAACATGCATCATGATATGAGAAATCAAGTGTTTTGTTCTTACCTTTGTCCAAACGCTGTTGTAGAAGTCCAAGCTTTGTTGATCTGGATGAGCTCCTCCTTTTCTCCAAAACCTACAATCACCAATGGTCAAACAATTAAATAGCACCTGATTATAACATAAAACAAAGCATATCCAACATATAGACCAAGGAGTACATGAAATAACTCATAAACAACAAGTTATTGAGAAGAATGGACCAATTTGCATTAAAGGTAATCAAAAGGAACCATTACAACCTGAGCCTTGGTGTTGTGCAAGCTCCTTCCAGGGTCCACAAGAGTCTTCCTTTATTTTGACAAAGCTCACCCACTTCCAAATAGAACAAGCAAAGATGGCAATCTCTCCTCACAAGCTTCTAAATGGGAGTCCTAATTCCTGCAGCAGTTACCCTTAGAAATGTATAGCTTTCAACCTCCCCTCCTTCTGGCCCAATGCCTGTATTTATAGTGCTCAAGAGGAAGTTAATCAGGTCCACCATCAATGGGATAATCCCCTCTTTGGTTGGGATAGCTCCCTTATTGATGGGATAAGTTCCTCTTTGGTAGGAGTGCATGAACCATCTGGAGGCGCTCAATACACGTCGAACAACCTTCTAGAATGCTCTAGAAATGACCACAAGTGACTTTTTAAAGATGAAACTTGCGCATTTTAACCTTTTCAGGGGGACGCACCTGCCCCTTTACATACAGAGCGTCCAAAGACGCAGCTTTTGTGAACATTGGGTGCGTCCCCGCAGGTAAGGTTGAGAGAACCTACGTCCCCAGAGATAAATACATTTAGAAAGACTTTCTCTCTTTTTTGGAGTTTGACATGGAGAGCAGAGGAATAAGACTTGCCTAAGAGGGTAGTATGATTGTTGATAGAGTCATCCTAACTGTAAATAGTCATGGTGACATTTTTTAGTGTAACAGCGCCAGTGGTGGAAAACTGATATGATGATCATGATCATAAGGGGTAGCATGAAAAATGTCGTATGTAGGATAGGCAATTTCTAGAGAGTCGGTCAAAGGTTCAAGATGGAGTTATGATAGTTGAGCATCTAGTGCAGACAGATACAGACGAATTCAGTGTGGCACAAAAAATTACAATAGAGGAATTTTAGGTAAAGATCATGCATTTCAAGATATATCTTATGATGTTGAAGCACATAGTATAGACAGTCCTAGACGCTATCTTACAAGAGAATAGGAAAATTGAGGAGCTTATATGGTTATGTGCCGAATCACCAACCAAGTTATCTAGTGTTGAGGAGTGACTTAAGTCCCTCACAAAGAAGCAAGAGGAGTACAATTCAGAGTTCTAGAGAAGCCCTCTACAAGAGTACATAGATTAGGCTTCCAACACTACCAGCCCACCTTTATATACTGGGGAGAGTAAGGAAGAGTTCTCTAAATAAATCATGTTGAGTGACTTGGTGGAGTAGCATGAGTGTGGCATCGAGCAACATCACCATGGTAGATTTGTTCCATGTGGAGTTATTCATCCTTGTCATGGCATGGATTGGCGAGAGATTATGAGTTGGTACTCTATTGATGGGATGATGCTTAGGAGGATACTCTTAACCAAGGGCATATCGTAGAAGGGGCCCTTAGGCACAAGAAGTGGATGATTGAGGTGGTATCGTATCCTACATGTTTGAGAACTTAGGTGGAATTAGGATCCACTTGGATCTATTAAGGCCAGGATTGGTTGGAGGATTGTTTTGGATTCAGGTATTGAAGGATCCATTCAAGATCATTTAACATGGAGGCATGGGATAACACACTAATTTGTATGGGATCTTGGTATCAATGTACACATGTTCTATTGTGAGTAAAATTGGATTGTTTAAGGACAAGTAGTCTTTGGGCGGGAGGATTTGTAGTAGTCCCTTTTTGGTATGGTAAAAGTGGACAGAATCTACCCATGGTATTCACCATGGCATTTTCCCATTGTACGTCCCTATTTACTTGATATTATCCCCCCTAGGTATACTACAAAAAGTGAAAAATGCTTGATGTTTGTGAAATCTCTTTTTTGTCATTATAGCTATGAATGATTGTCACAAGAAAGGAAAAAAGCCATTGAAAATTGGCTCAATATTTAGTAGTGTGTATGCTTGGAGCTTCCCATTCTTGACCTTTTTATCCCTTTCATAGTTGTTTTGTAGCTTGTCCCATACATGCTTTGGAGACTTGCATCATATCACCTTAATAAGTTAATGCTCACTAAGTCCAACCAAAATAACATTTTTGGCCTTAGAATTGTTATGATAGACTCTCTTCCCATAAAGATCTGTAAGAATATTACCAATAATTATTTATCATGACATCATAGTCGCATATAAATCAACACCCAAGCTCATCAAATCTCATTGCATCCTTATCTTCGACAATGCAAAATCCTCTTAGTAAAAACCATGAATTTTAACATCTTATGTAGCCATGATCCTCTTTGAATTCTCCTTTCAGTGGTTATGTTTTAATTAAAGAAGTTGGATCTGACACCACTTGTTAGAA
Source organism: Pinus tabuliformis (assembly GCA_031772625.1). Lineage (NCBI taxonomy): Eukaryota > Viridiplantae > Streptophyta > Pinopsida > Pinales > Pinaceae > Pinus > Pinus tabuliformis. The sequence continues at coordinate 326,800,376 of CM062804.1, read as the reverse complement.
GTTAGCAACAATGAAGGGGAGTGAATCATTATTGAACAAATATTACAAATTTTACAAAAGGTAAAACTTTTTAGAAATGAGAACTCAACAAAACATGGACCAAATAAGGCAAAAAAAAAAAAATCACATGAAGAAACTAATATTTTAGGTGGAAAACTTCATGGGGTAGAAAACCACCTAACTGTTTTCTTACTTCTTCTTCTATATTAATTCAAAAATCTTCTCAATTAAAATATACAACCACTACTAGCAAAGGAGCCACTACTCCGTAATAATGAAATTTTTTAGCCACAACCAACTAGGAGCCACAACTCCTACAAAAAGAAGGCAAGCATCCACTTTCTTAAGGCCACAACCTCAATAGATAAATAATTCTCAGGTTTACAAGGCAGTTATCAATTGATACAACAATTGCAAATGTAGAAGTTGTGGATAACCCTTCAGCTTCCACTAAAAAACTTTTCTAAAAGCTAGAAAAATTCTCCATAATATTTCCTCAAGTCAAATCTTCAATCAATGCACGAAAGTCTAAATAACATCTTTCATCTAATCTCTGAAAATTTCGGTACAACCACTAAATACAAAGTGTTCTCAAGTTAACAAAAAATGCATATTATCTCTAACACACACAAAAGAGCCAACTTGAACTCCTCATAACATTCTTCTATAAGTAATTTTATAGAGTGGTTAGATTAGATAATGGAAACAAAATAATCAAGCACTCAACAACTATGTTCATACAGTGAAATTGGGTTGGTTCCTCCTTCCACTACCTTCATGGAAAGAGAGAGATTTTCCCATGTTGATCATCTTCTAGAAGAAAGACGAACTTCCTAAAATTATTTGACCAAAAACCAATGGAATTTCCCCTCACAATTACTAGATGTGCTCACATTTCAAGAATTCCATGTTCAACCATCATAGTGGGGATGAAACATGCTCCCATACAGGATACTCATTGGGATAGTATGGACATGCCAACAAGGATAACTACATATTATATATGTCCACCACTTACCTAGAGGGTGTTTTAACACTTGTTCTTTGTAACCTTCACCTACGAATTTTGGAGCTCAATTTCATTAAATTAGGATGTAAGACTTAGAAATTATTAAAACCATAAAGGAGCATACACAAAAATGAGTACAAGGCAAATTATTACCACCATAAAAGAGCCTAATGTTGGAAACCTAATCCTTTATGGGTTGGTGTGGAATGTGAACAACCACCGAAGTCCAGGAGACCACTTGGAATATGAATCTAAGGGTCACACCAATGTACTATATATATGTATCATTGTGAATAATAGAGGCAACTAAATGTTTATCATTCATATTCTACCTCTGCCATGTATATGTTTCAATTTTGGCCCTACTCAAATCTGCCACTAATGTGTGGTCTTTCTTGTGCATTTCAGTCCTACACTTCTACGCTACATTCGAGCTGAATTTACAGCCCAAATATGAGACATTGTTTTTATTTATGTCATTTCGGCTCACTGCCCATAACACTCCATTAATTCGTTGTTTGTTGGTTCTTCCATTCAGATATGTAATCAAACCCTAAAATTTCTGCAGTTATTCATGAGATGTTAGAACTCTGTCAACCGAACTATGTGGCTTGACAAAATGTTCTGTGACATCCCTATCTATGTAGCCGTCACGAACATTAATTTTTCCACCACTATCAGGTGTGTAATTTCCAATCTAAAAATTCTACCCTAACACTCCAGTAAGCAGGGAAAACCCTCATTGGCCAATTTCCCTAAATCAAAATTGGCAATATTGTTTCGATGTTTCTGGTTAGGAAAATGTTCTTGGCATCGATCCTTCATTTGACTCACTAGGAAGCGTAAGCTTTAGCGATACGGGCAGGTTCCCATATGCATTCAAAGTATCCCATTTGCAGAGGCATTATAGATCTTCGCAAGGATACCTGCTTGCATCTTGGAATTGTTCTTGTCTTTTCATTTCTTGAATAGCTTCTAAGGGTCGATGCATTTGGAAATCTGCAACGAATCCATGGTTAGTGCATCATTGAAGGGAGCATCGTCTTGTTCATTGTCTTAGACCGATTACATAAAGATACTTTGTATAGGGTGCATCTAAAGCACTTAAACTAAATGATGCTATGTTGAATTCATCATGCCTACAAATTGTGTTAAATGCATATGGTCGTAGTTGTTGGATTGAGTATACGGTGAATTGTTTGGCATGGATACTCGTATGTGCATACCAATTAAGCAACATTATTTACTCTTCAAGGCCACACTTGACCGTACACTCCATAAAGTTCACCTATGTGTTTGTAAAGTTCCATAAAGTTTTATGAGATATGTGCTCACTTTGTGCTATCCTATGCTATGTTTGAAGGTTGATCTGTGTTGATTGATTTGTTAAATGTTGATATGTTGCTTTCAATGAAGAACGGGTTTACCTTTTGTTGTTGGTCAAATGCTCAATGGGTAGAGGGAGATATTATTACGTTGATGTCTGAGGTGCAAAGATCTTAGCATTGTTGAGCACCTTCCTATCCTTTGGCATTGTTGCATGTCCTTGTGTATGGGGAAGAATACAACTATGTGCTAAATGGTAGCTCTTGGTTTTTTACTCTCTACCTTGGGCTCACGGTTTACAGAAATGCACTTTGTAGGTGTTGAGGACTCCCATTCGGCATTACTCAAGGTTGTTATGACCATGTCATTTCTTCTGCATCGATTAAAGCAGCCATCTGGTGTTAGCTGGCCTATCCTGATATGTCATATAAGTGTGCGCCATTGAACTAAAGGTTTATATGTGCGATATATCAGCGTATCTATATTGCAATTAGTTGGGATTTTTCTAGTCTTGTTAGAGTGTTGAGTCTTTATTTTTCTTAGAAAATGGACACACTTAATGGAGTATTAAAGTTATGAAATACTTTAATACACTCCATTAGTCATGGTACAGTGAAAATCAACAAAGACACTCTCTCTCACATTGTGACCTCCCTACAAAATGCACAAGAAAACATTCATTTTTTGCAGTTGGAGTCTCAGTTCTACTGATATGAGATTCAATAGATTTGTCATTCTAATTTGTCTTCTACTCAAAACAATCCTCTATTCAAGGTTAAAACAAGCACCCATCAACAACCAGAAAGTGACAAAATCAGTAAAGTTGGGGTTCACTCACATCTTGTGTCCATTCCAGCAACATATTTGCATACAGATGTAAATGTTTGATCTGCACTTCTCTAGTTGATCATTAGAGTTTAGGAATGGCTTGTCCACAAAAAGCACATAATAGGTATGACAAGGAGGAACCCTTTCATATTTGAGATTACTCAAAGCCCATCAAGTTTCAAAGTGTTGGATTTCTTCATGATAACTCACCTTCAGTTGTTTCAGATTTTGGTCCTCTTCCATAGGAGCCACAACATGTTGTTAAATGGCAACACTGTAACTGAGTTGGCCATATCAAATATCATTGTTTTGATGTTCATCCGTGCAAGCATTGTGGTTAGCGTACTTATTCTTCAAACATATGCTTAAAAAACAAGCCTCCTAGAAGAAAAAATATTCATCCTCGATGGATCACTTCTTGGAAATGGGATTCAATATAGAAGAAGATATTTCAGTCATATGTTAGAACTTGTTCTAAAGTGTTGAACAATCTTGTAGCCAAGTTTTCTCCATCATGTCACATTGTATCTGATAGGGGGGAAGTGATGGTCATCAACAAGCTTCAAAGACACATCAAACAATCCTGAGTCACAACTTGCCATACCAAATTCAGATTTGTAGCCACAGATAAAGATGCGATCATCAGTGTTAAACCATCACAGGTTGAGACCTCCCATTTCAGGTTGAGGTTCTCACATTTTATGCGAGGTGAGACCTCCCTTTCAAGGTTGAAGATTTCCCTCTTCAAAACATGAGGAGCACTTCCTCTTGCAGAAGACGTGAAATTCGTACATCCTCCAAATAATCAGGTGCCTCCAATAATTCAGGTTTGTTTTTTTTTCAACGAATTAAATTACGTTGTGAATGTTCTGAAACAACTACTAACGTAACCCTATCTTAATAATAACGGAGGTTTTTTACGTTTGAAAAGGAATAACTGATCTGCCTAATTGCACGAATATTAGTAGATAGTAGGGGTACAAAGTATTTTTCTTTATTATTGTTAAGAATAACTCGTCGGTCCAATTCTGCCAATTTATGTAGTCACATCTGTAAATAGGACAAAGAATTTCGTCTACCCAATTGCGCGAATAAATATGAGTAGTTGCCTCCGCAAATAGGGCGTCCACCATATCGATCATCCTCGTGACGTTGGAATTTGCATGATTGATCATGTCATCCTCGTGACACTCTTGTAAATTAAAGTAGACCACTTTCTGAAATACCCCTTGTCAATGTGGGACGAAGATACCCCCTTCGACTTGACTTGATATAAAAAGAAGACCACTTTCTGAAATACCCCTTGTCAAAGTGGGACGAAAATACCCCCTTCGACTTGACTTGACATAAAAAGAAGAGGCCACCATAGAGGAATTTAATACGCCGAATTGTCCTCACATGCACTGTAAACATCAAAATTTAACCCAGGTTGGGAGTGTAGATGGTTTTCAAATCCGAGTTTGGAGTTCGCATGCTTCTATATAAGGCAGTCTATGCCATTGTATTTCTCACCCCTTGGTTACCGACTTTGCCCTACTCCAGTTGTAGGTATGCTTGTTGCATTCATGCACATTAACTTATCAATGTCCACGTTATGCAGTTTCTGACTGAATTGTTTCTTAGCAGAAGTGAGAGTGTTGCCGTTATCAATGTCCGTCGAAGGCAACAATAAGATGGGCAATCGCCCACCACAAGGGCAGAACGTCCGCGGCAGCCACAACGTTGGCGGCAGTGATTTCTTTTGACTGAACTTTATCACTCACAAAATGAAAAAATTAAACTGTGTATCCATAAGCTTTGTGTTCTTATAAAATACTCCATTATTTGCAAGTTTGATGGAGCTCAGGTTGTTGCATTTGATCACTATTGCAACCTTTTCTTCTTCTCCAACATAAGGAGAATTCTTGTCAACCAAATTGCTTCACATGTTGCTCCACACATAACTTGATATTCAGCTTCCGCACAAGACAAGGATATTGTGTTCTGTTTTTTGTTGCTTCATTTAATGACGCCAGATCCAATGCTAAATGCATAGCATGTTATGGATCATCTCTCATGTACGTTTCCACTGCAATAGGATTGTAAAAAAACTATCAATTTAACATCATATGAATCAGTATAAGCAATACCAAAATTTAAGGTTCCATGGAGATACCTTAAAACACGTTTTACTACAACCCAATTGCTCTGAAGGGGCTTTGATATAAATTTGCTCAATGCACTCACCGAATATGCCAAATATGGCCTAATTGTAGTCAAGTAGATTAGACTCCCAACCAACTGTCTATACAAAGTCGCATGTGCCTCCTTAGATCCATCATCATTCTGAAGTTTTATATTCTACTGTAAAGGTACTATTGCAACTTTGCACTGATCCATTGTGAACTTTTCCAGTAAGCTCCTCACATGCTTACTCTATGACATAAACGATTGTCGAGAATCCCTCTAGACTTCGAAACCCAAACAGTAATGTAGCTCTCCAAGGTCTTTCATCTCAAAGACTTGTGACATCTTCTCCTTGATTTCTTTAATGATATTATCAAGATTTACTGTAATAATTAGATCATCTACATATAAATAAATCCAAACAATCCTTCCCTCTTTATCAAACACGGTATAAAGATTAGGGTCATTTTTGCTTCTTTTATAACCATGCTGCAGGAAAAATGAATCAATTTTGTCATACCATGACCTCAGTGCCTGTTTTAGTCGATACACCACTGTCTTCAACCTGCAAACTAAATGTTCTTGAACCTGTTTCACAAACCCCTCAAGTTGCACTAAGTAGACTTCTTCTTTTAAGTCCCCATTTAGAAAATAAGATTTAGCATCTAGCAAGTGAATCATCCAATTATGTTTAGTTTAGCTACACGGGAAAATGTTTCATCATAATCTATGACTTCTTGCTACGAATACCCCTTTGCAGCCGACCTAGCATTATATTTATCTATGCTCCCATATACTTCAAATTTAGGCTTATACAACCATTTTCATCCTATGGATTGTTTGCCTTCAGGTAGTTTAACTAAATTCCACTTTATTTTTTTGAGAATTGACTCATATTCCTCTTCCATAATAGCCCTCCATTCACTATATTTACTCGCTTCCTTATAACTAGAGGGTTCAACAACATTCGTCATACTAGTTGTAAAATTATTTTCCCTATATCCTAATGGCAACGCAACCTTCCTACTTGATCTCCAAAGAGGTAAGGTAGCTTCAAACCTTGTCTAATCATCCTTTTATAGACTTGGCTTGACAACTACATCATCTTATTCCCCTTCCTGCTGCTGGTGCTTGTTGTCTTAGTGGGGCATGACCCAGGTTCAGAGATGATTTACCCAAGAAAATCCCAGTACTACTAGCCCTTTTGGCAACAGTCCGTGGAGTGCGGATTGAGATCTCATTCGAAGTAGTATGGGAGGGTCCTAGAAATAGGTTTCCACACCGTTGGGATGTCTGATGGGCTTCTCGAGGTCCGCGGTTTGGCCTATCAATACACACACTTCCGATCCCTTTGCAACCTGTGGTGCAGCTTCCGCACAGTCCTGCTTGGGCCGCAGCCCATATAATAACCAAGTTCCTCACTTATTAACTATTTACTTAGCTCATGTGTGTAATTTTAGGGTTATTACAGCATACTCAACAATTATATCAGTGCGCGCGATATATAAATGATCATAAACATAAATAACATAACCACAACAAGTACACAAAATTAGGAATCAACTTCTCTTTATTACCTTTTTGTCCCGAATATAGACTCAACTCTGCCTGCACACTTAGCTGCAGACTCTACTAGGCCTCTACAAACTCAGCTACAAAGCCTCTTCCTACTACTACAACCCAAGACTCTTGGAGTTCTACTCTAAGCTCGAACCATTCCTTCGCTACTCTTCTTATTATCAACTAACTTTACAACTTGGAGCCTTGCTCTATTTATACAATCCCATGGTCCACGGACCATGGGTAGATGACTTTACACTAATTTACAATACAATGCTTAGAGCAGACAACCCTATGACTCAATTGTACGATTTGTGCTCCACGCCCAAAATTCGTGCAGTTCTACACCACCTTTAACCAAAACTTGGGCTTTGAGCCCTGAAACGTGCTGTGGGGGGGATTCCATGCCCAACAGGCCCCCAACACAACCATCGTGACTCATCCCGAGTCACTCTGCTAGTGTGGAAATCTGAGCACGAAGCCCTTCCAACCATTCCTTTGCTTCCCTGAGGTCCGTGACACACTGGACTGTAGTCTGCTGGATCTGCTACATTCCTGCTTTTGAATCATCTACATCTAACTCATGTCTCTTCTTTGGTACCAGCTTCTAGTGCTTGTGTTTATAGTCCCGTGCCCTTGTCTGGCTCCTCGATCCGCGAAGACTGTGCTTCAGCCGATTAGTTTAGAGAGTTGGCCCACCCACGTAGGGTTTCAAGCAGCTGTTGTTGACCTTGCCTGGGAAAGATTCTCCATTGAGTTTGACTAACTGGACCGTGCCTCTGTTGGTGACCTCTCTTACCACATATGGTCCCAGCCAGTGCATTCAGAATTTTCCTAGAAAATTTTCAAACTTTCTATCATACAATAGTACTAAGTCATTTACCATGAAGGTGTGCAACTTGATATGGTCATCGTGCCAGGATTTTTCATGCTACTTTTGTACCTGTTGGTGAAATCTAGCCAAAAATAATTCTTCCTTTAGCTCTGCTAATTGCGTGAGCCTTTCTTCCAGAGCTTCATGGTCCATCATGCTTGTGAGTGCTACTATTCATGGACTAGCGATGATGTATTCCATCGGCATGACTTCTTCCATACCATAGACCAACTCGAATGGTGTCTGTCTCATCAATTTCTTACATGTTGTCCTATATGCCCATAACATACCGAGTACGTGGACGTCCTAGTCATCCCGTTGCGTATTACATACTTTGGTCAGTGTAGTCTCAAGTATTTTATTGAATGCTTCTACTGTTCCATTGGCCTGTGGGTGGTACAGTGTAATTTTCTGGTGATAGACCTAGAACTCTTCTATGAGAGCGTTGATGGCTTCATTCGAGAAATGTGTCTTGCAAACGCTCACTAAGATTTTGTGACAGCCAAATCGTGTCAACACATTTTTCAACAAAAAATTTGCAGTTGTAGTGACTGTGTAGTCCTTGACCAGTTGTGCTTCCGCCCATCATGTTAGGTACTCCGTCACGGTGATGATGTAGTGCACACCTGTCTTTCCCTGAGGTTTGATTAGGCCCACAAAGTTGACTGCACACTTATCAAATGGCTATAGTGTTATTTGGGGATTTAGTGGCATCTCGTCCCTTCATGATGGTTTCCACGTCCTTTGATATATATCGCAAGCCTTATAGTGCACTTTTGAATCCTGGTGCAGGGTCGACCACCATAGCCCTGAGCAAAGAATCTTCTATGTGGTTGTGGATCTTGCATAGTGTCCTCCTATAGCACTCCCGTATGCTTCCACTACATAGTGTCCTCCTATAGCACTCCCATATGCTTCCACGATGATCTGGCCTTGTTCAAATTCAGGTACGTATCTTCACAATATCTCATTATTGCCCATCTTATAGAGGTTCCCCGCGATGACATAAATTTTCGCCATGCGCACCACAAATTTCTTCTTTTGTCTGATTGAGTACTCGTTCGGTGTAGTCCCTATTGTTAGAAAATGGATTATATCTGTGAAGTTTTTTTCTATAACACCTGTTGCAAAGAGCTATGCATCAAGTAGTCCCTCCTCCCAATTTGTTAATTCCCTGCCCGTCTCAATTCGTGACAAGTGGTTTGGTCCTGCATTCAATCATCCCAGCTTGACTATGACCTCAAAATCATATTCCTGAAAGAGTAAAAGCCATCTACATATTCATCCCCCCAACGTAGGCTTGTTCATCAGGTATTTTAATGCTGAATGGTTGGTATACATCTTGAAATGTCCTCTCAGTAAATACTGTCAGTATTTTTGGAGTGCATACACCATTGCCAACCCTTCACGTTCGATGGTAGAGTAGTTATTTTCTGCTTTGGACAGTCTTCGACTCACAAACATGATCGGTTGATCCACACCCTTTGCGCTCTCCTATGTGAGTACGACTCCCAACACGATACACAACACATTAGCATGTACATGAAATTCCACGTCCCATTTCTGAAAGACCAAGATGGGTGTGGAGGCTATTTCCCCTTTAAGACATCCAAACTCTTCATGCAATCATCATTCGAGCAATATGTAACATATTTTTTCAATAGATTTTCCATCGATGTGGTTATTTGGGCATAAATTTTGGTGAACTTCGTATAGTATCTAGTTTGTCCCAAGGTAGCTCGCAGTTGTTTAATACTTTGTGGTGCTTCGAAATTGAGGATAATGAGAATCTTCGCAGTGTCCACCATCAGCCCTTGTTTATAGACCACGTGTCCCAGCAGCTTTCCAAAGGGAATGAGGAATGTGAACTTCTTCAAGTTCAGTGCAATCTAGTGTCGGTGGCAAGTATCTAGAATCAAATGTAAGCTTTCTATGTGGTGCTTAACTAATCCAAAAATAGTGCAATCATCGAGATAGACTTCCAAAAATTTGTGGATGTATTCTTTGAATGCAGCTACCACGATGCACGAAAATATAGCTAGGGTATTCTTCAGTCTAATCGACATTATGGTGTATTGAAAGCATCCTCATTCTGTTGCGAAGGTCATATTGCTCCTATCTTTTGGCGTGATCTTGATCGATGGTATCCGTGAACAAGTATGCTTCCTACCCGCCAACATTCTCTAGTACTTCATCTGTGAATGGTGTTGGGAATGGTTCATGTATGCAGGCATTGTTCAGCTTCCTAAGGTCTACGTATATTCTTATTTCACCTTTTTGCTTTTTCTCCTCTACCACCATAAGACTCACGTAGTCGGATTCTTCCACTGGTTCAATAATTCCGGCTATGAGAATTTTATCTAATTCATCGCAAACCTTTTCTTTATACTTTCGATTGAAGCCGTAAGGCCGCTCCTTAACTGGCTTCATGTTAGGTTTCAGGGTGATCCTCGATATCCCTAAATCGCCCACATTCCCTTTTAAGTCTGTAATTTTGGTCAGGAACAAGTCTTGGTATCCATAGAGTAACTCAACAACCTTATCGACTGTGGCATTGTCCTAATAGTCCCCAAGCATTGTGTATTTTGGTTCTGCCTCCATTCCAATGTTGACCTGCTTCGTCTTTAATTGCGCAGTGATGTCAGTGTTTTCAAGAGATGGTCTACAAACTTCACGAGAGCCTTCTATTTCTGAAATGTTAATGTTCTATGGGTCCTCATCATCTTCCTCAACATTCACACTATAACACTCCAATGCGCTACTTAACTTCATTGCCCATTCTGGCTAAAGTACTTGTATTGGCTCCTGTGGTATTTTAAAGATAGCGACTTTCACTCCTTGTAGCACATCATCCATAGTATGTGACCAACGATCTTCAAATGTGAACATTAACAAGAATCCGTTGCACAACACATCCCATTCGCTTGTACCATGGCAAAGCTCTGTCTCTATATACCGATTCATGCGTATGACATCCATGGTATGGTAGAATAGGTGCACCCATTCAGGCTGTGGCTCTTCCCCATAGGCCTTGGTCCATTTTGCGAGGTGTGTGCATGGATAATCTCGTCCATCATATTTGTCTACATCGTCTTTGGGGTTTTCCAAATCATAGGTGCTTCATCCTTTGACATCCATGCCAGTCTGAAAAAGTGCCTTGATGTATACCCCACCATCATGCAGGTGTTATGCGAAATGCCCACTTCAACGCATCGAACCGCTGCTGCTCTGGCACTGAATTTTCGAATTTTCTTAGAAATTCATCCACCACTGACAATTTGTCATATGTCAGTAGTTCCCTTGCCTCTGTTTTTATGCAACACAATGATCTGATCATCATTTTGTAGTTTAGCATTGTTACTTTGTGCAGTCGATTCTGCCATCGCTTTATCTCTTTGTCTGAATCTGAAGTGCAGGAGCTTTTGTGCTCCCATGAAATCCTTCCATCTATAGTCAGATTCACCCAATCCTCTCCTTGTACAGTTATCTTGTAGATACAGTTGAGATCGTCATCACTATCATCGTCGCACACTGGTTCAATGTATCCCTCTCCATCAGCTGGGTCCAGTGGTACTGCTACGCATAGTGATTTTTTCTCGAAGGTTAGTTTGCGCTTCTTCAAATTTATAACTCTATTCATATCGGCAACCCAGTTTATTCCTAATAGTGCATAATAGGGATTTTTGTCATCGAAAATCTCTTCACTTCAATATCTGCGTGCGCGCTTGCGCCTTCAATATCGATTGTCACTCCTTACAATCTTCCCATGTGAAAAATATTATGTTGGTTTGCCATTCATAACTGAATAGGGGACCATTACAACGCGGGTCTGCCCATGTGTTCCCATGTTTGCTTAGGTAGTACATTATTACCTGATCCATTTCATATTCACCTATTTGCATAGTCAACCTCATCTCCCTTCCTATGTGTAGCGCATGCTCCTAGTTTTCAGACCACGCACGGTTCTCTTAACCTTGCACACCTAGTGATCAATTCCTGTAGCCCTTTGACTGCCTTGCTATCGCGCAACAGTTTGATGCATGTCTCCAAAAACGTAGTGAGCATGGAAGGATCCATCCCTCGTTCTAGTTGATCCTTGCTATCTGAAGTGGAGGCCTCCATGAAACTCTTCTTAGCTTCTATATATGTCTCCTTTGTCCATTCTAAATCAAACTTGGCTTCCTTTGTAGGAGCGTCGTGAACCCATGTTCTTTCTTCTTGCTGCTTCCCCTTATCATCTCCCATTGTCATAGTGCTTCTGAGCATCATGTTTACATTTGGGTCTTCCTCACGTGGTTCAAACCTCATCATTTGTAAATTCTCGGTCGGAGAGGGTTGGAGTACCCCCTTTTCGCGCATCTTTGCTATCAGCAAAGGAAAATCTTCTGCATCATGATCAAACTGAACACACTACCAAAATGATATCCTAGTTGGGTTCGTACAATCGTAGGCATAATGCCATGGCCCTCCACAGTTGTAGCAAATTATCTGACCGTGACCCCTTCCTGGTCCCATTCCACCTCGACCCCAACCACGCCCCTCAACCCAGTGCACGCATTCCCTACATTTGGGTTGAGGGTTCGTGTTTCGATCCACACCCTGTAGGCAGGAGTCCAATCCATCATGAGTTCATAGCTTTGGCAGGTGCATTTGTCATGGCCTACCGAACTACAAAAATTACAAAATAATTGCTGGGACGTCTGCGTATACTTCTGCAATAGGTGACAACTATCCGTGGTACGTTGTCCTCCTACCTGGTAAATCACACACCATAATGCAGATGCCGAACTCGGCCCTGCCTGTACCTCCCGTCTTAATGGAATTGGCCCTCCTCTTGCCAAGTAGTTCGCAAATATTGGACAATGATTTTTGTCCTGGCCCTCGCCTTTACATTTTATGCACCATATTTCCTCACACCCCTCTAGTTGAGGTGCCCTATCCTGTTTCAAAATCTAAATTTCCAGAAACAGATTTTGTAGTTGCACATGGATCTGTTGGACTCGCAATCCATGGTCTTGTAGAGGGATCTCATGCAACCTCATTGCCATCTCCAATGATTCGGCCTAGGTAGAAAGTTTTTGCTATGACAACATTGTCCTTAAGTGTGGCATAAGCGAGGCCACAAACAGTGCACAATGCTATGCATCCATTAACATCATATAGACTTCGCGGATCATACTCTTCAGCCTTTGGTCCAGATCCCAGGGGGTCTCACCGGGGAGCATCACGATCTCTTTAAACTTGATGATTGACTGTGTCTCTGATCTTGTCCTGCTAAATTTCCTGTTCAACGCATCCTAGATCTCTATAATTCCTGCATTCGGCTGGTCATTAGAATGCTTGATATACTGTGTTAATACGGGATCCTGTAGTGCACTTACCAGGGTAGCCTTTTTTATATTATCATCGATGACGCCCTATGCTTCCCATACTTCTCTTACTACGAACCATAATTGTTTCAGATCTTCATTCCCTACTCCTCTGAATACGGGTAGTTTGATCGTGCTCACCTTATTGAACTATGGAGGTGGTGGAGATGGAGTGGGTGGAGATGGAGGCGAGGGGGGTGAAGCAGGTGGTGGTGTGGCTAGAGGTGGTAAACGCGGAATTTGTTGTCTTATCAAACTGACCGCACTTCTTGGAGAAACCTTCACAAGTTCGTCCTTGCTCTCCTGCGAGGGTGAAATTAAGGTGTTGTTTTCTAACTCTTCACTACTTCCGCTTCTGTAGATCCATCCGCCCCATGTAGTCCCAAACATTAATTTATTCGCATAACCCGCTTTTCACACAATAAAATCTTAATCCAAGTGTGTAAAGATTTAACATACTTACCTCGTGGTTCGTTGAGAAAATGTCGCTTTGCCTCACTATAGCTGACAATCGTGTCTACTGCGAACTCAGTGATAAATCCTCTTATTATTCAATCGAGCCAGTGGTCCATGGCTCGCGCTATCTTCTCTTCCGAGGCTTCTAGTCTGCGCACTAGTTCTAGAGTCCACACTATTGGTTTGTCGAGCCACACGTTCCCTGGTTGTCTACAAATTTTGCGATCCACTCATACAACTCAGATGGAAAAGATGTAAAGAATATCTTGTGGATTTCAGTGTACAAGTAGAAATCCAATCACTACTCCTTAGATATTTGCGAATTTCTATTTTCCTATGCTGTGAACTCGTGAATCTTCTTGTCCAACCACTCTTCAATTTCTTTCTTTGTAGGGTTCCACTCTGTTATCGGGAAATCTAGTGTCGATGCAGAGTTGCTAGTCCCACTAAGACTGGTAGCTATCTTAGAAACAAACAAACTAAAACTACTTTCATTTCCCTTTATGAGAAGTAGATAAGAGGGGAATAAAGGATACCAACCTCTGTCTTGTGCTTGTTTCCTTGCTTGATTCCTCTCCCTTCTGATATATCTTTGCCACTCGCTTCCTCGTCTACCCAGCTTCAAAGAGCACTTGTGGAATCAAAGAAGCATAACACTATCCAAGAACAGAGATCTACTATCATAAACAATATAGGACCAGATATATATTGACCACACAAATGCATATATCATCAATCGTACAAGAATGTGGAGGAAAAATTGAATAGCTTTATTAATATCATGAAAATCAAAGAGGATTACAACCAATTGTTCTGACCCAGCGTCTCCTCTCAGCAAGAAATCCCTTCTTCACCTCATGAAAAGCTTAGATCACCCAACACTATGATGTTATACCAAGAAACCAACAGCACTTCCTTACAAGATACAAAATTCCAGCCTCCGGATCTCTGGATTCCACTTGGAGATTGATGATCTCTTACTCATCCCTGGGTGAATGTAGAGAGGCAAGTGTCATAGAAGAAGTTTCTGGAAGCTTCCATGATCCTCCACCTCGCAAATTGACACTGCCATTTGTCCACTCTCACCCATCGCACCCCATAGAAGGGATTTTCAGTATGCATCATACCTCCCATGTGCATTTAGGTGGGATGCAGCGCACTTTGACCATGGAGCAGGTGGGATGGTCCAGTTTTGACCAGTTCTGAGTATTTTTTCATGGAGAACTTCTGGGAGATGATGTAATCAGCTGACCTTGTTCTTTTAAGGGATGGAACAACACTTTTAGGGACTTAGGAGCCCTTGGTTTATGGACATGTTTGATTGGGGTTGCAGTGCAAAAAATGTCTATAACAGTTGCCCCCTAAAGCATGAGGTCGTTAATCTTTTAGTGTTGGGTGAAATGCTTTATCATGAGGATCCGAAGTTCTTTCGAGCTGGAAGGCGACCTGTAATAAGATACAATACAATACATTATCTTCATAATATTTTCATGATCTAGCTGAGGCAGGCACTCTAATGCTCAGCTTTATAAATTCATATTCATGTACATAAGACAGACAATCGTCTATGTGCAGACTGATGATTCTGGTAGAGCCATCATCCCTTAGGTTGGATGATTATCTGTGCAGCAATAATGTACATTTGATGTCTTTATTTTCCTGAATATATATCGTAGCCCGGATGGATGAAACTAGATCCGGGGTCTTCAATCTCGTTCGATCTTCACTCAAAGTACAAGTTGATCCATGTGAGAGATGTTCTGGAGTCGAACATGGAAAGACATCACCTGATTACCAACCAATGATGTAAGCTGTTAACAGGCTCGAGAGGAATCACCGATAATGATGATGACCCTCAAGGTACTACAGTACAATTCACGTGGTGTGAATAAGGGACTTGGTGTTGAACACCACGCAAAATCTTTCAGTCGAAGGCCATTGATGTAAACCTGTCGCCGGAAGTGAGGAACTTGCCATTGAGGCATGCAGGCTTCAAAGTACTGAAAGGGTTGTTCCTAGATCGACTTCCTGGATAATGAGGTGATGTCGACAAGAAGTGATCCATCATAGGATGGCCTTAATGAATCCCACATCTACGACACGGAATGGAGCAAATGATTTTAATGGAGGTGAAAACAATCTGATGATATAAGGTTCAGGGTGGCAGTCATGAAAGAATGGAGTGTAAATGTATTGCAGTGGATGAGACACAAGTGAATTCTCTGAGCGACTTCTCTTGAACATATCGGCGACACTGACATGATGGATTGGTAGCATTAACCCCAAATATCGATGGTGTGATGGACCAATGGTGATATGAGCAGTGAACGGAACAACCCAACCCGACTCGGATGCGGAGTGAAAGTGTCATGTTCAAGAGCGACTTGCTACCAATAAAGTTTCTTCAAGTTTTCTTCGCAAATTTTCCCCAGTCATTGCTGACCAATACCTCTTTATTTTTTTCAAGTTTGAGGAGGATAACATATGCTTTTTCTATAATTTTCCCTTCTGGCAAACCCATCGCTATGTTTTAACAAGCCTAGCGATACTGAAACTCGTTATTGTCTGTATGGACAAGTTTGTCACTATTCGGTTTTAACGAGTTTAACGCTAAAGATAACTCAGTCCTTTTCAATTTTAGAGAGTCTGAAAAGGGATGTAAAGAAAACTCCAACAATCCTTTTTCGTCATATAATCCCTTAAGTCTGAAAAAGTATAAAATAATACAAAAGGGATGAATTTTCGGTAATTTTAACAAGCCGAACAAAACAAGCGCTCGATCTTTTTGTGTAATAATCCCTCAGGTCGAAAAAGATTAAAATCTAAAGGAGGGATAGCACTCCCTATCACTTTAACGAGCTGGAGAGGCCAATTACTTGGCAATATTTTCATATTTTACGAGTCAGATGAAAAGAGCTTAAAGGAGACTCGTTTTTCGAGGAACAAGTGATAAATTCGGGTAGTAGCTAATTCCA
Source organism: Pinus tabuliformis (assembly GCA_031772625.1). Taxonomy (NCBI): domain Eukaryota; kingdom Viridiplantae; phylum Streptophyta; class Pinopsida; order Pinales; family Pinaceae; genus Pinus; species Pinus tabuliformis. Next base: position 326,783,813 of record CM062804.1, on the reverse strand, counting down.
GGTAAGGTTTGGAATTTTCCAATCACAGCAGTGTCACAAGGATGGCTAACAGGATCACTCTTCACAGTTGCTCCTCAAAAAGGGGTAAACAATCAAATGGAGGTGAATGATCGGCCAATACAGAGTGGAGGTGATGATGAGAACACGACCAAGGCTTCAAAGGCTGATGATAATGCATTCACGATGGTTATTTACCGGAAATTGTTCATTTTTTAATGAATGAGCTTAAACTCTGGGGGAAACATTTGCTCATTGTTTATGTTTATTTTTTAATGAGCTTGAACTCCACATAAAAACTGCTCGATCCAGTCGTATAATAAGGATGTCTCATTTAAGATGGCATTTTTTCAAAGCTTTGCCTTGCATCCTTTCTTTCTGCATGTTAGGAAACGACCAATCCTATGAGTTTAAAGGGTTAGAGGACCTACAAATTTAAAAAATAAATGGTCACTCTTCTCTTGCATGCCAAAAGGTTTGCATGCCCCCAGGTATAGCGAAAAATTTCCAGGTTACCAAAGATTGTTCTATCTGCACCGCAGACAAAACACTTCCTTAGCGATGTCTACCGAAATAGACAAAGGTGAGTGGCGCAACTTGCCTCCACTCACATAACTTTGATGGAGGAATCTTATTCCAGTTTAATCTCATAAACCAGTCATATATCCTTCGTGAAAACCTACCCTATACCCAAGGTTTTCCTGCCGAAACAAACCAGGGTGCATGCCCCCTGGGTTCCAGTCATGTCCTCCTGAATCACTCGCGCTCATCAAGTGGACGGACTAGGAATTGATGAGACATTCCTTGCATGAAAAGACCATTTAGGGATAGTATTTGACTATTTGCTATGTGTGAACCAGGGAATGAAATCTGGTCTACGAGCTTGACCACTCTTCCTTCATGCGGAAAACACATTACTCTAAAGAGTGAGGAGACAATGGCTCCCATGCAATAAATATAGTTGCGTCCAAGGAGTAGATTATAATCCAGGGGTCCTTGGACTACCATTACGATCATGTGAATGGTTTTCCTTCTCAATGTTATCGGCACATTGGGAAGGATCCCTAACGGTCGACTGGTTCCTTTATCAAAGCCTGTTAGATTTCTCATTTTAGGCAAAAGCGATGGTGAACCAAGCGCTTTCCAAGTAGTTGAGGAAAGGATACTCACATAAGCCCCTTTATCTATGATGGTATTGGCCATGACCATTCTGTATATTTGAGTAATGATTCGAAATGTTACACTAGCCGGTAAATGGGGTCTTCCTAGTAGATTCCAATCGAAGGAAACAACTAGGTTGCTTGCAGGTGGGACCGAATAGACGGCCATATATGACTCTGACGAACTTCCTTCCTGCGGTAAAGGAATGGGTAGACTGCCCCTATGTTCATCGGAGTCTGTGTTTACGAAGAGGATTTGAACGGTGTCGTTCTCATTCTCTCCGGTGACTGTATCATTTGAAGATGGACCTTCTGAAGGCAAGACCGGGTCAACTGCCACCTTGACCTTTTGACTTTCATCTGGTGTGAATTTAGATGGTTTATCTTCAATGATAGATGCTTCGACTGTCCAAAATGGCGTGTCAGTCAGATTTTCAACTAGCGATGGACTTGGCAAGAGTTTCTCATATCCAGGAGGGAGCCGTAACAGTGAAACTGGACGGTCGTCCAAAACTCTTTTAGCTTCATCTAGGAAGGGACAATGGTGGACGACGTGATCGCCTCCACACAGTTTACAAGGGAATTTACTTTTCCCATCTGTCCAGATGCTTCGCTTTCACTAGTTGACGGTGTACTTTCAACATGATCATCAGAGATTGTTGACACCAGATTGTGCAAACGAGGAGACCAATCCCTTAAGATCTGAGGGATGCAAGGAAATCTCGTTGATAGTGATCTCCTTTGCAAATGACACATGGAGATTTAGGCTTCGACAATGCAGTGTGTGGATTTTCACTAGATGATGCCTTGTTGCCCCTTTTCGCCTTTGGCTCCTTCTTCTTCTTCTCTTTCTTCTCCTTCCTCTTCCTCTCCTTCTTAGTTACTTGATTTTTGGCTTTACCAGCTTCACCAAGTGAAGAGGAAGGAGGAGAGGGAGAATCGGACGAAGTAGAAGGTTGGGGGGTAGCTTTGGTGTCGTCTAGTTGCTTACTTGATTGTTCAGGAATCATGGTGTTCTGAACGACAGAGGTCGAGAAGAGCCATACGGGCAGGCCAATTGTTAATCGTGGAAGCGACAATGTGGCCATATGGGGTGCACCAACATCTCCCCAAGAGGAGAAAGGACTAGGATTTCCTCCAAGGGGAAATCCTTGGTTGGTTGACTCCATTTTTCTCAACCTAAGACCAATGTAGGAAAGGTGATATTTATTCCAATTAAAATAAATTTTAGAAGCTTTGACACAACTTGTTTTTTCAATTTTTAAGAGTCGAGAAAAAACAAAAGATGACTCTAGTCGCCTTCGATTTTTAATGAGCTTGAAGTGACAAGTGCTCAGATGGACCTTTTCCTTTAAGGAGTCTGAAAAGGAACGAAAGAGACTACTCTGGAAATCTAGACAGAAGGATTACCAAACCAATCGCAAAACTGCAGAATACCTTTTACGGTACGGCAGTCAATCTTCCCTAATGCTGTGTTCAGTGCATTGTGATCAATAGGGCGGCAGACATGACTTCCTATGTATAAAGGATATAGCCTATTGTGGTCTCCCAATATATACTCGATGGTACTTGGGAGCACAAATCCGTACTGGCACTTGTCGTCTCAAAGTGGAGGAATCACCCAACCAGCAATGAAAACAACAATTACCAGGCTTTACGACACCAGAATAGTCTCTAGCCTAGACTTCTAAATGTTGTGCGTTAGGTTCCAAAGCGTTTTTAGATTCATTAAATTTATTTTACAGTTGATCTTGCTTAAGAAATTTTCCTTTCAGGTTCACCGCGTGATGTAGATATACAATTCCTAAAATGCAATCTAAGATGATAAACAATCGTTTAATCTTTTTTTTGCAATGAAAATCCTAGCTACTAAAGAAAGAGAGATGATATTATTTCAACATAGAGCAGAGAGCACACACTATATGCATTGTCCTAAATCAAACCAACAAACATTCTAAATGCAAATGCACATGCATGTATTTGTTTTCAGCCTTCTTAATGTGTGAATGATAGAAAGAAAGCTAAGCGCAAATCTGAATTATTTTTCAAAGCGACATTACTAAAAAGCTTCTTTTCAAGACAAAATGAAGACAATGACGACACTTTGTGATTTGGAATTGAAAACCTGCTTTCGACACTTGAAAAACTACTAATTCAAATCAAATACAAGAGTAACAGTGTAATCTACTATCAAGAACAATCGGATTCTCTTCTATGACTGAAAACGACACTTGCGACACTTCCAAATCAAGAAACGACAGTTCAACTATGCTACTTCTTTGTAAAAGAGAACTGAAAATGACCCACAATACATAAAAACATTTACAGTTCTTTGCACAATGGAGGCGGAATAATGGCAAAGAAGGGGGTTTCCAACAGAGGTATACTGACTACAGACAGCAAAACTCCTGAATAGAGAAGAAAAGAGTGAAGAAAAATCAAAGTCTGGAGGCAAAATTAGTCTTTTCTGATGAGCGCACCTGTTACACAGGGATTTCGGTATGCATCCCACCTACAGCACACTGGAAGTGCGATGCATACTGATATCCTTGAAGAGAGGGGGCGATGGTACAGTGCGAGACTTTTGATCCAGTTCTTGATCACAGTTTGCAACACAGTTCAGGGATTTAGGCCGAGCAAGTCGTAATCAGTAAATAAATCACAAGGGTAGATCTAAGGAAGTTACTAGAGCCACCATAAGGGCAATTAGAGAGTTTGTAAATCGATTGTTTAGTTCATAAACAAAACCCGGAGATAGACTGAAGCAGCATTGATCTACTTTACACTTGCATAGCAAATGCAATTCGAAGGCTAGCTGGCTTGACTTCAGGCTCCGTCTGTAAGTTTATAAAGCAAACAAATATAGACAAACAAACAATCTATTAGCTCCCCAGTGGAGTCGCCATTTTGTTATCGGGAAATCTAGTGTCTATGCAGAGCTGCTAGTCCCACTAAGACTGGTAGCTACCTTAGAAACAAACTAACTAAAACTACTTTCGTTTCCCTTTATGAGAAGTAGATAAGAGGGGAATAAAGGAGACCAACCTCTATCTTGCGCTTGGTTCCTTGCTTGATTCCTCTCCCTTCTGATAGATCTTTGCCACTCGCTTCCTCGTCTACCCAGCTTCAAAGAGAACTTGTGGAATCAAAGCAGCATAACACTATCTAATAACAGAGATCTACTATCATAAACAATATAGGACCAGGTATATATTGACCACACAAATGCATATATCATCAATCATACAAGAATGTGGAGAAAAACTTGAATAGCTTTATTAATATCAAGAAAAGCAAACAGGATTACAACCAATTGTTCTGACCCAGCATCATCCTCTCAGCAAGAAAGCCCTTCTTCACCTCATGAAAAGCTTAGATCACCCAACACTATGATGTTACACCAAGAAACCAGCAGCACTTCCTTACAAGATACAAAATTCTAGCCTTCAGATCTCTGGCATGAGGGATCCATATATAGATGATTGCAGGGAGGTGAGTCAGCTTCTGAGATTTGATTAGTGTCCTCTCTCTGATAGTTCTTGATTCCACTTGGAGATTAATGATCTCTTACTCATCCCTGGGTGAATGCAGAGAGGCAAGTGTCACAGGAGAAGTTTCTGGAAGATTCCATGATCCTCCACCTCGCAAATTGACTCTGCCATTTGTCCACTCTCACCCGTCGCACCCCATAGAAGGGCTTTTCAGTATGCATCGCACCTCCCGTGTGCATTTTGGTGGGATGCAGCGCACTTTGACCATGGAGCAGGTGAGATGGTCCAGTTTTGACGAGTTCTGAGTAGTTTTTCATGGAGAACTTCTGGGAGATGATGTAATCAACTGACCTTGTTCTTTTACGGGATGGAACAACACTTTTAGGGACTTAGGAGCCCTTATTTTATGGACATGTTTGATTGGGGTTGCAGTGCTCAAAAATGTCTATAACACACTTGCATGATATCAGACATTTTTTATGTAGATCCCGGTTCCAGCAATGGAACAATTTGTTTTCTTAGTGGGGTCTAACCCAGGTTCGAAAATGATTTAGCCAAGAAAAGCCTGCTACCACCGGCTCTTTCGACAACACTCCGCTGAGCACGGACTGAGGTCTCACCCTTCATAGTATAGGAGGGTGCTAGAACCAGGTTTCCATACCCTTGGGATGTCTGATGGGCTTCTGGAGGTCTGCGGTTTGACCTATTTCTGCAGACACTTGTGATCCCTTCGCAACCTGCGGTGCGGTTTCTATGCAACCTTACTCGGGGTGCGACCCATATAATACCCAAGTTATTCACTTATTAACTATTTACTTAGCTTATATGCATAAGATTTAGGGTTATTAAAATATATCCAACAATTATATCATTGCACGTGATACATAAATGATCATAAACATAAAGAAGATAAGCACAACAAGTACACATAATTAGGAATCAACTTCCTTTTATTAGCCTTCTGTCCCAATTACAGACTCAACTCCACCCCACACACTCAGTTGTAGTGGTCTGTGCACTCATCTGCGTACTCTACTAGGCCTCTTCGCACTCAGATGTAGAGCCTCTTCCTACCACTACAACCCAAGACACTTAGAGTTCTACTCTAAGCTCGAACCATTCCTTCACTACTCTTCTTATTATCAACTGACTTTACAACTTAGAGCCTCACTCTATTTATACAATCCCATGGTCTGTGGACCATGGTTAGGCTGAATTTACACTAATTTACAATACAATGCTTAGGGCAGACAACCCTATGACTCAATTGTACACTTCACGCTCCACACCTGCAATTCCGAGAGTTCTACTCCATCTTTGACAAAAACTTGGGCTTTGAGCCCCAAAACCTGTTGTGGGGGGATTCCATGCCCAACAATGTTGTTGTTGCTAATTGTTGTCACCTGATTCATTAGTTCCTTCTTCATCAGCACTCTTATGGCTTCCATCATTAACTTGCTCATGGAACACTACATCTCTGCTCACAAAAACTTTATCAGTAGAGGGATTAAATATTTTGTAAGCCTTAAATTCTGTACAATACCCAACAAAAACACTTTTAATGGCCTTTGAATCTAGTTTATTTCTATATTCCTTTGGGACACGAGTAAAGGATTTACTACAAAAAAATCTAAAATCCTTAATTGTAGTCTTATAGCCAAATAAAGATTCAAAAGGAGTTTTGAAATATAAATTTCTTGTTGGACTCCTATTCTTTAGATATACTACAATATTAATTGCTTTAGCCTAAAACCCATTAGAAAGATTCTTACCTTTTAACATACTGTGAGCACCCTCCACAAGGGTTCTATTCTTCCTCTATACAATCTTGTTCTATTGAGGAGTGTGGGGTACTGTAAACTATTGTTGTATCCCATGATCTTTGCAATATTTGAGGACACAAGCTTTCTTGTACTCTCTCCCTTAATCTGAGCGAAGAATCCTAATGCATTCACCTGTCTACTTTTCAACCATACCTCTGAACTCCTTGAAGTATTCAAAAGTGTGGCTCTTCTTCGTGAGTAAAAACACCTAAGTAAATCTAGTAGAGTAATCAATAAATAGTATAAAATGGTATGCACCACCTAATGACCTTGTCTACATATGCCCGCATAAATTTGTGTGTACTAGCTCGAGTATGTCTCTCCTCCTTCTATCAACATTCATAAGAAATTCATCTTTGTGCACATTTCCATGTGGAAGTGCATCACAATGAATATTGATAGGCTTTTAAACATGAAGACCTTTGACCATACTTCTTTTCTATAATAGTACCAGATCATTGAAGTTAATATGGCTGAACCTCTAATGCCACAAGTCCACTGTAGTCATGGCACATGATGTCAATGCCTAATGTGGTGTGCTTTTAACATTTAGCTTGTACAATCCTTCCACATGAATACCTGATGCAATAGGCTTCATACAATCCAATAGGTCTTTAATAACACAATATGATTTATAAATTTCTACCTTGATATTCTGATCAATTATCATAGAGACAAAGATTAGATTCTTTTTTATCCTTAGTACATACACTACATTATGAATATGTCTAATATTTCCATCACACAAAGCAACAAGAATATTACCATAACCTTTGATTTTGTACCCTCTATCATCACTAAGATAGATGTTTTCTCCACTCTTAGTCTCTTTGAAGTCTTCAAACCATTACTAGTGATTGGTGTACCTGTTGCACTTGCCTCTCCCGATGGTTGGTCAAGTAGCAAAAATGTTGTATTTTCGGGTCTATCATTATGGATCGGATCAGTCCTTTTTGTAGGTATCCTTAATTCTTTCATATCTTAGATATGTTCTAGATGTTTTAGGTTCTGTGTCATGTGGATGGATGCACCTGAGTCAACAAGCTAGGTATCTACTTCATCATCCTTAGCCGACAACACAATATCAGATATGAACAGTTTGAGGTTTTGACTATGTTCCTCATGAGAAAAATGACCTGTATGTTGTTTACGTCTCTTTCAGCCTTCATCAGACTTCTTTTTCATGCAATATCTAGCTATATGGTCGGTTCTACCATAATAAAAACATCTGGTCACAGAGTCATTTCTATTGAAAGACTTACCTTGAGGTGAGGCCATCTTTCTTTGTGGGGTTGCACTACTCTTTTGTGCTGCATTTTGCTTTCTTCTGAAGAGCTTCTTTTTCGCCATTAAGGTTAGATTTGAACTCTCACATCTATGAGTCAGCCACCTTTTCTCCTCTTACATGAGGATCTCTGTCAATTATTCAAACACGGGGGCTTTTTCTCTTGCATTCAAGCTAGTGATGAACATGTGATACTCATCAGTCATACGATTCATGGTAACTATGACCAAATCTTTATGTGACACAGCTTCACCAATGTCACTGAGCTTGTTCTTGAGCTCCTTGATCCATGAAATAAATGCTACAAGTGTCTCATTCTCCTCAATCTTGATGGAGAGAATCTTGCACTTCAAGAACAAAAATCGATTGGTGTTCTTGACCTCATAAAGATCCTTGAGCATCTTCTACATTTCTGGTGCAGCCTTACAATCACAGATATGGGGAATACTGCAATCTTTGACTGACAATTTCATGATCATTCTCACCTTAGTCTCACCGCTTGTCCTAGTCTTGGATTTTTGCTTCTATTCCTCCTGCAAGCATGTTCGAATTCACCTCATCATTATTCACAATTGCCCATGCATTGTGTCCCTCAAGCAGGGCCTGCAACTTAAATTACCAACAAAAATAATTGGATCTATTATCATTGAGGAATGATTCTACTAATTTATTATTCATCTTGAATAAAAAAAACTTCAACCCCAACAAATTTAAACCATTAAACCCTTAGCCCCCTTTATCAATAATAATCCCCCCTTAAAAAGAATTAAATTGACAAAAATAAACTTTTGATTTAAAAACTTTAATTAAAATCTTAATTTAAAACGTTCCAATACCCTTTATTTATGAAATCTTGCACGGTTGTCTCTATCATGTGGGAAATGTCACTGTCCTCGAGAAATATGGGAGTCCTTTAAGGCTTCATTCAAGCCCAGAACTCTACAACAAAGTTTCTCGCAGGACCTGTCCTGACATTTGACGGCAAAGACGAGTGCAAAAGAGCATAGAAGAGCTCACAATTCCTTCTCCGGTAGTCTTCAATACATTACAACTTACTGCTATGGAAAGGCATTATGTCCAAGTCGGGCATGTCAAAGGCACCGTGGAAAAGCACGAAGATCAAAACTACTATGGAAAAGCATGTTGTCGACACTGAGGACGGAAAATCTATGTCCTCTTCTCCACTAATCAATTGTGGGTTCATGTTACAAGCCGATCACAGTTTTCGGATCCATATGCACGGTCTCCACACATATGTGTAGAATTTTTCAACGCAAGAGGTCTTCCCTCGAACAGATCCACCCCACAACAGTCACCTTCGACTTTCAATGGCAGCCTCCTCCACGGCAGTCGAGACGCCCTTCACATTGGCTATAGAGTCCTCACAGACCACATAATTTTTTTGGAGTTCCAGCCCTGCAGTAACTGTTAGCCACTGCTCAAGAATAAGGTATCGATTGATGGAAAGAGAGAAATTGTTGTCGTATGAAAAATAGAGAGGTAGATAGATGTTTCAAGGTGAAACCAAGGCCACAATAGATTGAACCCGCCATAATTTCCAAACTATAGTTTCCATAATCATTGGTGAAAGAGGGCCTCCAACCTTAAGCCGCTACGATGACGATCTTAGTCAATAAGAGCAGAGGCTTCCTGAAACCAGCGAAAATAGCATCGCCTGACTGAACTTGGAGCACCACCCTGCATTCTCTTCACCAACAGAAAAAAAAATTCTCTTTATCAGCATATACAGTGCGCATTGACTGTAGACTTGGCAAGATAGTGAGAAAATAAAAAACGCATAAGATAGGACTGTATCGTCGTGACTATGGCACTAGATCCCCCACTGATCAGCACTTAATTTCTCTTAAAAACATGCTTCCTGGATCTGCCTCCTAAGAACATTGGACTTCCTCGGAGACTTCACTATAACTCCTGCATTCAAAGTTACAGGCAGTCCTCAGCCCTGTAGCTCTGATACCATGTTTAAAACAGAAGAATCAAATTTATTGAATTAAACTTGAGTAGGTTAGAGGTGTGGAACACAACAAACTTTTCCTTTACAATCATTACATGAGAAATATATAATTTACAAAGAATTAGGGAAGTTGAAACAACATCCTATAAATTAGGAACAAACTCCTAATCTAAGGTTAAATGAGAAATATATAATTTACAAATAATTAGGGAAGTTGAAACAACATCCTATAAATTAGGAACAAACTCTTAATCTAAGGTTTAGTTGAATGGTCACTCCATTAATACATTTCATCATTAATCTCAACACATACTTGGTAAACTTTGTTGTATACCGGTCTCCCATGATTTAGCAGCTAAGATCGTAATAATATAATTTGTAAAATTGGTGTGGTCATCATTCTAGCGATGGTCGTTCCCATGGAAAAAATGTCACAACTAAGTCATGCTCATCGCATAATTAATAGGGTCATTAGTCTTGGGACAACCATTTAGTAGCACAAGCAAGTTATCCTCAAATGAATTGCAGAAATGATCGAGGTTATCTCCAAATAATTTTGAGAAACGATTTTTGTTGATAGGAAGACCACATGATCTGCAACGACAATTTTAGTTAAACTTACAAGGATAACGGATATGTAGAAAATGCCACTGGGAAATGTTCGAAATTTCTCGAAATCTCTTTCTTTGTGGTTATAGCTATGAATGATTCACATAAGAAATACAAAGAGTCATTGAAAATTGGTTCAATATTTAGTAGTGTGTAGGTTCTCAGCTTCACCTTCTTAACCTTGTCATCGCCTTCATATTTGTTCCATATTTTGTCCCATACATCCTTAGTTTACTTGAAGTGCATGACCTTAATAAGTTCATTCTCAATAAGTCCAGAAAAATTTCATTTTTTGCCTTAACATTGATTTGATAAAATCTCTTCCCATTAAGATTTGTAAGAATGGTATCAGGAATTGTATATCATGACACCATGGTGGCATAGACATAAACACCCAATCTCATCAAATTTGCTTTCATCCTTATGGAAATGGTATCAGGAATTGTATATCATGACACCATGGTGGCATAGACATAAACACCCAATCTCATCAAATTTGCTTTCATCCTCATCTTCCATAATGCAAACTTCTCTTTGTCAAAAACAAGAATTTCAACATCTTCAGTAACCATGATCCTCTTTGGATTCCCCTTTCAACCATTAAGCTGCAATCAGAGGACTTGATTTTGATACGACTGGCTCGAAGCCAGAAATAATCAGGTAAATCATTATTGCACAAATATTGAAAATTTCAAGAGAAATACAACTTTTGCAAAATGAGAACTCAACAAAACATGCAAATAATTGAGGACAAACAACATCACATGAAGGCACTAATATTTTAGATAGAAAACCTCGCGGGTTGGAAAACAACCGAACTACTTTCTTAATTATTTTCTCTATTAATTCAAAATATGCTGAAGTACAATTTTCAGGTACTATTAGCCAAGGAACCACTAAATAATTAAATATGTTGGCCACCACCAACCAAGAGGCACAACTCCTATAAAAATAAGGAAAATGTCCACTTGCTTGAGGCCACAATCTAAACAAGAAAATAATTCTAAAGCTTACTAGGCAATTCTCAATTTATACAAAAATTGCAACTACAAAAGATGACCCTTCTAGATAACCCTTTAAATGCCACAAAAAAAATTCATTGAATAATAGAACATTTCTCCACAATATTCCCTCAATTCGAGTCTTCAATCCACGCACAATAGTCTGAATAAAATTTTCTATCTAATCTCTCAAAACTTTCTGAAGTTCTACACTCATCTGGTACAACCACTAAATACAAAGTGTTCTCCACTTAACGCACAATGCATATAATCTCACACATACAAACGAGGCAACCAAAACTCCTCATAACGGTCTCCTATAAGTAATTTTCTATAGTGATTAAACTACTAAATGCAACGAAAGTAATGGATCTCTTAGCAACTTTGTTTACGGAATGAATGAAATTGGTTTGGCATCTCCTCCCACAACCTTCATACTGAATGAAGAGATTTTCCACTTTGATAATCCTCGAGAAGGGATACAAACTTCTTCGAACTATTCGAAAAAAGACCAAATGAAAAATCTAAAGTAAATTCTCCTGGAATTACTGGCTGGGGGCACATTTCAGGAAATCCACTTTCAACCATCATAGCGGGGAAAACACGTGCTCCCATAGAGGATCCTGGTCGGGATTTTACGGGCATGAAAAATAAGATATAAACATATTTTCTTTGTTCACCACTGCTTCGAGAGAGGATGGCTTAACACTATTAGCTCTATTCACCACTGCATCCAGAAACGATGGCTCAATGCTTGATCTTTGTAACCTTCATCCACCAATTTTGGAGCTCAAATTTAGTGCATTAAGATGTAAGAATTAGACATTATTACAACCATAAAGAAGCATGTAAAATACTCAGTACAAGGCATATTATTACAACCTTAAAGGAGCATATTGTTACAGGGAAAAGTGTCTATTTAGAACTGCTCTATCCCACTAAGGTGTGACAGCTGCCTTAGAAACAAATAGAGAAAAACTACTTTTGTTTTTCCTTTATGAATTATAGATAGAGAGGAACAGAAAGACCAACCTCTGTCTTGCGCTAATCTTTTGACTCGATCCCTCTCTTCTCTGACAGTCCTCAGCTACCCGCTCCCTTGCACGCCCAACTTCACAAAGTACCTGTAAGATCACAGAAGCATAGCACTATACAAAGACATGGATCTATAATCATAAACAATCTAAGATCAGATGTAAATTGACCATACAAATGTAACAAGCATCAATGATACAAAAGCATGGAGGAAAACTCAAATAGTTTTTATTGATAAACAAGAAAAGATCCAGGAGGAGTTACAACCAGTTGTCCCGACCCAGCATCAACCTCCCAGCAAAGAAGCCCCTCTTCACCTCAAACAAAGCTTAGATCACCCAACAATCTGATGTTTGTCTCTAGAAACCAACAACAATTCCTTACAATATGCAAAATTCCAGCCTCTGGATCTCTGGGATGAGGGATCCATATATAGATATATGTAAGGGGGATGAGTCAGCTTGTGATTTTATTAGTGTATTCTCTCTGATAGTTCTTGCTTCCACTTAGAGACTGAAGGCCTCTTACTCATCCTTGGTCGAATTCAGTGAGGCAAGTGTCACAGGAGAAGATTCTGGAAGCTTCCATTGCCTCTCCACCTCGCGGAACGACACTGCCATTTGTCATTTCTCGCTCATCACACCCCACAGAAGGGACTTTTGAAATGCAACGCACCCTCACAGTGTATTTAGGTGAGATGCAACGCACCCTCACAGTGTATTTAGGTGAGATGCAACGCACTTAGCCAGTGGAGCAGCTGCAATGATCCTGTTTTGACCAATTCTGAGCAGTTTCTCATGGAGAACTTCTGGGAGAAGCTGTAATCTGTTGACCTTGTTCCTTTAGGGGTTAGAACAACACTTTTAGGGACTTAGGAGCCCTTGATTTATGGACATTTCATGCTTGGGGTTGCAGGGCCCAAAAATGTCTATAACAGTTGCCCCCTAAAGTATGAGGCCGTTAACCTTTTGGTGTCGGGTGAAATGCTTTATTATGAGGATCCGAAGTTCTTTCAATGCTGGGAGGAGACCTGTAATAAGATACAATACAATACATTATCTTCATACTATTTTCATGATCTAGCTGAGGCAGGCATTCCCATGCTCAGCTTTATAAATTCATTTTCATATACATAGGACAGACAATCGTCTGAGTGTAGACTGATGATTCTGGTAGAGCCATCATCCTTTTGAGTGGATGATTATTTGTGCAGCAATGATGTACATTTAATGTTTTTATTTTCCCTGAATATATATCGCAGCCCGGATGGATGAAACTAGATCTGGGGTCTTCAATCTCGTTCGATCTTCACTCGAAGTACAAGTCAATCCACGTGAGAAATGTTCTGAAGTCGAACATGGAAAGACATCGTTTGATTACCAGTCAATGATGTAAACTGTTAACAAGCGCGAGAGGAATCACCGATAATGATAATGACCCTCAAGGTACTGCAGTACAATTCACGTGGTGTGAATAAAGGACTTGGCGTCGAACACCACGCAAAATCTTTCGGTCGAAGGCCATTGATGTAAACCTGTCGCCGGAAGTGAGAAACTTGCCATTGAGGCATGCAAGCTTCAAAGTACTGGACGGGGTGTTCCTAGATCAGCTTCTTGGATAATGAGCTCATGTCGACAAGAAGTGATCCGTCACAGGAGGGCCTTAATGAATCCCACATCAATGACACGGAATGGAGCAAATGATTTTAATGGAGGTGAAAAAGATCTGGTGATATAAGGTTCAGGGTGGCGGTCATGAAAGAATGGAGTAGAATGTATGGTAGTGGGTGAGACACAGGTGAATTCACTGAATGACTTCTCTTGAACATATCGGTGACACTGATGTGATGGATTGGTAGAATTAACCGCAGATGTGGATGGTATGGCGTGACCATGGTGATGTGACCGGTGAAGGAAACAACCCAACCCGACTCGGACACAGAGTGGAAGTGTCATGTTCAAGAGCGACTTGCTACCAACAAAGTTTCTTCAAGTTTTCTTCCCAATTTTCCCCAGTCATTGCTGACCAGTACCTCTTTATTTTTGTCAAGCTTGAGGAGGATAACATATGCTTGTTCTATAATTTGCCCTTCGGGAAAACCCATCGCTATGTTTTAACGAGCCTAGCGATAGTGAAATTCATTCTTGTCTATAGACAAGTTTGTCGCTATTAAAATTTTAACGAGTTTAACGACAAAGATAACTCGGTCCTTTTCAATTTTAGAGAGTTTGAAAAGGAACGTAAAGGTAACTCCAAAATTCCTTTTTCGTCATCTAATCCCTTAAGTCCGAAAAAGTATAAAACAATACATAAGGGATGAATTTTCGATACTTTTAACGAGCTGAACAAAACAAGCGCTCGATCTTTTTGTGTAATAATCCCTCCGGTCCAAAAAGATTAAAATCTAGAGGAGGGATAGCACTTCCTGTCCCTTTAACGAGCTGGAGAGGCCAACGGCTCGACAATCTTTTCATATTTTACGAGTGAGTTGAAAATAGCTTAAAGGAGACTTGTCTTTTGAGGAACGAGTGATGAAATGGGTAGCAGCTAATTCTAGGTAAGGTTTGGAATTTTCCAATCATGACAGTGTTACAAGGATGGCTAGTGAGATCACTCTTCGCAGTTGTTCCTCAAAAGGGGTAAACAATCAAATGGAGGTGAATGATTGGCCAATACAGAGTGGAGGTGATGATGAGAACACGACCAAGGCTTTTAAAGGCTGAAGTGCTACATTCACGATGGTTATTTACTGGGAAATAGTTCATTTTTTAATGAGCTTAAATGCGGGGGGAAACATTTGCTCATGGCTTATGTTTATTTTTTAACGAGCTTGAACTATGCGCTAAAATTTCTCAATTCGGGTTTATTTTTTAACGAGCTTGAACCCTACAGTAACACTGCTCGTGGTGGGTTTATTTTTTAATGAGCTTGAACCCTGTAGTAACACTGGTCGTGAGAAGTTTGCATGGCCCCAGGATAATAACGTAAATCGAGGTGCATGCCCCCCAAGCTTCATTACATTCAACTCGGTGGTTGGAATGAAGGTTTACCTTTGAGATTTGGAAAGGGGATTTGTTTCATTTTTTAATGAGGTTGACACTTTAAAAGAACTGTCCTCATCACTCCTTGTTTCATTTTTTAACGAGGTCGACATGAGATAAGGACCATCCTCGAAATCCACCGTATTTACAGTATTTGATAGAAAATCAAAAACTGAAGGATGATTAAGGTCATTGGAATAATCTTCGTTGTTATCTGGAAGATGGGAGCGATGGTGGTAATCTTCCCATGGTGTCTCTCCTATCATCATTGATTGAACGATTCCTTCGTCTGTAGAATGTACATGTGACCAAGGATCTGAAGAGGTGCTATATTCCTTAGACCTATCTATCCAAACACTCGATGAGCGTTGATTTTGGTTTGCCCCCCAGGCCAAGAAAATTGGTTGCTACAATATTTCTATTAGGGGGATGATCCATGCTGACAAAATGTTTAGGAATCTTCTGAATCCATTAGATATAGAAGATTCCATATTGCAGGTTTCCACTATGGCCACTTCCACCAAATTACTAGGAGGTGGTAGGGAAAAAGTACCCATTAAGGCAAGGACTTTTAGGAGGCATACTCCAATATTTTGAAGTGAATGATTGCCTCCATGGATCATTGGAATGCTTCCCGTAACTTGTGAACTGTTGGGGAGAAATGTTTGTTGGTCGACGATTGTAATTCCTCCTTGAAATGGAAATGCAATCTTCCTGAAGTAGGTCGACACAACTGTGGCCATGGCATATATCCAGGGCCTTCCCAGTAGAATGTTGTAATCGAGGTTTCCGTCGATTACTTCAACATCTATTTCTACTGTTTTGCCCCCCAGTTCAACTTGCAAGTTACTTAAAATCCCATATGGAGTGTATGATCGTCCATCAAATGCTTTTAACATCGTTGATGATCTCGACAAGGGTGGTGAGCCTAAATTTTTCCAGCAACTCATTGACATAATACATGTAGATGCCCCCTCATCAATAATTGTTTGATGAACAATTTTGTTGAGGGCTTTCACTTAAATAAGGAAAGCTAGTTGAGCTGGTAACTGAGGGTCATATCATTTATGATCAAAGGCCACAAGATTGGAATCCAGTGGGTCAATCCCACCTATTGCTGATAATAAATCTTGCTTTTGGGAGGGGCAATTTTGCGGTACCTCAAGTATCGACATAGCAGATGGCGATTGGGCCAGGTCCTCTATTATATTATAATTTTTTGCTATTTTTGAATGAGGATTAAATTTCGATTTGTGTACTACTCCCTTTGGCGACTTTATCATTTGTTCAGGAATGATGGGTGGCACAACTTTGGTCAAAGTTGTTGTCGAACTACTAGGTTGTTCATTAGCCTTGTTATTCGACAGCTGTGGATTCCTGTAATCTTTATTCCTTGTCAAAGCATCATTTTGGTGCTTTGAGATAGACAACATAAGCACTTGGGATCGGGAAGCATTTTGATTAGCAACCAGTTTGGTTCCCGGGTTTGGAAACGAATCAGTCAATACTGCTGAGGTTTTTGAACTCTTAAAGAGTTTCTTAACTTCAGCTTTATGTGGACAATCTCTTGTCCGATGATCCTCATCGCATATATGACACCCCGCAGGGGGTTTCCTTTGCCCAGAAGGGTTTGCAGAAGGTTTTTTAGGAGATGACTCATCCTGCTTCTTTTTTCTCCCTTTCTTTTTCTTCTTGCCCCCTGGTTGCTTCAGTTGTTTGCCCTTGTCGATCGACACGGCATTTACTTCCGAGGCAAGAAGTTCCTCTTTTGCATTTTGACTGGAAATCTTACGGGCCTTTTTAAATGTAGCCTTTGTCGATCTCGTGTCTGTTGTGCCAATCACACCATCGCCGGCATGAGAGTCATTTAGAGAGGCCCTGGAGATTGAGAAAAGGCCGAACAATCTTAATAGGGATGATGGCTGGAAGATTAGCAGTTGCTGGGTCCCAGCCTTGTCTTCCTAGCCTCCTCATCCCCCTTTTGTTAGGTCTTAGGGTCTCTGTCTTCCATCTCCGTAGGTGTGTTTTTGGCGGATTAATCCTATTATTAAGGAATGTATGGATTATTAATTAGTTACTAAGCAATTTCGGGCTTATCCCGTTTAATTCTAAGGGGTATTTTCCTTTAGATTAGATTTTTTATCTCCATTTTTTATGCATTTTTATTTATTTCTCCCATTCCTTTAGAATTTCCCTTTAACTAATTGCTTATATATTTGACTATTAGTAATAATCTATTTACCTAATTGACATAGATATCTTTTTAGTGAATTAATATTACTTATTTAATGAATATAATTATTAAATATGAATTATAGAAAGTGATATAGTTGAAAAATGACCTTTATGTCAAATAATAAATAAGAAATTATTATATTTTTATATATAATAATTTGATATTATTATATGATATACCTATAATAGTGAGTGAGTTTGAGTTAGTTATATTTGTTGGATATTCTATTATTAATAAACATATTCTTTAAGTATGGTATTTACCTAATGTAACTAATTAATAAAGATTTAACAAGAATACTAAATTAAAAATATTGGAATTATACATTATATAGATTATTTAATAAACATAAATTATTATTTTTATTTTCGAATGGGCCATTTTGATTAATTAAAATAATTTATTAGAGTTTACCTTTGGACCATTAGCTTTAAACAATTAATATTAAATTAATACACAATTTACCTATATTCTATTATTAATAAACATACTTTAATTATGTATTTACCTAATGTAACTTAATAATAAAGATTTAACAAGAATACTATTTTAGAAATATTGGAATTATAAATTATATAGATTATTTAATAAACATAAATTATTTTCGAATGGGCCAATTTGATATAATTAATTAAAATAATATATTAGAGTTTACCTTTGGACCATTAGCTTTAAACAATTAATATTAAATTAATACACATTTTACCTATATTCTATTATTAATAAACGTATACTTTAATTATGTATTTACCTAATGTAACTAAATAATAAAGATTTAACAAGAATACTAATTTAAAAAACATTGGAATTATATATTATATAGATCTTTTAATAAACATAGATTATTTTTGGGCCAATTTGATATAATTAATTAAAATAATATAATAAGGGTTACCTTTGGACCATTAGCTTTAAACAATTAATATTGAATTAATACACAATTTAACTATATTCTATTATTAATAAACATATTCTTTAATTATGTATTTACCTATTGTAACTAAATATTAAAGATTTAACAAGAATACTAATTTAATAATATTGGAATTATCAATTATATAGATGATTTAATTATTATTTTTACTTTCGATTGGGCCTTTTGATATAATTAATTAAAATAATATATTAGAGTTTACCTCTGGACTTCTAGCTTTAAACAATTATTATTAAATTAATACACAATTTACCTAATGTAACAATATTTTTTAGAATAAGAATAATTTAATACTAAATAACATTGGAATGATATTATATTATTCATACTCAAAAATAACAAAGGAACTCCCTTAGTATATAAACTATTATAAATAAATTATATGTTTTAGCAGTTTCTAAGAATATTAATAATATAATTAGTGGTTTGACTAAGACCTTTGGTCAAAATTAGCCGTTGGCATTATAGCCGTTGGAATCTCTGCATACTATATTTAAACCAGCTTAACCAGATTAGTCTTCAACTTGTCCTGACGATGAACCACACTGGTTGGTTCGAAACGCGTCGAAAAAAAGATTGATTATGTGATTTTGCCGAAGATTATCTAACAAAGCCATTGTTTGATTTAGGAGGACGAGGGACTGAGAAATCTGGTCTAGGAGCGTCAAGTATTTTATCGTAGAGCGTACCAGACTGAGTGTAAATCAAGTTTAAATATTATGCATGAGCGATAACTTGCTCTTCGGTGACGACTCCCCCTTTTGCCACATCTTCCGTGATGGAAGGCAATAATGACTTAATAAACCATTCAGCTAAAAGCTGATCAGGAACATATGTTTTTAGCATTCTACGACGACATCGCCACTCATTTATATGATCGGATATGTGAGTGGCCGTTGTTTGCTTGAAATTGATAAGGAGTTATGTTCCTGTTTCGTACCTTATCGATAACTGAAACTGGGTTAAAAAGGTTGTGGCTAGAGTACTGAAGTTGTCAAATGAAGCTCTGGGCAATTTGATATACCATTTTGCTACCGAACCAGTTAACATCCTCTGGAAAAGGCGAAGCTTAATCGAATCATCATTTAGGGTGTTTGATGAACACCACAGATGAAATGTCATCACATGGTTCGACGGGTCTTCACCCGGATTTCCATTAAATTTAGTAATATCTGACGGAAGTTTATGCAGAATCGCTAGCCACCAAGGGCCATAAGCAATTGGATCATTCGTCAGCCAGTTTAGATCTGGTAATTCTAGAGTTGCTACAAAGGGCAACTGTTGATTCAGGTTAGGCGAAGCATACCCAGGATAAGATGGAATCGCCTGAGCAGTGGGTCTTTGCATACCAGCATAATGTATTTGATGCTGGCAACTTTGACAAGGTTGATGGGCACAACCATTATAATATGGTTGTTGATAACCACTTTGGAAATGCGATTGCCCATTACTTACAAAGACTTGTTGCTCAGGTCCTTGATATGATTGCTGGGATGGCGGTTGTTGAGATTGTATCAGCCATGATTGCTGGACCATTTTTTGTTGCCCAATACTAGATGATTGACCAAGATGAGGAGTCATAGTACTTGTTTGAGGCTAAGTCACTCCAGATAAGGAGGCACTAACCTGAAGTTTTGATTGAGTCGTTGAGACAAGAGGCTGTTGTATTGCAACCTGAGAAACTTGGGGTTGACATACAAAAGGTAGCGCTTGTTCTTGCGACACAGTCACCATAGAAGGTATAGTGGGAATATTCGACATAGGGTGGACTGGTTGCATTGAATATACAACCCTTGGTTGCTGAGGCAGTATTGGTACCCAACCGCTGGATGTAATTCCAGTTTGACCTGAACTTTGTTGTAAACTCCCACATGGTTGTTCTCCGGGAGGGAACAATGAAACGACATACTGCCCTCCATATGGTGGCAATCTAGTACTTAAAGGGAAGATTGGCCTTTGAAGACACATTGGATCGATTTGTTGAGTTTCAACATAAGAAATACAAAATGATAATCTGGATGAAGAAATAGGAACTAACCATGTCATTGAAACAGTCCCTGATTGGACTCCAGCTTGTTGTTGATAACTTGCCGGGACAGATGGTATATCGGCGAACATTGTTGGAGTAGCAACAGGAGGTTCTGCTACTGCTGTGTCGGATGACACAGTCCTAGATGTCGACGGTTGTTCAGACATATCTAGTCTATCCAAGAGATTTCCTAGTGATTCTACGAGAACTTGCGATGAAGGGAGAATAACTTCGAAGACCAACAAGGGAAAGGTGATGATTATTCCGTTTAAAATAAATTTTAGGCACTTTGACACAACTTGTTTTTTCAATTTTTAAGAGTCGAGAAAAAACAAAAGATGACTCTATTCGCCTTCGATTTTTAATGAGCCTGAAGTGACAAGTGCTCAGATGGACCTTTTCCGTTAAGGAGTTTGAAAAGGAACGAAAGAGACTGCTCTGGAAATCTAGGTAGAGGGATTACCAAACCAATCGAAAATGGAGAATACTTTTTACGGTACGACAGTCAATCTTCCCGAATGCTGTGTTCAATGCATTGCGATCGATAGGGCGGTAGACACGGCTTCCTATGGTTAAAGGATTAAGCCTATTGGGGTCTCCCAAAATATACTCGACGGTACGTGGGAGCACAAGTCCGTACTGGCACTTATCTCCTCAAAGTGGAGGAATCACCCAACCATCAGTGAGAACAACGGTTACCAGGCTTTATGACGCTGGAATACGTCTCTAGCCTAGACTTCTAAATGTTGTGCGTTAAGTTCCAAAGCATTGTTAGATTCATTGAATTTATTTTATAGTTAATCTTGTCTATGAAGTTTGCCTTTCAGGTTCACCGTGAGATGTAGATGTAATTCCTAAAATGCAATCTAAGATGATAAATAAACATTTTATCTTCTTTGTGCAATGAAAATCCTAGCTAGTAAGGAAAGAAAGACAGAATCTTTTCACAAAGAGCAAAGAGAACACTCTAAATGCACTTTCCTAAATCAAGCCAATGAGACTGTCTATATGCAAATGCACATGCATGTATTTGTTTTCAACTTTCTTAGTATATGAATGCTAAAAAGAAAGTTGATGCACAAATCTGAATTTCTTTTCAAGCGACAAATATCAACAAGTTTCTTTTCGAAATCAAAAATGGAGACGATCACAACACCTTACGATTTTGAAATGAATACGTGTTCTTCACAATAGAAAATTACAAATTCAGACCAAAAACAATAGTAACAGGATAATCGACCATCAACAACACTCAAACTCTTTGCTAGGATTGAAATCGACACTTGCGACAGTTTCAAATCAAAGGACGACAGTACGATTATGCTACTTTTGCAAAGGAAAACTGTAAATGACTCAACAAACACACAAAAACATCTACAGTTCTTTTGTACAAAGGAGGTGGAATAACAGCAAGGAAAAGGGGTTTCAAACAGACATATATTGATCACAGGCAGCAAAATTCAGGAATAGAACTGGAAAGAATGAATCACAGAAACCAAAACTGCACAGAGCCTAGTCTGATCAGCGCACCTGTAACACAAAGAATTTGAAATGTAGTGCACTTTGTCCACTCAGGAAGTGCGCTGAAGTTCAGATTCTCTGAACAATACCTGCGCTGGGCACCAAACGAGATTCTGTTTGGGTTTCGGGTCACAGTTTGCAGTTCAGTTCTTGCATTTTGGTCGAGAAAAAAGCAATCAGTAATGCAACAATTAGGGGTAGATCTAAGGAGGATCTAAGAGCTATCACAAGGGAAATCATATAGTTTGTGAATCAGTTGTTTAAAGCATAAATAGATCCAGTAGATGGATTGAAGTCGCATCTATCTACTTTGCATTTGTTATGGCAAATGCAGTTCGAATGCTACCTATAAGTTTATGAAACAAACAACAAAGAATGATAAACAAACAAACTAATTCTCTCCCCAGTGGAGTCGCCATTTTGTTACAGGGAAAAGTGTCTATTTAGAATTGCTCTATCCCACTATGGTGTGCTAGCTTCCTTAGAAACAAACAGAGAAAAACTACTTTTGTTTTTCCTTTATGAATTATAGATAGAGAGGAACAGAAAGACCAACCTCTATCTTGCGCTAATCTTTCAACTCGATCCCTCTCTTCTTTAATAGTCCTCAGCTACCTGCTCCCTTGCACGCCCAGCTTCACAAAGTACCTGTAAGATCACAGAAGCATAGCACTATACAAAGACATGGATCTATAATCATAAACAATCTCGGATCAGATGTAAATTGACCATACAAATGTAACAAGCATCAATGATACAAAATCATGGAGGAAAACTCAAATAGTTTTTATTGATAAACAAGAAAAGATCCAGGAGGAGTTACAACCAGTTGTTTTGACCCAACATCAACCTCCCAGCAAAGAAGCCCCTCTTCACCTCAAACAAAGCTTAGATCACCCAACAATTTGATGTTTGTCTCTAGAAACCAACAACAATTCCTTACAATATGCAAAATTCCAGCCTCTGGATCTATGGGATGAGGGATCCATATATAGATATCTGTAAGGGGGATGAGCCAGCTTGTGATTTGATTAGTGTCTTCTCTCTGCTAGTTCTTGCTTCCACTTGGAGACTGAAGGCCTCTTACTCATCCTTTGTCGAATTCGGTGAGGCAAGTGTCACAGGAGAAGATTCTGGAAGCTTCCATTGCCTCTCCACCTCGCGGAATGACACTGCCATTTGTCATTTGTCGCCCATCACACCCCACAGAAGGGACTTTTGAAATGAAACACACCCTCATAGTGTATTTAGGTGAGATGCAACGCACTTAGCCAGTGTAGCAGCTGCAATGATCCTGTTTTGACCAATTTTGAGCAGTTTCTCACGGAGAACTTCTCGGAGAAGCTGTAATCTGTTGACCTTGTTCCTTTAGGGGTTAGAACAACACTTCTAGGGACTTAGGAGCCCTTGATTTATGCACATTTCATGCTTGGGGTTGCAGGGCCCAAAAATGTCTATAACACATATATAAGACTTAATACAAGGCATGTAATCAGAAATACAAGGCAAATAGTGATGAACACCAAGTGACATCAATGTCAACACCATAATGCCAACAAAAACAAAATATAAAGGGCACGTCATCTTCTTTCCCCCACCCCAAATTAATTTCAAATCAATGGTTTATAAAAATTAATAAGATGGAAGGCAACCTCAATTCATCACACCCCATGCACAAAAATCTATAATAATGATTTGAAGGGAAAATCCTCAAGCTTTTAAGCTCAATTTTTTTTCCTTAAGGGAGTGTTAAAAAATAACTAAATATCTACATTAGTAATATAATTATGAATCCAACTAATATTATTGAATGAAAATACTTGAAAATTCTATATACCACTTTACACGATAAAACTATTTATATCCTTAAACACATTAACCACCAAATACACATTTCTAGGAGAAAATTAAATAGCATCATTTTGTTAAAAATGATTCTCAATGAGTTTAAAAAAAATAGTCATTAAAAGGACTACAAAATGTTTTAATCCTTCACGATTATTGTATATAGTTATGATTAGAAAATAGATTAGGTATTTCCAGTTTTGTTTCTAGTTATGGAGACATAACTGCCCCCCTTCTGATCCGATTGTATAAATATTTTCTTCAAGTGTTAAATAATATCACCACAGAATGATTCATTTGGATCATGGAATTCTCGAGACTTGTGTAAGAGTGGTATCAAAGCCTATAATTAACTCCATTGACCTAAAGACATGACCTCCCAGAATAGTGTTGGTGGAGTGAGGTGGAGTGGTGCACATGGTGACTTGGTGGTGGTTGGCGTAGTGGAAGCATGTTGATTGAATGAAGGTGGAATCACTAATTGGACAATGACAAAACTCTGGTTTTTGAAACCACCATGACACCATTTTTTAATGGTTTTTGAAAACCGAGACAATGCCCTCATATTACACCTACACCATTGATTCAAGCACCAAATTTTTTTTTAAATGTCACTCGAGACCTCTGCCTAGATTAAAGTGCGGTAGGTGAAGTGACTCTTGGGACCATTAGATTTTTGGAAGTGGCACCTGTTAGGGTCCTATAATAATATGATTCATAATTTCGAATTGACTATGGTCAGTATTGTGATATTGTACATACCTTTACTTTCTGCAAATGTATTCCCAAATTAAGAAGTGTAAAGAGGGTATGTCCTAAAATAACAATCAAAGGACAAAAAGAAACAAAGATCCAAAAGGTGAAAAATATGAACCCCACAAAAAGAGATAAAAACAGATCATGAAAGTGTGCAAATTCAAATGCCACTACTATTTTAGTTTTTCTACAAACAATGTTCATGTGTAGCTTGTTTAAAATACCATAATCCATGATAAGTAAAACAGCTTAATCTTGAATTTTCATGCTTTAAATTTAATGTTGATAGATAGAGAATAAAGATCTAGCCAAAGAGTTTAATCTTCGCAGATCAATAGTAAAAATATAGAATGATAGGGAGCTCTATAGTTTAACTTGAGCTCTTGGATGAAATAAGGTTTGAATTAGTTAGTTTCTTGTTTCAAATAAAAATGAATAAGGGTTTGCAAACTCAAATGCACCCATCTAAATACCGAGTAAAATGTTAAAATAGCATATGGGTAGGTACAAGAAATTTTTACAATCATTCATAAACATCATTTGGCATATTACTAATTTCCCTCCCCACAATGTGCTCTAGTACTAAAATACTTCAGTCATAAAGGCTTAGAGCATACCTCTGACTTTTGGTGGGACCGGATCCCCGACTTAATGACTCATGGACATCAAGTATTGGATTCCACCTTATTGAAACCCTTCTCATTCATGAAAACACCCTTTTCCCTTTACATCACTCACTTTACCTTACAAAATCCCATTTTCCTAAGTTTAAAACACATTTTACCTAGGAAAGGTAAAACCCCCTTAACATATTCCCCTCTCATTCAAAATACTCAAAAACCCACCAAAAATGCTTTTATCATAAGTATAAGTGTTAAATGTTGATATTGGGCCACCACAGTGAAGAAATTCAAACCAAACATCATATTTTACATTATGCTTACTATATTTTACATTCCGCTCATTCATTCCATATTACCATACTAACCTAATGTATTAGCTCCTCGATATACATTTTTCCCATATTAAATAACTCCTTCATAGATAATATCCAAACCCTGATTTAATTATAAACTATAGTTTCAGCCCCCACATTGTTTAAATTAACTTCTCGCTTCATATTTTCCCAGCATAAACCTATTAACCCACCAACCCTTGGTACCGTTAAAGAAAACCCTGCAAATCCTCACCCTGATTTTCCTCTATGCAACTTCACCATGTGACAGCCCTTAGATCTCTCACCCTAGATCTGATGACATGCTTCTATATCGCGCTCACTCCCCCTCTGACCTTTATCAACCCGAGAGCATGTGCTATTAGGAGTTTTGCTCAGGCCTAATTTTTCTACGTGTCAGCCTCTAGCATAGATCACATTCCCTCAGGGAAATACTGATTTCCTGCCAAAAGTAATGCGATGGTGTCAAAAGCTGCCTCCCCGCCCAATGCGAAAACCATCCACTGCCCATAAAATACTTTCCCTGTCAAAATATAACCATTGCCCTTTAAAAGACTGAGAAGCCCCATTTCTTCATTTTTCACGCGTTTTCTCTATAAGACCTCAACAATACGTTTGCGACACCCTCAGCCTCTGTGACCAAATTTTACTGCCATCTACCGCCTGAAGAAGCTCTAGACAACCAATTTGAGCATCCAGTTCACATCTACAGCCACCATACCCTCTCCAATCACCATTCAAACCAATTTGCAATCCAATTCACCAATTTCTAGGTATTTTGGGAAAAAGCCAGAATGACCCTCTCATTTGAAAATGTACAATAAAAGTCAAAAGGTTACAGTGAAAGTCATAAAAGCACAGCAAAATGAAAAATATAAATTAGCCAAATGAAAGAGTATCAATAGAAGTGTATCAGGTTGAAAATTCAAAGTGAATAAAAGAAGCCAGTGGGAAGACAAACAACATGGAAGATAGTTACATAGCATACAGATAAAATAAATTCATGTCAAAGTAAAGATAGATGAAAAAATACAGCAATCAAGGTAAACTGTAAAAGTAAACATGGAGGCACTAAGGGTTAAATAGAGATGAAGACACTTTCACTAGAGACAATGAAGTTTATCCAAAGTAAAGGTAAAAACTGTTAAAAGAAAATTAAGATTAAAAGATGAATCAAAGGAGGAATGGTACATTTTCTAGAAATTTCCTATTTACGTCATACTTTTGCAGAAACTATTGTGGCCAATCCAAGATTCATTCTATGAAACTGGAGGAGGTTTGTGTTCCAAAGATGCAAGTATGCAAAACCTATCTCATTTTTTACATGGGTATTAAAAAAAGCGAGATAAATGCATATAGTCACAACCTATTTTTCACACTGTGCAAAGTATTGTTTTTGACATCCTTTTTAATAGAATACTGTGAACGTCTGGAGCTGAATTTTAGGAAACTAAAAGAGGTTTATCTCAATAACATACATATCTACAATAACCTCTTTCTCTTTTCACATTTCTATCTTAGCTTGAGATATACAAAGGTATGAGTGGACCATAATTTTGCAGAATTTCTGGGTCAGAATGCACAAAGGAAGGAGGTAGTTAGTGACATAGAAGCCTCATCATCAATTAAGATTTGCTATCAAATTCAAACATCTCTTCTTTGTCACCATCAATCCATAAATATAGTGTCAAATAGATTCACTAGTTCTGAGTGTCATTTATTTAAGTTCTATTAATGTAAAACAGTTTGAGATATTTGCAAAACCAATCTTGATAGTTTTTCAATATATTTCAGTTTAGAATTTCTATAAATACTTCCTCATTTGAAGTATTTTAGGAGGATTAATATACATTTGTAGAGCTATTTTGATCTTGAACCCAAGGGTGATTGTACCATTTTCAAGTCAACAGACTGGAACAAAGTAATAAAAGCATTGAACTCGAGGATTCATAAGATGAGCTATTTGCAGTGAACTATCTTCCTTATGTTATTTTGTTACATTTCTTATGTTTTCAAAAACTTAATTTTTTTTTAAATTTGAATGTATTAACTGGATATAACACTCAGAATTTGTTTAAATACACTATGTTTTAAATAGTTAGTCATTTACATTTTTTTTTTTTTTTTTTTTTTTTTTTTTTTTTTTTTTTTTTTTTTTTTTCTGATACCCGGATCTAAGAATCCTTGAGTGCTCTCCCATCCTTGTTAACCTCTTTCAATCCTTCCATAATGTGGCCTAGGGAACCTTTAATTGCTCCCTGGATCCAATTAGAAGCCACTTCACCATCGAACCCTTGAGATATGCAAAAACTCACCTATCTTTCCCTGTAGACACTGTCTTTTAGAACCTTGATATAGTCTTATTTGTCTGACTTTTGAATCCATAGCCCAATGGAAAAAGAAAATCTCTGTTCATCTAAGCGATCCCACTACCCAAATCCAAAAAAAACCAAGTGCAACCATAACTAGCCTAAAATCAAATGACTATGTTCTTTTAGGGCATGAAACAACTCTTTTAGGGGTTGATGAGCCCTAGTTTATCGACATATAAGTTTGGGGTTTATGTTCCCAAATATGTCTATAAAAAATGTGTAATGTCATAATTATGATCACTAAATGCTCAAACTTCATTGTTTGATTACGTATTATTAGTTTTCAAATTCAACTCTGGAAATGGAACTCAAGAATGAAATCTAGATTACTAGTTTGGAAAATGCTAGATGTGCTCTAGAAGTATTTGATGATAGAAATACTAAGAGTGGGGTTGAATCAGTATTTCATGCAATTAGTAATTTTACTAATTTTTTTTATATTGTTAACTAAACCATCGTTTAATTCACAACACATTATGTAGTAGATCTAGGCAAGAGAAATAAACCATGAGCAATATTTAATCATAAGTCATGTGAACCATAAGAATGCAACACATTATCAATACATCAACACATAGGGACACCAAATATTCTGTGGAAAACCCAAATGGGAAAAACCATCATTTTAGTTGTCTCTATATTCTTATTATTATAAAAAAATATCTTATTACATCTTTCACTAATGTAGACTCTTACCAGTGTGCAGGCTCCTATCTTTTGGAGGCTACCACCTCCTCTTGTTTCACTAGATACCACTAGAAAGAGCTCACCACTCCATATGAAAATTGTGACAACCCCACCCATGGTTCTCTCATAAAAGGAATTCTAAATATTTTTACAAATATGTGAAATTAAAAAAATGGGATCGAGCTAAAGGGACACGAATTCTAGAGATGGGGAGGAGGATTGCTTGCTTCAAATGATTGAGGTTTTCTTGTGGAGAGAAAGAAACCTAAATTTCTTAGACAATAATTAAAAGTTGAATAGTTCATGAAATAATGAAATCATTCTTAATTTAAATGGGATGCAATAGAAGGTACAAATCCAATGTTGCTAAAAAAATAGTAACAAAGAAAAAGGGACAAGAGATCCAACAGAGAGATTGTGCATTGAAGGGCAACAAGGACAGAGAAGTAAATGCAAGATTAGGAAGGGAGAAAGGTCAAGGTTGAAAAATCCCTATAGACAATGAAAAAGAGGCAGCATAGACATTCAAATAGGCGGGAAGTGAGCAAAAATTCGAATGAAGCAATATAAGATGAAATAATTTCATTACCAGAGAAACAAATAAATCTTCTTCGATCAATAGGCAGTGTAGAGGAGAACATAAGAGAAGGGGATTAGATCTTAGGTACCCTGAAGGTTTTTGATTAAGTTACTAGTCTCCGAAGCCCTGTAACAACTTGGGTTCACCAAAGGATCTGGATTGAGATATGATCCATGGAGTCTTGTAACAGCTTGGGTCCTTGGAGGCTGTGAGTGGAGACAAGGTCACTTGAGTTAAAGGAAGACTTGATTGAATACCCCTTGTTATTTCCTTACTATTACAATGGATTTTGGACTTCCAAGAATGGAGTGAAGCACTATGCACACACTTGGGGTGATGTAGAAAAGCATTAGACTCCTTGTGGTAAAGAAGATGGTAGCAATCAGCTGGTGGGGTTGAAGAAGAGGGCCTTTGGAATTACCCATTTCAGGTGACAATTGGTGATCTATTCTCTTAAGAAAGCACCCCCCTCATAATCTATAATACGGCTCAAGGGTGACATCTACAAGTAAGTGTGGCTACATTTGTCTATGGCTAGGTGGCGAGTCCTTGTCCTAGACACACTTACCCTAAAAATTCAAAGATAAGTAATCATTTGTGCTTGTTTACACATTGATTACTGTATGATGCATTTTTGGTTGAAATGGTTATGGATTTGTTTATTGAAATAATGTTTTTGATGTAATAAGCATGTGGTTACTCTTCTATGTGGAAATTAGTAGAAGATGATGAATTAGTGACCAGGTGACTAAAAATTTTTGTCACCATAGATATTCCAAGTGAAATTCTACAAAAACTTATGAGTCTTAAGTGACCCAACTAAAAATGACTTAAGTAAATGACTAATTTAGTCCCGAGTTAAAATATACAACTAGCTAATAAGTAATACAACTAACAAAGACTAAAACGAATGACTAATTTAGTTTAGGAACTAAAATACTACTACCTAAATAGTATTGTAATAATATGAAGCATTCGTTTATGTTAGTCATTTTAATTGTGTCACAACAATCTAAAATTACAACTAAAATGGGATTTAAAGGGTGTTATAGATTGGTTGAAAGGTTATAGTTCCTTAAACACTTCTTTATTATATTAGTGGATGATTAGAGTTACGAAGTTGATTAGAATCTTCATGGTTATATCCTTTGATCACATTGACATGGAATTAAATTCAAATGATGACATATTATCCAAAATGGGAGTGGGCTTATAGTTGGGTCAAATACATTATGAAAAATATGTGCACAAAGAAGTGTTGGTTAATTTGTCGAGGAAACATTTTCCTTAGTTAAATACTTAACTTTTCATACATATCTACGTTTTTTATTCTCAAAGACATAACCATTTAACTTAAGATAATTTTTTTTAAACTTGGATATCAAGTTATTTATCTAATTTAATTTATACTATGAACATATTACATAACCAATCAATCCTTAAATCAAAATTTTGACCTTTCTGTGACCAAAACTTCAAACATAATTCTTACCCAAGAACACAATATGAAGAGAGAGTAGCAGAATGAATTTAATTACGTAATATCCCATCTCATTCCAGATGAGCACTATAAAATCCACTTAGAGAAAGAGTATCATTGGCATTTGTTTTCGATAAGCTGGATATCTAGCTGCTCAGAGATAACCCTATCTAATGATATCAAGCACGAGAGGTGGGAACAAAGCTCGATGTTCAATAAGCCCTGCAGATCAGAGATGAGCTAAGCCCCCCCTGAGATGAGAGGAATAGGTACTAGCCCATAAATGATGGCAAAGGAGCCAAGAAGGATGACAACCAAGAATAAGGGAATGAGAGGATGTAGGGTACATCAATCCTAGAGTTCCTTAAGAAGGCTTAAGACTAAAACCAGAATCGAGGCCAGCCACCATTTATTGAACAACAGTGGCACCTATTCAGTCCTTAGTGAAGAAGGATGATGATAGAGATGACAAATATATTCTTCTATCCATTCTCCTAAAATTCACTGAAAATTTTAAGCATTCATTGAATATTTAGAGACCCTCTAGGAATTTTATTTGATGATATGGCATGTAATTTTAAACCTCTTATCAATGTGCCTAGTTGTTGATGCTTACAATATGTGTCACTTCCATCTTAAGAGGAGAGAGTGTTGGAAATATTCATAAATCCATACATTAGGGCATTCATGACAAAACCTCAGGGGCATGAATCAATGCCCACTTTTTGTAGATCTGATAGAATTATTTGTACAAATGCCTTTTTAGTTCAAATTTTTATGTATTTCAATTTAGCGAGACTTATATGAACACGTAATGGAATTGATCATTGCTTGTTATGTTGTGCAAAGCTAATTTAGATGACTCACACATATATAGTTTGTTGGGTTCATTTTATATCAGTTTGTTGGTAAGTTTACAGTGGAAGGTGTATCACTTTTGGCTAAATTTTTTGTCGTTGTGGATATAGCGATAATTGTACGATAGTTGCAGTATATTTTTTATGTTGTGCTAATATCCACGTCACATTGTCAAAACTTATTTCTGGTTGGGTACCACCACATGGTTTTGGGTATGGAGAAATATCTAAACTTTTGATTCTACACTTTTCAGGCAACTATTGGATGATTTTTTAATGCATGGCTAAATTTCATGGTTAAGCATGTAGGAGGTTTTTGCAAACGAGGTTATCGGAATATAAAAAAAATTACATATTTTTTTATCATTACCAAAGAGGGGGGAGTTTACAAAATCTTTCGGTTCACAATGTAATCTGGGAATTATATTATATAATATGTTGTAATTGAATATTTTCTGTTATTTGGGAAATAGCTTTTTGTTGATGAAGTAGGCTTTACCTTTGGGTTCCATGCTTAGTCATCAGATTCATCTTGCCACCCCACATGTGTCATGAATCCATCATGCTGGACACAGTTTGATACTGAAACATGTTTGATTCGTTGTTGGTGCATATTTGAATTTTAGATTTATGTCTACAAGGAGTCTGATTCATTCCTAGAGAGAATCATTATTTTTGGACAAGTGTCCACCAAAAAGTGACCAACATGCTTGATAAAAGCTGAAATGTAGCTGCATTTTTCCATTTTCATTTTTGTTTGGGTGTTGTGGGATTATGGGAGTGACCAATAAAGGAGATATGAGCATTTTCGAGGTGATTAAAGCTACAAGTAAGTGGATTTCCCTTCCATTTTTCTTTTTACAATTTTGCTACAACAGTCTAGCTGTCCATTGTTTTTGCATATACAATCTTCTAGTAGTGAATTTTTATTTATTTTTATAGCACTCATGACTCAATCAAGGGAAACAAATAAGGGTAAAGAGAAGGTGTATGTACACACCAACCTTCCTATTATTTACAAACATAGGGAGGGATGGTTGAAGGGAAAGACAAAGATGTGGGATGTGCTTCTTGATGATATGAGTTTGGAAAACAATATTGAGTTAGCATTGACCAACTTGGATCATAATGTGCTAGTGCTAGAGGGTTCATCCTCCAAACCAATAGATGCATAGATTACATTGGATATAGAGGAGGAGGACATAGAAGACAAAAGTGGTGGTAATAATGTTGATTTCGATGTTAATGAGCTATAGGTATAACCTATATCCTGTTGGAAACAACCTATGAGGTTCATCCTTCCTATTTTATGGTTTCGGGTTCTGTTAACACCCAGGTTGTTCCCTATGACTCCCAAGGGAATACGGCCGGGGTAACCACTAACCAATCTTTGGATCACTGTTTCTAGCCAAACTGTGATCAGAGAGGGCTCTCTCTTTATGATTTGTAACTGTTTATGATAGGGTTTTAGGCTAGCTATTATGCACTGGTTTTGTTTATGTTTTGGTTGATGAAACTCCTTTTAGATTCTAGTGATGTAGTTTTCAGAGAGGTTGAGTACCATTGGGCAATGGAGTCTGTGGCTATATGTGTTTGAAATTTTGAGACGAAAGATGGAACTTACAGGGCCATTTGAGTGTTTAATAGAACAGATTTTTTTGATTAAATGACTGGAAACAGGTAACACAAACAGTGAAAAGCATTTAAGAATTTTCACTTATTGTCTATATATTTCCAACAGACAACTTTAAGAGGAGAAAGACGGAGGTCTCAGGGGCAAAAATTGAATCCCTGAGAATGCCTGTCACAGTAAAAGACACAGTTTTGAAATGCAGCAATTAAGAATTACAATTCTGTCACTGTATCTGAGGAAAACATATATAATAGCTCAGTTTGAGTCCAGGGTAAACATGGTTAAATCCTGGAACTATCCTTTCACCTTGCTATCAAGTGTAAAACATTTGAACAACAAAAGAGAACAAAAGACTCGAAAACATATAACAAAGAGATTTGAGAATACTTATTGTTTTATGCAACACCCTGGAATCCTGTAACATTCATCTTTCACCACAATACATCAAAGAACACTAAGCCTTGGAAATTCCATTATTCCTTTGTATTACTTCTCTGAAAATATTACAACGAGCGAGAGCTCTTCAAAAGAAAATTGCAACAACCCCTCCAACTGCTGTGAAGGGTGAATATATACTTGCGGTCATTTACAAAATATCTGAGTTCTGAGTTATCTCAGATTTTACATTCTTACCAACTACTTAAGATATTATGATCAAAATTTAATACAGCATTGATTACAGAGTACAGGCATTTTAATGCTCTGTCAGAAGATATTTTAGCTTTTGGAAACAGCTAAGTCGGTCGAGATATTCTGAATAAATGCTGGAAGATCTGTCTTTAAGGCTTTGTACGCTGTATCCTGGACTGGTCACCTGTGATTGTGACTGTTGCTTGTGGTGAGTCAATGGTCCTGCTGAGTTGGCTCAGCCTCTGCCTCTTCTCTGTAGATATCTTTCTTCAAAATTGTGCCTGCGCATGTATGCTCATTTGCCTGGAGAATTGGCGCTACTGATTCTGGCCTGACAAAACTGTCTGTGTCAAATTTCTCCAGGCATCCTGTGTGGGCAGTTGGTGTGCTAAGATTGCCCCTAGAGTTTCATCTGCTTCTGTGAATTTGAAGAAGTTAGGTGGTGTATCAAACAGATGGTCAACTTCATTCATGAGGAAAAACAGGTTCTCCACTCTGTCATACATACTCTGCCCGGTGGCTGGCCCTGGTTCTGCTGAAGTGCTGGGCGGTTGTGCAATCTCTGCTACTGCCTGGGCATCAATTCTCTTATTGTAATTGTCCAGGGTGAGCAGTCTTCCTACACTACTTAAAATGCTGGGGAGGCCTCTGTTTTGTAGTGCCACGAACTTTTCCAGGAATCTGTTGATTTCAGTTTGCATATCCTGTGTCCTCCTCTCCAGTGTTCCAACCAGGTTCCTCAATGTTATGACTCTCTTGGCTACAGCAATTGTTTCTGTCCTGTTGGTGATTCCCATGACAGCTAATTGAGAGCTAGTCTTATAGTTCAGAGTATTGATTATCCTAGTAGCAGCTTCTGGCATGTGTCCAAGGCTTGCCCTGGCCCTCTGTATTTCTCTGTTTGCTTTAGTGATGAGCACCATTTGCTCATCCATGGTCTCAATATATTGCCACTGGTTGGCGATGGACCGCCCAATGTTGCTCCATAGCACTGCTTTCATTTCAGCTGTCACCTTTTCTAGTGCAAGCTCTTTCTCTAGTTCAACAATTCTCCTCTTAAGAGCTTTTACCTCTCTCTCCTTGGCTGCTTCATTCTGTTTGCTCTTGTCAAACTTTTCATTTACCTTGGTCAAGGTTTTCTTAAGTTCCTCCAGCTCTTTCATTTGAGATTCCATAGCTTGGATCTCAGCTTGCAGCTTTTGCATGTCTAAACTAGTAGCCTGTTCTGATGTTGTAGATGTTGTTGCTGTGGATGGCACTGTAGTTGGTGCTGTAGCTTCTGTTTGCTGAGGAGGAGGAGTGGTCTTTGGAGGGATTTCCTCAAGATTTATTATCACAGGAGGAGGCTGGGAGGGTTGGCCCCCTTCTCTTTGCTTCAGTGTTTCTTGTAGTGCTGCCTTTGCAGCTTCAGTTTGTCCTAGCTGGTCTTGAGTCCTAACCAGCTCTTTGTATAGGGATACCAGCAGATCTGTAGCATCCTTTTCTTGCCTTTGCTGGGCAACTTCATCTGTTTGTGGATGGATGGTGGCCGGGAGTTTGATTTTCTTTCTTAGGGCCGCCATGTCTGCATCCCTTATCTTCAGGAGTTCTTGGATGCCCTTGACATCTTTAGGATCATGCCCTATCTCTATAATTACCTCTTCCAAGGACTTGATCCTATTGTCCTTGGCTTGTGATGATGCTCTTTCTAACTCCAGCTGAGAAGCTGTGTTATCCAGGCTGCTCTTTAGTTTATAGTTCTCCAATGTCTCATCTGCCAGGGAGGCATACACCATTTCACCAGTTTGCTTATGTAATTCAATCTTGTCCATGGGGTGTATGTCTTTGGCAAGAACCTCCATGTTGGTTCTTAGATAGTCCGAGGTGGACTGAGGCTGCAAAGTTGTGGGCATGAAGTGGCTCATTACCATTTTGCCTTCGCTCACATCGAAAGCAGACATGAGTCTCTGCTGGTTGCTAGGAGCTAGGTTTAACAAGTGATCATACAACTGCACTTTTATGGGATCACTCCTCCTTTTGATGTCAATGAATTGCTGTTTTATACTTGACTGCCCTTTTCTGTGTTGACCGGAGGAGCTGACCTCTCCTCCCATAGTCATGTCATGTCCACGCTGAGATGAGCTGGCCGAAAGTTCTCCACTGGGTGGGCCCATGCCCATGGCTTGCCTTACTGCTATGTCCTCCTCTTGGGAGTCATTCAGTCATTGTCTCTTCTCTCCTCTGATGAAGGATGAGGTGTGGGGGGTCTCTCTCTCCCTTTTCCTGGTCACATCCTCCTTCTGTGGTGTTTGGAGGACTGAGGTGTCTACATTGGTGTCTGTCTTGGGAGGCACCTCTGTTTGGGGCTGCTGCTCGGTGTAACTAGGTAGATCTGTCCCCTTTTCCTGCTGCAAGGGCTGCTGTTCACTGGACTGTGCTTCTTCTTGTTGCTGCCCCAGTTCTTGCTGTTCCATTTCTTCTTGCTGCTGTAGCAAGGTGTCAACTTGTTCTTCTGTCAATATAGGTGGCTGTTCCACCTGTTTTCCTTTGTCTTTGCTTGCTGCCTGGGGTGTCTTCTCAGTAGTTTGCTGCTGTGCTGCTGAAGATTTAGCAGCTGTTCCAGTTTGCTTTCTGTAGGAGAGGGGCACCTGTAATTCGACGAGCAGAGGTTGAAACACAGGTGCACAGTTGCTGTTTGAGGAGGTCGCCCGGGCTAATTGACTGGTTGGCAAAAATTTGAGTTCAAACGGTCATGCAGAGCATTCAGCAGAAATCACAGTGAAAATGGTAAAAACACGGGAAAATTGGTGAATATGGGTTATTTTACCAATTTGGCGCTTTTTTCTGCTGACGTCAGCATGACGTCATTGGTGGGTCATGGTGAGGTGACGTCAGTTGACGTCATCGGGCGACGTGGCAGTGGGTGACTGGTCAAGGGGCGGCGAGGTGGCAGTCCAGTCAGCAGTGAGGTGGACCCATACGAGAGGCAGGTACGAGCAGGCAATGACGTGGCGGCGAGTCAGCGGCGGGTAGGTGGCAGTCAAACTGCAGCGGTCACGGTTAAGGCCTTAACCGCCGCGGTTTCTCGGGGCGGTTTAGGTACGGCGCAGAGGCTGTCAGAGCGGGCTCCGAGATGGTCCATCGGTTGACGCGTGGAGGAGGCGTGACAAGGCGCAACGTCACTTTCCCGGAGGTTAACGTGCCGCCACAGGAAGCGCTCCGATATTGATGTGGGCCGTTGGATCTGATGGGCTTGATCCGACGGCTGGCGGAGGGAAAAGACGCGCGTTTGATAGTGCGGGCGGAAAAATCAAACTTTGTGGGTTTTATGGGTTTTTTTTCAAATGTTTTGATTAACCAACCATGCGGTAGGATTGGGAAACGTGCCAGAGGCGGGTATTAGCCTTTGCAAAGGTTTTATATGCCAAAGGGGTTTGGAGAGGGGTTTTATCAGTGCAGAGGTGATTTGAGGGCAAATTGACTTGCAGCAAAGGGGAAATAGGGTGGAATAGGTTCACCAAAGTGGCCAGATGCCATTTTGGTCCCTTTTGAACAATACACGGCTATTATGCCTAGGGGAGGGAATATACATAAGATTTGGGGTTTTATACACCTTAGTGTTAATAATATTAGGGGTGGGGGTAAGATAGGGGAGGTTATATAGTAGAATTAGGAGTTAATATGAATGAAGGAGGGGAATTAGAAAGGGGGTGTTAGTGATGGACTAGAGAGGGAAAGAAAAGAAGTTAGTGATGCTCTTTGCTGTGAGTTCATGGAATTCACCACTTTGTTTGCTGATAGATTTATTGCCTTGGCAAGAGACCTATTGATGCCTGTGTAATGGTGATCATATTCTTTCTGCAACCACAACTGCCTACCCAACTATTTGCCTAGCATTTTTTGTTTCTTCTTGGAGGGGCACTTGGACTTGCAACCCTCAATTGCCTTTTCTTTTCTTTGGCTTTTTCCTTTTCTCTCTATCTACTTCTACCCTTATGTCTTCCAAGGTCCCAGATTAAACTTTTGGGAACCTTTGCTTCTCTACCTGAACTACTTGTCTGCCAAGATTAAGCTGTTTGGACAGACCTCTTTCTCTATTCTACAACTCAAAATTGAAACATGGCATGATCCAGATTAGACTGTTGAATCATCCACAAAATTTGAAATAAGGTCCTCAATACTTGAAACACTTTACCCAGCTCTTGCTTTCTAGGAAATATGGGATCTTTGGGATACCAGAGCAGAGCATATTTGGCTTTTCTCTTGCCAATCATGAAATATGAAACCTATTACTATAGGTATCCAACAGTGGCTCCACATGGGAATGGTTTTTCTTTTGAAAGACCAAGAACAGCAGGTCAGATTGCCTTATTCCTTGACTGCCTATCTTAATCTTTGAAATTTGCTGCATATAATCTGTCAAAATAGTGTGCCTTTCTTGGAGAACCTCTGATTCTATCTGCCTGTTGCTGCTAGGTGCAGCATTTGGGAAAACCTCTTTATACAATTTAAATCAAAAAGGAATATGTACAACTGCATATATACAATGAACCTCTGAATTTCTATCATAGTGAACAGTCAAAATAGTGCTTCAGCATCCTGCCATTGACAGGACCTTCATCCATTTCAGTTACAGTCAAACTTTTTAGGAAGTAGGTGTTATTACCTTGTACTGCTTGGACAGAAAATGGTCCTTTCCATAAAGAATCAAACTTCCCATGTTTTCCTTTCTCTTCTCTTCTTGCATCCCACTTTAAAACTTTGTCCCCTACATTGAAATCTTCTGCTTTAGTTCTTCTATCAAAGGCCTTTTTCAGTTTCTCTTGTAGTATCTGCACTCTGCTGAAAACTTGTTCTCTGGTCTGCTGTAGACAAATTATCTGGTTAATCCTTCTTTGCATGTCATTTGGCTCTGCTTGGCTTTCTTGTAGGAGTTTCATAACCGGCACTCCTAGTGATGAAGGAAATCTGGCCTCTAATCCATAGACTAACTCATATGGGCTGGTCCCAATTGATCTTTTAGTGGTTAATCTGTCTGCCCATAAAGCATTTACTAGTTTCTTATGCCAGTTCTTTTTGTTCTCTTCCAGCACTTTCTTTATGATGTTTATCAGGCTTTTGTTTGATGATTTAGCAAGGCCATTTCCTTGAGGATAGTAAGCTGTAGAATGGCCTAAAGTAATGTGAAATTTATGGCAGAAGTTCACCATCTTCTTGGATCTGAAGGCAGCAGCATTGTCTGTTATTATCTTGTCTGGGCAGCCAAATCTAGCCAGTATATTGTTTTCCAAAAATTGAATGATTACTGAATCATTTGCTTGTCTGCATGGGACAGCTTCAATCCACTTGGTGAAGTAGTCTGTTGCTGTCAAGATCCATCTGTGTTGTCCTGAAGATGAGGGATGAATTTCTCCAATGAAATCCAAGCCCCATTGTTGAAAAGGTCTCTCTGTTGCAATGGGCCTCAAAGGAAGTGGCAGCAACTGTCTTTTGCCTTCAAACAGTTGGCACTTGTGGCATGATGTTGTGAATTTCTTCACATCAGAGAACATAGTGGGCCAGTAATAACCAGCCCTTAATATCTTGTCTACAGTGGACTTCCAGTACAAATGTCCACCACAGTCTCCAGCATGGAATTCTTGCATGATATTGTCAGTTTCACTCTCAAGAAGACAGTGCAGCAAAATACCTTCATGGTTTTTCCAGAGTAGATTCTCATCTATCACACAAAATTTAGATGTTTTCATTTTTAGGAACCTAGACTTAGTTCTGGACAGTCCTGGGGGAGCACACAAGTTTTGTAACACATAACAGATATCAGAGTACCATGGAGATTGTTCAAAGGCTACATTGATCTTTGGAGTCGCCAGCTCTGTTTCACTGTCCAGTTGGTTAATGTCTAAGGCTTGGAAATTTGCTTCTGTCATTAACTTGGCCAAACCTTGCCCTTTTATCAGCTTTGTAGGCTTTATTTCAATGTCAAATTCAAGTATATTTGCAATCCATTTTCCTCTTCTTCCCTCTAAGTTTTCTTGTGTGAGGATGTCTTTGACAATAGGACTTGGTACATAAGCCACAACATGGGAGTAAAGGATGTAAATCCTAAAGTCTTTGATAGCTTTGATTAAGGCATAGGCTTGTTTCTCCATTATTTGGTACTTTAGGGGGGCATCTCTAAGAGCTCTGCTGAAAAAAGCAATGGGCTTTTCATTCCCTTGGTCATCTTTCTGTAATAAAACAGCAGCAATAGTATGTTGGGAGGCAAAGGAGAAAATGATGAAGTCTCTGTCAAACTGAGGGTTAGTTAACACTGGGGTTTGAGTCAAGGCCAATTTTATACTTTCAAAAGCTTGTTTTGCTTCAACAGTCCATTTGACCTTTGAATCTTTCTTTAGCATATTGTTTAGTAATCTGATTAACTCTGCTAAATTTGGGATAAACCTTCTCAAAAAGTTGATTTTTCCTAAGAATCCTTGCAGCTCCTTGATATTACTTGGGTGAGGCATTTGTAGGATAGCTTGTATCCTATCTGGATCAATTCTTATGCCATCTTTCGAAATGATGTGTCCTAAAAGTTTCCCTTCTTCCAAACCAAATAATGACTTCTTGGGGTTTAAGGAAATACCATATTTTCTGCATGTTATGAAGATTTGTCTTAAATGTTTCAAGTGTTCTTGGTCAGATTTTGAAAAGGGTGTAAGATCATCTAAGTAAATGACCAAGAAATCATGAATTTGCTTTGCAAAAGCAATGTCCATTGCTCTCTGAAATGTTGCCCCTGCATTTTTCAATCCAAAGGGCATCTTCACATACTTGAAAGTGCCCCATGGGGTAGTAAATGCAGTCTTGTCTTGATCATCAGGGTGCACCAGGATTTGATTGAAACCTGAGAAGCCATCCAACAATGATATCCTTGAGGCTCCTACTACTCTTTGAAGGATGTGGTCCATTTTGGGCAAGGGGTAGTTGTCTTTGAGCGACACTAGGTTCAAATTCCTTAAGTCTACACAAAGTCTAATCTCACCAGTTTTCTTTCTTGTAGGGACCAAATTTGAAATCCATTCAGAAAACCTGATTGGTGCTATGATACCAGCTTTGAACATTTTTTGTAATTCCTTTTCAATGGAAGGAAGAAGCACAGGATTGATTCTTCTCAATTTCTGTTTGAATGGTTTTTGATTAGGCTTGAGGGGAATGGTGTGCTGGATAACAGAGGTATCATAAGACTTCAAGTCCTCATAACCCCAGGCAAAGACATCTTGGAACTCTTTAAAGAGATCAATATATTTGGGTTTTTGGTCAGGGGGCAAAGCAGCAGATAGCTTTATTATTTTAGGCTTGTCAGTGGTACCAATGTTACATTCTTCAATTGTTGCATCTAATGGCTGCATCTTTGGTTTCCTGGGGACATCATTTGAGTCAAAAATATCCTCTAGTGGGGTAAGACCTGCTGGAAGAAGATTGTCTTTGAGTTGTATGATTTCATCTCCAGCGTTGCTCAGCTCTTCACAGTCAATTTGGTGAATTTGCTGAATGTTTTCTTTGTTGAAAATGGTTGGACTGAGTAGTTGTTTGGCTGTTCTAGGTGACATTGGGTGGGCAGACTGTTGAAACTGTAATTGTGATTGACTTGCTCCATCAACTATTTGAGATTGACTTGCTGTCTCAAGGTCAATATTTAATCCTGTAAACTCTTGTTGCAAGGTTAAAAAGTTGTTTATTTGCATGTCATTCTCAAATACTTGCCACTCTTTGACATTGTTTGGAATAGAAGGCCTATATTTGACCTCTGCTGTGAAACAATTGTTGGGTTGTAGTGGGAATTTGAAGGTGCTGGCAAATGTTGCCAAGCTGTGAGCATGGAGATTGTGGCCCCTTGGAATCTTTGTGAGAACAAACTCGGAGAAAGTTTCTAGTATTTCAATTACAGCAGACCTATAGGACCTTAATCTTTTGTCATTGGTGACAAAATCCCCTTTTACTTGTTGAATTACTAGATCAGAGTCCCCCATGATTGAGAGGCTATGTGCTTGTAATGATTTTGCAATCTTGAGACCTAGTAGCAGAGCTTCATATTCTGCCATGTTGTTAGTGCATTTAAAGTTCAATCTATAAGCCCGGCCTTCTGCACAGCCTTTCTCTTTGTTATGTATCCATACTCCAGCTCCTGCCCCTAACTTGTTAACTGAGCCATCAAACTCTAGGACCCACAGACTATCTTGCTGGTCAGGAGATTTTAAATTCTTTTCATGGGATGGCAATGTGAGCATGAGTTGAGGTTTCTTTTCCCATTTGTCTCCTAGGATAATTTCATCATTTGTTTGACAATCTTTGACAACTAGAGGAGGGTTAATGGGTATTGTTGGGCTGATTGAAATTTGGCAGGTGCCACTTGTTTGATCAATGTTTTGTTCTTGTATGGGTGTTTCGGTTTTAATGTCATTGTTTGAGAAGCTTGCGCTGTCATT
Source organism: Pinus tabuliformis (assembly GCA_031772625.1). Classification (NCBI taxonomy): domain Eukaryota; kingdom Viridiplantae; phylum Streptophyta; class Pinopsida; order Pinales; family Pinaceae; genus Pinus; species Pinus tabuliformis. The sequence continues at coordinate 326,741,434 of CM062804.1, read as the reverse complement.
GAAGAGGATGAAGGAGTCTATGTCTGAATGGACAGCATATATTGGGAAATTTTGAGGCTTTTCTTCACTGCTGACCATATATTTCATGAGTGTTTCCCTATAAAGTCTTTTTGGTTGCCCAAATACAGAAATGGTTGCATATGACATGTCCAATTGCAGGGAGCCTTGGAGTTTGGCTCCCCATGATCTTGATAAGAGCATCCCATATTTGGGTGGGATATCAGCAACAACAACATCCATTAAAATGGTTTTGTTGGGAAATTGAACCAAGGACACACATAAATCCTTAATTAGGCCCAAGCATTTGACTTGACTAGAATCAAAAGAAAACATGTCTTTGTATGGTCTTGTGATGTCTAAGTTTAACCTTTCCATGACCGCTTTTGGCATAAGGTTGTGAGAGGCACCTGAGTCAAACATTGCATTATGCAGTATTTTATCATGAATATGCAAGCTGACATAAAAAGGTAAAACCCCTGTGACTACTGTCTTTCCGTCTACCTCTGGGCCAAACAGTAATTCTGGAGTGTCATCTAGCACATTTACATCATCTTTGCTGTTGGTGAGCTGAAGGGATTTTTTGATCTGTTGCTTATATATGTCATGCTTGGCTAGCTCTGACAGGGGAATTGCTATCTTTAACTTGCCAATCTCTGTTCCTAGGTCAAAGGGTTTATCCACCTGAATTTTAGAGTCACGGATAGCAGTCCTTTCTCTGTTCATTGAATCTTCTTGTTGGATTTCATCTTGATTTTGGAACCTGCCCCTCATACCCATGACTTGAGGGGTAATGTTCGGATTTGGGTGGGAGGATGAGGTTGCCGTGGGCTGTTGTGGTGTGGGCAGTAGTTCAGTGACCTCCTCAACCACTACTTCCTTTGCAGGCAAGTTTGTTTTGTCATTAGGTTCAGTGACTAAGGTTTCTTTAGATTGTTGTTTCTCCTTTACCTTCTCAGGCTGATTTGCATTTACAGTCCGACTTCTTAGTTTGTATTGTTTATGGACTTCATAGACAGCAGTATCATACCCTTGTTTAAAGTCAAAGGATTCTCCTGATTGTGTTTGGAATGTTTTGCTTTCATCCTCCTCATGGTCTTCTTGTGTTAAGAAAACCTGGCTTTTACCATCCAGACCTATTAAGTTGATCTCAGGATCTTCATTGAGCTGATTAGCTGAGGAAGTTTCTGCATAATTTTCTTGAAAAGGGGGTCTGATATCTTGGTCAGCACCTGTCTTTCCTATATTGGGGTTCTGTGTTCTCCTAAAATTTGGGTTTCTAGGAGGATTGTTTTGTGGTGCCTCCCATGATGACTTTCTTTCAACTGATTCCACTCTTTCACCTAGTCTTTTCATGCTGTTTAGTATTGCATCCAACTTTTGATCAAAGCCTGAGGGCTCTTCTTTGAAACCAACCTTCTTTTCAAGCTTTGCCCTGTTTCTTTTGGCAATTAGGTTGGCCTCTACAGTGACTGCAACTCTTTGGGCTTCTGCGAGGGTTGGAGGGTCTCTTTCTCTCAACTGATAGGCCATATCAGAATCAAAACCATCAGGGAAGTTATAAAGGGCCAAATCAGGAGGGGGCCTTAAGTTCTGGGGGATAGCATTGTATATGTTGTTAAACCTAGCACAATACTCCAAAACCGTTTCTTGGGGACCTCTTTTAATAGTGTTATATTCACCAAGTATATGGTGCGGATCTCTCTTTTTCTCCCATCTGTTGGTAAATTCCTGGTATAGAACTTCAGGGGTTGCAATGGAATTTGCATTTAAGGATCTAAACCAAGTTCTGACATCCCCAGTTAAGCTTTGAACAAAGATTCTCATCCTGACACTGTCATCATCTATTTCATAGGTCTCAAAGTGATCTTGCATCTTTTTAGCATGCTGGATGGCTGTCAAAGGGCCATGGGAGTCAAAAAATGAGAGTCTAGTTTGGTAGTCTTGGGGTAGAGCTGGAGCATTGGCTGGTATCTGCAGAGGTGCATATCTGTTAGCCATGTTTATGGGATTTATAGGGTTAATAGGAACAAATGGGACAGCTGGGATCACAGGTATAACAGGGGTAACAAGGGGGAAACTGGTTGAAAGAGTATGTGCAGATGGTGAAGATGGGAGAGGAGGGCTGTGAGGTGTTGATGATGAGCTAGGGGAATTAGGTGTGGAACGGAAAAGGACTTTACAAGGAGTTGGAATGAGGATAGGTTGGTCTAAACTTATATCTGAATCAGCAAGCTTCTCCTGCTTTTGCTGTCTCCTTATGTTCTTTGGTATGATATTTGGATTATCAACAATGACGGGTTGATCAGGGTCAGGGTTTGCCCTAGTGTGCCTTGGGTTTCTTTTGGGAGCCAGCTTCTAAGTATTCTTTTAGAACTTTATACAGAGGGTTTTGTATGTACAAGGACTAGGTAAGAATTCTGGAATGACTATATATTTTTCAAAGCTAAGATGAAGATTCCCTAGTTAGCTCTTCCCTAAAGCTGCCCCTGTGTTTACAGAAACAGTCCTAAGGCCTCTTGGCTAGTTTCAGGCTTGATGGTAGCTTTTGAAAATAGATAGTAATTGAAAAAATCTTAAGTCCCCAGCGGAGTCGCCAATTATGTTAACACCCAGGTTGTTCCCTATGACTCCCAAGGGAATACGGCCGGGGTAACCACTAACCAATCTTTGGATCACTGTTTCTAGCCAAACTGTGATCAGAGAGGGCTCTCTCTTTATGATTTGTAACTGTTTATGATAGGGTTTTAGGCTAGCTATTATGCACTGGTTTTGTTTATGTTTTGGTTGATGAAACTCCTTTTAGATTCTAGTGATGTATTTTTCAGAGAGGTTGAGTACCATTGGGCAATGGAGTCTGTGGCTATATGTGTTTGAAATTTTGAGACGAAAGATGGAACTTACAGGGCCATTTGAGTGTTTAATAGAACATATTTTTTTGATTAAATGACTGGAAACAGGTAACACAAACAGTGAAAAGCATTTAAGAATTTTCACTTATTGTCTATATATTTCCAACAGACAACTTTAAGAGGAGAAAGACGGAGGTCTCAGGGGCAAAAATTGAATCCCTGAGAATGCCTGTCACAGTAAAAGACACAGTTTTGAAATGCAGCAATTAAGAATTACAATTCTGTCACTGTATCTGAGGAAAACATATATAATAGCTCAGTTTGAGTCCAGGGTAAACATGGTTAAATCCTGGAACTATCCTTTCACCTTGCTATCAAGTGTAAAACATTTGAACAACAAAAGAGAACAAAAGACTCGAAAACATATAACAAAGAGATTTGAGAATACTTATTGTTTTATGCAACACCCTGGAATCCTGTAACATTCATCTTTCACCACAATACATCAAAGAACACCAAGCCTTGGAAATTCCATTATTCCTTTGTATTACTTCTCTGAAAATATTACAACGAGCGAGAGCTCTTCAAAAGAAAATTGCAACAACCCCTCCAACTGCTGTGAAGGGTGAATATATACTTGCGGTCATTTACAAAATATCTGAGTTCTGAGTTATCTCAGATTTTACATTCTTACCAACTACTTAAGATATTATGATCAAAATTTAATACAGCATTGATTACAGAGTACAGGCATTTTAATGCTCTGTCAGAAGATATTTTAGCTTTTGGAAACAGCTAAGTCGGTCGAGATATTCTGAATAAATGCTGGAAGATCTGTCTTTAAGGCTTTGTACGCTGTATCCTGGACTGGTCACCTGTGATTGTGACTGTTGCTTGTGGTGAGTCAATGGTCCTGCTGAGTTGGCTCAGCCTCTGCCTCTTCTCTGTAGATATCTTTCTTCAAAATTGTGCCTGCGCATGTATGCTCATTTGCCTGGAGAATTGGCGCTACTGATTCTGGCCTGACAAAACTGTCTGTGTCAAATTTCTCCAGGCATCCTGTGTGGGCAGTTGGTGTGCTAAGATTGCCCCTAGAGTTTCATCTGCTTCTGTGAATTTGAAGAAGTTAGGTGGTGTATCAAACAGATGGTCAACTTCATTCATGAGGAAAAACAGGTTCTCCACTCTGTCATACATACTCTGCCCGGTGGCTGGCCCTGGTTCTGCTGAAGTGCTGGGCGGTTGTGCAATCTCTGCTACTGCCTGGGCATCAATTCTCTTATTGTAATTGTCCAGGGTGAGCAGTCTTCCTACACTGCTTAAAATGCTGGGGAGGCCTCTGTTTTGTAGTGCCACGAACTTTTCCAGGAATCTGTTGATTTCAGTTTGCATATCCTGTGTCCTCCTCTCCAGTGTTCCAACCAGGTTCCTCAATGTTATGACTCTCTTGGCTACAGCAATTGTTTCTGTCCTGTTGGTGATTCCCATGACAGCTAATTGAGAGCTAGTCTTATAGTTCAGAGTATTGATTATCCTAGTAGCAGCTTCTGGCATGTGTCCAAGGCTTGCCCTGGCCCTCTGTATTTCTCTGTTTGCTTTAGTGATGAGCACCATTTGCTCATCCATGGTCTCAATATATTGCCACTGGTTGGCGATGGACCGCCCAATGTTGCTCCATAGCACTGCTTTCATTTCAGCTGTCACCTTTTCTAGTGCAAGCTCTTTCTCTAGTTCAGCGATTCTCCTCTTAAGAGCTTTTACCTCTCTCTCCTTGGCTGCTTCATTCTGTTTGCTCTTGTCAAACTTTTCATTTACCTTGGTCAAGGTTTTCTTAAGTTCCTCCAGCTCTTTCATTTGAGATTCCATAGCTTGGATCTCAGCTTGCAGCTTTTGCATGTCTAAACTAGTAGCCTGTTCTGATGTTGTAGATGTTGTTGCTGTGGATGGCGCTGTAGTTGGTGCTGTAGCTTCTGTTTGCTGAGGAGGAGGAGTGGTCTTTGGAGGGATTTCCTCAAGATTTATTATCACAGGAGGAGGCTGGGAGGGTTGGCCCCCTTCTCTTTGCTTCAGTGTTTCTTGTAGTGCTGCCTTTGCAGCTTCAGTTTGTCCTAGCTGGTCTTGAGTCCTAACCAGCTCTTTGTATAGGGATACCAGCAGATCTGTAGCATCCTTTTCTTGCCTTTGCTGGGCAACTTCATCTGTTTGTGGATGGATGGTGGCCGGGAGTTTGATTTTCTTTCTTAGGGCCGCCATGTCTGCATCCCTTATCTTCAGGAGTTCTTGGATGCCCTTGACATCTTTAGGATCATGCCCTATCTCTATAATTACCTCTTCCAAGGACTTGATCCTATTGTCCTTGGCTTGTGATGATGCTCTTTCTAACTCCAGCTGAGAAGCTGTGTTATCCAGGCTGCTCTTTAGTTTATAGTTCTCCAATGTCTCATCTGCCAGGGAGGCATACACCATTTCACCAGTTTGCTTATGTAATTCAATCTTGTCCATGGGGTGTATGTCTTTGGCAAGAACCTCCATGTTGGTTCTTAGATAGTCCGAGGTGGACTGAGGCTGCAAAGTTGTGGGCATGAAGTGGCTCATTACCATTTTGCCTTCGCTCACATCGAAAGCAGACATGAGTCTCTGCTGGTTGCTAGGAGCTAGGTTTAACAAGTGATCATACAGCTGCACTTTTATGGGATCACTCCTCCTTTTGATGTCAATGAATTGCTGTTTTATACTTGACTGCCCTTTTCTGTGTTGACCGGAGGAGCTGACCTCTCCTCCCATAGTCATGTCATGTCCACGCTGAGATGAGCTGGCCGAAAGTTCTCCACTGGGTGGGCCCATGCCCATGGCTTGCCTTACTGCTATGTCCTCCTCTTGGGAGTCATTCAGTCTTTGTCTCTTCTCTCCTCTGATGAAGGATGAGGTGTGGGGGGTCTCTCTCTCCCTTTTCCTGGTCACATCCTCCTTCTGTGGTGTTTGGAGGACTGAGGTGTCTACATTGGTGTCTGTCCTGGGAGGCACCTCTGTTTGGGGCTGCTGCTCGGTGTAACTAGGTAGATCTGTCCCCTTTTCCTGCTGCAAGGGCTGTTGTTCACTGGACTGTGCTTCTTCTTGTTGCTGCCCCAGTTCTTGCTGTTCCATTTCTTCTTGCTGCTGTAGCAAGGTGTCAACTTGTTCTTCTATCAATATAGGTGGTTGTTCCACCTGTTTTCCTTTGTCTTTGCTTGCTGCCTGGGGTGTCTTCTCAGTAGTTTGCTGCTGTGCTGCTGAAGATTTAGCAGCTGTTCCAGTTTGCTTTCTGTAGGAGAGGGGCACCTGTAATTCGACGAGCAGAGGTTGAAACACAGGTGCACAGTTGCTGTTTGAGGAGGTCGCCCGGGCTAATTGACTGGTTGGCGAAAATTTGAGTTCAAACGGTCATGCAGAGCATTCAGCAGAAATCACAGTGAAAATGGTAAAAACACGGGAAAATTGGTGAATATGGGTTATTTTACCAATTTGGCGCTTTTTTCTGCTGACGTCAGCATGACGTCATTGGTGGGTCATGGTGAGGTGACGTCAGTTGACGTCATCGGGCGACGTGGCAGTGGGTGACTGGTCAAGGGGCGGCGAGGTGGCAGTCCAGTCAGCAGTGAGGTGGACCCATACGAGAGGCAGGTACGAGCAGGCAATGACGTGGCGGCGAGTCAGCGGCGGGTAGGTGGCGGTCAAACTGCAGCGGTCACGGTTAAGGCCTTAACCGCCGCGGTTTCTCGGGGCGGTTTAGGTACGGCGCAGAGGCTGTCAGAGCGGGCTCCGAGATGGTCCATCGGTTGACGCGTGGAGGAGGCGTGACAAGGCGCAACGTCACTTTCCCGGAGGTTAACGTGCCGCCACAGGAAGCGCTCCGATATTGATGTGGGCCGTTGGATCTGATGGGCTTGATCCGACGGCTGGCGGAGGGAAAAGACGCGCGTTTGATAGTGCGGGCAGAAAAATCAAACTTTGTGGGTTTTATGGGTTTTTTTTTAAATGTTTTGATTAACCAACCATGCGGTAGGATTGGGAAACGTGCCAGAGGCGGGTATTAGCCTTTGCAAAGGTTTTATATGCCAAAGGGGTTTGGAGAGGGGTTTTATCAGTGCAGAGGTGATTTGAGGGCAAATTGACTTGCAGCAAAGGGGAAATAGGGTGGAATAGGTTCACCAAAGTGGCCAGATGCCATTTTGGTCCCTTTTGAACAATACACGGCTATTATGCCTAGGGGAGGGAATATACATAAGATTTGGGGTTTTATACACCTTAGTGTTAATAATATTAGGGGTGGGGGTAAGATAGGGGAGGTTATATAGTAGAATTAGGAGTTAATATGAATGAAGGAGGGGAATTAGAAAGGGGGTGTTAGTGATGGACTAGAGAGGGAAAGAAAAGAAGTTAGTGATGCTCTTTGCTGTGAGTTCATGGAATTCACCACTTTGTTTGCTGATAGATTTATTGCCTTGGCAAGAGACCTATTGATGCCTGTGTAATGGTGATCATATTCTTTCTGCAACCACAACTGCCTACCCAACTATTTGCCTAGCATTTTTTGTTTCTTCTTGGAGGGGCACTTGGACTTGCAACCCTCAATTGCCTTTTCTTTTCTTTGGCTTTTTCCTTTTCTCTCTATCTACTTCTACCCTTATGTCTTCCAAGGTCCCAGATTAAACTTTTGGGAACCTTTGCTTCTCTACCTGAACTACTTGTCTGCCAAGATTAAGCTGTTTGGACAGACCTCTTTCTCTATTCTACAACTCAAAATTGAAACATGGCATGATCCAGATTAGACTGTTGAATCATCCACAAAATTTGAAATAAGGTCCTCAATACTTGAAACACTTTACCCAGCTCTTGCTTTCTAGGAAATATGGGATCTTTGGGATACGAGAGCAGAGCATATTTGGCTTTTCTCTTGCCAATCATGAAATATGAAACCTATTACTATAGGTATCCAACAGGTTCTAGTGTCAACTTTGTTTATTATTTTCTATTTTCCATTAGTATTCTGAGTCAGGAGTCCTGATGACTTCATATCTATGTAATACATCATGATTTTGATGATTTAATGAGAAAATTATATTTTATGGTTAATTTCTTATGTTTGCCAATGTTAATTTATTGTATTCGTCATTGATGTAGTAGGAAGTGGTATTTGTAAATGTATATCATTGATGAATCATGATTGTATGCATAATGTTACAATATACATGTTTGATCAAATTTGTATCATCATGAGAATTTGTGTAATATCCATCAACTTTTTTAATATATATAATGTAGTATTTAACATGTCTTATGCGTCATGTTCCAAGGGGTTTCCATGTCCAATGTCAGACTCTCATATTTGCATGTCTTGCATATCATATGTCCTTGTGTCCAGTGACTTAGGTTATATGGCACAGAGAAGCGTTATTTATTCCATTGAATTCATCCATAATTTGGACTTGGCATTGTTCCTTGAGATGTGCAAAAATTGTGGATTTTCAAGGTTACTATGACATTCCCTTGGTATCAAATGTGGTAGTTAACTGTGTTGGCCACAAAAATACAAAAACATGTTTTTTCAGAAATTTTGAAGTCATTTCTAAACACTAAAAGTACTCTGATTTAACCACTTGACCACAAGTTTCTTAACTACATATCCCATCTCATATTTTGTATGCCTACATATATTTGTATACATTTTATGTGGTTCTCTTGATGACATCCCATAGATCCTGTGGAGTCTTCAATGACCTTAATAATGGACTCATTTAATTTCAATAGGGTACTCTCCCTTTTGTGGGGATGAAAAAGGAGCAGTGTTGCATGAAGCCCTCGTTTTCAATGATCCTCAACTCAATGCAAGGAGATTGGCACAGGTTGGTATTTCTTTTCAAAAAGTATGAATTTTGGGTACAATTATTTGAATAAATTTATTTACTTCTTGTTTGACATACAAATTTTTGGTTTGGATGCTAATCAGGTTAGCACAAAGCTTTATATTTAATTAATCAAGAGACTTTGACAAAGGTTAGTTTGTTCTTTCGTATTAAATATCTCTTTCATTTATAGTTGTTTCAGTTTTTTGTATGTGACATTTGCTATCTTATTTTCTAATTCAAGTCTCATTTACATTTTAGGTTGAAGCTATATAAGTTTTCTTTGATGTCACAAAGTTATTTTAGTTTAAGTACATTGGCTTGAGGAGAATGGTTTATTTGATCATCAAGGAGGTTTCTCCTTCTACTGATGAGGTGAGGTATTAGCTTCTATCTCTCTTTTATTTTGATCTATTATTATTCTTCCTTAGTTTGGTCTTTATTGATTCTTCATCAAGTTTCTTCCAGGCTATTATTGTGAAAATTTCATTATTGAAAGACATGAATAATGAGACCGGTATGTATGGGACTAATGCAATAAATGTTTTATGTAGGATCACACATAGGGCCTTGTCTGGTCAAAATGAGAGGTACATCTTAAATAAAATATTGTTTGAAATAATATTATTGTAGCGAATTCTACCCTTGTCATTGCAATTCACTTGATTTTAGGGAAAATTTTAAGGATGAAAATGTATCTTAAAGTTTAGAAGCCTTGGCGAATCTTACTAGTTCGTAAGATGAAAACTTTAAAATGTTTAGTGATAGTTTGTAAAATATTCAAATTTCTAATGATTTTATATAATCTCTATAAAAATTCAATGATTTTTAAGGTAAAATAATTTTATGATATAAAATTTTGGCGAATAATTTTGGGAAAAATGGAAATTGGTGAATCTTTTTTTTTTTTTTGGAAAAAACATAGAAAATTAACCCACCTACAAATAATAGCCCCTAAAATTTTCCATGCTTTCTTTAGGTAGTGATAGTAAGGCTTTATGTAAGTTTTCATGGTTACATATTTTCTTAACTAATAATTTTACTTCCTTGTTACTCAATCTTTAACTATTGCATTTGCAGACCAATATTGAGATTATGAGACGATGGAGTAACAAGGTCTAGGAAGCAGTTTAGTCCTCAGATGCTCTTGTAATATTTCATGCACTGGGCTTACTTCACCAAGTTTCTTTATCTATTATTCTTGGACTTTTAGAGAGAATTTTTTTAGTTCCCTGTAAGTTTTATGGCTAATCACAACATTGTAGTGAAATTTTCCATTGCCTCCATAGTTGTGAGGTATTTTGTTTCTCAATTTTGAAAATATTCAACAAACTTCTTAGTCATTTTGATATTCTTTTTTCTCATTGCAACCAATATTCCATGCACCCTCAAATTTTTGTGGTATTTATTTTGAAATCTTCCTGCTTAGTTTGCAATCTTTTAAATGGTTTCAGAAGTGACTGTTGATTAGACAAACTAAGTGACCAACAATGAAAAATGACTTGGGTGTAAGTATAGTTGTTGCCCATCATTGGTAATTTTTATCAAATTACTTATATTAGGTCATAAAATGTTACTTTCCACCCATAAGATCCCCAGAAAAAACTTAATATAATTGTTCACACAAACAATATTAATGACCACAATGAAGTCTAGAAGTCTAGGTATTTATATATTTATAATAGGAGGATATTAGGCCATGGAAGGTGTTGCAGTGTAGGGATTTTCACTAGAGGAATTCATCAACAAGAATGATAATATTGGAATTAGACCTTGTAGCAAACGAGAGGTTCATGCTTTTAACAATTGACTGTGTATTCTAGCCGCGAGGCTACTTTGTGTCTTTTATCAACAAACACAATTATTTTCTAGAATTCTAAATAAGCTCATTGTTGGCGTGGCACTTATTTATCCATGTTAACAAGTGGTGATTGGAATTTATTATATATGTATTAAGGCCATGATATGTTAGATTCATATGTCTAGCATATTTGGTCTCTTTGGGTTAACGAAAACTTCAAATTCACAATTATGTGTATGATATTCCCTTGAATAGTAGATGCATACTAGAGAGAATAATTTATGGCTAAGATATGAATATTAGTGGAATTATAATAGTTTTATTAATAGAAAATTATGCATATAATTACATAATTACAGTGTTTATGATTGTTGGATTCATCTTCTAAGTTCTCTTGGAGCCATGATGATCTAAGAGGATCCCGAAGTACAAGTTGCCTTGAAAATAGATCAAAATGAAAGTTGTTGGATGGAAGCAAAACCAAGGTTAGATCGTAGTGCTCGTCACCCTCATTCTAATGGTGTGAATGTCGCTCAAATATGAGTTTGTATGGTCAAGTTATGGCTGCTCAAAGTTCTGGTCAATGATGGACAAGTGGCAGGCTTAAGGAGGAAAAAAATTGACCGAGACATCGTGCACGGAATTTGGCCACTGGAATGGGCAAATCTGTAGGATGTTTAATTTTTCAAATATCCCTTATTTTCTGGTCAACATCTTTTAACCAATGGGGCTATATATATAAGAAATAAAATAAAATATAAGAAATGGTTGGCAGGCTAGCAACCTCGTTAACCAACCACATATATAAATATCTAATACAAGGTGGTGGGCTATCAAACCCTACCATCGCACACCCCACATGCATTTTATATATAAAAAAAATGATTTTGGGGCAGGCCACCCCTGGTAGACGTGCCCACCAATCAACACTGTTAACAAACTACGGAACTTCCAACCCAATTAACAACACAAGTTCCAAATTTCAATGCACAAAAACTTTAACGGGCCGACAGTTGAACTGAATGGGGTTCGAAATTGGAACCAATACTGGGCTATTTGACTCCAGCACCAATGAGGCACAACTCATTCTCTAGTGCCTTCACTACCCAAACATTATAGAAACCCGCTCGTTCAGTTGACCAAGTAGCGAAGTGGGGGCGGATGTCGGAACCCAGAGTTGCGGAACCATGGTCCGGTTGGAACCCAAACTAGGCCCAAGGTTGGAACCCTCAATGCTCCTTTGTGCCTTTTTATGCTTAAACACTGATAGGTGCTTGATTAAAATTTCACTTTGATAGTGAAGCTCAAAATGGCTACCAACGTCTCAGTTAATGGTACCAGTTGTTTCCAATAAAACATGCACCTTATCCATCCTCTACCTATTTCTCTGTATAGTTTCCATGGGTATATTCTTCTTGGTTGCCTTTTTTTTATTTGAGCCTTTTGAACTTGTAGTTTTATCCCTGTTTATGATTAGGCCTTTTAGTGGACTATTATCCATGTCTATGACTTCTTTGGCAAGGTCAGGGTTTTTTTTCAACTTTATATTCAGTATCAATTTGTTCAAGGGTAGGGAGTGAGATTGTTTACCTCCTTTGAAAATTTCAAATAGGATGGGTTCTTGTTCAGGCTCAACCCTCTTTCCCCTGGTTTTCACTGTTAGCTAGATTTCTGCATGGGAACCTTCAATAGGTGGACTTTCAGCATGAGTGGAATTCCTAGTAAGAGGAAAATTTGCAGTAGTAGGGTTTGCAGTCAATTTTATTTTTCATCACTTCTTCTAGACTAAAACTTGGGTATTCTAAGAACAGAAGGTGAGAGTTGGTATTCCTTCTTTTGACTTCTGATTTGCACAGTAGGGGTGCTGTGAGAGGAGGTTCCTTCTTGAGGGTTCTCGATTTGTTTGGTACCCTTTTTCCTTTGATCCAAATGGATATTGGTGGCTACCCACCTATTCCACTTGGACCCCCACAATTGTTTCTTCTAGTTTTTTAGTTTCCTTATTTGTAGAAAAATTTACTATTTTTGGCAGTTTTTGGGCCCTAAACTTCCGAGCCATTTTGAGGCCCTAAATGACGGTTTTTAAGAAACCTAGGAGCAAAATGGGTCTATAGATTGATCTTTCTAACTCAAAACTTGTAATCCTTGAATAGATATTTCTAACAAGGTATTGTGCACGTCAAACAAAGATCGTATGCCAAAGTGATGACCTCGGGAAGTTTATGTACCAATTTACCCAAACGGGGCCATACTTTGGCACTTCATATCCTAGGGTTAGGTTTTTGGATGTTTAGGGTTTTCCATTGTTTCTAAACAATAAATAGGCATTCGAGCCTCATTGTAACATAGTTCAGAGGTAGGTAGCTACCACATCTCTTCTTAGAGATAAGCTACCATCGCTAAAGCTAGCTTATTTCCATTTCTGTCTGTAAGCATATTTAAGTATTTTACATCATTGAAAGGAAGTATTATTTTTGTTGCATCTCTAGATTTATGGTTATACCTGTAATTTTTTGCGTTCATATTTAAATCCATATCGTGGTATCGGAGCGGTCTGCTCTTTCTCTGTTTCTCTTTGCATGTCCCCAACTTGTCCTGACGATGAACCACACTAGTTGGTTCGAAACGCGTCGACAAATGATGTTCCATGTGATTTTCGCCGAAATCTTTCTCTAACATAATATGGATAACAGAAGCCTAAACTCCATTAGAGAAAGTAATCGTTTCCTAGCCGTAAAATCCATGAACAGAAAAATATCCTTCTAGTAGATATAACCATTTATCTATAGCATCTGTATCTATCTGACCCTCAAATATGGGAATGTCAAAGTTAACTTGTACCTTAAAGGGTGTGATGCTTCCAGAGTAGCTGCTGGAAGTAGATGTGTCGCCCCTGGGTAGCCGCTCAAGGATCTAGGCAAGTTGTCCATCATCACGTTACTTTGTCACTCGAGGGCCTCTTCAATCAAGGTTTTGATAGGATCTCCTACTCCCTCATCTTTCTTTTCATCTGCCATGGGAGGCTATCAGGATTTACGAGGTTGGCCTTGTAAAGGCTCAGCTAGTTCAAGTTGTAACTCCTTATATCCCAACCAACTAGATTACTTTCTCTCTTGTCAAAGCAGCCCCCCACATTAAGGACTGGTGGGAAACCTACTGTGAGGAGAAGGATGAAAGTATGACCTCACTATTTTTAGTTGCACCCACTTGGAATTCATTCCGGGATGCCATCAAGGAGCAGTACTACCCTGTCGGAAGCTATGAGGATAAATACATAAAGTGGACCATGCTATTGTAGTGAAGGGACCAAGACATACTAGAGTTTACCAATTTTTTTCATACCCTTCGCACAAAGTTGGATATCAAGGATTTTGATCAGAATTTGGTACTCAAATACCACAACTGCCTACACAGGTACATCGACGATGAGATGGAGTTCCTCGACATCTCCTCGCTCGGCATGGTGTTCCGTACATTATCAAGATCGAGCATAAGTTTAAATATAAGAAGTGAGACTTTGGATATGCAAATCCGACGCAAGGGAAAGGTGCCCCCAAACCACTGAACAAAGGAAAAAGTCAAGGCGGGGTGGCCTAGGATAACCCACCAAAGCCACAAGCAAAGAACAACACCACGAAGCCGAAGAAGGACACGGGGAAGTGGTCTGAGTTCCATAAGAGCTCCCCTCACAACACAAGTGAGCTAAAGTCTTCAGAATCAAATGTATGTTCCGACTCCGAGTCAGAACCAGACAAGGGGAATGACAAAGGGAAGAAGATTACTGTTTTGGAGCACAATGCCACTGTTGCCATCACAAAGATCCAAAAGGAGGAACTCAAATATCTAGAGGAGGAGGAGCACCTCATCCACTCCTAGATGTGTATAAAGGGTTCCCCATTACAGTTCATTGTCGACAACAAGAGCCAAAAGAACCTCATTTCAACATAGCCGGTGAAGTAGCTATGCTTACCGACAATAGCAGATCCACAATGGTACACCATCGAGTGGCTTCACCAAGGAGAAGATCTTCGCGTGAGCCAACAGTGTCGCCTTCCATACAACTTCAAGCCCTTCACAGATGAGGCATTATGTGACATTGCTCCCCTTGATTTTTGTGATGTATTATTAGGCCAACCATACTTCTAGAAGTGGCATATTGTGTATGAGTCAAGGCCTCGTGCTGCTATTATTACTTTGGGAAATAAGTTGTACATGATATCGGAGGTAGCACTGCCTACTTCCATCTCTTTGGTTACTGCAAAATAATGTAGTAAGCTCATTTCCAAAACCGGGAAATTTATTTTCCTGATGATGTGCCCTCAGGGAAAGAAGAAGACAGTGGCCACGACCTCTAGATAGGACCCCTCTACATGACAATAACAGATGGACAAGGTTGTGCAGGAGTATGAGGACATCTTCACCTCCCCTGTAGGGGTCCCTCTACACTGTTAGGTCAAGAACTCCATCGATATGACCCCAGGTGCATGACTGCACAATGGACGAATCTATCGGCACTCCATTCTAGAGAATGGTGAAATCAAGAGGCAGATTCAAGAACTACTGCAGAAAGGTCACATCTAACCTAGTTCATTGCCCTGTGGGAGCCCGATCCTGTTGGTACAGAAGAAGAATGGTACTTGGAGACTCTGTATTGACTATCAGGCACTGAAGAAGATCATTGTACATGATAGGTACCCGATCCCATGAATTGATCACCTTCTGGACCAACTGAAGGGGGGAAGATTTTTCAGCAAGATCAACTTGAAGTCAGGATATCACTAGGTGCCAATTGAACCCTCTGATGTTTGTAAGACTGCCTTGAAAGCTAAGGAGGGCATTTTCGAATGGTTGGTTATGCCTTTCAGGTTGACGAATGCTCCTGCAACCTTCATGAGGCTAATGGATGACATCTTGTGGCTATTCACCAACTCATTTGTAGTGGTATACTTGGATGACATACTGATCTTCAACCAGGTTTGGGAAGAGCACCTCCATCATATTCGACAGGTTCTCCAAACACTGCAACAACATAATCTATGTGCCAATTTGGAGAAATGCACTTTTGGCATGACCCAAGTTCAGTATCTGGGATACATTATTGATTAACGGGTGGTGCATGTGGATCTAGCCAAGATCCAAGTCATTAGGTATTGACTAGCTCCAACCACTCTGACATAGCTCCGTAGCTTTCTGGGCCTTGCCACTTTCTACCACAGGTTATTGTTGGGATTCTTTCATATCACTTGGCCCTTGAGTCAAGTCACCAAGGGAGGAGAGAGAAAAATTATTTTGGTCTGAATCTCAATAGAAGGCATTCATAGATTTGAAACATCACCTTTGCTTGGCACCAGTGCTCGCATTACCAGACTTGCAACATCCATTTGAGATTGAGACAAATGCCTCTGACTATGATATTGGCGAAGTCCTTACACAACATGGGCATCTAGTGCCATATCATACTGAGACACTTTTAGACAAAGTCCAGAAGTATCCCACTTATGACAAAGAGATCTATTCCATTGTGCAAGCCTGCCAACAATGGAAGCATTACATTTTGCGGAAGGAAACAATCATCCATATAGACCACCATCCCCTATAGTTCATACAGATGCAAGGGAAGTTTCAAAATGATCGCCATAAGAAGTAGTCCACACACCTGCAACATTTCCATTTGAATATGAAGTATAAGAAGGGTAGCACCAATAATGTTGCAGATTGCTTCAGCCAACCACTTATCATGGGGTTAACCACCGTGCTCAACTCTTATGGGCACGAGACTTCTAATTGGACATTTCTCTACAAAAGTGACCCAGAATTCGGCCACACATACCAGACGCTCTTGGAGGGTCAGCATGTTACAAATTTTCACCTCGAGGATGCCTTGTTATGCCACCTGGGTCACATTTGTGTTCCTTCGAGCGAATGTACCAAGATGATTTGGGAAGTGCACTACAGTTAGGCTGGTGGGCATTTTGTGGTCGAGAAAACTATGGCAGTACTGCAGAAGTATTTCTATTGGCCAAATCTTCGACAAGATGTCGGGAAGTACATCAGAGCCTACATTGCTTGTGCCATTCCCAAGCCAACCATCAAGAAGCAAGGCCTCTATACTTCATTGCCTACCTCTAGTTGAACTTCGAAATCTATCTCCATGGAATACATGTCGGGCCTTCCTTCTACTAAGCATTGCAACGATAGTTTTTTTGTGGTCAATGACAGATTCTCAAAGATGGCCATTATGTTGGCCTAGAAGAAGAATATCATAGTAGAAGCCACTTCTAAACTCTTCTTTGAACAAGTGTGGGTACACTTTGGGATCCCACAGTGCATCATCTCATATCAGGACAAAGGGTTCCTCAGTGCATTTTGTTCCAGTCTCTAGTCGATGTTGGACACTAAGCTCACTAAGTCCACAGCTTTCCATCCCCAAACTAATGTCCAGACAAAGGTCATTAACAAGATTGTCATACACATTCTACGCATGTACAAGTCAAAGATTCGATGCACATGGGATGAGAACCTCCCCTATGTCTAGCACATCTATAATCAGGCTCTCCACATCTCAACTAGCCATAGCCCTTTTCAGGTGGGCTTGGGATTCCAGCCACCATGTCCAATTCATGTGGCCATGCCATTTGCAGCTACTCAAGAAGATTCAACTAATGTCCAGTCCAAAATCGATAAGGAAAACAATTTTAGTGAGCACATCCAAAATATCCACCAGCAAGTACATGACATTTTGGAGAAATCAAATTCCAAGTATAAGTAGTGATATGATCAACATCCGGTGCAACACAAGTTTCAGGTGGGCGACAAAGTCTGGTTGCATTTGAAAAATGAACACCTTACCGTAGACTATCAGAAACTCAAGCCACTCTGATATGGTCCTTACACCATTACGAAGGTTGTGGGAGATAATGCATTTGAGCTCAACATTCGCCCATTCCTTGGCCTACACCCAGTGTTCAATGTGGACCACCTTCGACCATACTTCCCACCATTGCTAGACAATCAGACATTGCAAAACAACTCACACCTATAGAGTTAAAACCAGATTGCATGGAACATGCCACAACTAATTGGACTATGGACACACAGATCAAGAACACCCAACAACAAAGGATACAACTATATCAAGTTTTCAAATCATGCCAACTCCTTCACCAAGGCAAGTGGCTCACCAGGGACCAAGTTCAACAGAAGTTTCCTTATCTCATGGAGGAACTCAATGCAATAGGGACCATTTCTTCCTAATGGGGGGAAGAATCATCCAGGTGGATATTGGTGGCCACCTGCCCATTCCACTTGGACCCCCACCATTTTTTCTTGCAGTTTTTTAGTTTCCTTGTAGCACAATTTACTACTTTTTTTTGGGAAAACTGTGAGCAACATGGGTCTACAGACTGATGTTACACACTCAAAAGTAATAATCCTCAGGTAGATATTTCTAATAAGGTATTGTGCACGTCAAACAAAGATTGTATGCCAATGTGACGACCCCGGGAAGTTGATGTACCAATTTACCCAAACTGGGCCCATAGTTTGGTGCTTCATCTCCTAGGGTTAGGTTTTTGGATGTTTAGGGTTTTCCATTGTTTCTAAACATTAAATAGGCCTTCGAGCCTCATTTTAACACATTTCAGAGGGACGTAGCCACCACATCTCTTTCGAGAGATAAGCTACCATTGCCCGAGCTAGGTTATTTCCACTTCCATTTGTAAGCATATTTCAGTATTTTACATCAATTAAAGGAAGTATTATTTCTATTGCATCTCTAGATTTATGGTTATATATGTAATTTGTTTCATTCCTGTGTAAATCTAGATCATCCTTCCTCGTTTAGAGTTAAGGGGCTCGGGTTGAAACCCTCCTAGAACAAAAAACGGCCCCATGTTTTTCCAACCTTTGCCAACTAACATTCAATTAATAATTTAATTAAATCCTTGTGATAAATGAAGTGTGGAGATGGGTTTGTCCTGGCATGAACCTGAGTAGCCATATGATTCACAATTTCTAAAAAATAACATGAATTCATTCTCAATTGTCTTGCTCAGTGAGCTGTGAAATGAAAATGATATAATTTTACCCGGTTGAAACACCCTTCACATTTGAAACACAACTCAGTGATTCATAGCAGCCCATGCCATTTGTCTTCCAACCAAGACCCTTGCACCCATTCATTCCAATTCCTTTCTTTGAACTTGTCCATTAGGAAGAATGGGACATCAATCCCAGCTAAAACATGTATCCTAAAGACTCTTTCTCCATATGTAGGCATAGTTGTGACCTTAGAAATCAACTCCTTATCACCTGGAACGATTTTAAACCTGTAATAGACAGACCTATATTAATAAAGTTTTAATCATATTAAAATGAGGAAGGTAACAAACATTCACAATAGTTAATCATTTAACCAAACAAAAACATGAGAGAAATGAATAAAAAATAAGACAAATGCTAGACCCAACACATCCAACATGAGGTTCGTCTTTGGGAACCTGACTCATTGGAGAAGGCATTCATGTTGGCAAGAAAAATGTAAAGAAAAATTATGGCAACAAGGAAGCCTACCAATCACAACTATAAGGATGGAAGTGTTTTTTCCCCTACCCTTCCACAAACTACAAGGTTGACACCCCAACAATTGGAAGGAAAAAGAGAAAAAGGACTTTGCTACAGTTGTGATAGAAAATACAATAAAGGTCACAAGTGTGCTTATAAGAAATTAATTCACATATATTATGAAGAGGAGGACGAAAAGGAACAAGAAACTTCAAAAGAAGAGGATATACACTAGGAACAAACCCTAGAGAAAAAATAAATGAATCTGGCCATATCTTGTAATGCATTGGCCAAAATTTCCACTACTCAAACTATCAAGATAGAAGGACATATCAAGAAGAAAAGGGTAATACTGTTGATTGATTCAGGTAATACCCATAATTATATTAATTGTAATATAGCCAAGGAATATAATTGCTTCCTATATCAAGCACCGAAGTGTGCAGTGATGGTCACAAGTGGAGGAACCATAAATTTCTCTGGAAAGTGACATAATATCAAGCTATCCATGGGAGAATATGTATTGAATAGCCCAATTCTTTCCATTGCAATGGGTGGTGTTGATTTTGTACTGGGAGTCAAATGGCTACAATCCTTGGGTACAATAGCTTTTAATTATCAAGAACTTTCCATGAAATTTTATTTGGAAGGAAAGGAAGTTGAACTAAGGGGTATCACAGGGAAACCAGGAAAGATAATGATCTCTAACAGACTGAAAAAAGTTTCTAAAGAAAGAAAAACGAGCTGTAATTACACAATTATGTTCCCTAGAGGTTCCCACATTGAAATAATCTATTTCTCTAGACTTCCAAAAAGTCATGGACAATCACTCCAAGGTATTCGAGACTCCCAAAGACCTCCCACCTATTTGTGATCATGATCATGTTATTCATTTGATTCGAGGAAGTGTTCCTCCAAACATGAGGCCTTACAGATATCCATATGCCCAAAGGAGTGAAATTGAATGTATGGTTACAAAAATCGTAGAGGTTGGTATAATTATCCAACCAAATTTGATAAATGAAGTAAGGGATGAATAGAATAATGACGAAGCAGGGTGGGAAATCATTCAAAAGTTGCAGACGATCCTAGTTCAAACAATATTGACAAAACTTCACAATGAAGGAAAAATCATATTGGGACTTGATGCAATTACAGAACCAAGAAATCAATAGTTACGAAATCGATCAATTTCAGAGTATCTCATAAAGTGGAAGAACTTACCCACTGAAGATTCCACATGGAAGGATGATAATTTTATATAGAAGCATCCATAACTACTCAAGCGTTGAGGACAACACATTTTGAACGAGAGGGGCATGTTGGGTCGCTATAATATTAGTGTAACACCTTATTGTTATTAGTGCAACACCCTTATTGTTATTATTGTGCCCCATAGAAGCACACTATTGTTATTGTTGAGCCTTTAGATTATTATTGTTATGTCGACTTTGATTATATTATGACCCCTTAGACTCTTATATATCGAAAGGAGGTCTTGTCATTTGTATCATCCAAGAATTGTTCATTTGTGTAATGTAAAATAGGTTTCCCCCTTGAAGAGGTTGATTTCTAAGGCATTGATATATCTTTTCTATCTTTCTGTGAGCTGGTTTCATAACATGCGATGACAATTGTCTCTAACCATATGAATCATTACAATGATTATCATCGAACTTACGATAATTACAGAGATGTCAAAAATACAATTGTAATAGATCTGACGTGAAAATATATTAAACTAACAAATATTCCAAAAACATAACATAAGATATTTCTAGAATGAAAATTCTTCTTTATTGATATCTTTAGAAAACCCTTGAGGTACGGTAACACCATACAGCTACTCCTTAAGGAAGGAGATCACTTCACAAGCCATATGCTTGTCAATACACAATACTTGTTAGCCCTCAATGGAGAGTCTCAAGCCCTTATATATGCTTCATACATATAATACCATGGCTAATTACCATGGGTCTCTCAATACCATACATCAAATACTATGAGATTGTAACAATATTTCCTAACTACTTTTGGTCCCTTGCATTATGCGGGTTAAAAACATTATTTATTTAATTATGTCTCTCTATACCCCATATTATCCCCCCTAGATATACTACATTACACCCCCTTTAAACATGTGTTTTCCCCAAAACATGATAAGAACACAAATAATAATATCTACTTAAATGAATAGTCAACTAGTACTAGGCACATGCACCTAGCCATCCTAGAGAAAGGTGAACAATTTATCTAGCCGGTGCCTCGCTTGCTTGAGATGGAAGATGGTTCTCGTGATTCCTCTGTGTTGATTTGTTATGGATGGATTGTCACACCTCTCTATGTGTCGTCAAAGGGGTTGTTGGTCTTGTTGCTAATTCATTTCCACCTTGTTAGTTATTTTCTTGCTTAGTGATGTGAGTGGCAATATGTTGAAGTTTTAATTGATGGTATTACTTTGGTGGTTTACCATCAAAGGTTCATCATCTCATGTGCCAGTGTCATTAGAGCTTTTTTCTTCTGCCTCCACAATATCTTCTTGGTTCCTAATGGAAATATCATGTAGCGTAATTTTCTTCCTTTTATACCATAGCTTCAAGAATTTATTGTGTACATTAATATTGATGGTGCCCACTGAGTGGAATGAGAAGCTGCGAGGTATAAAAAGTAGTCCTGGTTGTAGTTGGGAGGATGCAACAATGGTGCATGGGTCAATGCGTGTTTAAGTGCATCAAAATATTGTTGGGCAATCTCATCCCAAAAGAATTGAGCGTTCTGTTTCAACAACCGTGTAAAACCTTTAGTGACCTCGGCGTAGTTTGGAATGAATCGGCGTAAAAAGTTCGCTTTCCCTTGCAAACTTTGGAGTTGGCGCAAACTCGAAGGAGGAGGCAATTTGATGATAGCTTCGACCTTTGAGGGATCGACGCGAATGTCGGCTTTTGAAACAACAAATCCCAGCAATCGACCCGTCTCTATACAGAACACACACTTGTGGGGATTCAACCGAATTCGATAATGCCTACACCTCATAAATATTGCACGCAAGTGGACAAGGTGATCAGCTCGATGTAAAGAATGAGCAGGAAAATCATCGAGGTACGGTTGCACAATGTGCTTGATGTCATGAAATGCGTAAGACATCACCCGTTGAAAATTGGCCCCGGCATTCTTAAGTCCAAAAGGTAATTTGCAATAAGCAAACGTCCCCCATGGACAAATGAATGTCGTTTTTGGTTGGTCGGCAGGTAGAATATTGATTTGATTATAGCCCGAAAAACCATCCATGAATGAAAACATTTCACTTCCGGCACAATCATCAATAATTTGATCGATATAAGGCGTAGGATAGTTGTCTTTTGGACAAGCTCGATTTATATCCCTATAGTCGATACAGGTTCTTATTGTTCCTTGTTTCTTGTTGAACGGAACAATATTTGATACCCAATCCGTTAACGGGATTGGATAAATGAAACCTGCTTTCAACAGCTTTTCGACTTCTGCTTTAATTGCAGCCGCTTTCCGAGGGTGAATCTGACGCAACCGTTGCCGGACGGGTTTAGAATCCGGGTAGGTCTTTATTTCATGAACAACAATGGCAGGGTCGATTCCCGACATTTCCTCGTAAGACCAGGCAAACACATCGCGGAATTCTTGGAATAGGGCCTTGTAATTTCGGATTTCATCTTCTGTACATGAGGCACCTATATGAATGTTTTCCTCGATTTCGGGCTTCACTGAAATATCAATGGGAATAGTACGAGAAATATTCCCTCAATTCAACTCTGAATCAGAATGTTTCATTGGATTCTGAGCATCTTTGACATATTCAGCGGTAAAGATAGATGAAAAATCATTTTCAAAAGCATCATCCTTAGGTAAAAACGAAGATCTATGATGGAGATCTTCCCATGGTAGATCGTCTACACTTAGGATTTCGCGAAGTTGTTCGTCAGATGACACGACTTCGGGAAACGCTATCCGTTCTAAGGTTGATGTGAAAAGTGATTCTTCATTGACCACATTCATTTGGTCGATTTGGGTTGAACGCGAGTCGGTAAAAGACATGACAGCTTCATAAGCAATTTCATATGGACTCAAAGGCATAGCATCACCGAATGAGTCTATCTCAGATTCAGATGGGACAATCCAAGGATCATCATAAATAATGTTTTCTGATGTAATCATATGAATTGATGCAAATGAAGGGTCTGCGTTGATTGGAGGGAAAGGAAAAGTTCCCAGTAAACCGGAATCTTTAACTAAACCTATGCCAACGTCCCTATAAGGGATTGTCGTCTTACCGACATGTTGGATACTCTCTGAAGAGGCTGGGTCGGATGAAAAGTATGTCAGCTGATCAATGGTCACGATCTTACCGTTATATGGAAACTTTATTACTCTGAAGACCGATGAAACGACTGCTGTCATAGCATATGACCAACTTTGACCCAAAAGAAGGTTGTAGTCTAGAGGGGCATCAACCACCTCCACATCCAGACTAACGGTTTTACCTTCTACCCCTATAGGCAATTCCTGTAGAATACCAAACGGACGGAACCCACGGCCATCAAAGGCCTTAAGGATGGTTGGGGATTGGTTCAACGAAGGAGAACCAAGTGATCTCCAACATTGAATCGACATAATACACGTAGAAGCTCCCTCATCAATCACAGTCCGATGAATAGGCCTGTTTTTGACTATCACTGGAATTTGGAAAGCCATTTGATGGGGTAGACGCGGTGTACTATTTTCTAGATCGAAGATTATCAGGTTCGGGTCCTGAACATCAACAGCTCCGATAGCCGACAAAAGTAATTTTCGTTGTGCTGGGCATGATTGCAGCACTTCTAAAGCCGACATTGCTGAGGGTGAAACAGCTAAGTCCTCGACAATGTTGTAATTCTGGGCTGCTCTCGCATGTGGATTGAAAGCAGACCTTCGAAGTACACCCTTGGCGGGCGGTTTAATTACTAAGCCCGGGTTAGGTTTTTCGATCTGTAGTGGATCGGAACCAGGAGCTGAGGTTGATGGATTAGAATGAGAAGATTCTGCTTCCTTACCATCAACATGATTCTTACTTCCATAATCTTGCGATCGAGTCGCAATCCTCACATGAGACATCATCAAAATGGGTTCTTCACTGGCAGTCGAGGAAGAACCTATCATTTTACTCTCCTGCTTTGGAAATGGATCTTTTAACACAGTAGGAGTGGGAGAACCTTTGACTATTTTCACAACCTCGGCCCGATGAGGGCAATCTCTCGTAAAATGATCCTCTTCACAAATAAGACAAGGATATCGAGGTTTGCGCTTTTCGTCATTGGTTTCTGAATTTTCCGTTTTCTCCTTCGGAGCCTTGTCTGCTTTAGCCTTCTTCTTTCCTTTCTTCTTTCCACCGTTTTTTGATTTGGCCGTAGATGACTCTACAGTGTGAATATCGGCGGAAAGTTCAGGAGAAGACTCTCCTTTCGGGGAATCGGGCAAAGTGATTATAGGAGTAGTTGAAGCCTTGGAAGACTTCTTCTTACTCTTTGTATTCACGATACCAATCATACCATCAGCGGCATGAGATCCCAAAGGAGCAGCAGCGATTTGATTCGACTTTGGAAGATCTGGAATCTTCTCGTGTAACGTACCCGACTGAGTGTAAACTAAGTCAAGGTACTCCGCCTGAGCAATGACTTGCTCCTCAGTAACTACTCTGGCCTTAGCTACATCTTCAGTAATCTTCGGTAATAATGATTTAACAAACCATTCAGCTAAGATTTGGTCCGGGATAAAAACTTTCACTAACCTTCTTCGACGTCTCCACTCATGAATGTGACCAGAAATATACGTGGACGTTGATTGTTTTAGTGAAGTTAATAACTTCGTGCCGTTATCGTATCTGACCGGAAACTGAAAGTGAGTTAAGAACGAGGTAGCTAACTGGCTGAAATTGTAAACAGAAGCCCGTGGCAACTCAATGTACCACTTGGCCGCGAGACCAATGAGTGTACGCTGGAAAAGACGTAAGCGGATCGAATCATCCGAGATAGAATTTGAAGCACACCAGAGGTGGTAAGTCATCACATGATTGGACGGATCCTCTCCAGACTTACCTTCGAACTTGGGTATATCGCTGGGCAACTTATTTGGCATTGGCGGCCAGAACGGAAGATATTGAATTGGATTGTTCATTAGGCACGTCAAGTCTAGTAAATCCAAAGTTGCGATAAACGGTAACTGCCGGTTAGGATCTCTAAAACTCTGGGTCACAAGACCAGTCCCAGGAGGAAGATATCCAGGATAACTAGGAACAGGAGTCGTATTAGGGATATTATATCCTCCTGGAAAACCAAGATTAACCGGACCGTACTGGGGTTGTTGAGGTTGTTGATAAGTGTACCCAGGATACGGTTGATACTGGTAAACCGGCTGTTGGACAGCTTGCCAATGTTGGTACAGTCCCTGGTACGGTTGTTGAACAAACTGAGGTTGAGTAGTGACAACCGTACTTATACCAGGCTGACCTGTAGGCATCTGGACCGTGGTTTGAATCGTAGATCCAGACAACGGTAAAGATGTCTGAGGAGTGGTTACAAAGACAGTAGAAACCGAAGCCGTCGATACTCCAGAAGTAAGTGTGGCAGATGTAGCGGTAGTTGCAGCAGCCGTTTGAGATGGAGTACTAGGTGCAATTGGCGGTTGAGTAACTACCGAAGTTACAGAAGTTTGAACATTTGACTGGACAGGTTGCGGTTGCTGGGGTGGACCAGAAACTACGGGTTGTCCAGCTTGAGGTACCAACTGTATACTTGGCTGCAACACCTGTTGACCCTGTGATGGATCCCACACTAACATTCCGGGGTATTGACCCGTAACAGGTTGAGGATACTGAGATCCATAACCGGATTGAGGATAGGATTGATAATTGAAAGGTGCAGATCCCATACCTTGAACATATGACTGACCTTGAGGTGGTTGATAACCTTGACCTGAGTATTGACCTTGAGGTTGATAACCTTGAGGTAAATACGGGTACTGGGGTTGACCTTGACCTTGAGCTTGATACCCTTGAGGTTGATACCCTTGGGGTTGATACCCTTGAGGTAAATATTGATACTGAGGTTGACCCTGGGGTACATATTGAGGCTGGGGTTGACCTTGAGGCATGTATTGCACCATAGGTACATACTGACCTTGAGGTTGCCCCCCAGACACGAATTGTGTACCTTGAGGTTGCCCCCCAGGCGTTAATTGAGGCTGCCCCCCAGGCGGTAATTGGCCACCTTGAGGTTGGGAAACGGGAACTGAACCTGACATCATGTAAATGTCTCCTACACCCAATGGTATATTACCACTGTTTCCAGCTAATAACCCATGATCAATGGGTTGAGGAGATGCCCCCGCAAAGGTACCAGAAAGTGATTGATACCCGGTGGGAACAGAAGGACCGTCGTGTAAGAAAGATTCAGGAGTTTGAGTAAACACGGACGACTGACCAGACATATTTACAGGAGTATAAATACCTCCAGGTGGAAAGGGAGTACGAGGTGTAGAAAAACCTACCCCTGAGTTGTCTAAATAATTGGTTAAGGAAAGGTACCAAGTAGTACTTCTAGGAGGACTGTAAAAGATAGATTCACGCTCCCTGAGATCAATAGTAAGTTGATCTTCAAGGTTAGAGACACCTATTTCTTCCTCTAGAGCAAGTTCTTCGATAGCAATCAGACCAGTCAGAAGATTTTCGGTGATAACTCGTTCTACTCTTGGTGAATCCGGAACACTAGAAGTCAGAGTAACAGGTTCAGATATTTCAGGTTCTTCGCCTGTATCACTAGCAGACGAAAAACTACCAACAAGCTCAGAAACTGTAACAGCTTCGGGATTATAACCTGTCTCTAGGCCTTGGTAATCTAAATGGACTACCAAGGAAGATTCTCCTTCTTTAGGTGAACCTACTCTACTGCCACTAGGAGGAGTTACAAGAACCTTCAAACATTCTAGATTACTAGGGTTGTCTCGAGGAGGTTCACCCCTAAGTCTACGGGATCTTCTCAACAATTCGGCCACAGAAACAACTTCAGGAGACTGGCCCCGAAGTCTACGGGACTGTCTCGGTAATTCTGCCACAGTTAAAAACTTTTAACTACTACACACGAAAACAAAGTAAAATCTCAAATCAAACCACCTAAAGTCTCTAAAGAACCAAACAAATTTGAATCACACGCCTAAAGAATCTAGGGCGTCAAACCAAGCACAAATAGTAGCCTTCCAGACCGAAAACGCTAGTTGGTGATGAAACTCAACATCGCCGGATTCAGTACAGAAGTGGCGGGTGGAACAGTTACCCCGACAACCTGCTTAATGAATAGACCGGCACAAGTTCCTCCACTTTAACCGTCTCGAGTGAAGTGAACCCCCCGGAAAATCCAAGTGAGTCTAGCCGACGTCTGCTCCAGGTACAGTGGGATCTTCCCTCCACCGTCACCTCGGTAGAATCCTAAAGATAATGGTCACTAAGGTTACCAACCGCAACAAATGCACCTGGGGGAACAGTCTACACTCCGACAGCACGCAAGGGCAGAGTATCAAGCTCAATCCCCTTGCCGGTTCCTTGACAATAATCCAAGGTTTACCGACAAGTGACCCCTGGTTCCTCGACAATGGTTAATCCGAGGTTTACCGTTTGTAATACATGCGTGTCTGGCGTCGTTCCCAACGAGGGGGGATTGATCCCCTCACTGGTTCGGACACGAGCTCGTGCTTCTCCTTTAAGAGGAGCTTTCCCAGAGTACAAATGAGACAATTGGATTTATTCTATCACAAGATAAGCTACTTGTTTGGTTTTTTTGTCTTGGAGAGTTAATTACTCACCTACTCCAAGACACTAGCCTGATCTAAATTGGTGTTTCAGAGCCCTAGTAAATAAAAGTTACTACGTTGATTTTACTTTAAGCGTTAATTTTATGATTTTTCTTAAAGACAAAAGGTAGCGGAAGTGAAACCAATGGTGTGTAGACTCGACTCAAACCACTACAAAGATGCACCTAAGATGATTTTCGCTACTTTTCTCTTTCAATGAAATTCCTAACTAAGAGAGTTGAGAGATGCAAATTTTATAGAAAACAACTTTCTTAGTAAAGACAATCAAAGAAACAATTCTCTTTATCTTTCCAAGCATACAAACATGACCACTCCTTACGTGCACGAAAAACTCTTTTTCTTTCAAAACTCTTCAAAGCTACTTGAAACAAAACTTTTCAAAGGAGATGTTTTTGTATTTTCTTTTATTTAACAAAGCATATAAATCTATTTTAACGAAAATCAATCTTAAAAGCTATAAAATCTATGAAAACTTGACTCACAAGCAAATCAAAAAGAAATTTACTCTAAGCAAACTTAACGAGGTAAAAGCCTACAAAGATGATTCTAGGTTGTTTTACTTGACCAAAATCAAGTCAAGGACCAGCTAATGCAGAATCAAAAGACTAGTCAAAACAAAACTCAAATCTTTTTGTTCTTTTTGTAAAATGGAATTCAATACTCAATCAACAAGCACTTCGAAATTTGCCAAAGAGACCACTCAAAGGTAAGTTGCTCTCATAGGTAGACTTTATGACAGGTCTGACTTCTAAGAATGCTGACAAAACCAGAGAGATCTAAGGCTTGACAACTTCTACCGCCAAAGTCACTACAAGACCTACTCAAAAATCAAACCCTAGGGCTTAAACTTCTATGAAATCCACTAAAACACTCAATGCTATCGAAACAAGTTCAGGTGAAGATTTTTGACAAGAGACTAATGGATCTGGGCAGTAAAAACTAAGAAAAAGCAAAATCTAAGAGAAAAAATGTAAAAAATGGAAATTTCTTAATTTTTAGCAGGGGATGCAGGCAACCAGTTAAGCCAGGTGCGGGCCCGCTCTGTGCACACAGCAACAGTGTGTACAAAGACGCACTGTGCAATACTCAGAGGGTGCGTCCTACTGAAAAAACCAAGAAAAACTAAATTTAATCTAACCCTAAGCTAACCCACCCAAAAATAGAGTCACAGAGCCAAAAACCAGAAAAGAAATGACTTTTCTCAGAGCAAAGTTGCATACAAAGGAAAAAACTTTCACATCAATGGAGTCCCCAGCGGAGTCGCCAATTTGTCAGGCGGAAAGAGTCGATTGTGCGGACACAACCAACCTCCCTAGGAGCCTAAGACTCTCTAGTGACAAACAAGACAAACAAGAGCAATCCTTCTCTAAACATGCATTTACTATACGGGAAATCAAGTGTTTAGATCCTACCTGTAGTCCCACGCTGTTGTAGCACTCTAGCCTCGCTGATCCGGATGAGCTCCTCCTTCACTTTGAAACCTGCATCCACTAACAATCAAACGATTAAATAGCACTTGATAATCTCATAGAATAGAACATATTTAACACATAGACCAAGGAGTACATGAAACAACTCATAATAACAAGTTATTGAGAAGAATGGACTCATTTGCATTAATAGGAAACAAAAGGAACAAATACAACCTGAGCCTTGGTGTTGTGCAAGTCCCTCCCAGGGTCCATCAAGAGTTCTCCTTTACTTTGACAAAGCTCACCCACTTCCAAATAGAACAAGCAAAGATGACAATCTCTCCTCACAAGTTTCTAAATGGGAGTCCTAATTCCAGCAGCATCTACCCTTAGAAATGTTTAGCTTCCAACCTCCCCTCCTTCTGGCCCAATGCCTATATTTATAGTGGTCTAGAGGAAGTTATTCAGGTCCACCATCAATGGGATAATCCCCTCTTTGGATGGGATAGCTCCCTCATTGATGGGATAAGTTCCTCTTTGATAGGGGTACATGAACCATCTGGAGGCGCTCAATACACGTCAAACAACCTTCTAGAATGCTCTAGAAATGACCACAAGTAACTTTTTAAAGATGAAACTTGCGCATTTTGACCTTTACAGGGGGACGCACCTGCCCCTTTATATACAGAGCGTAAAAGGACGCAGCTTTTGTGAACATTGGGTGCGTACCCGCAGGTAAGGTTGAGAGAACCTGCGTACCCAGAGATAAATACATTTATAAAGACTTTCTCTCTTTTTGGAGTTTGACATGGAGAGCAGAGGCATAAGACTTGCCCAGGAGGATAGCATGACTGTTGATAGAGCCATACTAACTGTAAATAGCCATGGTGACATTTTTTAGTGTAACACATATTCTCCCGCGGAAACCTACCCTATACCCAAAGTTTTCCTGCCGAAGTAGACCAGGACGCATGCCCCCTGGGTTCCAGTCATATCCTTCCAAATTACTCGTGCTCATCGGGAGGACGGACTGTGGGTTGAGACATTTCTTGCGTGAAGAGACCATTTAGGGATGGTATATGACTATTTGCGATGCGTGATCCGGGAGATGAAAGCTAGTCTACGAGCTTGACCACTCTTCCTTCGTGCGGAAAACACATTACTCTAAAGAGTGAGGAGATGATGGCTCCCATGCAATATATATAGTCTCCTCCAAGGAGTAGGTTATAATCCAAGGGTCCTTGAACGACCATCACATTCATTTGAATGGTCTTCCCTTTCAATGTAATAGGCACATTGGGGAGGATCCCTAAAGGTCGACTGGTTCCTTTATCAAAGCCTGTCAGATTTCTCATTTCAGGCAAAAGCGTTGGCGAACCAAGCGCTTTCCAAGCAATAGAGGAAAGGATACTCAAAGATTCCCCCTCATCAATGATGGTGCCAGCCATTACCATTCTGTATATTTGAACGATAATTCTGAATGGTATGCTCGCTGGCAACCGGGGTCTACCTAGTTGGTTCCAATCGAAGGATACAACTAGGTTGCTTGGTGGTGGGACCGAATATACGGCCGGGTATGACTCTGACGAAGTTCCTTCCTGCGATAAAGGAATGGGAAAATTGCCCCCTTGTTCGTTGGAGTCTGTGTTGATGAAGAGAATTTGGATGGTGTCGTCTTTATTCTCTTCTGTGATGGTATCATTCGAAGATAGAACTTCTGAAGGCAAAACTGGGTCAACTGCCGCTTCAACCTTTTGACATTCGTCAGGTATGGATTCAGATGGTTCATCCTCAATGATAGGTGCTTCGGCTGACCACCTGAGCGGGCCAGCCGGGTTCTCAACTGGTGAAGGACTTGGCAGGAGTTTTTGATATCCAGGAGGAAGTTGCGCTGGTAAAACCGGGCGATCTTCCAAAACTCTTTTAGCCTCGTCTAAGAAGGGGCAACGGTGGAAGGCATGGTCGCCTTCACACAGTTTGCAGGGAAATCTAGCTTTCCCTCTCTGTCCTATGGCTTCACTTTCACTAGTTGACGGTGTGCTGTCAACATGGCTATCATAGGTTGACGCCACCGAATTGTGCAAATGGGGAGACCAGTCCCTTAGTATCTGAGGGATGCAGGGACAATCTCTATGGAAGTGGTCTCCCTTGCATATGACACATGGCGATTTAGGCCTAGTCAGTGCTATGTGTGGATTTTTGTCAGACGACACTTGTTTTCCCCCAGTCGCTTTTGGCTCCTTCTTCTTCTTCTCTTTCTTCTTCTTTTCCTTCTTCTCCTTAGGAACTTAGTTTTTTGTTTTACCAGTTCCGTCAAGCGAAGAGGAAGGAGGAGAGGAAGAATTAGATGAAGTAGAAGGCTGGTGGGTAACTCTGGTCTGGTCTAACTGTTGATTCGACTGTTCAGGAATAGTGGTGTTCTGAACGACATTGGTTGAGAAGAGCCAGACCGGCAAGCCAATTGTCAGTCTTGGAAGCGACAATGTGGCCATATGGGGCGCACCAACATCTCCCCAAGAGGAGAAGGGACTAGGATTTCCACCAAGGGGAATTCCTTGGTTAGTGTGCTCCATTTTCTCAACCTAAAGATCAACGCAGGAAAAACGGTTGATTGTTCCGTTTAAAATAAATTTTAACGACGCTTTAGACACAACTTGCTTTTTCAATTTTAAAGAGTCGAGAAAAAGCTAAAGATGAATCTAGTCTCCTTCGATGTTTTAATGATCCCGAAGTGACAAATGCTCGGATGGAGTTTTTTCGTTATAGAGTCTGAAAAAGGCCAAAAGGAACTGCTCTGGAGTTCTAGGTAGAGGGTGTGCCAAACTTTTCGCAAAAGCGCAGAATACTTTTTAAGGTACGGGTGATCAATCTTCCTGAATGCTGTGTTCAGTGCATTGCGATCAGTAGGGCGGCCGACACGGCTTCCTAAGGATAAAGGTTTTATGCCTATAGGGGTCTCCCAATATATACTCGACGGTACGTGGGAGCACAATCCGTACTGGCGCTATCGTCCCTTAGGAGGAATCACCCACCATCAGCGAGATCAACAGTCACCAGGCTTTACGACGCCGGAACACGTATCTAGCCTAGACCTCTATGTTGTGCGTTAAGTTACAAAGCGTTGTTAAGTTCATTCAATTTATTTTAGGTTGATATTTCTTAGAAGTTTGCCTTTTTGGATCACCACGAGATGTATGATAAAATTCCTAAATGTAGTCTAAAGATGATAAGCAAATTTTATCTCTTTTTCAACAATGAAAATCCTAGCTACAAAGGGAAAAGAAAGACACCCATCTTTTCTCAAAGAGCAATCAGCACACTCTAAATGCACTTTTCCTAAATCAAACATGAAAACTACCAAGATGCAAATGCACAATGCAAGTGTTTGTTTTCTGCTCTCTTAATATTGATGCCTAAAAAGAAAGCTTTTTGTACAACTTTGAATTTGCTTTTAAATGACAAATACAAACAAGTTTACTTTTTCGAAATCAGAAATGGTAGAAGAGATTACAACACTTAACGATTTTCGAAATGAATACTTGTTTTGACACTCAAAAGAGACAAACTCAAACCAAAAGCAAAAATGAATGTATAACCAACTGTAAACAGCCAATGAACTCTCCCCTAAGATCACAATCAACAGATCTGAATCAAGGGCTACAAGATGACTATTTCACTCTTGCAAAGGAAAACTGTAAATGATGCCACAAACACATAAAAACACTCACAGTTTTTTTGTACAAAAGGAGGCGGAATTTAAGCAGAGAAAAGGAGTTACCAGACAGGTACCTATGCTGGTTACAGGCTGCAAAAATCAGAGATCAAAACAAGGAAAAACAGAGCAGAGAACCCCAGCTGCACAAGGCCTAACTGGATCAACGCACCCTAAACACAGAGGTTTTGACATTCAGCGCAGGTAGCCTTCACGAGACCTGCGTTGAAATGCAGAACCTCTTCACAGAGTCTGCGCTGAAGGAGAAACGAGAGTTCCTCACTGGGTTCTGGGTCACAGTTTGCTATTTAATCCACAGTTTCAGGCCAAATCAAAGCAACAAGCAAGGTACAATCAAAGGGATGCTTTGAGGGAGGGCTAAGATCTATCACAAAGGATCATCAAATCGTTTGTGAGTCCATTGTTCAGATCATAGACAAATCCAGTGATTGGATCAAAGCATCAACTGTCTACTTTGCATCTGAAAATAGCAGATGCAGTTCGATTGCTGCTTTTGAGTCTATGAAACAAACAATGATAGAGACACAAATAAAATGACTAAACAGATCTCCCCAGCGGAGTCGCCAATTTGTTGTGGGGAAAAATGACTATGCAGGACGATCCTATCCACCTAAGGTGTGACAGTGCCTTAGCAACAAACAGAAACAACTATTCTAGTATTCTTCCTTTATGAATTAAGAATGAAGAGAGATGGATGGACTAACCGGTGTCTTCCGTTTGTCCCTCGATCCGGTTTCTCTTCTCTTTGAGAGTTCCCACCTACTTGCCTTCTCGCTTGCCCAGCTTCAGCAGGTTTCTGCAAGATCACAAGAAGAGAACACTACACAAAGGCATAGATTCATATTCATAACTAGTTCAGGATTAGAAATAAACTAAACATACTAATGCAATCATACATCAAAGATACATCAGTATATAGGAGAAACCAAGATAGCTTTATTGATGAATAACAAGGTTCAGGAGGAGATAAAACCAAGAGGGCTCCAATCCAGCATCTCCTTCCCAGCAAATGAAATTCCTATCTTCACCTTCCTTCAAAGCATTAAGCACCCAATGATTCCAATCTCAAACCAACAGCAATTCTTTGCAATAACAAAATTCCAGCCTCCTAGATCTCATGGAGGAGAGATCCATATATAGATGTTTGGAGAGAGGATGAGTCAGCTTGGGATCTGACTAGTGTCCTCTCCCTCTGTCAGTTCTTGCTTCCACTTTGAGACTAAGAGCCTCTTACTCATCACTAGTCGAATTCATTGAGGCAAGTGTCATTGGAGAAGATTCTGGAAGCTTCCAGGGTCTTTCCACCTCGTTGAATGAACTTGCCATTTGTCACTTCCCACTCAGCGCACCCTGGTAGTGCTTCTACCTGCATTGCAGTGCATCTAGCCAGTGTAATCTCTGCATTTCAGCGCAGACAGCTAGTGGAGCCTCTGAATTGATCCTGAATTGACTTGTTTTTGAGCAGTTTCTGGTGGAGAACTTCTGTGAATTGCTGTGGTTTGCTAGCCTTGTTCCTCTAGGGGTAGGAACAACATGTTTAGGGACTTTGGATCCCTTAGATTATGGACATTTCATGCTTATAGTAAGGCACAAAAATGTCTATAACAAAAAGGTCCATCTGAGCACTTGTCACTTCAAGCTCATTAAAAATCGAAGGTGACTAGAGTCATCTTTTGGTTTTTCTGGACTCTTAAAAATTGAAAAAACAAGTTGTGTCAAAGCGTCTAAAATTCATTTAATCCAAAAACATATTTCCCCTTGATTTTTAGTTGATCGAGTAATCCATAATCGTGGAAGAAAGTCAATTGAAACCCCGTCGTTCGCAGAGGCTTACGAGTCAACCGTCTTTGTCTTCGGAATCTAAACTGTTACAGACAAAGTGAACTCGTTTAACCAGTTCTAAATCCCCTAGTAAAGTTAGAACAAGTGTTCCAACACCATCAGAGACGCCGGTTACTCCAAACATTTCTGGTATCCCTGCCTTTACAGAAGAAGTTCAGCAGCCACCAAAGGACATTAGAACTAATCCTAGTATGAAGATAAACACTTGTATTACTGAACGAGCTCCATCTACAGTTGATTCGGAAGGTGTTATTCCCTAAGCATCTGTCACTGCAGATTCTATACCTTCTTCAGCACTAGAAATATTTTACGGACCAGACGGTCTACCTCTTCCACCTGGTCTGATTTATATAGAAGAGATTGTGGAAGATCATCCATCTAGTACTCCATCGCTATTTGGAGTCGGGATCACTCTATATCCTTCTTCATCAGAAATTAGTCTACCATCACCGGAAGCTCCTATAGAATCGCTAGGCAATCTTTTGGATAGACTAGAAATGTCTGAAAAATTGTCGACATCTAGGACTGTGTCATCCGACACAGCGACGACAGAACTTCCTACTGTCACTCCAATGATGTTCGCCATCATACCATCTGTCCCAACTAGCTCTCAATCGCTAGACGGGGTCCACTCAGGGGCTATTTCAACAGTATGGTCCATTCCTGTGTGTTCATCCGGAATGGTATCTGGGAACTCTTATGTTGAGTCTCAGCAAATTGATCCTTCAGGGTGTCAATTTGGGGAGTCTGGTCCTCAAGGGCAAACAATTCCTTTAAGTACCGGATTACCGCTGTATGGGGAGCAGTATACCCTTTCATTGTCAGCTTTGGGAGGACAACCATACGTGAGTTCACAACAAAATTCAGGTTATGCTAGAATTACATCTAGCTGTTGGGTGCCAATACTGCCTCAACAACCAAGAGTTGTATATTCGATGCAACAATGTTTACCTATGTCAAATATACCAACTACGCTGGCTATGGTGACAGTGTTGCAAGTACAAGCGTTTCTTGTCATATGCCAACCTCAGGTTTCTCAGGTTGTAATGCAACAGCCTCTTGTCCCTGCGACTCAACCACAATCACCAACTAGTGGAATGACACAGGCCCAAACTGGTACAATACCCCTCATCTTGGTCAAACAGTCAGTATTGGACAATAGCACCTAGCTCTGCAACCATGGCTGGTGCAATACCAACAACCACAATTCCAACACGTTTACCAAGGATCTGAGTAACAAATCTTTGCAAATAGTGGGCAGCCGTATATTCAAAACGGTCAAAATCAACCATTCTACAATGGTTATGCCCGTCGACCTTACCAAAGTTACCAGCATCAAATGCATTATGCTGGTATGAAAAGACCAACTGCTCAGGCCATTCCATCCTATCCTGGGTATGCTTCGCCAAACCTGAATCAACAGTTACCCTTCGTGGCAACTTTAGAGTTATCAGATCTAAATAGGCTAACAAACGATCCAATTGCTTACGCCCCTTGGTGGCCAGCAAGTCCGCATAAACTTCCGTCAGATATTCCTAAATTTAATGGAAATCCGTGTGAAGACCCATCGAATCATGTGATGACATTTCATTTGTGGTGTTCATCAAACACCCTAAACGATGATTCGATTAGGCTTCACCTCTTTCGGAGGACGTTAACTGGTCCGGCAACAAAGTGGTATATTGAGTTACCCAGAGCTTCGTTTGATAGCTTCAGTACCCTAGCCACAACCTTTTTAACCCATTTTCAGTTTCCAATAAGGTACAAAACAGGAACAGAACTTCTTACCAATTTCAAGTAAACAACGACCACTCACATATCCGATCATATTCATGAGTGGCGACGTTGTCGCAGAATGGTAAAAACGTATGTTCCTGATCAGCTTTTGGCTGAATGGTTTATTAAGTCATTATTACCTTCCTTTATAGAAGATGTGGCAAAAGGAGGAGGAGTCACTGAAGAGCAAGTTATTGCTTGTGAGCAATATTTAGACATGATTTATACTCAGTCTGGCACGCTCTACGATAAAATCCTTGACGCTCCCAGACCGGAATTTTCTGTCCCTCCTCCTCCTAAATCAAACAATGAATCTCGTGCCGGCGATGGTGTGATTGGTGCGACAGACACGAAATTGACAAAAGCTACATCTAAAAAGGCCCGTAAGATTTCTAGTCAAAATGCAAAAGAAGAACTTCTCGCCTCAGAAGTAAATGCTGTCTCGACTGATAAAGGCAAAGAAACCAAGCAACCAGGAGGCAAGAAGAAAAGCAAAGGGAAGAAGAAGAAACAGGAGCAATCATCACCTGAAAATTCTTCTGCAAACCCTCCTAGAGATAGGAAACCAAAAAATCCATGCTTAATATGTGATGTGGATCATTGGACAAAAAATTGTCCACATAAAGCTGAACTTAAAAGATTCTTCAAGAATTCAAACACCTCGGCAATATTGACTGATCCATTTCCAAATCTAGGAACAAATCTGGTTGCTAGTGAAAATGCTTCCCCATCCCAAGTGCTGATGTTGTCGGTTTCGAAACAACAAAATGATGCTTTGATATCGACAAGGAATAACGATTACGGGAATCCACAGCTGTCGAACAACAAGGATAAAGATAAACCTAGTAGTTCGACAACAAGTTCGACAGAAGTTGCGCCGCCCATCATTCCAGAGCTAACAATAAAACCGCCAAAGGGAGTAGTACACAGCTCGACAATTAATCGTCGTGCCAGAGCAGAACATCATTATAATATAGTGGAATATCTGGCCCAATCGCCATCCGCTATGTCAACACTTGAGGTACTACAAAATTATCCATCCCAAAAGTAGGCTTTATTATCAGCTATAGGTGGGATAGACCCAAAGGATTCTAATCTTGTGTCCTTTAATCATAAAGGATATGATCCTCAGTTACCAGCTCAACTAGCTTTCCTCATTCAAGTGAAAGCCCTCTACAAAACTGTTCATCGAACAATTATTGATGAGGGGACATCTACATGTATTATGTCGATGAGTCGCTGGAAAACTTTAGGATCTCCAACCTTGTCAAGATCTTCGACGACATTAAAAGCATTTGACGGATGAACGTATACCCCATATGGTATTCTAAGTAACTTGCAAGTTGAACTAGGAGGGAAAACAGTAGAAATAGATGTCAAAGTAATCAACGGAAACCTCGATTACAACATCCTACTGGGAAGACCATGGATATATGCTATGGCTGCAGTTGTGTCGACCTACTTTAGGAAGATTGCATTTCCTTTTCAAGGAGGAATTACAATTTTCGACCAACAAACATTTCTCCCCAATAGTTCCCAAGTTACGGGAAGCATTCCGATGATCCATGGAAGCCCCCATACGCTTCAAAATATTGGAGTAGGCCTACTAATTAATGGGGACTTTTGCCCTCCCACCTCCAATCAATCTGGCGGAAGTGGCTACGGTAGGAACCTGCAATATGATATCTTCAGTTCAAAAGATCTCAGAAAACGATATTAACATGGATCATCCGCAGGTATTGCCTCCAAGCCCAATAGAAATATTGTAGCAATCAATGTTTTTGGCATGGGAGGCAGACCCGTATCAACGCTCATCAAGCGTTTGGATAGATAGGTCTATGGAATATGGCACCCCGTTAGATCCTTGGTCGCAAGTGCATTACATCGATGAAGGAATTGTTCAGTCAATGATAACTGACGGGGCGCAATGGGAAGACTACCACCATCGTTCCCATCTTCCGGATTGTCAAGAAGATACTCCTAATGACCTTCCTTATCCTTCAGTATTTTATTTCCTATCAAATACTGTAAACATGGTAGATTCCGAGCGAAACTTGTCCAATATTGAAGAGACTATCGCCATAAATATCTCGACCAAAATGGATGTTGTAG
Source organism: Pinus tabuliformis (assembly GCA_031772625.1). Classification (NCBI taxonomy): domain Eukaryota; kingdom Viridiplantae; phylum Streptophyta; class Pinopsida; order Pinales; family Pinaceae; genus Pinus; species Pinus tabuliformis. The sequence goes on along the minus strand of CM062804.1, from coordinate 326,702,594 downwards.
AGAATATTTATGTTGGCAAATGTTGTTCTCCTTCAGAAATAGAAATATATAACGCTCTTTTTTGTGAATTCAGAGATGTCTTTGCTTGGTCATATGATGAAATGCCAGACATTGACTCGAGTATAGTTGAACACGAAATCAAGATGTATCCAGATGTCAAACCAGTACGACAACGGCTATGGCAGGTGCACCCCAAGAAAGCCACTGCCATCAAGGCAGAAGTTGAAAAGCTTCTCCATGCTGGTTTCATTTACCCAGTTCCTCTAACCGATTGGGTATCGAACATTGTTCCTGTAATGAAAAAACAAGGAACGATTAGAGTGTGCGTCGATTATAGGGATGTAAATCAAGCTTGTCCAAAAGACAACTACACTACACCTTTTATTGACCAGATAATTGATGAATGCGCCGGATGTGAAATCTTTTCACTCATGGATGGATTCTCTGGTTATAATCAAATAAATATACGCCCATAGGACCAGTCAAAGACTGCGTTTATTTGTCCATGGGGGACATTCGCATATCGCAAATTACCCTTTGGTTTAAAAAACACAGGGGTGACATTTCAGAGGGAAATGAATTATGCCTTCCATGACATCAAAAACATTGTTCAACCATATCTCAACGACCTTCCGGCTCATTCGCGAAAGCGGACCGATCATCCGCAGCATTTGAGAGCGATATTTCTACGTTGCTAACACTGCAAGATATGACTCAATCCACACAAATGTGTGTTCTGTGTCAGTTCTGGTCATTTGCTTGGCTTTGTAGTCTCAAAGGATGGGATTTGTCTCGACCCATGTAAGGTTCAGGCAATCATAAATTTGCCTCCACCTTCAAATTTGCTTCAGATTCAGAAACTCCAAGGGAAAGCAAACTTTCTGAGGAGGTTCATTCCAAATTACGCCGAACTTGCTAAAGGTTATACACGTCTATTGAAAAAGGAATTGCCCTTCGACTGGGATCAGGTCGCGCAAGCTTCCTTTGATGATTTGAAAGAATCCCTAATGAAAGCATCATTAATGTACGCTCCTGATTATCAAAAAGACTTTAACCTGTATCTGGCTGTAGCGGATACAACCATCGCAATGGTTTTAGTTCAAGAAGACAACAGAATTGAACATCCTATATATTATTTAAGTAGGAACTTAAATGATACAGAAAGCAAGTATTCCTATGTTGAAAAGCTGGCACATGCAGCTTGTTGTGGGGAAAAGTATCCGACTCGGAATGACCCTATCCCTACTCTAAGGGTGATAGTTCCTTAGCAACAACTGAAAGTAAAACTTTGATATTTTTCCTTTATGAAAGTACAGAGAAGGAAGAAAAGATTGACCAACCGATGTCTTTCGCTTTTGTCGATCCTGTCTCCTCTCTTTGCCTCTTGTTCCCAGCTCCTTGCTCCTTTTGCCGACCCAGCTACACAAAGATCCTGCAAAAACAAGAGAGGGAAACTACAAGAAACATGTACTCATAACTGATGCATGGATTAGAATGGATCAAATATACAGATAAAAACAATACATCATTGCAATACAAGTATATAGGAGAACACCAAAAGCTTTATTGATAGAAGATAAAGGTTCTGAGAAGGTTACAACCATAAATGGCTCCAATCCAGCAGCACCTCCCCAGCAGCAAGAAATCTCCTCTTCTCCTCTATAAAAGCAATCACCCAATAACTCTAACTGTAAACCAACAACACTTCCTTACTTTGCACAGAATTCCAGCCTCCCTAGACCTCATGAGAGAGCTCTATATATAGGGTAGAAGGAGAAATGATGAGTCAGCTTGAGACTGACATAAAGCTGCCTTGTGTCCTCTCCCTCTTCAGTTAAACTTCAGTTCTTGAGTCCACTTGGAGATCCTTGCTTCCACATGGAGATCAAGTACCTCTTACTCATCATAGGGCGAATTCCTTGAACCAAGTGTCAGTTTGGAAGCTTCCTGGGCAGCTGACACCTTGCAGAATGACTGTGCCACTTGGCCAATCTCGCCCAGCGCAGGTAGCCTTCATTGGTTTTGACTTTCAGCGCAGGTACAAGGAGGAGCAGTTGACATTCAGCGCAGATGCTCAGTGGAGCAGCTGACATGATCCAAAAATAGCCTGTTTTTGAGTGTTTTCAGGTGGAGAACTGATGGGAAGCGCTGTGGTTTGCTGACCTTGTTCCTCTAGGGGTAAGAACAACATGTTTAGGGACTGAGGATCCCTGTAATTATCGACATTTCATGCTCCATGCTGCGAGGCACAAAAATGTCTATAACAGTTGCCCCCTAAAATATGAGGCCGTTTATCGGGTGAAATGCTTTATCCAGAGGGTCCGAAGTTCATTCAAGTGCTGAGAGGTGCCCTGTAATACAATACAATACAATACACTATTTTTCATTCTGTTTTCATGATCTAGCTGAGGCGGGTATTCCCATGCTCAGCTTTATAAATACATTTCGGTACATAGAACAGACGATCGTCTGATGGTAGACTGATAATTTTCTGCTGAAATTATCATCCTTTGAGTAGGATGATCATCTGCTGCAATGATGTACATGACAAATGCTTTTATATTTCCTGAATATGTATCGCATCCCGGATGGATGAAACTAGATCCGGGGTCTTCAAACTCGTTCGATCTTCACTCTAAGTACAAGTCGATCCATGTGAGAATTTCGCTGAAGTCGAACATGGAAAGACATCGATTACCGGTCAATGATGAAAACCGTTAACAAGCGCGAGAGGAATCACCGATAATGATAATGACCATCAAGGTACTGCAGTACAATTCACGTGGCGTGAATAAAGGACTTGGCGTCGAACGCCACGCAAAATCTTCTGGTCGAAGGCCATTGATGTATACCTGTCGCCGGAAGTGAGAAACTTGCCATTGAGGCATGCAAGCTTCAAAGTACTGATGGGGTTGTTCCTAGATCAACTTCTTGGATAATGAGTTGAAGTCGACAAGAAGCGATCCGTCAAAGGAGGGCCTTAATGAATCCCACATCAATGACACGGAACAGAGCTAATGATTTTAGTGGAGGTGAAAACAAACTGTGACATATGATTCAGGGTGGCGATCATGAATGGATGAAGGATAATGTATGGCAGTGGATGGGACACGGTTGACACTTTCAGAATGACCTCTCTTGAACATATAACGACACTGATGCGATGGATCGGTAGCATTACCCCAAAATGTGGATGGTTTGGCGAAGACCATGGTGATGAGACCGGTGAATGAAACAACCCAACCCGATGTGGTACGGAAGAAAAGTGTCATGTTCAAGAGCGACTTGCTACCATTAAGCTTTGATGTTCTCCCAATTTTTCCCCAGTCATTTCTGACCAGTACCTCTTTATTTTTGTCAAGCTTGAGGAGGATAACATATGCTTGTTCTATAACCTGCCCTTCGGGCAAGCCCATCGCTATGATTTAACGAGCTTAGCGATAGGGAAACTCGTTCTCGTCTAAAGACAAGTTTGTCGCTATTTAATCATTTTAACGAGTCTAACGACAAGGAAAACTCGGTCCTTTTCATTTTTAGAGAGTCTGAAAAGGTACAGAAAGTTAACTCCATAATTCCTTTTTCATCATCTAATCCCTTAAGTCCGAAAAAGTATAAAACAATACAGAAGGGATGGGTGTTCGGTACTTTTAACGAGCCGAACAAGACAAGCGCTCGATCTTTTTGTGTAATAATCCCTCAGGTCCAAAAAGATTAAAGTCTAAATGAGGGATAGCTCTTCCGGTCCTTTTAACGAGCTGGAAGGCCAAAACTCAGCAAACTTTTCATATTTTACGAGTCTGAAAAGAGCTCAAAGAGGACTCGTCTTTTGAGGAACGAGTGATGAACAGGGATAGCAACTGATTCCAGGTACAAGTTGGAATTTTCCAATCACGGCAGTGTCACAAGGATGGCTAGGTGAAATCACTCTTCGCAGATGTTCCTCAAAATGGGTAAACACACAAATGGAAGTGAATGATCGGCCAAATGACGGTGGAGGTGACGGTGCACAAACACGACCAAGGCTTTTATGGCTGATGAATTTACGATCTCAAAAGGGTATTTACCGGTTCATTTTTTCTGAATGAGCTTGAACTCTAAAGGAAAGCCTGCTCATAAACTTATGTTTATTTTTTAACGAGCATGAACTATGCGCTAAAACTGCTCGGATCTTGCGTTTATTTTTTAACGAGCATGAACTATGTGCTAAAACTGCTCGATATACCAGTCATAAAATAAGAATGCCTCCTCTAAGGATCCATTTTTTATAGAGCTTGCGCCTTACCACAGCTATGCTCCAACTCATCCTTCCTTTATGTAAGTTCGGAAAACGGTTAATCTTAAAACCAGATAAATAACCGCCCCTAGCTTGCACTCCAGAAGGTTTGCATGCCCCCAGGTATAGGGTAGGATTTCGAGGCTGCCCCTCCTCTCCCCCACCTCTTCTTTTCTTTGTGTGTTCACAGCTACTTGTCATCTTGCTAATCTAATGTTAACGATATTAGTCTTCTCGTTATTCTAAGGGGTCTTACGCAGTACTCAGTCTTCCCGTCGGCCCACCTTTTAACGAACAGCTATTTGTGACAAGAGAAGAACACTACTCAAAGACAAAACATTGGTATTATTGAGGGAGGCTTGCCTCTTTCTTATTATCCGAAGAGGGTTCTACTTGCTGCCGCAAATCAATCTCTTTCTTCGGCGATGTCTATCATTAGGTTACTCAAAGATGGTTACCCTATGTCACAACAATAGAATCTCTTTCTTTGGAGGTTGCCCCTACTTATCCTTCAAAACATTTGTTTTAATGGGTGAGGCTTGCTTTTCCCCAAAGATGGTTACTGCTTGTCGCAATAAGGGAATTCCTACTTGGGCATTGCCCACCTCTTTAGACAAAGGTGAATGACTCTTTTGCCAAACACATAACTTTAACAAAAGAATACTATTCCAGAACAACCCCTCTTCCATCCACGGACGGGGTACGGACTAGTCATATTCTTCTGCGGAAATTCTACCTTATACCCAGGGTTTCTTCTGCCCGAAGCAGACCAGGGTGCATGCCCCCTGGGTTCCAGTCTTTCTTTCCGAATCACTCGCACTCATCGGGAAGGAGGACTGGGGGCGGAGGCGAATCTTGTGTGAACAGACCATTTAGGAATGGTATTTGACTATTTGCGATGCGAGATCCCGGAAATGAAAGTTGGTCTACGAGCTTGACCATCCTTCCTTCGTGTGGAAAACACATTACTCTAAAGAGTGAGGAGACTATCACTCCCATGCAATAAATATAGTCACGTCCAAGGAGTAGGTTATAATCCAAGGGTCCTTGGACGACCATCACGTTCAAATTAATGGTCTTCCCTTTCAATGTAACAGGCACATTGGGGAGGATTCCTAATGGTCGACTGGTTCCTTTATCAAAACCTGAGAGATTTCTTAACTCAGGTAAAAGCGCTGGGGAACCCAGTGCTTTCCAAGCAACAGAGGAAAGGATACTCACAGACGCCCCTTCATCAATGATAGTACCAGCCATGATCATTCTATAGATCTGGACAATGATTCTGAATGGTACACTGGCTGGTAACCGGGGTCTGCCTAGTTGATTCCAATCAAAGGATACAACTAGGTTGCTTGGTGGTGGGACCGAATATACGGCCGGATATGACCCTGATGATGTTCCTTCCTGCGATAAAGGAATGAGCGCATTGCCCTGACACTCATCAGAGTCGGTGCTGATGAAAAGAACCTGGATGGTGTCATCCTTATTCTCTTCAGTGAGGGTGTCGCATGAAGATGACTCTTCGGCGACGGTGTCATTTGAAGATGAAACTTCTGAAGGTAGAACCGGGTCAACTGCCGTATCGACCTTTGGACTTTCGTCCGGTCTGGATTCAGTAGGTTCATTTTCAGTGACTGACGCTTCAGCCGACCACTTGAGCGGGCCAACTGTATTTTCAACCAACGAAGGACTTGGCACGAGTTTTTTGTATCCAGGAGGAAGTTTTACCGGTGAAACCGGACGATCTTCCAAAACTCTCTTCGCTTCGTCTAAGAAGGGACAACGGTGGATGGCATGACTGCCTTCACACAACTTACAGGGGAATCTTACTCCCCCTTTTTGTCTTGATCCTTCACTTTCGCTGGTTGACGGAAAGCCATCAACTTGATTGTCAGAGGTTGATGCCCCCGAATTGTGCAGACGAGGGGACCAGTCCCTTAGTATCCGGGGAATACAGGGACAATCTCTGTGGAAATGGTCTCCTCTACATATGACACATGACGATTTAGGCCCGGTCTGTGCAGTGGGTGGGTTTTCGTCAGATGTCTTTTGCTTGCCCCCAGTCGCCTTAGGCTCCTTCTTCTTCTTTTCTTTCTTCTTCTTTTCCTTCGTCTCCTTGGGAGGCTGACTTTTGCCGGCTCTACCTTGCGAAGATGAAGGATTGGAGGAAGAGTTATCAGAAGTAGAAGGCTGGTGGGCAGCTCTAGACTGATCTAACAGTTGACTCGACTGATCAGGAACCATGGTGGCCTGAACTACATTGGTCGAGAACAGCCAAACTGGCAGGCCTATTGTCAGTCCTGGAAGCGACAATGTGGCCATATGGGGCGCACCAACTTCTCCCCAAGAGGAGAAAGGACTAGGATTTCCATCTTGTGTACTTCCTTGGTTGGGGCGTTCCATGTTCTCAACTCACAGATCAACGCGGGAATAAGAGGTGATTATGTTCCGTTTAAAATGAATTTTATAACGACGCTTTATTAGACACAACTTTGCTTTTTCATGTTTTAAGAGTCGAGAAAAAGCTAAAGATGACTCTAGTCGCCTTCGATGTATTAACGAGCCCGAAGTGACAAATGCTCGGCTGGAATTTTTCAGTTATAGAGTTTGAAAAAGGCCAAAAGAAACTGCTCTGGAGATCTAGGCAGAGGGTGTGCCAAACCTTTCGCGAAACCACAGAATACGTTTTACGGTACGGGTGGTCGATCTTCGTGAATGCTGTGTTCACTGCATCGCGATCAGTAGGGCGGCCGACACGGCTTCCTAAGGATAAAGGCTTTATTCCTATAGGGGTCTCCCAATATACTCGACGGTACGCGGGAGCACAAATCCGTATTGATACTTATCGCTTCACCGTGGAGGAATCACCCAACCACTCAACGCTAAGATATCATGTTTAACGACGCCGGAACACGTCTCTAGCTTAGACCTCTATGTGTTTGCGTTATGTTTCAATGCGTTGTTATGTAAATTCAATTCATTTTAATGTTGATCTTGCTTAGCAGTTTGCCTTTAAGGATCACCACGAGATGTATATATACAACTTCCTAAATGCAATCTAAGATGAGAAGCAAAACTTTTCAATCTTTGAACTTTGAAAACCTTAATCTACTGAGGGAAAAGAAAGACATCAACTTTTCACACAGATCATAGAACACACACTAAATGCACTTTTTCCTAAATCAACATGCAAACTGTCAATAATGCACATGCACAATGCAGATATTTCTTTTCTTTATCCTTAATGTTGATGTAAGACAAAAAGGAAACTGTTGTGTAACTTTGAATCTAATTTCAAGCGGAAGTAAACAAGCTTGTCCAAAATCAAAAGACACCTTAAGATTGACTTGTTTAGACACTGGAAATGTATAGGTTCAAACCACAAGATGAAAAACAAACAAACTCAAACAGCCATGAACAATAATAAAACTAGCTCTTAAGATCACAAAGACACTTTTACAGTTCAGGATCTAAGAGGCCACAGCTATACTTGTTTGCTTTTCACAATGGGAAACTGTAACTGAAACCCGAAATAATGAAAGAACAATCACAGTTTCATCACACAACTGAGGCAGAATAATGTCAAGGAAAGTTGGTTTACAGCAAGTACAAATGACAAGCAATCAGCAGCAAAACAACAGTGAAAACAGGGCCAAGACTCAGTAGGAAACCTCAGCAAGACACTGGCTAACTGGTCTAGCGCAGGCTCTGGTCTGTCAAACTGACTTTCAGCGCAGTTCCCGAAGGGAGTACCTGCGCTGAAATGCAGACTGCCTTTGGACAGCCTGCACTGAGACACGAGAGTTGCGTTTACAAGGGTTTCCGGGTCATAAAAAGCTCAAAAATTCACTGTTTTTGCTGAAATAAAAAGCTATAGGTCAAGTACAAGCTAAGGGATGATCAAGAGGATGAAAAGCTATCACAAAGAGCACAAGAGTCCTTGTGGATCAGCTCTTCAAATCATAAACTTGCTCAGAAACTGAGTCAGAGCAGCTGCCCTCTACTTTGCAATTGAAGGACTCAATTGCAGTTCGATTTGGTGCTCTCTTTGTTTATGAGATGAATAGCAAGAAACACAATAAACCAACAAGATACTAGGCTCCCCAGCGGAGTCGCCAGTTTGTTGTGGGGAAAAGTATCTGACTCGGAATGACCCTATCCCTACTCTAAGGGTGATAGTTCCTTAGCAACAACTGAAAGTAAAGCTTTGATATTTTTCCTTTATGAAAGTACAGAGAAGGAAGAAAAGATTGACCAACCGATGTCTTTCGCTTTTGTCGATCCTGTCTCCTCTCTTTGCCTCTTGTTCCCAGCTCCTTGCTCCTTTTGCCGGCCCAGCTACACAAAGATCCTGCAAAAACAAGAGAGGGAAACTACAAGAAACATGTACTCATAACTGATGCATGGATTAGAATGGATCAAATATACAGATAAAAACAATACATCATTGCAATACAAGTATATAGGAGAACACCAAAAGCTTTATTGATAGAAGATAAAGGTTCTGAGAAGGTTACAACCATAAATGGCTCCAATCCAGCAGCACCTCCCCAGCAGCAAGAAATCTCCTCTTCTCCTCTATAAAAGCAATCACCCAATAACTCTAACTGTAAACCAACAGCACTTCCTTACTTTGCACAAAATTCCAGCCTCCCTAGACCTCATGAGAGAGCTCTATATATAGGGTAGAAGGAGAAAGGATGAGTCAGCTTGAGACTGACATAAAGCTGCCTTGTGTCCTCTCCCTCTTCAGTTAAACTTCAGTTCTTGAGTCCACTTGGAGATCCTTGCTTCCACATGGAGATCAAGTACCTCTTACTCATCATAGGGCGAATTCCTTGAACCAAGTGTCAGTTTGGAAGCTTCCTGGGCAGCTGACACCTTGCAGAATGACTGTGCCACTTGGCCAATCTCACCCAGCGCAGGTAGCCTTCATTGGTTTTGACTTTTAGCGTAGGTACAAGGAGGAGCAGTTGACATTCAGCGCAGATGCTCAGTGGAGCAGCTGACATGATCCAAAAATAGCCTGTTTTTGAGTGTTTTCAGGTGGAGAACTGATGGGAAGTGTTGTGGTTTGCTGACCTTGTTCCTCTAGGGGTAAGAACAACATGTTTAGGGACTGAGGATCCCTGTAATTATCGACATTTCATGCTCCATGCTGCGAGGCACAAAAATTTCTATAACACAGCTGTTCAAGCGATACAGAGATTTCGACACTATATCCTCTTTCAAAAAACTATCGTTCTATCAGATTGCAACCCCATGAATTATATATTGTCGCGACAGTTTCTGGGGGGAAAATATTCAAAATGGATAGCAATTCTTCAAGAGTTTGATCTGGAATTTGTAAAATCCAAATCGAAGAAATCCCTGGTATTCGCGGAATTACTATGCAATCTCCCATCGTCGTCCAACAATGAAACATCCGAAGAAACCATCGTGGATGAATCTTTGTTTCTGATATCTTCAAGCAATCCGTGGTACGGAGATATAATCATCTATCTCCCAACCCAAAAATATAAGCCTAATACCTCCCGCTGGGAAAAAGAACGTATTCTATACCAATCAAAAGACTACATGATCGTCGATGATACGCTTTACCGTCGTGGTGTCGATACAGTTCTGAGGAGGTGCCTCACCCATGAGGAAGCCGAAAGAGTCCTAAATGATTGCCATTCAGGCGCGTGTGGGGGGCATCAATCTGGTTACGCTACGGCGCAAAAAATTTTATGAGCAGGATACTTCTGGCCAACAATGTTCAAATATTGCATAAACGCAGTTAGAAGTTGCCATGCATGTCAAATTTTCGATAGCAAAACCAGAAGACCACCCGCACCTTTGCAGCCAAGAATTGTTGTTGGGCCATTCGCCAAATGGGGCATTGATTTCATGACATGTAACCCCACCTCGACCGGGGGGCATGGGTATATCATAACCGCAGTAGACTATTTTACCAAATGGGCCGAGGCGATGCCTACATTAGATAACACTGGTGAAACAACTACCCTTTTCTTTTCCAATCATGTAGTCACTAGATTCGGCGTTCCACAGGCTATAGTCACAGATCATGGATCGCATTTTCGCAATCACATGACGGTTGAATTGGCTGCCAAATTAGGGTTGTCCCATGACAGCTCTACTCCATATTACCCGCAGGCCAATGGACAAGTTGAAGCAACCAACAAGGTCCTGAAGCGGATGCTGCAAAGGATGATTGGAGTCCACAAAAGAAGTTGGTACCTGATCCTGTACTCGGCCTTGTGGGCATACTGAACATCGGTAAAGAATGCAACCGGGTTTACACCCTTTCAACTGGTGTATGGCCTAGAAGCAATCTTACCAGTTCAATGTGAAGTTGACCTTCTCCCCGGAACTTCAGAAGAAGAGGCTCGTTTCTTAGAACTAATCTAATTGGATGAAACCCATCGTGATGCCGCTTTGGCTAACGAAGCCCATAAGAAACGAGTCAGGGCACAGTTCGACAAGAATGTCAAACCCCGTGTCTTCTCAGAAGGTGACTTGGTCTTACTTTACGACCAAGAATCCGATAAATTGGGGGCAGGTAAATTCAAGTCTTTATGGATGGGCCCCTATATTGTTAAATGTGTATTAGCAAAAGGAGCCTACGAGTTAATGGATTATGATGGGATTCCGCTGGCGCAACCCCGTAACGGGTTGTACCTTAAGCGTTACTATGCATGATGCAGTGTAGTAACCCATATGCTTTTGTTACATTTTTATTTTCGCTAAGGGTAATCGTTTTGGTCAAGTAATCCACTTTTTACATTTGTTGCAGATGTTGAACCTATTGGAATCATCTGTTGGATATGCTGACGGAGCGAGTCGTAGTTCGCGGAGCCTATCTTCTGCAGCCTGGGCCATTTTTGATCCAAGCAGCGAGTTAGTAATATTCAGAGGGGTATGTATTGGTCAGTCAACAAATAACATCGTTGAATATAGCGCGTTGATAGAACTTCTCTCTGATGCCATCACACATGGCATACACCGACTTGTCATCAGGCTAGACTCACAGCTCGTCATACTACAACTCACTGATATCTACTCCATCCGAAATCCAGCCATCTATCGCATGTTCCTAAGGGTCAAGATTTTGGAAAGGCAATTTGATTTTATTCAATATCAACATATTTCCAGAAACTTAAACACATTAACAGACTCATTAGCAAATTATGTGTTAGATAGACATTTGCAACATTTATAAAAAGAAGCATTTCATCAACATTTGCATCAGGATCATGTAACTTAACCAAAATAAAACTCTGAAAATCAAAGATATATATAATTGTTTATGGTTTACACATAATGTTTTGTAACCAAGAAAAAATTGGTCAAATGACCCAAAACTCAAAAAATGCTAGGGGGCACCCTAGTCTACTCATGCTGGTGATAACAAGTCACCGCCACTGCAATCATGCGTAAAAGCCTAGTCCATCGACTTGGCATGCTAGTAGTATGTCGCTGCAACCTCAAAGGCAGCTCGTCAGTCCTCACATCTGGAATACCAAGAGTGAGGCTCTCGACCTGATATTGTAATGCTGAAAGAGTCTCGCCCACATCAAGGTCGTGAAGGATAACCCTTCCCACAGCCTCTCCTGCTGGAGCAACGCCTGGCACTCTCAGGCGTACTACTAGCCGAACTGGTCCAGCATCTACATGAGGACATGAGTTCTGATTAGTCTTGATAGAATAAAGCACAAGGAAATTATAAAGAGAAATAATAAATAGAGATATGGTCAAAAATTTTACCAATGGCACCCCACTGCTCACCAGCCGGCAGTACCAAATCTGGGTCACCTCGGAAATCCATACCAGCATATGGATACTCGGAAAAAACCATCTCTTGATGATCGAACCACCCGAAGAAGGTATCAAAAAAGGAAACCTGAGATTGACTAGCATGTCTAGACATATGGTCAACCCATCTCTGCATCTGTGGCTCAGTCGGTGGAGGCAAACCAAGTGAAATATACTGCGGCTGCATCAGGGATCTTTTCCAAGGCAAAAGCGGTCAAAATAGAACCATATCCAAAGTTCTTCAATCTTCCATTTTTCACCTTGGGCAATTGTTCTTTCATCACAAAGAATACTGCATCACACCAGTTGAGCACCTTTGGTTCAAGGCATTCTAAGGCATACTGCATATAAGACCGGTTGGCCACATGAAGAGCCGCACTACCAGCCATTCTAGCAAAAGTGAACAGAATGGTCCTCAAGGGCCTGTCAGTGACATCTCAGATATTGATCTTGCCATCCTTACTCGGCTGAGATCCCTCTCTGCAATACCTGTGAATGTAATCTCTCATAGATTCACCCCCATGGGCTGAACCTGATAATGAGATAGGGGCACCTCACCTCGATAAGCCAGTCAAAAAATAGATGTCCATGACAGACAAGGGGATAGATTTGCCCCTAATCTGGAACACCTGGCTGGTAGGATCCTAGGCATCAAGAAAATGCTGCAACAAGTTGATTTGTTGCCTCATGCTAGAGATGCGGAAAAACTTGAATAGGCCACAGTTTCGCAGTGCATTTACTGTAACCGGATCATGTAAAGCAAGCATGTCCTCTTCTTCATGCTCACGTTCTCGCCATGTAATAGGAATTTTTCTCCAATGAATCTCTGAAAACAAACAAGAGAAGAGTCAGATCCTGATTTGGTGAAAAACAGGCAAAACTTTCCATGAAAAACTGTGCACAATTTTCCCTCCTTGTGCCCATCACACCCCCATTAGTGTTCTGGGTGCGTTGCATGCTAACTAGCTAATGGCCAGACCATCATGAAACGCACCTTTCGATATAGAAAGGGTGTGATGGAGTCAGGGCGAGTTTTCAAACCCTAGAGGCTCAGAAAAACCAGAAAACATGCTCAGAATTCAAAAAGGAAAGGATGAAAATGAAGAGCTCAGGTTTAGCTCCTAGCTGGTCCAGACAGCACCAAGAATCATCCAGAGAATCTCCCGGAATCAACTAGTGAAAATCAAAGCAGAAAGCACCTCCAAAGCTCCAACAAACCAAAGTTCAAATGAAATGGTAAAATGAGAGGTAAAAAACCACTTTTAAATTACTTTTCTCGTAATTCAAGTAAAATGTTTGTGTTTTGACTCATTTTTCAAACATATATTGTTCATTTCTAACTAGTTTGATGAAGCAATTGAGCAAGCAGTACAACCTTTGAAGGAACAAAGTTATTAATGGTAAAATCAAGAAAATCAATGACCATTATATCGATCAGTTTTAACGCGGAATTCAAGCTCGTTAAAAAATAAACATAAGCAATGAGTAAATGTTCCCCCAACATTTAAGCTCATTAAAAAATGAACCATTTCCGGTAAATAACCATCGTGAATGTATTATCATCAGCCTTTGAAGCCTTGGTTGTGTTCTCATCATCACCTCCACTCTGTATTGGCCGATCATTCACCTCCATTTGATTGTTTACCCTTTTTGAAGAACAGCTGCAGAGAATGATCCTGTTAGCCATCCTTGTGACACTGCTGTGATTGGAAAATTCCAAACCTTACTTGGAATCAGCTGTTACCCGAATCTATCACTCGTTTCTCAAAAAACGAGTCTCGTTTAAGCTCTTTTCAACTGACTCGTAAAATATGAAAATATTGCCGAGTTATTGGCCTCTCCAGCTCGTTAAAGTGACCGGAAGTGCTATCCCTCCTTTAGATTTTAATCTTTTTGGACTTGAGGGATTATTACACAAAAAGATCGAGCGCTTGTTTGGTTCGGCTCGTTAAAAGTACCAAAAATTCATCCCTTTTGTATTGTTTTATACTTTCTCGAACTCAAGGGATTATGTGACAAAAAAGGATTTCTGGAGTTTCCTTTACGTCCCTTTTCAGGCTCTCTAAAATTGAAAAGGACTGAGTTATCTTTGTCGTTAAACTCGTTAAAACCGAATAACGACAAACTTGTCCATAACAGACAAGAACAAGTTTCACTATCGCTAGGCTCATTAAAACATAGCGATGGGTTGCCCGAAGGGAAAATTATAGAATAAGCATATGTTATCCTCCTCAAGCTTGACAAAAATAAAGAGGTACTGGTTAGCAATGACTGGGGAAAAATTGGGAAGAAAACTTGAAGAAACTTTGTTGGTAGCAAGTCACTCTTGAACATGACACTTTCACTCCGCATCTGAGTCGGGTTGGGTTGTTCCATTCACTGGTCACATCACCATGGTTCTGTCACACCATCCATATTTGGGGTTAATGCTACCAATCCGTCATGTCAGTGTTGCTGATATGTTCAAGAGAAGTCGCTTAGAGAATTCACCTGTGTCTCATCCGCTGCAATACATTTACGCTCCATTCTTTCATGACTGCAACCCTAAACCTTATATCACCAGATCGTTTTCACCTCCATTAAAATCATTTGCTCCGTTCCGTGTCATTGATGTGGGATTCACTAAGGCCCTCCTATGACGGATCGCTTCTTGTCGACATCAGCTCATTATCCAAGAAGTCAATCTAGGAACAACCCTTTCAGTACTTTGAAGCTTGCATGCTTCAATGGCAAGTTTCTCACTTCCGGCGACAGGTTTACATCAATGGCCTTCGACCGAGAGATTTTGCGTGGTGTTCGACGCCAAGTCCCTTATTCAAACCACGTGAATTGTACTGTAGTACCTTGAGGGTCATCATTATTATCGGTGATTCCTCTCGCGCCTGTTAACAGCTTACATCATTGGCTGGTAATCAGGCGATGTCTTTCCATGTTCCACTCCAAAACATCTCTCACATGGATCAACTTGTACTTTGAGTGAAGATCGAAAGAGATTGAAGACCCCGGATCTAGTTTCATCCATCCGGGCTGCGATATATATTCAGGAAAATAAAGACATGAAATGTACATCACTGCTGCATAGATAATCATCCAATCTAAGGGATGATGGCTCTACCAGAATCATCAGTCTACACTCAGATGATTATCTGTCTCATGTACATGAAAATGAATTTATAAAGCTGAGCATGGGAATGCCCGCCTCAACTAGATCATGAAAATATTATGAAGATAATGTATTGTATTGTATCTTATTACAGGTTGCCTTCCAACTTGAAAAAACTACAGATCCTCATGATAAAGCATTTCACCCAACATCAAAAGATTAACGACCTCATGCTTTAGGGGGCAACTGTTATAGACATTTTTGGGCACTGCAACCCCAATCATTAAATGTCCATAAACCAAAGACTCCTAAGTCCCTAAAAGTGTTGTTTTGACCCCTAAAAGAACAAGGTCAATTGATTACAACATCTCCCAGAAGTTCTCCATGAAAAACTACTTAGAACTGGTCAAAACTGGACCATTTCACCTGCTCCATGGTCAAAGTACATTTCATCCCACCTAAATACACACAGTAGGTGCGATGCATGTTTAAAAGCCCTTCTATGGGGTGCAATGGGCGAGAGTGGACAAATGGTAGGGTCAATCCGCAAGGTGGAGGATCATGGAATCTTCCAGAAACTTCTCCTGTGACACTTGCCTCTCTGCATTCGCCCAGGGATGAGTAAGAGATCATCAATCTCCAAGTGGAATCAAGAACTATCAGAGAGGACACTAATGAAATCTCAAAAGATGACTCACCTCCCTTGAAAACATCTATATATGGATCCCTCATCCCAGAGATCCAGAGGCTGGAATTCTGTATCTTGTAAGGAAGTGTTGTTGGTTTCTTGCTGCAATATCATAGTGTTGGGTGATCTAAGCTTTTCATGAGGTGAAGAAGGGCTTTCTTGCTGAGAGGATGATGCTTGGTCAGAACAATTGATTGTAATCCTCTTTGCTCTTTCTTGATTATCAATAAAGCTATTTAAGTTTTCCTCCACATTCTTGTATGATTGATGATTTATGCATTTGTGTGGTCAATATATATCTGGTCCTATATTGTTTATGATAATAGATCTGTGTTCTTGGATAGTGTTATGCTGCTTTGATTCTACAGGTGATCTGTGAAGCTGGGTAGACAAGGAAGCGAGTAGCAAAGATCTATCAGAAAGGAGAGGAATCGAACAAGGAACCAAGTGCAAGACAGAGGTTGGTCTCCTTATTCCCTTCTTATATATTTCTCATAAAGGAAATCGAAAGTAGTTTTTGTTTGTTTGTTTCTAAGGTAGCTACCAGCCTTAGTGGGACTAGTAGCTCTGCATAGACACTAGTTTTCCCGACAACAGGTAGCTTTGGCCTTACTCACATTAACTTCATTCTCCAGCAGCAATGCATACGTGTCAGCATCTGGGGTGATGTTAAGTCTGCAGAGTAAGACTAGATCAATAACCAACCAATAAATTTTGGTATAGTGTTTGCCAATAATATAGCTCAACCCTCCATAAATTTGTTAACTAATGAATTATGAATCATTGACTGGGTATAGGGGGGGGTTTGTAAGAAGGAACACCAGGACTATCATTGGAATTTAAACGTTATGGAGAAATTAAGATTACAAGAAGTGGGGAAGCTCAATGGAGTTCAATTTTCTAGGAAAGAACCAAAATCCAAGGTAATTTGATGGATAGATGAGGTAACGTGTATAAATCATGGTTTATATGTGTCTTAGAACAATTCACCCTCGATGTTATAAAATTTTCACAAGAAGTTCACCAGTGCTTAACCCGATATTTTTCTTCTAGAACCAACAGATCATAGGCCATCTGTTCATTAATCAAAACAACAGTTTGAGCCTTGATCTTGGATCCATCCAATAGTTGAAGGCTAACGTTGGTGTAGTCATCGAGAATGGCCTCTATTTCCCACTGTTCTTGCATAGAGATATAGCGGGTTCTTTCGATTTTCCTTCATAAGTCAAATCGATATCTTCTAGTTGGATACCTTGACATGGAGCGACATTACCCTGGGCACTTTATAGATCTAGCAATACTGTTTTTGGATCTTAAGGAGCTTTCCAAGGTCATCCATCATGTTTAGAGACTTCTATCTCTTCCGGCCAAGCCTCCATAAGTAGCTTTTCACAACCTTCAATGATCTTGTGTAGGAAGCCTTAAAAAAGTTCCTAGACTAAACATGTCTTAACTCGAACATGCCTACACTGGTGTAGGAATCCATAGTATGTTTAAAAGCATGATCAAAACTATTTTAAGCCTATAACAGACAGACCTTTATTAATAAAGTTTTAATCATATTAAAATGAGGAAGGTAACAAACATTCACAATAGTTAATCATTTAACCAAACAACAATATGAGAGAAATGAATAAAAAATAAGACAAATCCAAGACGCAACACATCCAACATGAGGTTCGTCTTTGGGAACCTCACTCATTGGACAAGGCATTCACGTTGGCAAGAAAAATGTAAAGAAAAATTATGGCAACAAGGAAACCTACCAATCACAACTATAAGGATGGAAGTGTTTTTTCCCCTACCCTTCCACAACCTACAAGGTTGACACCCCAACAATTGGAAGGAAAAAGAGAAAAAGGACTTTGTTATAGTTGTGATATAAAATACAATAAAGGTCATAAGTGTGCTTGGAAGAAATTAATTCACATAGATTATGAATAGGAGGATAAAAAGGAACAAGAAACTTCAAAAGAAGAGGATACACACAAGGAACAAACCCTAGAGAAAGAAGAAATGAATCTGGCCATATCTTGTAATGCATTGGCCAAAATTACCACTACTCAAACTATCAAGATAGAAGGACATATCAAGAAGAAAAGGGTAATAGTGTTGATTGATTCAGGCAATACCCATAATTTTATTAATTGTAAGATAGCCAAGGAATATAATTGCTTTCTATATCCAACACCAAAGTGTCAAGTGATGGTCACAAGTGGAGGAACCATAAATTTCTCTAGAAAGTGACATAATATCAAGCTATCCATGGGATAATATGTATTGAATATCCCAATTCTTTCCATTGCAATGGGTGGTGTTGATGTTGTACTAGGAGTCAAATGGCTACAATCCTTGGGTACAATAGATTTTAATTTTCAAGAACTTTTCATGAAATTTTCTTTGGAAGGAAAGGAAGTTGAACAAATGGGTATCACAGGGAAACCAAGAAGGATAATGAGCTCTAACAGACTGAAAAAGCTTCTAAAGAAAGAAAAATGAGCTGTAATTGCACAATTATGTTCCCTAGAGGTTCCCACATTAAAATAATCTATTTCTCTAGACCTCCAAAAAGTCATGAACAATCACTCCAAGTTATTTGAGACTCCCAAATGCCTCCCACCTATTTGTGATCATGATCATGTTATTCATTTGATTCGAGGAAGTTTTCCTCAAAACATCAGGCCTTATAGATATCCATATGCCCAAAGGAGTGAAATTGAATGTATGGTTATAGAAATGCTAGAGGTTGGTATAATTATCCAACCAAATTTGATAAATGAAGCAAGGGATGAATGGAATAATGACGAAGCAGGGTGGGAACTCATTCAAAAGTTGCAGAAGATCCTAGTTCAAATAATATTGACAAAACTTGACAAAGAAGGAAAAATCATATTGGAACTTGAAGCAATTACAAAACCAAGAAATCGATAGCTACGAAATCAATCAATTTCAGATTATCTCATAAAGTGGAAGAACTTACCCACTGAAGATTCCACATGGAAGGATGATAATTTTATATAGAAGCATCCATAACTACTCAAGTGTTGAGGACAACACTTTTTGAAGGAGAGAGGCATGTTGGGTCGCTATAATACTAGTGTAACACCTTATTGTTATTATTGTGCCCCATAGAAGCCCACTATTGTTATTGTTGTGCCTTTAGATTATTATTGTTATGTCGGCTTTGATTATATTATGACCCCTTAGACTCCTATCTATCGAAAGGAGGTCTTGTCATTTGTATCATCCATGAATTGTTCATTTGTGTAATGTAAAATAGGTTTCCCCCTTGAAGATGTTGATTTCTAAGGTGTTGATATATCTTTTCTATCTTTTTGTGAGTTGGTTTCATAACATGCAATGACGATTGTCACTAGGCATATGAATCGTTACGATGATTATCATCGAACTTATGATAATTACAGAGATGTCGAAAATACGATTGTAATAGATCTGAATTGAAAATATATTAAACTAACAAATATTCCAAAAACATAACATAAGAGATTTCTAGAATGAAAATGCTTCTTTATTGATATCTTTAGAAAACCCTTGAGGTAGGGTAACACCATATAGCTACTCCTTAAAGAAGGAGATCACTTCACAAGCCATATGCTTGTCAATACACAATACTTGTTAGCCCTCAATAGAGAGTCTCTAGCCCTTATATATGCTTCATACATATAATACCATGGCTAATTACCATGGGTCTCTCAATACCATACATCAAATACTATGAGATTGTAACATTATTTCCTAACTACTTTTGGTCCCTTGCATTATGCGGGTCAAAAGCATTATTAATTTAATTATGGCTCTCTATACCCCATATTATCCCCCCTAGATATACTACATTACACCCCCTTTAAACATGTGTTTTCCCCAAAACATGAGAAGAACACAATTAATAATATCTACTCAAATGAATAGTCAACTAGTACTAGGCACATGCACCTAGCCATCCCAGAGAAAGGTGAACAATTGACATAGCCGGTGCCTCGCTTGCTTGAGATGGAAGATGGTTCTTGTGATTCCTCTATGTTGATGTGTTATGGATGGATTGTCACACCTCTCTATGTGTCGTTAAGGGGTTTTTGGTCTTCTTGCTAATTCATTTCCACCTTGTTAGTTATTTTCTTGCTTGGCGATGTGAGTGGCGATATGTTGAAGTTTTAATTGATGGTATTAGTTTGGTGGTTTACCATCAAAGGTTCATCATCTCATGTGCTAGTGTCATTAGAGCGTTTTTCTTCTGCCTTCACAATATCTTCTTGGTTCCTAATGGAAATATCATTTAGGGTAATTTTCTTCCTCTTATACCATAGCTTCAACAATTTATTGTGTACATTAATATTGATGGTGCCCACTGAGTTCGTCCAAGGATAACCCAAAACAACATCTTCCTTATCCATTTCTAAAGCATAAGAGTTAGCATGTAATACATATTTATCTATGGTAACCTTCAAGTCCTTAAATATTTTAATAGGTTCCTCATCAACATATGTGCTTGCACTATGTTGTGCTAGAACTTACAAACATTTGGCCAATTTGAGATTGATTAGATTATGCTTATGACTAGGGCGAATAACAACAATGATATTCTCTTTTTGAATATGTACATTGACTTGTATTATGGTGATATAAGGATAAAATAACCCCTTATAATTATTATTTTCCTTCTTTCGAGTATGAGACTATTTGTTCAAAAAGAGTTTTTCAATTTCTTTAGGAGGAAGTATCTTCAAAAAATTATTGTCAAGTGACTTCCACTATATAACCACCTCATCTTCCAAATGATTCCATATGTAGATTCTCCAAAGTAGTGGTACTTGAGACTTATGATACTGTATAAATTTTCAATAGTAGGACCATCATATTTTCCTGTAAGAAGCATCTTGCCATAAGCTTTAAAATAGAATGAGGATTTTATAAAAATTTACCTACTCAGTGCTACCAATTTAAAAATGCCACAACTCGGTTAATATGGCCCTTATTATAGCCTATATTTGAAATGGAATGACCCTTGCATCATCATTGAAATCACAATATGGGCACTCTCGAAACTCAATTTTGTGTTGCAATTGTCTCGCCATCACAAAAAATTCTGAGAAAATAGTTGAGTTTGAATGAGCTATATGTCCCTCATCCACACTCTGATTCCACCGTGTTTTTTTTTTAATTGGATGATTTTGCAAGAGAATCTAAGCTATGAAATTAGTTTTCTAAAATTATGTAATATTATTTTATTTTATATTGTCAAAGTGGACAGAATCTGCCGATAGTATTCACAGTGGTATTTGCCCATGGTATCTACACATAGTATTTTCCTTCATTCTTTGAAGGAAAAAATAAAACAAAGTTTCTAGAGAGTTGATCAAGCATATAAAGGGGATAGTAATGAGAATGGGTTTTGTTCATAGCTTGGCATGGCAAGTTCTAGGTTGTCGCGGGATGAAAACCCTGCAGTGACATTGATGTGGTGGATCCATCCACAATTCGCAAGTGGGCTTCAATGTTATAGAATAGTCATTATTGAGAACTCATACACGATATTGGTGGGGGCTTCAATATGTCTTATATGAGCATGCATCTTATATTCAGTTATTAATATAAATAAGAGGTTGCATTTTTAAATCCCTTTAATATTAATTGTTTTTTATTGCAAGTGTTTTTATTAGAATACTCAACTGTGCTAGATCTATTTCAAATTTAATTTTTTAGAATATTATAGAGATATGAGAGTTGTGCATTCTCTTTATGGAAACTTCTGTGTGATTTATTCTCACCCTAATAAACATTTCCATCTTTGGTGATTGAATATCACCCTAACTGGTATCTTTTGGAATTTCTCCTACTTCTAGTTTGATGAACAGAACTTGATCTATATTGGGGGAGAGTTTAGTAATAATAATAATAATAAAAAGGACAAGTCATTTGTTATTTATCCACCTTACAGTGGTTTGGCCAATAGGCCATAAATATCCACTGTAGAAGCATAAGGTTGGTTGGCCACACTAGTGTGAAAGTGCCATTTTGTTGTGTAGTCGTTTGACCACTAGGATCAACTCTTATTTTCATTTCTTTGGTTGACATTGGGATTGGAGTCCATAAGACCCACATATCACAGCGTTGTGGGTTTATAACCCGCCGCAACGATATATATATATCTATATATATATATATATATATATATATATATATATATATATATATATATATATATATATATATATATATATATATATCTATATATATATATATATATATATATATATATCTATATATATATATATATATTTTCCACACTAAATTACGGTCTGTTATCATGAGTTGCATGATTGCCAATGATCTGAAAATGGGGCTCTTAGGCTTCTTGTCTAAATTACAAGAACCTCTCCCACTTCTAAAGCTTTAAATATTCCCAAGTCTTCATGATTAGCCAATGCGAAATTCATGATTAACCAATGTGGAATTAATAATATTCTTGAAATTATAGGTGTATGCTTATATTTATTGTTGGATGTTTTTGTGATTTAAAATCTGTTGTTTACGCTGATATGTAAATACATACAATAAATATTAACAACAAGAAACAAAACACACAAAACAACAATTTAATTTGAAGTTCACCCAAAAATCTTGGGCTATGTCTCCTTGATCTCTATTCAACTCGACTCGGCTCTCTAAGATTATGATAGCAGTTCTTTTACAAGTCTTTGACTCAACTCCATCAGTTTACATAGAATACGTAGGGCTTACTTTACCATCTCATCCCTTGGCTCTTGAAGCTTTGGCTCTTGGCTCTAGCTCTTAGCTCTTGATTATGGCACTTTGCTCTGACTCTAGCTCTTAGCTCCTAGTTCTGGATCTTAGCTCTTGGTTCTAGCTCTTGGCTCTAGCTCTTCGGCTTTAGCTTTTTGGCTTTGGATTCTTTGGCTCTTTGCAACCTTTAGCTCTCTGGATTTTCACTTGAACTTCATCTGACCCCAAAGGCTCCCTCATCTTCTCTACACAGTGGCTCTTCGACTCTTCCACTGCTTTCAACCTCCTGTTTCTAGCTTTAGCTTGCTCTCAATTGAGCTCTCTGTAGCTATCGCTCTCTGGCTCTCTGCAGCTGTCAACTCTCTATTCCTTTGCTTTCTGTCTAGCCTTTCACACTCTCATGCTCTTGTCCATTCGTAATCCTGAGGAATCATCCATGGGAAATTCGCCTCCAACCTCTGGTGGCTTTTCTTTGCCTTTGTCAACTCTGTGGCCATGGGATGTTACAGCGTGAGCTCTCGGGCTCCACTGTCTATATAGCACTGGCAGTTACTACATTTTTGCGAGCGCCTTTGCGTATCAACACTGCCTTTCTTTTACAGTGCCTTTCTTTTGGGCCTCTGGATTTGGACCTCTTTGCAACTTCTGTAGCTCAAACTCCACAGGCTTCCAAAACCATCGACCTCTTGCCTTGCATGGCACTTTGGATTTTGAGGTAGTCTTCTGGGTCTATGGCTTCCACAGTCATTTTCTTTGCACATAATCATTATCTCCGGCTCTTTGGCTTCTCTGCTCCCTGCCGGCTAGGCTGGCCATCGGGCTTTGTGGCTTCGTGGTTGCAAAATGCATCATTTTCCTATAAAACGTCTACTCCAGCATGGCATGATGATCAGGGGCCATCACAGAGGAATCGGGACCTTCCTGTGCAGAAATCTCGGAAACAGAACATTTTTTCCAATACACAGAGATAGCTAAAAGATACAGTATCGAGCGCTGATTTCCAGACTTGAAATTCCATCAAATCACCCCTAAAATCCCTATCGGGCCCACCTTCCATTTCATATCGCAATCACTTTGGCAGCATGGCCAATGGCCAAAAATATATTAAAAGGGAAATACATTGAAAGGTCCAAATTTCTAGACTTCAAAAATTATGAAATCAGGCTTATGATCCCTCTCGGGTCCAGACTTTATCGCTAATAGCAGGTCATGATGCCAAACTACCAAGTGTATTGGGGACCACTGATCTCCCGATTGCCGATCATCCCGATTTTCGATCGATCGATCGTCCCGAACACCGATATCGCAATTGCTAATCGCTATGGTCGAGGGGTCCATCCTTGGGTTATATACATATGCTAACGCCGATAATCGGCCATCACTCCATCGTAATCAAATTATCGCAGGGGTTTGGGTTTTGGCGCTCTGCTCCTCTGATCACCCGATCATTGATCGCTTTAATCGCATATTTCTGATCATGAATCCTTCATGCCTTTGGCTCATGTCCTTCCCTTTGGAAGTAATGTGATGTGACACCTCTGATGCGATATTTCCATTGCACCTTAGGACTTGCACTTCGATGAATATTTAAGGGCTTTATGTTAAAAAACACATTTTTTTTGTAAGTCCAATTTAATAAGAAATTGCCTCCTTTTCTAAGGAAACTGGGCATCTTCCTTAAGCGATAACTTCTGCATCTGAAGTCCATTTTCACCCATTCAAGTTGTGTTGGATTTAGAATGAAGGGGTCTCTGCAATGAGACTATTTCTGAGAGCAGCCTATGACTTTCATTTTCCTCTGATTACAAAGTATGTGAGCCATTTGGCACCTTTCACCTCTTATATGAAGTCTTTTAGACTTAGAGGTTTATCGAGGATCATTTTTGGATCACACCTTACCACTGAGAGAAACTTTGGTCTACAAAATACTAATATACTGATCTGAATAGCAAATGGGAGTGGCTCACCCTCTTGTTTCAGCCTCCCTAAACTTGCCTTTGATAGTGCCTCTAAACCAAAGTTTCTAACCACTTCCCTTCTTGGATGGGCTGGTCTTCTTGGGAAGAATTATCTTCTTCCTTGCCTTTTTATAGAACATCTGTTGAACTGGTCATAGAAGGTGGTTTTAACATTTTTTCCTTGATCATTGATCCAAGGTGGCTAAAACAAAGGTGAAGTACATCACCTATGCTTCAATGATTTCCTTGAGGTCCTTCGGGATAAGGAGAATGCCTTCAGCCCTTCTTCCTTCCTGTCCTCTCTTGGACTTAGCTATCCATAGCTTTTCCCCTCACCTTTGCAAACTCAAACAACATTCAGTTTATAAACAAGAATACATCAATCAGACAATCAGTCCTTGACTTCCTAACACCCTTTAGATAATAAATCTCTGCTCTGTCAATCAAGCATTTTGATATAGCCTTCTTAAGGTGTGGTTAATCAATCTTCAGCTCTGATACCACCTGATCTAAAAAATTCACTCTTAGGCTTCTTTTCTAACTTACAAGAACCTCTCCCACTTCCAAATCTTAAATATTCCCAAGTCTTCATGATTAACCAATGCGGAATTAGTAATATGCTTGAAATTATAGGTGTATGCTTATATTTATTGTTGGTTGTTTATGTTCTTTAGAATCTGCTGTGTATGCTGATATGTAAATACATACAATAAATATTAATGAAACAAGAAACAAAACACACAGAACAAAAATTTAATTTGGATTTCACCCAACACGCTTGGGCTATGTATCCTTCAGCTCTAGTCAACTTGACTAGGGTATCTAGGATTATGGCAGCAGTTCTTTTACAAGTCTTTGACTCAACTCCATCGATTTACACAAAACATGATAGGTTTACTTTACCATCTCATCCCTTGGCTCTTGAAGCTCCGGCTCATGGCTCTCGCTCTTGGCTCTCGATTCTAGCTCTTTGCTTTGACTCTAGCTCTTGGCTCTTGGTTCTGGCTCTTAGCTCTGACTCTGGCTCTTGGCTCTTTGTTCTGGCTCTTGGCTCTGACTCTTCAGCTCTGGCTCTTTGGCTCTGGCTTCGTTGGCTCTCTGCAACCTTTAGCTCTTTATCTTTGCACTTGAACTTCATGTGACCCCAAAGGCTCCCTCAGCTGCTCTGTTCAGTAGTTCTTCGACTCTGCAACTGCTTTCAGCATCCCGCTTCCAGCTTTAACTTGCTCTCAATTGAGCTCTCTGCAGCTATCACTCTCTCACTCTCTGTAGCTATTGGCTCTCTGTCCCTTCACTTGTTGTTAAGCCCTTCACGCTCTCGGGCTCTTGTCCATTCCTAATCCTGAGGAATCATCCCTGGGAAATTTGCCTCCAACCTCTGGTGGCTTGTCTTTGCCTCTATCAGCTCTGCGGCTATGGGATGTTACAGCGTGAGCTCTTGAGCTTTGATGTCTATCCAACACTACTGCTTACTACATTTCTTTAAGTGCCTTTGTGTACCAGCATTGTCTTTCTTTTGGGCCTTTAGCTTTGGAGCTCTCTACAACTTCTGCAACTCAAACTCCACGGGCTCCCAAAATTGTCGGCCTATCACCTTGCATGGCCCTTTGGCTTTTGAGGCAGTCTCCCAACTCTGCGGCTTCCATAGCCATTTTCTCTCTACATAATCATTCTCTCCGGCTCTTTAGCTTCTCTGCTCCCTTTGAGCTAGGCTAGCCATTTGGCTCTGTGGCTCCGTGGTTGCAAAATGCATCATTTTCCTATAAAAAGCTTTCTTGCAGCGTGGCGTGATGATCAAGGGCCTTTACAGAGGAATCAGGACCTTCCTGTGTAGAAATCCCATAAATGGAACATTTTTCCCAATACATAGAGATAGCCAAAAAATACACTATCAGGTGTTGATTTATGGACTTGAAATTCCATCAAATCGCCCCTAAAATCCCTATCAGGCCCACCTCCCATTCCATATTGCAATCGTTTCAGCGACATGGCCAATGGCCAAAAATCCATTAAATGGGAAATACATTGCAAAGTTGGAATTTATGGACTTAAGAGATTATGAAATCGGGCTTATGATCCCTATCAGGTTTGGCCTTTATCGCTAGTCGCAAGTCGCATTGCCCAACAGCCAAGTGTATCTGGGACCACTAATCTCCCAATTGCCGATCACCCCGATTGCTGATCGACCGATAGCCCGAATCGTCGATATCTCAATCCCTAATCACTACGGCCTAGGGGTCCATCCTTGGGTTATATGGATATGCTGACGCCAATAACCGACACTCATAATCAGCCATCGCTCGATCACAATCGTGTTGTTGCAGGGGTCTGGGTTCTAGCGCTTTGCTCCTCCAATCTCCTGATTTCCGGTCGCTTTAATCGCATATCGCTCATCGTGAATCCCTCATGCCTTTGGCTCAAGTCCTTCCCTTTGGAAGTAATGCAATGGGCCATCTCTGATGCCATATTTCCATTGCACCTCAGGACTTGCACTCTGATGAAAATTTAAGGGCTTTATGTTAAAAAACATTTTTTTTCCTAAGTCTCATTTAAAGAGAAATTACCTCCTTTTCCAAGGAAACTGGGCATCTTCATTAAGAGATAACTTATGCATCTAAAGTCTATTTTTTCCCATTCAAGTTGCATTGGATTTAGAATGAAGGGCTCTCTGCAATGAGACTATTTCTGAGAGCAGCCTGTGAATTTCATTTTCTTCTGATTTACAAAGGATGTGTGCCATTTGGCACCTTTCACCTCTTATATGAAGTCTTTTAGACTTAGACGTTTATCTAGGATCCATTTTTGGATCAGCCAATACAACGAACTATGAATGCAAGGGTTAGGAGGCAGATTGGTAAGCCAGTAATCCGAAACCAGTCGTCCTCAAAAGCCATGTTAACATTCGTGGATACAAGTCGAGATTGACCAAAACCTTGAGATATTTGCATCAAGGCAGGTCGCATCAAGGAAGTGGAGGTTGTGTGGTGATCACAACACATTGGGCGCAAGATCAGAGTAAGGGAACACCATCTCCACGCACAGAGCTCACAACACAGGTTGAATCTAAGTTTATTAGTCTGCGGGGTAAATTGTTTTATGCAAGGCTAAATCATTTATCATTGGAAGGTTGTAATGAAAAATAATTTTGATGTAGGGAGAGAGCCTTCCTCTAGTGGATGTCGAGAAGCGATTTTGTATTCTTTAGGTCCAAAAGGCGAAATAGTAGCTCCTTGCAGGTTGAATCTATAGCCCAAGTCTCATTACTATTCAAAGGCTAGCTGTAAACTGAGATCTACAATTATTAGTAGGCTAAGACCCAAAATTAATCTTGTATTTCAGAGATCTAATTGCACTGAGATCCAAATCATGGGCAATCGAGAATAATACCAAGTAGACTAGCCAGTTCAATATTTGATACAACCTACTGAAGGACCCGATTTGAGGAGGGTGTCAACACATCGTCTTGGGAAGGGGTGCTCAAAAGAGATTGTCCATACTGAATTCAATAGATTGTTCAGCAACAACAAAGACCATCTTGTCCTTGAAGCCACATTAAAACTCTTTGGAAATATCTCAAGTCTTGTGATAATGGACCTGGTCAAATCATAGTGCCTTGAAGTAAGTGAGTCTGAGGACCTGGTTTCATAGGAACCATGGTTTAAGCTACAAAACGAAGACGTTGGATCAAAACGGCATGAGTGAAAAGACCAGACTACACACAACCATTGGAAGATCCTGAAGTCATCCTCGTTAGGGCCAGTTATACAAGGATCATCCACTAATTCAAGGTATGCTAGACATAGGGGCCATAATAAATTTGTAGCAGGCCCGTAGTAGGAGGGCTTTCCCCAAAAGACAAAGGTTGAAGTGTTAGATCTAGAACCAAAAGAAGCTAACCCCATTCTAGGTGCACAACACCCCACTTCAAGAGGAGACAGGATTGGCCGCTATGACCAAGTTGAGGGCAAACCTAGTGAGTGCTCGGTGGTGGAAATATAAGCATACATAATTTTTGTTTTGTTTTGATTGGATATATAAGGAGGGTTATAAGGAGGGTTTATTAGCATAAATATATTAAATTCAATTAAAAAAAAGACTGAGTTATTTGTTTTTGTAAAAAAGGGGTTGGAGATAATGAGGATTTTTCTTTTTTTGCGATTAGTTCGAAGACATAGGGTTTTTGGGTATTAAATAAATAAATTAAAAACAATGAAGAAAGAATCATTTCTAAGTTTGTGGCTATAGTATTTTTTGGACAAATTTGTTCAAAATTTTTGGGAAGGCATGATTAACACAATCTCTCTATAGTGTATTCTTACATAATTTCTTTCTTTCATATGGGAGAAGATGGATCATATTGAAAATACCTTGGAAAACACTTAGAAACTTCTTGATGAACTAGTGAAAATATATGGTCTTTTACACAAGAATACCTCCTTAGAACAAAATGATAGTAAAAAAAGCAAACCATTCTCGAAAAGAGTCCATGCCATTCTCCAGCAAAAGTTCCCATGGGAAGCGAAGGAAGGACAAGGAAGAGGAGTTAAGCTCTTCCCACATCGATTTTAATTGCAACGAAAAAATTCAGTCATACAACTTCATAATTTGGAGGAATTAGACACATGTCTATCTAAGGCGAGGTAGCTAGAATGGAAGAAACTTAATTGGGAACTCAAGCCATCCATGTTTGCGTTGATACAACCCAAAATCAAGGAGCATCCTTGTGAAGAATTTAGGTTCACAATTGCTTCTTGTCTCAACGGGATCATAGTTGTAACATCACCACTACTACCTTACAATAATGATATCATGAGGGAGATACTACAATGAATGGTAGAATCCCTTCAAGGGTTAAACAACATCATGCCTCATACCTTTAAGAAGTGACGCAAAATCTTAGAACTCATGACAAAATTCAGCTTTGGCACATTCATGTTGAATCTTCAATGTGAGGACTTGATATTTTAGGTGTTCTACAACTTTTACACCATCATTACATCAACTCATCGAGATAGTATCAAAACAAGAAAGAAAAATATTATGCCCTTGCTCCTAGAAGTAGATGCCGGCATCTCCAAGATAGTAAGATCCAACCTATTGGTCATTTGCAGGAAGGAAATAATTGTATCATTAGCCGCCTATGATCTAATCAAGAAATTGGTCATACAAAAGATAAGCTTGACAAGAACGATGTTGACTAAGAAGGAGCTTAAAGGGATTAATGGAGGAAGCAAGAACAAAGGTAGTAAAAGATGCAACAAGAATGAACTAAGAAGGAGAGGACTATGCTTTATCTCCAAGGGATCTGCACACTTGACCATTCATGTCTAGGTGATAGGAAGGAGACAACAAGGAAAATAGAAGAAGATATTTCTTCAGATCATGCAGAGTCTACTATAGATGTGTCTATTAATTTTTAGGATGGTGAGAAGAAACACAATGTTTTTCAGATATACATCGAGGACAAGCCGATGATAATCAGCAAGCATGACAAACTACATGGGGAAAGGAAGGAGGTAGTTCCTCCTAACGATGTGGTAGACTCTTGTAGAACCGAGTCCACATATATCCAGGAGGATATGCATAACGAGTATTAGAAATAAAGTGTAACTAAGGGTCCACTAGTGCATCCATATTTGACAACTAGAGAGGATGGACAACATATTTCCCCCAGAGGTGGAGAAGGCCAAGAAGAAGACATTTTAGGAGACTTAAGTGAGGAGCCAGTGGTGGAAAACTGATATGATGATCATGATCATAAGGGGTAGCATGAAAAATGTAGTATGTAGGATAGGCCATTTCTAGAGAGTCGGTCAAAGGTTCAAGATGGAGTTATGATAGTTGAGCATCTAGTGCAGACAGATACGGAGGAATTCAGTGTGGCACCAAAAATTCCAATAGAGGAGTTTTAGGTAAAGATCATGCATTTCAAGATAGATCTTATGATGTTGAAGCACATAGTATAGACAGTCCTAGATGCTATCTTACAAGAGAATAGGAAAATTGAGGAGCTCATATGGTTATGTGCCGAATCACCAACCAAGTTATCTAGTGTTGAGGAATGACTTAAGTCCCTCACAAAGAAGCAAGAGGAGTACAATTCAGAGTTCCAGAGAAGCCGTCTACAAGAGTACATAGATTAGGCTTGCAACACTACTAGCCCACCTCTATATATTGTGGAGAGCAAGGAAGAGTTCTCCAAATAGATCATGTTGAGTGACTGGGTGGAGTAGCATGAGTGTGGCATCGAGCAACATCACCATGGTAGATTTGTTCCATGTGGAGTTATTCATCCTTGTCATGGCATGGATTGGCGAGAGATTATGAGTTGGTACTCTATTGATGGGATGATTCTTAGGAGGATACTATTAGCCAAGGGCATATCGTAGAAGGGGCCCTTAGGCACAGGAAGTGGATGGTTGAGGTGGTATCATATCCTACATGTTTGAGAACTTAGGTGGAATTGGGATCCACTTGGATCTATTAAGGCCAGGATTGGTTGGAGGATTGTTTTGGATCCAGGTATTGAAGGATCCATTCAAGATCATTTAACATGGAGGCATGGGATAACACACTAATTTGTATGGGATCTTGGTATCAATGTACACATGTTGTATTGTGAGTAAAATTGGATTGTTTAAGGACAAGTAGTCTTTGGGCCGGAGGATTTGTAATAGTCCCTTTTTGGTATGGTCAAAGTGAAGAGAATCTACCCATAGTATTCACCATGGCATTTTCCCATTGTATTTTCCTTCATTTTTTGAGGGAAAACAATAAAATAAAGTTTCTAGAGAGTCCATCAAGACAATAAAAAGGGCTAGGAGCCATACATTGGGATCATCAGGAGTTTTTCTATCTTATTGTGTTTTGTTCAGAACTTGATGTGGCGAGTTCCAAGTTGATCCCAAGATGAAAAAACCACAGTGACATTTGGTGTGGTGGTTCCATCCAAGATTCACAAGTGGACTTTAGTGTTTTAGAGTAGTCATTGTTGAGCAACGATACATGCTATTGGTAGGGGCATCTTGTTTTCAGTTATTAATATAAATAAGAGGCTGCGTTTTCAGATCCCTTTGGGTTCGTTGTTTTTTATTGCGAGAATTTTTATTAGAACACCTATGTGTGATAGATATCTTTGAAATTTACTATTTGGGATCTTACAAATTATGCACAAAAATACTGAAAATAAATTACTAAAGAGCTGTCGTCCACGAGTTGTCGTAAGTAAAATTTCTACAAAACAACTAATTTTAAATCAACAATATCTCCCTCATCCAGAAACTAATTCAACTAATTGTCTTTTGAAATTGGGTATCTTTTCACACAGAATTCAAATATGTTATTTTTGTTTTGCGAAATTTTCACCAAAATTTTGAGATCTGATCTACAAACTCATTGCCCAAACAATTCTTGCAAATATGAAAATAGATAAATAAATAAAATCTTTCCACTCTACCGAAGAAAGTGCTATGATACCACTTGTAGTATATCTGACCTAAAAATATATCAACCATGAAAAATATTCCCAAGAAATAACACAAGAATAAAATAAAATGTTTCTCTTTACTAATATCTAACACTTAAGGTAGGGTAACACCATACAACTACTCCTTAAGGAAGGAGATCACTCCAAAAACCATATGCTTTTCAATACAACAATACTTGACATGTCTCAATAGAGAGTCTCTAACACCTATATAGGCTTCATACATACAATACCATAGGGTCTCTCAATACTATACATCAAATATTATGGGCTTGTCACATTATTTTCTAACTACTTGTGGTCCCTCACATTATGCAGGTTAACCACTTTATTTATTAATAATGGTACATTTATTTATCATGATCACATTATTACATTACATTATTCCCTTGGGTACCTCCCTGTTTACCCAATATTATCCCCCCTAGGTATACTACAACAAGTGAAAAATGCTTGACGTTTTGTGAAATCTCTTTTTTGTCATTATAGCTATGAATGATTGTCACAAGAAAGGAAAAGAGCCATTGAAAATTGGCTCAATATTTAGTAGCGTGTAGGCTTGGAGCTTCCCCTTCTTCACCTTTTTATCCCTTTCATAGTTGTTTTGTAGCTTATCCCATACATGCTTTGGAGACTTGCATCGTATCACCTTAATAAGTTAATGTTGACTAAGTCCAACCAAAATAATATTTTTGGCCTTAGCATTGTTATGATAGACTCTCTTCCCATAAAGATCTGTAAGAATATTACCAATAATTATTTATCATGACACCATAGTGGCATATACATCAACACCCAAGCTCATCAAATCTCATTGCATCCTTATCTTCGACAATGCAAAATCCTCTTAGTAAAAACCATGAATTTTAACATCTTATGTAGCCATGATCCTCTTTGAATTCTTCTTTCAGTGGTCATGTTGTAATCAAAGGAGTTGGATTTGAAACCACTTATTAGAAGTTAGCAACAATGAAGGGGGGTGAATCATTATTGCACAAATATTACAAATTTTACGAAAAGTAAAACATTTTAGAAATGAGAACTCAACAACACATGGACCAAATAAGGCACAAAAAAAAAATCACATGAAGAAACTAATATTTTAGGTGGAAAACTTCATGGGGTAGAAAACCACCTAACTATTTTCTTACTTCTTCTTCTCTATTAATTCAAAAATATTCTCAATTAAAATATACAACCACTACTAGCAAAGGAGCCACTACTCCGTAATAATGAAATTTTTTAGCCACAACCAACTAGGAGCCACAACTCCTACAAAATAAGGCAAGCATCCACTTTTTTAAGGCCACAACCTCAACAGATAAATAATTCTCAGGTTTACAAGGCAATTATCAATTGATACAATAATTGCAAATGTAGAAGTTGTAGATAACCCTTCAACTTCCACTAAAACACTTTTCTAAATGCTAGAAAATTTCTCCATAATATTTCCTCAAGTCAAATCTTCAATAAATGCATAAAAGTATAAATAACATATTTCATCTAATCTCTGAAAATTTTGGTACAACCACTAAATACAAAGTGTTCTCAAGTTAACAAAAAATGCATATTATCTCTAACACACAAAAGAGCCAACTAGAACTCCTCATAACATTCTTCTATAAGTAATTTTATAGAGTGGTTAGATTAGATAATAGAAACAAAATAATCAAGCACCCAACAACTATGTTCATACAGTGAAATTGGTTTGGTTCCTCCTTCCACTACCTTCATGGAAAGAGAGAGATTTTCCAATGTTGATCATCTTCTAGAAGAAAGACGAACTTCCTAAAATTATTTGACCAAAAACCAAGTACAAAAACCAATGTAATTGCCCCTCGCAATTACTAGATGTGCTCACATTTCAAGAATTCCATGTTCAACCATCATAGTGGGGATGAAACATGCTCCCATAGAGGATACTCATTGGGATAGTATGGACATGCCAACAAGGATAACTACATATTAGATATGTCCACCACTTACCTAGAGGGTGGCTTAACACTTGTTCTTTGTAACCTTTGCCTACAAATTTTGGAGCTCAATTTCATTAAATTAGGATGTAAGGCTTAGAATTATTAAAACCATAAAGGAGCATACACAAAAATGAGTACAAGGAAAATTATTACCACCATAAAAGAGCATAATGTTGGAAACCTAATCCTTTATGGGTTGGTGTGGAATGTGAACAACCACCAAAGTCCAGGAGACCACTTGGAATATGAATCTAAGGGTCACACCAATGTACTATGTATATGTATCATTGTGAATAATAGAGGCAACTAAATGTTTATCATTCATATTCTGCCTCTGCCATGTATATGTTTAACATTGTATCAGAGCCGGACAATTCTGGCCCTACTCAAATCTGCCACTAATTTGTGGTCTTTCTTGTGCATTTCAGTCCTACACTTCTAAGCTACATTCTAGCTGAATTTACAGCCCAAATATGAGCCATTGTTTTTAGTTATGTCATTTTTGCTCACTGTCCATAACGCTCCATTAATTCGTTGTTTGTTGGTTCTTCCATTCAGATATGTAATCAAACCCTAATTTTTTTGCAGTTATTCGTGAGACGTTAGAACTCTGTCAACTGAACTTTGTAGCTTGACAAAATGTTTTGTGACATCCCTGTCTATGTAGCTGTCATGAACGTTAATTTTGCCACCACTATCAGGTGTGTAATTTCCAGTCTAAAAATTCTACCCTAACACTCCAGTAAGCAGGAAAAACCCTCATTGGCCAATTTCCTTAGATCGAAATTGACAATCTTGTTTCGAAGTTTCTGGTTAGGCAAATGTTCTTGGCATCGATCCTTCATTTGACTCACTAGGAAGCTTAAGATTTAGCGATACAGGCAGGTTCCCATATGCATTCAAAGTATCCCATTTGTAGAGGCACTATAGATCTTTGCAAAGATACCTGCTTGCATCCTGGAATAATTCTTGTCTTTTCATTTCTTGAATAGCTTCTAAGGGCTAATGCATTTGGAAATCTGCAACGAATCCATGGTTAGTGCATCATTGAAGGGAGCATCGTCTTGTTCATTGTCTTAGACTGATTACATAAAGATACTTTGTGCAGGGTGCATCTAAAGCACTTAAATTGAATGATGCAATGTTGAATTCATCGTGCCTACAAATTGTGTTAGATGCATATCGTCCTAGTTGATGGATTGACTATATGGTGAATTGTGTGCCATGGATACTCGTATGTGCATACCAATTAAACAACATTATTCACTCTTCAAGGCCACACTTGGTACACTCCATAAAGTTTTCATATGCGTTTGTAAAGTTCCATAAAGTTTTATGAGATATGTGCAAACTTTGTGTTATCCTATGCTATGTTTGAAGGTTGATCTGTGTTGATAGATTTGTTAAATGTTGATATGTTGCTTTCAACGAAGAACGGGTTTACCTTTTGTTGTTGGTCAAATGCTTAATGGGTAGAGGGAGATATTATTACGTTGATGTCTGAGGTGCACATATATTAGCATTGTTGAGCACCTTCCTATCCTTTGGCATTGTTGCATGTCCTTGTGTATGGGGAAGAATACAACTATGTGCTAAATGGTAGCTCTTGGTTTTTTACTCTCCGCCTTGGGCTCGCTGTTTACGGAAATGCACTTTGTAGGTGTTGAGGACTCCCATTCGGCATTACTCAAGGTTGTTACAACCATGTCATTTCTTCTGCATTGATTAAAGAAGCCACCTGGTGTTAGCTAGCCTATCCTGATATGTCATGTGAGTGTGCGCCATTGAATTAAAGGTTTATATGTGCGATATATCAGCGTATCTATATTGCAATTAGTTGGGATTTTTCTAGTCTTGTTAGTGTGTTGAGTCTTTATTTTTCTTAGAAAATGGACACACTTAATGGAGTATTAAAGTTATTAAATACTTTAATACACTCCATTAGTCATGGTACAGTGAAAATCAACAAAGACACTCTCTCTGACATTATGACCTCCCTACAAAATGCACAAGAAAACATTCATTTTTTGCAGTTGGAGTCTCAGTTCTACTGATATGAGATTCAGTAGATTTTTCATTCTAAGTTGTCTTCTGCTCAAAACAATCCTCTGTTCAAGGTTAAAACAAACACCCATCAACAACCAGAAAGTTACGAAATCAGTAAAGTTGGGGTTGACTCCCATCTTGTGCCCATTCCAACAACATATTTGCATACAAATGTAAATGTTTGGTCTGCACTTCCCTAGTCGATCATTAGAGTTTAGGAATGGCTTGTCCACAACAAGCACATAATAGGTCTTGGATATGACAAGGAGGAATCCTTTCATATTTGAGATTACTCAAAGCCCATCAAGTTTCAGAGTGTTGGATTTCTTCATGACAACTCACCTTCAGTTGCTTCAGATTTTGGTCCTCTTCCATAGGAGCCACAACATGTTATTAAATGGCAACACTGTGACCGAGTTGGCCATATGAAATATCATTGTTTTGGTGTTCATCCGTTCAAGCATTGTGGTTAGTTTACTTATTCTTCAAACGTATGCTTAAAAAACAAGTCTCCTAGAAGAACAAAGATTCATCCTCGATGGATCACTCTTGGCAATGGGCTTCAATAGAGAAGAAGATATTTCAGTCATATGTCAGAACTTGTTCTAAATTGTTGAACAATCTTGCAGCCAAGTTTTCTCCATCATCTCACGTTGTATCTGATAGGGGGGAAGTGATGGTCATGAACAAGCTTCAAAGACACATCAAAAAATCCTGAGTCACAACTTGCCATACCAAATTTAGATTTGTAGCCACAGATAAAGATGCAATCATCAACGTTAAACCATCACAGGTTGAGACCTCCTTTTTCAGGTTGAGGTTCTCACATTTTACGCGAGGTGAGACCTCCCTTTCAAGGTTGAAGATTTCCCTCTTCAAAACATGAGGAGCACTTCCTCTTGCAGAAGACGTGAGGTTCATGATAGATTTGGAAGAGTTCTCGGAAGTGCACTAAGCTTTCGAGTGTTGGTGGTCATCCTTAAACCACCCCCCTTATACCAACATTTTAGAGAGCACATTAATCTAGTGCTGCCATGCATTTTTGCACATTTTTTATTACAACTATCTTCTTTGACTCATACATAATCCTTCAGATTAAGGGGGGAATGTTGGACACCTAATCCTCTATGGGTTGGTGTGGAATGTGAACAACCACCGAAGTCCAAGAAAGCACTTGGAATATGAATCCAAGGGTCACACCAATGTACTATATATATGTATCATTGTAAATAATATAGGCAACTCAATGTTTATCATTCATATTCTCTATGAACATGGAATTATAAATACAAAGAAAATAGGGCTAAACACCAAGTGACATCAATGTTAACACCACTCTTCCAACAAAAAATATATATGGAGGAGCTCTCAGCAACCTCAATTCATCAACCCCACCCACAAAAATCTATAATAATGATTTGAAGTCAAAATTGTCAAGTTTTCAAACTCAATGTTTTTCCTTAAAAGAATTTTCAACAATAACTAAATATCTACATTAGTAATCTAATTATGAATCACATAATATTATTATAGGAAAAGACTTACAAATACTTTATATCATTCTACATGATAAAACTATATTCATCCTTTAAAAAGTTAACTACTAAATATGCATTTCCAAGAGAATAATCAATTGAGTAATTTTGTTAAAAATAATTCTCAATAAATTTTACGAAAACAAAAATACCCTAAATTAAAATTTAAATCATATAGTAACATGTAATATCTTGATTGTCCACATGGGGTAGCTCAAGCGGCAAGGGCCGTGGAAATGAAGTCTCACCGAACCGGAAGTGTTCAAATCTTGGGCTACCCTTCCCCCATAGAGGGTTACATAATGGACATGTAAATCGGAGAGTCCCACCCCAGCTTACAAAAAAAAACATGTAATATTTCGATTCAATAAAATAAAGTTACATGCAAAATTATAAAAATAAAACTTATGCTTTTAAACAGTTTCATGATGAAGATAAAAGCTTTTAAACAGTCACCAATATTAAATAAATGGAACACTTCACTGGAAATTCCTACTGCCTCCAAATAATTAGGTGACTCCAATAATTCAGGTTTGTTGTTTTTTCAACCAATTTAATTACGTTGTCAGTGTTCTGAAACAACTACTAACCTAACTCTGTACTAACCTGACTGTACTATTTGCTTCAAATAGTACGTGGATTATTGAGGAAAGCTTTAAACCCATGTCTTATTTTGATTTAATAATAACTTTAAGCAGTCACCAATATTAAATAAATTGAGCACTTCACTAGAATCAGGTGCTTCCAATAATTCAGGTTTGTTTTTTTTTCAACGAATTAAATTACGTTGTGAATGTTCTGAAACAACTACTAACGTAACTCTGTACTATTTGTTTCAAATAGTACGTGGATTACTGTTGAAAGCTTTAAAACCCTGCCTTATTTTGATTTAATAATAACGGAGGTTTTTTTTGTTTGAAAAGGAATAACTGATCTGCCTAATTGCACGAATATTAGTAGATAGTAGGGGTACAAAGTATTTTTCTTTATTATTATTAAGAATAACTCGTCGGTCCAATTCCGCCAATTGCACGAATATTAGTAGATAGTAGGGGTACAAAGAATTTCGTCTGCCCAATTGCGCGAATAAATATGACGTTGGACTTTGCATGATTGATCATGTCATCCTCGTGACACTCTTGTAAATTAAAGTAGACCACTTTCTGAAATACCCCTTGTCAAAGTGGGACGAAAATACCCCCTTCGACTTGACTTGACATAAAAAGAAGAGGCCACCATAGAGGAATTTAATACGCCGAATTGTCCTCACATGCACTGTAAACATCAAAATTTAACCCCGGTTGGGAGCGTAGATGGTTTTCTCACCCCATAAGGGTTCTATATAAGGCAGTCTATGCCATTGTATTTCTCACCCCTTGCTTACGGACTTTGCCCTACTCCAGTTGTAGGTATGCTTGTTGCATTCATGCACATTAACTTATCAATGTCCATGTTATGCAGTTTCTGACTGAATTGTTTCTTATGCAGTTTCTGACTGAATTGTTTCTTAGCAGAAGTGAGAGTCTTGCCGGGTTTGAAGGCGTTCAGTTTCAACTTAGTGATACCATCCAGTATCCGTAAGCCAAGAAGATGGGCAATTCCCCACCACAATGGCAGAACGTCGACGGCCACCACAACGTTGGCGGCAGCAACAACGTTGCCGGCAGCAACAACGTTGGCGGCAGGAACAACGCTGTGGGGCGCGGGGAGAACAGCGGCACCCAGATCGACGGCACTTCCGTCGAAGGCAACAATAAGATGGCCAACCGCCCACCACAAGGGCAGAACGTCCGCGGCAGCCACAACTTTGGCGGCAGCGACAACGTTGGCGGCAACAACAACGTTGGCGGCAGGAACAACTTTGTGGGGCGCGGGGACACAGCGCGATAAGCTTTTAGAGCAACTTACTACCAGGTAATTGCAACTTAAGTAGACCAACTTATACTAGGTGGGTTTTGTAGACTTTATGCTCTGCTCTTTCCTCAATGGAGTATATGCACAAATATATCATGGTTTATGATTTTGCTTTCTTTTGTAGCTAGAAAGACGTCTATGGCAGGTATGGGAAAGAATATATGCAGTCGAAGATTATCTGTGTATCTTAGACTGACTAGGTGTCTTTCTATGGCAGGTATGGGAAAGAATATATACAGTCGAAGATTATGTGTGTATCTTAGACTGACTAGGTGTCCATATATAATCAGTTGAGAGCCAAATCGTGTTTTTATATAAATAAGGCATCCCCATATCAATTCTACCAATTCTAGTTGGACGCTGGTTTGTTGTAATTTTGATTTATGTATTAGCAAATTACCTGCCTGGTTTCTCTGTTATAATGTTTTTAATTGTTTAGTTATTGTGATTCTGAATAAGTTAATTAATTGTTTAGTTATTGTGATTCTGAATAAGTTAATTGAATAATTAGCTAAATAAATTAATTAATTCAAAAATTATAGATGAATATTAAATTTAAAATACATATTTTTTTAAATAGGGTTATTCTAATTAATATATATATATAACATTCACTGAAGTATTTTATTATATATATATATATATATATATATAACATTTACTGAAGTATTTTAGTGAACGTGGTTTGTTATATTTTTTAATATGTTGAAAGCTAAATTTACTTTCTATATGTTAAATTTTAATAAATTTTCAAAGCCTGTAATTTTATTTACAAACCCTGTAATTTTATTTGAACTTTTGAAAAAGTGAGCATTCTGTAATGCATATTTATACCAATTCAATCCACAAAATAGGTATGGTAATGGATGGTTATGTTATTATGGTCACTTTAGCTTAAGTGAGATTGATGTGCATTGTTGTATTTATTTTTTAAGGCAGTTTACAAATAATCCAACATTTCTTTTGACATATTGTGATCAGTTACAGTGTTCTTACATGATTTTTGACAAGTATCTAGCAATTTTTTGTTGTAATAGTTGGTTATTGGTGTTGTAATGCATATTTCGGTGGAAAAATGCATTATTTTTCATGAAAGATATTTTGATTTTCTTCAAGGTGGTTTGGAATGGAATTGAGAAGTTTATGGAAATTTTTTTTCTAGAATGTTGTTCCAATTCATTGGAACATATAGGTCTTTAATATTGTTTTTTTATCAGATTTGTAAGGTTTTGGTCCATTGTTTTTTGATGCAATCATAATGTCATGTCAATATATTTGCAGATTTGAACAAGTGTTATTGAACTTTTCATCATAACTTTGATCAGTTTGTTGTTATTTTCTATTTACTCCAAATTATATTGAATTTATACATTTTAAAGTTGTATTGAGGGTGTTTATTTCATGCACATGTGACGATTAAACATTGTATTATACTTTTGCTTATTAAGCTTGTAGAATTTCTATTTTTCAACATGTTTGGATCAAAGTTTACTTAAAGAATTTGTCAATTTCAAGTCAACTTCAATTGCATTTGTTTTCACAATTTCTATTTATAATTGACATTAAAGTTTTAAAAATAGAATTTTTTATGCAAGAATGTTGAGGTTAACAAGTTTGTACATGCAGTCATTTAATGTTTCCAACTCATCTATTTCTAAGTTGTTTGAAATTATATTGAATCTTTGTAATGTTTAGGTGAGTTGTTTTGACATTAGTATTTAAATCTTCGTGGTATTATTTGATAATTGATAGTGTTATAGGTTCTTAGGGTATTTTACATGA
Organism: Pinus tabuliformis; assembly: GCA_031772625.1. Lineage (NCBI taxonomy): Eukaryota > Viridiplantae > Streptophyta > Pinopsida > Pinales > Pinaceae > Pinus > Pinus tabuliformis. The sequence goes on along the minus strand of CM062804.1, from coordinate 326,661,256 downwards.
AAATTAGGAAATATAGTTTATTGCAGAGAAGGTAATAAATCCTTCTCATCCTAAGGATGAGATGCAAACATACATTAATAATCAACTAGCTAGTCCTTTAAAAATAAAGAGGCCTTCTCAACCAAAGTTCTTTTTTTTTTTTAAATGCAGAATGAGTTTGTATTATTGGGACACTAATACAATCGTCACAATGTATATTGTTAAATTGATAAGTCTGTTGATCTTGCATTGGCATTACCCACAGGTCAAATGTCACAACTACAACATATTGATGGGAACATATTTGTAAAATTACTGGGTTTTACCATGACCACCATGTCGCAAATAAAACACATTCGTCCAAATGTGAGTAGTAAAATTAGTGGACTTGTTATTCTTTGGACAATATTTCCCACCACTTCAAGGTTGTCATTATTTGGAAAATATTTTCCACGACTTCAAGGTTGCAATTACCTCAGGTGGAGACCGCCTGTGCACTCTGCCCTTACAATCATTACATGAGAAATATATAATTTACACACAATTAAGGAGGTTAAAACAACACCCTAGAAATCAGGAACAAACTCCTAATTTAAGTTTTGGTTGAACCATCACTCCATTAATACATTTCATCATTAATCTCAAAACTCCGCCTTAATGACGAAATGGATTCACACATATGGCTAACACTTCCCTAAACGATTCAAAAATGATTCAACCAAGAGGTTTGGTAAAAATATTAGCACCATTGTCACAACTAGTACAATACTCAATATGGATTTCTTTTGACTGAACTTTATCACTCACAAAATGACAAAATGAAACTGTGTATCCATACGCTTTGTGTTCTTATAAAATACTCCATTATTTGCAAGTTTGATGGAGCTCAGGTTGTTGCATTTGATCACTATTGCAACCTTTTCTTCTTCTCCAACATAAGGAGAATTCTTGTCAACCAAATTGCTTCACATGTTGCTCCACACATAACTTGATATTCAGCTTCCGCACAAGACAAGGATATTGTGTTCTGCTTTTTGTTGCTCCATTTAATGACGCCAGATCCAATGCTAAATGCATAGCATGTTATGGATCATCTCTCATGTACATTTCCACTGCAATAGGATTGTAAAAAAACTATCAATTTAACATCATATGAATCAGTATAAGCAATACCAAAATTTAAGGTTCCATGGAGATACCTTAAAACACGTTTTACTACAACCCAATTGGTCTGAAGGGGCTTTGATATAAATTTGCTCAATGCACTCACCGAATATGCCAAATATGGCCTAATTGTAGTCAAGTAGATTAGACTCCCAACCAAATGTCTATACAAAGTCGCATGTGCCTCCTTAGATCCATCATCATTCTGAAGTTTTATATTCTACTGTAAAGTTACTATTGCAACTTTGCACTGATCCATTGTGAACTTTTCCAGTAAGCTCCTCACATGCTTACTCTGTGACATAAAAGATTGTCCAGAATCCCTCGAGACTTCGAAACCCAAACAATAATGTAGCTCTCCAAGGTCTTTCATCTCAAAGACTTGTGACATCTTCTCCTTGATTTCTTTAATGATATTATCAACATTTACTGTAATAATTAGATCATCTACATATAAATAAATCCAAACAATCCTTCCCTCTTTATCAAACACGGTATAAAGATTAGGGTCATTTTTGCTTCTTTTATAACCATGCTGCAGGAAAAATGAATCAATTTTGTCATACCATGACCTCAGTGCCTGTTTTAGTCGATACACCACTGTCTTCAACCTGCAAACTAAATGTTCTTGAACCTGTTTCACAAACCCCTCAAGTTGCACTAAGTAGACTTCTTCTTTTAAGTCCCCATTTAGAAAATAAGATTTAGCATCTAGCGAGTGAATCATCCAATTGTGTTTAGTTTAGCTACACGGGAAAATGTTTCATCATAATCTATGACTTCTTGCTACGAATACCCCTTTGCAGCCGACCTAGCATTATATTTATCTATGCTCCCATATACTTCAAATTTAGGCTTATACAACCATTTTCATCCTACGGATTGTTTGCCTTCAGGTAGTTTAACTAAATGCCACTTTATTTTTTTGAGAATTGACTCATATTCCTCTTCCATAATAGCCCTCCATTCACTATATTTACTCGCTTCCTTATAACTAGAGGGTTCAACAACATTCGTCATACTAGTTGTAAAATCATTTTCCCTATATCCTAATGGCAACTCAACCTTCCTACTTGATCTCCAAAGAGGTAAGGTAGCTTCAAACCTTGTCTGATCATCCTTTTATAGACTTGGCTTGACAACTACATCATCTTATTCCCCTTCCTGCTGCTGGTGCTTGTTGTCTTAGTGGGGCATGACCCAGGTTCAGAGATGATTTAGCCAAGAAAATCCCAGTACTAATAGCCCTTTTCGCAACAGTCCGTGGAGTTCAGACTGAGGTCTCATTCGAAGTAGTATGGGAGGGTCCTAGAAATAGGTTTCCACACCGTTGGGATGTCTGATGGGCTTCTCGAGGTCCGCGGTTTGGCCTATCGATACGCGCACTTGCGATCCCTTTGCAACCTGTGGTGCAGCTTCCGCACAGTCCTGCTCGGGCCGCAGCCCATATAATAACCAAGTTCCTCACTTATTAACTATTTACTTAGCTCATGTGTGTAATTTTAGGGTTATTACAGCATACTCAACAATTATATCAGTGCGCGCGATATATAAATGATCATAAACATAAATAAGATAACCACAACAAGTACACAAAATTAGGAATCAACTTCTCTTTATTAGCTTTCTGTCCCGAATATAGACTCGACTCCGCCTGCACACTTAGCTGCAGACTCTACTAGGCCTCTACGAACTCAGCTACAAAGCCTCTTCCTACTACTACAACCCAAGACTCTTGGAGTTCTACTCTAAGCTCGAACCATTCCTTCGCTACTCTTCTTATTATCAACTAACTTTACAACTTGGAGCCTTGCTCTATTTATACAATCCCATGGTCCACGGACCATGGGTAGATGACTTTACACTAATTTACAATACAATGCTTAGGGCAGACAACCCTATGACTCAATTGTACGCTTTGTGCTCCACGCCCACAATTCGTGCAGTTCTACACCACCTTTAACCAAAACTTGGGCTTTGAGCCCCGAAACGTGCTGTGGGGGGGATTCCATGCCCAACAGGCCCCCAACACAATCATCGTGACTCATCCCGAGTCACTCTGCTAGTGTGGAAATCTGAGCACGGAGCCCTTCCAACCATTCCTTTGCTTCCCTGAGGTCCGCGACACACTGAACTGTAGTCTGCTGGATCTGCTACATTCCTGCTTCTGAATCATCTACATCTAACTCATGTCTCTTCTTTGGTACCAGCTTCTAGTGCTTGTGTTTATAGTCCCCTTGTCTGGCTCCTCGAGCCGCGAAGACTGTGCTTCAGCCGATTAGTTTAGAGAGTTGGCCCACCCACGTAGGGTTTCAAGCAGCTGCTGTTGACCTTGCCTGGGAAAGATTCTCCATTGAGTTTGACTAACTGGACCGTGCCTCTGTTGGTGACCTCTCTTACCACATATGGTCCCAGCCAGTGCATTCAGATTTTTCCTAGAAAGTTTTCAAACTTTCTATCATACAATAGTACTAAGTCATTTACTGTGAAGGTGTGCACCTTGATATGGTCATCGTGCCAGGCTTTTTCATGCTACTTTTGTACCTGTTGGTGAAATCTAGCCAAAAATCATTCTTCCTTTAGCTCTGTTAATTGCGTGAGCCTTTCTTCCAGAGCTTCATGGTCCATCATGCCTGTGAGTGCTACTATTCGTGGACTAGCGATGATGTATTCCATCGGCATGACTTCTTCCATACCATAGACCAACTGGAATGGTGTCTGTCTCATCAATTTCTTACATGTTGTCCTATATGCCCATAACATATCGAGTACGTGGACGTCCTAGTCATCCCATTGCGTAATACATACTTTGGTCAGTGTAGTATCAAGTATTTTATTGAATGCTTCTACTGTTCCATTGGCCTGTGGGTGGTACAGTGTAATTTTCTGGTGATAGACCTAGAACTCTTCTATGAGAGCGTTGATGGCTTCATTTGAGAAATGTGTCTTGCAAACACTCACTAAGATTTTGTGACAACCAAATTGTGTCAACACATTTTTCAACAAAAACTTTGCAGTTGTAGTGACTATGTAGTCCTTGACGAGTTGTGCTTCCGCCCATCATGTTAGGTACTCCGTCATGGTGATGATGTAGTGCACACCTGTCTTTCCCTGAGGTTTGATTAGGCCCACAAAGTCGACTGCACACTTCTCAAATGGCTATAGTGTTATTTGGGGATTTAGTGGTATCTCGTCCCTTCATGATGGTTTCCACATCCTTTGATATATATCGTAAGCCTTATAGTGCACTTTTGAATCCTGGTGCAGGGTCGACCACCATAGCCCTGAGCAAAGAATCTTATATGTGGTTGTGCATCTTGCATAGTGTCCTCCTATAGCACTCCCGTATGCTTCCACTACATAGTGTCCTCCTATAGCACTCCCATATGCTTCCACGATGATCTGACCTTGTTCAAATTCAGGTACGTATCTTCACAATATCTCATTGTTGCCCATCTTATAGATGTTCCCCGCGCTGACATAAATTTTCGCCATGCGCACCACAAATTTCTTCTTTTGTCTGATTGAGTACTCGTTCGGTGTAGTCCCTATTGTTAGAAAATGGATTATATCTGTGAAGTTTTTGTCTATAACACCTATTGCAAAGAGCTATGCATCAAGTAGTCCCTCCTCCAAATTTGTTAATTCCCTGCCCGTCTCAATTCGTGACAAGTGGTCTAGTCCTACATTCAATCATCCCAGCTTGACTATGACCTCAAAATCATATTCCTGAAAGAGTAAAAGCCATCTATATATTCACCCCCCCAACGTAGGCTTGTTCATCAGGTATTTTAATGCTGAATGGTTGGTATACATCTTGAAATGTCCTCTCAGTAAATACTGTCAGTATTTTTGGAGTGCATACACCATTGCCAACCCTTCACGTTCGATGGTAGAGTAGTTATTTTCTGCTTTGGACAGTCTTCGACTCACAAACACGATCGGGTGATCCACACCCTTCGCGCTCTCCTATGTGAGTACGACTCCCAACGCGATACACAACACATCAGCATGTACATGAAATTCCACGTCCCATTTCTGAAAGACCAAGATGGGTGTGGAGGCTAGTTTCCCCTTTAAGACATCCAAACTCTTCATGCAATCATCATTCGAGCAATATGTAACATATTTTTTCAATAGATTTTCCATCGATGTGGTTATTTGGGCATAACTTTTGATGAAATTCATATAGTATCTAGTTTGTCCCAAGGTAGCTCGCAGTTGTTTAATACTTTGTGGTGCTTCGAAATTGAGGATAATGACAATCTTCGCAGTGTCCACCATCAGCCCTTGTTTGTAGACCACGTGTCCGAGCAGCTTTCCAAAGGGAATGAGGAATGTGAACTTCTTCAAGTTCAGCGCAATCTAGTGTCAGTGGCAAATATCTAGCATCAAATGTAAGCTTTCTATGTGGTGCTTAACTAATCCAAAAATAGTCCAATCATCAAGATAGACTTCCAAAAATTTGTGGATGTATTCTTTGAATGAAGCTACTACGATGCACGAAAATATAGCTAGGGTATTCTTCAGTCTAAACGACATTATGGTGTATTGAAAGCATCCTCATTCTGTTGCGAAGGTCATATTACTCCTATCTTTTGGCGTGATCTTGATCTGATGGTATCCGTGAACAAGTATGCTTCCTACCCGCCAACATTCTCTAGCACTTCATCTGTGAATGGTGTTGGGAATGGTTCATGTATACAGGCATTGTTCAGCTTCCTGAGGTCTACGTATATTCTTATTTCACCTTTTTGCTTTTTCTCCTCTACCACCATAAGACTCACGCAGTCGGATTCTTCCACTAGTTCAATAATTCCGGCTATGAGCATTTTGTCTAATTCATCGCAAACCTTTTCTTTATACTTTGGATTGAAGCCGTAAGGCCGCTCCTTAACTGGCTTCATGTTAGGTTTCAGGGTGATCCTCGTCATCCCTAAATCGCCCACAATCCCTTTTAAGTCTGTAATTTTGGTCAGGAACAAGTCTTGGTATCCACAGAGTAACTCAACAACCTTATCGACTGTGGCATTGTCCTAATAGTCCCCAAGCATTGTGTATTTTGGTTCTGCCTCCATTCTGATGTTGACCTGCTTCGTCTTTAATGGCGCAGTGATGTCAGTGTTTTCAAGAGATGGTCTGCAAACTTCACGAGAGCCTTCTATTTCTGAAATGTTAATGTTCTATGGGTCCTCATCATCTTCCTCAACATTCACGCTATAACACTCCAATGCGCTACTTAACTTCATTGCCCATTCTGGCTAAAGTACTTGCATTGGCTCCTGTGGTATTTTAAAGATAGCGACTTTCACTCCTTGTAGCACATCATCCATAGTATGTGACCAACGATCTTCAAATGTGAACATTAACAAGAATCCGTTGCACAACACATCCCATTCGCCCGTACCATGGCAAAGCTCTGTCTCTATATACCGATTCATGCATATGACATCCATGGTATGGTAGAATAGGTGCACCCATTCAGGCTGTGGCTCTTCCCCATAGGCCTTGGTCCATTTTGCGAGGTGTGTGCATGGATCATCTCGTCCATCATATTTGTCTACGTCGTCTTTGGGGTTTTCCAAATCATAGGTGCTTCATCCTTCGGCATCCATGCCAGTCTGAAAAAGTGCCTTGATGCATACCCCACCATCATGTAGGTGTTATGCGAAATTCCCACTTCAACGCATCGAACCGCTGCTACTCTGGCACTGAATTTTCGAATTTTCTTAGAAATTCATCCACCACTGATAATTTGTCATATGTCAGTAGTTCCCTTGCCTCTGTTTTTATGCAACACAATGATCTGATCATCATGTTGTAGTTTAGCATTGTTACTTTGTGCAGTCGATTCTGCCACCGCTTTATCTCTTTGTCTGAATCTGAAGTGCAGGAGCTTTTGTGCTCCCACGAAATCCTTCCATCTATAGTCAGATTCACCCAATCCTCTCCTTGTACAGTTATCTTGTAGATACAGTTGAGATCGTCATCACTATCATTGTCGCACACTGGTTCAGTGTATCCCTCTCCATCGGCTGGGTCCAGTGGTACTGCTACGCATAGTGATTTTTTCTCGAAGGTTAGTTTGCACTTGTTCAGATTTATAACTCCATTCATATCGGCAGCCCAGTTTATTCCTAATAGTGCATAATAGGGATTTTCATCATCGAAAATCTCTTCACTTCAATATCTGCGTGCGCGCTCGCGCCTTCAATATCGATTGTCACTCCTTGCAATCTTCCCATGTGAAAAATATTATGTTGGTTTTCCATTCGTAACTGAATAGGGGACCATTGCAACGCGGGTCTGCCCATGTGTTCCCATGTTTGCTTAGGTAGTACATTATTACCTGATCCATTTCATATTCACCTATTTGCATAGTCAACCTCATCTCCCTTCCTATGTGTAGCGCATGCTCCTAGTTTTCAGACCACGCGCGGTTCTCTTGACCTTGCACACCTAGTGATCAATTCCTGTAGCCCTTTGACTGCCTTGCTATCGCGCAACAGTTTCATGCATGTCTCCAAAAAAGTAGTGAGCATGGAAGGATCCATCCCTCGTTCTAGTTGATCCTTGCTATCTGAAGTGGAGGCCTCCATGAAACTCTTCTTAGCTTCTATATATGTCTCCTTTGTCCATTCTAAATCAAACTTGGCTTCCTTTGTAGGAGCGTCGTGAACCCATGTTCTTTCTTCTTGCTGCTTCCCCTTATCATCTCCCATTGTCATAGTGCTTCTGAGCATCATGTTTACATTTGGGTCTTCCTCACGTGGTTCAGACCTCATCATTTGTAAATTCTCGGTCGGAGGGGGTTGGAGTACCCCCTTTTCGCGCATCTTTGCTATCAGCAAAGGAAAATCTTCTGCGTCATGATCAAACTGAATACACTACCAACATGATATCCTAGTTGGGTTCGTACAATCGTAGGCATAATGCCATGGCCCTCCACAATTGTAGCAAATTATCTGACTGTGACCCCTTCCTGGTCCCATTCTACCTCGACCCCAACCACACCCCTCAACCCAGTGCACGCAATCCCTGCATTTGGGTCGAGGGTTCGTGTTTCGATCCGCACCCTGTAGGCAGGAGTCCAATCCATCATGAGTTCATAGCTTTGGCAGGTGCATTTGTCATGGCCTACCGGTCTACAGAAATTACAAAATAACTGCTGGGACGTCTGCGTATACTTCTGCAATAGGTGACAACTATCCGTGGTATGTTGTCCTCCTACCTGGCAAATCACGCACCATAATGCAGATGCCGAACTCGGCCCTGCCTGTACCTCCCGTCTTAATGGAATTGGCCCTCCTCTTGCCAAGTAGTTCGCAAATATCGGACAATGATCTTTGTCGTGGCCCTCGCCTTTACATTTTATGCACCATATTTCCTCACACCCCTCTAGCTGAGGTGCCCTATCCTGTTTCAAAATCTGAATTTCCAGACACAGATTTTGTAGTTGCACATGGATCTGTTGGACTCGCAATCCATGGTCTTGTATAGGGATCTCATGCAACCTCATTGCCATCTCCAATGCTTCGGCCTAGGTAGAAAGTTTTTGCTATGACAACATTGTCCTTAAGTGTGCCATAAGCGAGGCCACAAACACTGCACAATGCTATGCATCCATTAACATCATATAGACTTTGCGGATCATACTCTTCAGCCTTTGGTCCAGATCCCAGGGGGTCTCGCCGGGGATCATCGCGATCTCTTTAAACTTGATGATTGACTGTGTCTCTGATCTTGTCCTGCTAATTCTTGTTTAACGCATCCTGGATCTCTATAATTCCTGCATTCGGCTGGTCATTAGAATTCTTGATATACTGTGTTAATACGGGTTCCTGTAGTGCACTTACTAGGGTAGCCTTTTTTATATTATCATCGATGACGACCTATGCTTCCCATACTTCTCTTACTACGAACCATAATTGTTTCAGATCTTCATTCCCTACTCCTCTGAATATGGGTAGTTTGATCATGCTCACATTATTGAACTATGGAGGTGGTGGAGATGGAGTGGGTGGAGATTGAGGCGAGGGGGGTGAAGCAGGTGGTGGTGTGGCTAGAGGTGGTAAACGCGGAATTTGTTGTCTTATCAAACTGACCGCACTTCTTGGAGAAACCTTCACAAGTTCGTCCTTGCTCTCCTGCGAGGGTGAAATTAAGGTGTTGTTTTCTAACTCTTCACTACTTCCGCTTCTGTAGATCCATCCGCCCCACGTAGTCCCAAACATTAATTTATTCGCATAACCCGCTTTTCACACAATAACATCTTAATCCAAGTGTGTAAAGATTTAACATACTTACCTCGTGGTTCGTTGAGAAAATGTCGCTTTGCCTCACTATAGCTGACAATCGTGTCTACTGCGAACTTAGTGATAAATCCTCTTATTATTCAATCGAGCCAGTGGTCCATGGCTCGCGCTATCTTCTCTTCCGAGGCTTCTAGTCTGCGCACTAGTTCTAGAGTCCACACTATTGGTTTGTCGAGCCACACGTTCCCTAGTTGTCTACAAATTTTGTGATCCACTCATACAACTCAGATGGAAAAGATGTAAATAATATCTTGTGGATTTCAGTGTACAAGTAGAAATCCAATCACTACTTCTTAGATATTTGCGAATTTCTATTTTCCTATGCCGTGAACTCGTGAATCTTCTTGTCCAACCACTCTTCAATTTCTTTCTTTGTAGGGTTCCACTCTGTTATCGGGAAATATAGTGTCGATGCAGAGTTGCTAGTCCCACTAAGACTGGTAGCTATCTTAGAAACAAACAAACTAAAACTACTTTCATTTCCCTTTATGAGAAGTAGATAAGAGGGGAATAAAGGATACCAACCTCTGTCTTGCGCTTGGTTCCTTGCTTGATTCCTCTCTGTTATAGACATTTTTGTGCCTAACAGCATGAAGCATGAAATGTCAATAATCTGAGGGATCCAAAGTCCCTAAACATGTTGTTCCTACCCCTAGAGGAACAAGGTCAACAAACCACAGCACTGAAAATCAGTTCTCCACCTGAAAACACTCAAAAACAAGCTATTTCTGGATCATGTCAGCTGCTCCACTGAGCATCTGCGCTGAATGTCAACTGCTCCACTCTGTACCTGCGCTGAATGTCAAAAGCAATGAAGGCTACCTGCGCTGGGCGAGATTGGCCAAGTGGCACAGTCATTCTGCAAGGTGTCAAATGCCCAGGAAGCTTCCAAAATGACACTTGGATCAGGGAATTCGCCTTGTGATGAGTAAGAGGATCTAGATCTCCAAGTGGAAGCAAGAAACTCCAAGTGGACTCAAGAACTGAAGTATAACTGAAGTGGGAGAGGACACTAGTCAGCTTCATGCCAGCCTCAAGCTGACTCATCCTTTCTCCAAAACTCCTATATATAGAGCTCTCTCATGAGGTCTAAGGGGCTGGAATCTTGTGAATGTAAGGAAGTGTTGTTGGTTTGTGCATAGAACTATTGGGTGATTGCTTTGAAGGAGGTGAAGAGGAGATTTCTTTCTGCTGGGAGGTGTTGCTAGATTGGGCCTCTTATGGTTGTAACACTCTCAGAACTTTACTTCTTCCATTAATAAAGCATTTGAGGTTCTTCTATATGCATGTATCTTTGTGGCGTATTGATGCTTGTATATTTGATTTATTCTAATCCTTGAATCAATTATGGATGTATGCTTCTTGTAGTTTCCCTTTCTTGTGCTTTTGCAGGATCTTTGTGTAGCTGGGCCAGTGAAAGAGCAAGGAGCTGGGAGCAAGCAGCAAAGAGGGAAGATTGGATCAATCATTAGTGGAAGATAACGGTTAGTGGATCTCTTCCTCCTCTCTCTTACATCTCATATAGAAGTAATCTTGAATAGCTTTGCATTCGGTTGTTGCTGAGGTACTATCACCCTTAGAGTGGGATAGGGTCATTCCGTATTGGATACTTTTCCCAACAAGACTCTCCCTTCTGATAGATCTTTGCCACTCGCTTCCTCGTCTACCCAGCTTCAAAGAGCACTTGTGGAATCAAAGCAGCATAACACTATCCAAGAATAGAGATCTACTATCATAAACAATATAGGACCAGATATATATTGACCACACAAATGCATATATCATCAATCATACAAGAATGTGGAGGAAAACTTGAATAGCTTTATTAATATCAAGAAAATCAAAGAGGATTACAACCAATTGTTCTGACCCAGCGTCTCCTCTCAGCAAGAAAGCCCTTCTTCACCTCATGAAAAGATTAGATCACCCAACACTATGATGTTATACCAAGAAACCAGCAGCACTTCCTTACAAGATACAAAATTCCAGCCTCCGGATCTCTAGATTCCACTTGGAGATTGATGATCTCTTACTCATCCCTGGGCGAATGTAGAGAGGCAAGTGTCATAGGAGAAGTTTCTGGAAGCTTCCATGATCCTCCACCTCACAAATTGACACTGCCATTTGTCCACTCTCACCCATCGCACCCCATAGAAGGGATTTTCAGTATGCATCGTACCTCCCATGTGCATTTAGGTGGGACGCAGCTTACTTTGACCATGGAGCAGGCGGGATGGTCCAGTTTTGACCAGTTCTGAGTAGTTTTTCATGGAGAACTTCTGGGAGATGATGTAATCAGCTGACCTTGTTCTTTTAAGGGATGGAACAACACTTTTAGGGACTTAGGAGCCCTTGGTTTATGGACATGTTTGATTGGGGTTGCAGTGCAAAAAATGTCTATAATAGTTACCCCCTAAAGCATGAGGTCGTTAATCTTTTAGTGTTGGGTGAAATGTTTTATCATGATGATCCGAAGTTCTTTCGAGCTGGAAGGCGACCTGTAATAAGATACAATACAATACATTATCTCTATAATATTTTCATGATCTAGCTGAGGCAGGCACTCTAATTCTCAGCTTTATAAATTCATATTCATGTACATAAGACAGACAATCGTCTATGTGTAGACTGATGATTCTGGTAGAGCCATCATCCCTTGGGTTGGATGATTATCTGTGCAGCAATAATGTACATTTGATGTCTTTATTTTCCTGAATATATATCGTAGCCCGGATGGATGAAACTAGATCCGGGGTCTTCAATCTCGTTCGATCTTCACTCAAAGTACAAGTCGATCCATGTAAGAGATGTTCTGGAGTCGAACATGGAAAGACATCGCCTGATTACCAACCAATGATGTAAGCTGTTAACAGGCTCGAGAGGAATCACCGATAATGATGATGACCCTCAAGGTACTAAAGTACAATTCACGTGGTGTGAATAAAGGACTTGGTGTTGAACACCACGCAAAATCTTTTGGTCGAAGGCCATTGATGTAAACCTGTCGCCGGAAGTGATGAACTTGCCATTGAGGCATGCAGGCTTCAAAGTACTGAAAGGGTTGTTCCTAGATCGACTTCCTGGATAATTAGGTGATGTCGACAAGAAGTGATCCATCATGATGGCCTTAATGAATCCCACATCTACGACACGGAATGGAGCAAATGATTTTAATGGAGGTGAAAACGATCTGATGATATAAGGTTCAGGGTGGCAGTCATGAAAGAATGGAGCGCAAATGTATTGCAGTGGATGAGACACAGGTGAATTCTCTGAGCGACTTCTCTTGAACATATCGGCGACACTGACATGATGGATTGGTGTGATGGACCAATGGTGATATGACCAGTGAACGGAACAACCCAACCCGACTCGGATGCGGAGTGAAAGTGTCATGTTCAAGAGCGACTTGCTACCAATAAAGTTTCTTTGTTCTCTATGGACAAGTTTGTCGCTATTCGGTTTTAACGCGTTTAACGCTAAAGATAACTCAGTCCTTTTCAATTTTAGAGAGTCTAAAAAGGGACGTAAAGAAAACTCCAACAATCCTTTTTCGTCATATAATCCCTTAAGTCTGAAAAAGTATAAAATAATACAAAAGGGATGAATTTTCGGTAATTTTAACGAGCCGAACAAAACAAGCGCTTGATCTTTTTGTGTAATAATCCCTCAGGTCAAAAAAGATTAAAATCTAAAGGAGGGATAGCACTCCCTATCACTTTAATGAGCTGGAGAGGCCAATTACTTGGCAATATTTTCATATTTTACGAGTCAGATGAAAAGAGCTTAAAGGAGACTCGTTTTTCGAGGAACAAGTGATAAATTCGAGTAGTAGCTAATTCCAGGTAAGGTTTGGAATTTTCCAATCACAGCAGTGTCACAAGGATGGCTAACAAGATCACTCTTCACAGTTGTTCCTCAAAAAGGGGTAAACAATCAAATGGAGGTGAATGATCGGCCAATACAGAGAGGAGGTGATGATGAGAACACGACTAAGGCTTCAAAGGCTGATGATAATGCATTCACGATGGTTATTTACCGGAAATTGTTCATTTTTTAATGAATGAGCTTAAACTCTGGGGGAAACATTTGCTCATTGTGTATGTTTATTTTTTAATGAGCTTGAACTCCACATAAAAACTACTCGATCCAGTCGTATAATAAGGATGTCTCATTTAAGATGGCATTTTTTCAAAGCTTTGCCTTGCATCCTTTCTTTCTGCAAGTTAGGAAACGACCAATCCTATGAGTTTAAAGGGTTAGAGGACCTACAAATTTAAAAAATAAATGGTCGCTCTTCTCTTGCATGCCAAAAGGTTTGCATACCCCCAGGTATAGCGAAAAATTTCCAGGTTACCAAAGACTGTTCTATCTGCACCGTAAACAAAACACTTCCTCAGTGATGTCTACCGAAATAGACAAAGGTGAGTGGCGCAACTTGCCTCCACTCACATAACTTTGACGGAGGAATCTTATTCCAGTTTAATCTCATAAACTAGTCATATATCCTTCGTGAAAACCTACCCTATACCGAAGGTTTTCCTGCCGAAACAGACCAGGGTGCATGCCCCCTGGGTTCCAGTCATGTCCTCCTGAATCACTCGCACTCATCAAGTGGACGGACTAGGGATTGATGAGACATTCCTTGCATGAAAATACCATTTAGGGATAGTATTTGACTATTTTCTATGTGTGAACCGGGGAATGAAATCTGGTCTACGAGCTTGACCACTCTTCCTTCATGCGGAAAACACATTACTCTAAAGAGTGAGGAGACAATGGCTCCCATGCAATAAATATAGTTGCGTCCAAGGAGTAGGTTATAATCCAGGGGTCCTTGGACTACCATTACGATCATGTGAATGGTTTTCCTTCTCAATGTTATCGACACATTGGGAAGGATCCCTAACGGTCGACTGGTTCCTTTATCAAAGCCTGTTAGATTTCTCATTTTAGGCAAAAGCGATGGCGAACCAAGCGCTTTCCAAGTAGTTGAGGAAAGGATACTCACAGAAGCCCCTTTATCTATGATGGTATCGGCCATGACCATTCTGTATATTTGAGTAATGATTCGAAATGGTACACTAGCCGGTAAACGGGGTCTGCCTAGTAGATTCCAATCGAAGGAAACAACTAGGTTGCTTGCAGGTGGGACCGAATAGACGGCCAGATATGACTCTGACGAACTTCCTTCCTGCGGTAAAGGAACGGGTAGACTGCCCCTATGTTCATCGGAGTCCGTGTTTACGAAGAGGATTTGAACGGTGTCGTTCTCATTCTCTCCGGTGACTGTATCATTTGAAGATGGACCTTCTGAAGGCAAGACCGGGTCAACTGCCACCTCGACCTTTTGACTTTCATCTGGTGTGAATTTAGATGGTTTATCTTCAATGATAGACGCTTCGACTATCCAAAATGGCATGTCAGTCAGATTTTCAACTAGGGATGGACTTGGCAAGAGTTTCTCATATCCAGGAGGGAGCCGTAACAGTGAAACTGGACGGTCGTCCAAAACTCTTTTAGCTTCATCTAGGAAGGGACAATGGTGGACGGCGTGATCGCCTCCACACAGTTTACAAGGGAATTTACTTTTCCCTTTCTGTCCAGATGCTTCGCTTTCACTAGTTGACGGTGTACTTTCAACATGATCATCAGAGGTTGTTGACACCAGATTGTGCAAACGAGGAGACCAATCCCTTAAGATCTGAGGGATGCAAGGAAATCTCGTTGATAGTGATCTCCTTTGCAAATGACACATGGAGATTTAGGCTTCGACAGCGCAGTGTGTGGATTTTCACTAGATGATGCCTTATTGCCCCTTTTCGCCTTTGGCTCCTTCTTCTTCTTCTCTTTCTTCTCCTTCCTCTTCTTCTCCTTCTTAGTTACTTGATTTTTGGCTTTACCAGCTTCACCAAGTGAAGAGGAACGAGGAGAGGGAGAATCGGACGAAGTAGAAGGTTGGCGGGTAGCTTTGGTGTCGTCTAGTTGCTTACTTGATTGTTCAGGAATCATGGCGTTCTGAAAGACAGAGGTCGAGAAGAGCCATATGGGTAGGCAAATTGTTAATCGTGGAAGCAACAATGTGGCCATATGGGGTGCACCAACATCTCCCCAAGAGGAGAAAGGACTAGGATTTCCTCCAAGGGGAAATCCTTGGTTGGTTGACTCCATTTTTCTCAACCTAAGACCAATGTAGGAAAGGTGATATTTATTCCAATTAAAATAAATTTTAGAAGCTTTGACACAACTTGTTTTTTCAATTTTTAAGAGTCGAGAAAAAACAAAATATGACTCTAGTCGCCTTTGATTTTTAATGAGCTTGAAGTGGCAAGTGCTCAGATGGACCTTTTCCTTTAAGGAGTCTGAAAAGGAACGAAAGAGACTACTCTGGAAATCTAGACAGAAGGATTACCAAACCAATCGTAAAACTGCAGAATACCTTTTACGATACGGCAGTCAGTCTTCCCTAATGCTGTGTTCAGTGCATTGTGATCAATAGGGCGGCAGACACGACTTCCTATGTATAAAGGATATAGCCTATTGTGGTCTCCCAATATATACTCGATGGTACTTGGGAGCACAAGTCCGTACTAGCACTTGTCGTCTCAAAGTGGAGGAATCACCCAACCAGCAATGAAAACAACAATTACCAGGCTTTACGACACCGGAATAGTCTCTAGCCTAGACTTCTAAATGTTCTGTGTTAGGTTCCAAAGCATTTTTAGATTCATTAAATTTATTTTACAGTTGATCTTGCTTAAGAAATTTTCCTTTCAGGTTCACCATGTGATGTAGATATACAATTCCTAAAATGCAATCTAAGATGATAAACAATCGTTTAATATTTTTTTTGCAATGAAAATCCTAGCTACTAAAGAAAGAGAGATGATATTATTTCAACATAGAGCAGAGAGCACACACTATATGCATTGTCCTAAATCAAACCAACAAACATTCTAAATGCAAATGCACATGCATGTATTTGTTTTCAGCCTTCTTAATGTGTGAATGATAGAAAGAAAGCTAAGCGCAAATCTGAATTATTTTTCAAAGCGACATTACTAACAAGCTTCTTTTCAAGACAAAATGAAGACAATGACGACACTTTGTGATTTGGAATTGAAAACCTGCTTTAGACATTTGAAAAAATACTAATTCAAATCAAATACAAGAGTAACAGTGTAATCTACTATCAAGAACAATCGGATTCTCTTGTATGACTGAAAACGACACTTGCGACACTTCCAAATCAAGAAACGACAGTTCAACTATGCTACTTCTTTGTAAAAGAGAACTGAAAATGACCCACAATACATAAAAAAATTTACAGTTCTTTGCACAATGGAGGCGGAATAATGGCAAAGAAGGGGGTTTCCAACAGAGGTATACTGACTACAGACAGCAAAACTCCTTAATAGAGCAGAAAAGAGTGAAGAAAAATCAAAGTCTGGAGGAAAAATTAGTCTTTTCTGATGAGCGCACTTGTTACACAGGGATTCCGGTATGCATCCCACCTACAGCACACGGGAAGTGCGATGCATACTGATATGCTTGAAGAGAGGGGGCGATGGTACAGTGCGAGACTTTTGATCCAGTTCTTGATCACAGTTTGCAACACAGTTCAGGGATTTAGGCCGAGCAAGTCGTAATCAGTAAATAAATCACAGGGGTAGATCTAAGGAAGTTACTAGAGCCACCATAAGGGCAATTAGAGAGTTTGTAAATCGATTGTTTAGTTCATAAGAAAAACCCGGAGATAGACTGAAGCAACATTGATCTACTTTACACTTGCATAGCAAATGCAATTCGAAGGCTAGCTGGCTTGACTTCAGGTTCCATCTGTAAGTTTATAAAGCAAACAAATATAGACAAACAAACAATCTATTAGCTCCCCAGTGGAGTCGCCATTTTTTTATTGGGAAATCTAGTGTCTATGCAGAGCTGCTAGTCCCACTAAGACTGGTAGCTACCTTAGAAACAAACTAACTAAAACTACTTTCGTTTCCGTTTATGAGAAGTAGATAAGAGGGGAATAAAGGAGACCAACCTCTATCTTGCGCTTGGTTCCTTGCTTGATTCCTCTCCCTTCTGATAGATCTTTGCCACTCGCTTCCTCGTCTACCCAGCTTCAAAGAGAACTTGTGGAATCAAAGCAGCATAACCCTATCTAATAACAGAGATCTACTATCATAAACAGTATAGGACCAGGTATATATTGACCACACAAATGCATGTATCATCAATCATACAAGAATGTGGAGGAAAAATTGAATAGCTTTATTAATATCAAGAAAAGCAAACAGGATTACAACCAATTGTTCTGACCCAACATCATCCTCTCAGCAAGAAAGCCCTTCTTCACCTCATGAAAAGATTAGATCACCCAACACTATGATGTTACACCAAGAAACCAGCAGCACTTCCTTACAAGATACAAAATTCTAGCCTTCAGATCTCTGGGATGAGGGATCCATATATAGATGATTGCAGGGAGGTGAGTCAGCTTCTGAGATTTGATTAGTGTCCTCTCTCTGATAGTTCTTGATTCCACTTGGAGATTGATGATCTCTTACTCATCCCTGGGCGAATGCAGAGAGGCAAGTGTCAGAGGAGAAGTTTCTGGAAGATTCCATGATCCTCCACCTCGCAAATTGACTCTGCAAATTGTCCACTCTCACCCGTCGCACCCCATAGAAGGGCTTTTCAGTATGCATCGCACCTCCCGTGTGCATTTTGGTGGGATGCAGCGCACTTTCACCATGGAGCAGGTGAGATGGTCAAGTTTTGACGAGTTCTGAGTAGTTTTTCATGGAGAACTTCTGGGAGATGATGTAATCAGCTAACCTTGTTCTTTTACGGGATGGAACAACAGTTTTAGGGACTTAGGAGCCCTTATTTTATGGACATGTTTGATTGGGGTTGCAGTGCTCAAAAATGTCTATAACACACTTGCATGATATCAGACATTTTTTATGTAGATCCCGGTTCCAGCAATGGAACAATTTGTTTTCTTAGTGGGGTCTAACCCAGTTTCGAAAATGATTTAGCCAAGCAAAGCCTGCTACCACCAGCTCTTTCGACAACACTCCGCTGAGCACGGACTGAGGTCTCACCCTTCGTAGTATAGGAGGGTGCTAGAACCAGGTTTCCATACCCTTGGGATGTCTGATGGGCTTCTGTAGGTCTGCGGTTTGACCTATTTCTGCAGACACTTGTGATCCCTTCGCAACCTGCGGTGCGGTTTCTATGCAACCTTACTCGGGGTGCAACCCATATAATACCCAAGTTATTCACTTATTAACTATTTACTTAGCTTATATGCATAAGATTTAGGGTTATTAAAATATATCCAACAATTATATCATTGCAAGTGATACATAAATGATCATAAACATAAAGAAGATAAGCACAACAAGTACACATAATTAGGAATCAACTTCTTTTTATTAGCCTTCTGTCCCAATTACAGACTCAACTCCACCCCACACACTCAGCTGTAGTGGTCTGTGCACTCATCTGCGTACTCTACTAGGCCTCTTCGCACTCAGATGTAGAGCCTCTTCCTACCACTACAACCCAAAACACTTAGAGTTCTACTCTAAGCTCGAACCATTCCTTCACTACTCTTCTTATTATCAACTGACTTTACAACTTAGAGCCTCACTCTATTTATACAATCCCATGGTCTGCGGACCATGGTTAGGCTGAATTTACACTAATTTACAATACAATGCTTAGGGCAGACAACCCTATGACTCAATTGTACACTTCACGCTCCACACCTACAATTCCGAGAGTTCTACTCCATCTTTGACAAAAACTTGGGCTTTGAGCCCCAAAACCTATTGTGGGGGGATTCCATGCCCAACAGTGTTGTTGTTGCTAATTGTTGTCACCTGATTCATTAGTTCCTTCTTCATTAGCACTCTTATGGCTTCCATCATTAACTTTCTCATGGAACACTACATCTCTGCTCACAAAAACTTTATTAGTAGAGGGATTAAATATTTTGTAAGCCTTAAATTCTGTACAATACCCAACAAAAACACTTTTAATGGCCTTTGAATCTAGTTTATTTCTATATTCCTTTGGGACACGAGTAAAGGCTTTACTACAAAAAAATCTAAAATCCTTAATTGTAGTCTTATAGCCAAATAAAGATTCAAAAGGAATTTTGAAATATAAATTTCTTGTTGGACTCCTATTCTTTAGATATACTACAATATTAATTGCTTTAGCCTAAAACCCATTAGAAAGATTCTTACCTTTTAACATACTGTGAGCACCCTCCACAAGGGTTCTATTCTTCCTCTATACAATCTTGTTCTATTGAGGAGTGTGGGGTACTGTAAACTATTGTTGTATCCCATGATCTTTGCAATATTTGAGGACACAAGCTTTCTTGTACTCTCTCCCTTAATCTGAGCGAAGAATCCTAATGCATTCACCTGTCTACTTTTCAACCATACCTCTGAACTCCTCGAAGTATTCAAAAGTGTGGCTCTTCTTCGTGAGTAAAAACAACTAAGTAAATCTAGTAGAGTAATCAATAAATAGTATAAAATGGTATGCACCACCTAATGACCTTGTCTACATATGCCCGCATAAATTAGTGTGTACTAGCTCGAGTATGTCTCTGCTCCTTCTATCAACATTCATAAGAAATTCATCTTTGTGCACATTTCCATGTGGAAGTGCATCACAATGAATATTGATAGGCTTTTAAACATGAAGACCTTTGACCATACTTCTTTTCTATAATAGTACCAGATCATTGAAGTTAATATGGCTGAACCTCTAATGCCACAAGTCCACTATAGTCATGGCACATGATGTCAATGCCTAATGTGGTGTGCTTTTAACATTTAGCTTGTACAATCCTTCCACATGAATACCTGATGCAATAGGCTTCATACAATCCAATAGGTCTTTAATAACACAATATGATTTATAAATTTCTACCTTGATATTCTGATCAATTATCATAGAGACAAAGATTAGATTCTTCTTTATCCTTAGTACATACACTACATTATGAATATGTCTAATATTTCCATCACACAAAACAACAGGAATATTACCATAACCTTTGATTTTGTACCCTCTATCATCACTAAGATATATGTTTTCTCCACTGCTAGTCTCTTTGAAGTCTTCAAACCATTACTAGTGATTGGTGTACCTGTTGCACTTGCCTCTCTCGATGGTTGGTCAAGTAGTAAAAATGTTGTATTTTCGGGTGTATCATTATGGATCGGATCAGTCCTTTTTGTAGGTATCCTTAATTCTTTCATATCTTAGATATGTTCTAGATGTTTTAGGTTCCCTGTCATGTGGATGGATGCACCTGAGTCAACAAGCTAGGTATCTACTTCATCATCCTTAGCTGACAACACAATATCAGATATGAACAGTTTGAGGTTTTGACTATGTTCCTCATGAGAAAAATGACCTGTATGTTGTTTATGTCTCTTTCGGCCTTCATCAGACTTCTTTTTCATGCAATATCTAGCTATATGGTCGGTTCTACCACAATAAAAACATCTGGTCACAGAGTCATTTCTATTGAAAGACTTACCTTGAGGTGAGGCCATCTTTCTCTGTGGGGTTGCACTACTCTTCTGTGCTACATTTTGCTTTCTTCTGAAGAGCTTCTTTTTCGCCATTAAGGTTAGATTTGAACTCTCACATTTATGAGTCAGCCACCTTTTCTCCTCTTACATGAGGATCTCTGTCAATTATTCAAACACGGGGGCTTTTTCTCTTGCATTCAAGCTAGTGATGAACAGGTGATACTCATCAGTCATACGATTCATGGTAACTATGACCAAATCTTTATGTGACACAGCTTCACCAATGTCACTGAGCTTGTTCTTGAGCTCCTTGATCCATGAAATAAATGCTACAAGTGTCTCATTCTCCTCAATCTTGATGGAGAGAATATTGCACTTCAAGAACAACAATCGATTGGTGTTTTTGACCTCATAAAGATCCTTGAGCATCTTCTACATTTCTGGTGCAGCCTTACAATCACAGATATGGGGAATAATGCAATCTTTGACTGACAATTTCATGATCATTCTCACCTTAGTCTCACTGCTTGTCCTAGTCTTGGATTTTTGCTTCTATTCCTCCTGCAAGCATCTTCGAATTCACCTCATCATTATTCACAGTTGCCCATGCATTGTGTCCCTCAAGCAGGGCCTGCAACTTAAATTACCAACAAAAATAATTGGATCTATTATCATTGAGGAATGATTCTACTAATTTATTATTCATCTTGAATAAAAAAAACTTCAACCCCAACAACTTTAAACCATTAAACCCTTAGCCCCCTTTATCAATAATAATCCCCCCTTAAAAAGAATTAAATTAACAAAAATAAACTTTTGATTTAAAAACTTTAATTAAAATCTTAATTTAAAACGTTCCAATACCCTTTATTTACGAAATCTTGCACGGTTGTCTCTATCATGTGGGAAATGTCACTGTCCTCGAGAAATATGGGAGTCCTTTAAGGCTTCATTCAAGCCCAGAACTCTACAACAAAGTTTCTCGCAGGACCTTTCCTGACATTTGACGGCAAAGACGAGTCCAAAAGAGCATAGAAGTGCTCACAATTCCTTCTCCGGTAGTCTTCAATACATTACAACTTACTGCTATGGAAAGGCATTATGTCCAAGTCGGGCATGTCAAAGGCACCGTGGAAAAGCACGAAGATCAAAGCTACTATGGAAAAGCATGTTGCCGACACTGAGGACGGAAAATCTATGTCCTCTTCTCCACTAATCAATTGTGGGTTCATGTTACAAGTCGATCACAGTTTCCGGATCCATATGCACGATCTCCACACATATGCGTAGAATTTTTCAACGCAAGAGGTCTTCCATCGAACAGATCCACCCCACAACAGTCACCTTCGACTTTCAATGGCAGCCTCCTCCACGGCAGTCGAGACGCCCTTCACGTTGGCTATAGAGTCCTCACAGAGCACATAATTTTTTTGGAGTTCCAGCCCTGCAGTAACTGTTAGCCTCTGCTCAAGAATAAGGTATCGATTGATGGGAAGAGAGAAAATGTTGTCGTATGAAAAATAGAGAGGTAGATAGATGTTTCAAGGTGAAACCACGGCCACAATAGATTGAACTTGCCATAATTTCCAAACTATAGTTTCCATAATCATTGGTGAAAGAGGGCCTCCAACCTTAAGCCGCTACGATGACGATCTTAGTCAATAAGAGCAGAGGCTTCCTGAAACCAGCGAAAATAGCATCGCCTGACTGAACTTGGAGCACCACCCTGCATTCTCTTCACCAACAGAAAGAAACTTCTCTTTATCAGCATATACGGTGCGCATTGACTATAGACTTGGCACGGTAGTGAGAAAATAAAAAACGGATAAGATAGGACTGTATCGTCGTGACTATGGCACTAGATCCCCCACTGATCCGCACTTAATTTCTCTTAAAAAAATGCTTCCTGGATCTGCCTCCTAAGAACATTGGACTTCCTCGGAGACTTCACTATAACTCCTGCATTCAAAGTTACAATCAGTCCTCAACCCTGTAGCTCTGATACCATGTTTAAAACAGAAGAATCAAATTTATTGAATTAAACTTGAGTAGGTTAGAGGTGTGGAACACAACAAAATTTTCCTTTACAATCATTACATGAGAAATATATAATTTACAGAGAATTAGGGAAGTTGAAACAACATCCTATAAATTAGGAACAAACTCCTAATCTAAGGTTAAATGAGAAATATATAATTTACAAAGAATTAGGGAAGTTGAAACAACATCCTATAAATTAGGAACAAACTCTTAATCTAAGGTTTAGTTGAATGGTCAGTCCATTAATACATTTCATCATTAATCTCAACACATACTTGGTAAACTTTGTTGTATACCGGTCTCCCATGATTTAGCAACTAAGATCGTAATAATATAATTTTTAAAATTGGTGTGGTCATCATTCTAGCGATGGTCGTTCCCATGGAAAAAATGTCACAACTAAGTCATGCTCATCGCATAATTAATAGGGTCATTAGTCTTGGGACAACCATTTAGCAGCACAAGAAAGTTATCCTCAAATGAATTGCAGAAATGATCGAGGTTATCTTCAAATAATTTTGAAAAACGATTTTTGTTGATAGGAAGACCACATGATCTGCAACGACAATTTTAGTTAAACTTACAAGGATAACGGATATGTAGAAAATGCCACTGGGAAACGTTTGAAATTTCTCGAAATCTCTTTCTTTGTGGTTATAGCTATGAATGATTCACATAAGAAATACAAAGAGTCATTGAAAATTGGTTCAATATTTAGTAGTGTGTAGGTTCTCAGCTTCACCTTCTTAACCTTGTCATCGCCTTCATATTTGTTCCATATTTTGTCCCATACATCCTTAGTTTACTTGAAGTTCATGACCTTAATAAGTTCATTCTCAATAAGTCCAGAAAAATTTCATTTTTTGCCTTAACATTGATTTGATAAAATCTCTTCCCATTAAGATTTGTAAGAATGGTATCAAGAATTGTATATCATGACACCATGGTGGCGTAGACATAAACACCCAATCTCATCAAATTTGCTTTCATCCTTATGGAAATGGTATCAGGAATTGTATATCATGACACCATGGTGGCATAGACATAAACACCCAATCTCATCAAATTTGCTTTCATCCTCATCTTCCATAATGCAAACTTCTCTTTGTCAAAAACAAGAATTTCAACATCTTCAGTAACCATGGTCCTCTTTGGATTCCCGTTTCAACCATTAAGCTGCAATCAGAGGACTTGATTTTGATACGACTGGCTCGA
This sequence comes from Pinus tabuliformis, assembly GCA_031772625.1. Classification (NCBI taxonomy): domain Eukaryota; kingdom Viridiplantae; phylum Streptophyta; class Pinopsida; order Pinales; family Pinaceae; genus Pinus; species Pinus tabuliformis. The sequence continues at coordinate 326,636,970 of CM062804.1, read as the reverse complement.
AGCCAGAAATAATCAGGTAAATCATTATTGCACAAATATTGAAAATTTCAAGAGAAATACAACTTTTGCGAAATGAGAACTCAACAAAACATGCAAATAATTGAGGACAAACAACATCACATGAAGGCACTAATATTTTAGATAGAAAACCTCGCGGGTTGGAAAACAACCGAACTACTTTCTTAATTATTTTCTCTATTAATTCAAAATACGCTGAAGTACAATTTTCAGGTACTATTAGCCAAGGAACCACTAAATAATTAAATATGTTGGCCACCACCAACCAGGAGGCACAACTCCTATAAAATTAAGGCAAATGTCCACTTGCTTGAGGCCACAATCTAAACAAGAAAATAATTCTAAAGCTTACTAGGCAATTCTCAATTTATACAAAAATTGCAACTACAAAAGATGACCCTTCTAGATAACCCTTTAAATGCCACAAAAAAAATTCATTGAATAATAGAACATTTCTCCACAATATTCCCTCAATTCGAGTCTTCAATCCACGCACAATAGTCTGAATAAAATTTTCTATCTAATCTCTCAAAACTTTCTGAAGTTCTACACTCATCTGGTACAACCACTAAATACAAAGTGTTCTCCACTTAACGCACAATGCATATAATCTCACACATACAAACGAGGCAACCAAAACTCCTCATAACGGTCTCCTATAAGTAATTTTCTATAGTGATTAAACTACTAAATGCAATGAAAGTAATGGATCTCTTAGCAACTTTGTTTATGGAATGAATGAAATTGGTTTGGCATCTCCTCCCACAAGCTTCCATTGCCTCTCCACCTCGCGGAATGACACTGCCATTTGTCATTTCTCGCTCATCACACCCCACAGAAGGGACTTTTGAAATGCAACGCACCCTCATAGTGTATTTAGGTGAGATGCAACGCACTTAGCCAGTGGAGCAGCTGCAATGATCCTGTTTTAACCAATTCTGAGCAGTTTCTCATGGAGAAATTCTGGGAGAAGCTGTAATCTGTTGACCTTGTTCCTTTAGGGGTTAGAACAACACTTTTAGGGACTTAGGAGCCCTTGATTTATGGACATTTCATGCTTGGGGTTGCAGGGCCCAAAAATGTCTATAACAGTTGCCCCCTAAAGTATGAGGCCGTTAACCTTTTGGTGTCGGGTGAAATGCTTTATTATGAGGATCTGAAGTTCTTTCAATGCTGGGAGGAGACCTGTAATAAGATACAATACAATACATTATCTTCATACTATTTTCATGATCTAGCTGAGGCGGGCATTCCCATGCTCAGCTTTATAAATTCATTTTCATATACATAGGACAGACAATCGTCTGAGTGTAGACTGATGATTCTGGTAGAGCCATCATCCTTTTGAGTGGATGATTATTTGTGCAGCAATGATGTACATTTAATGTTTTTATTTTCCCTGAATATATATCACAGCCCAGATGGATGAAACTAGATTTCGGGTCTTCAATCTCGTTCGATCTTCACTCGAAGTACAAGTCGATCCACGTGAGAAATGTTCTGAAGTCGAACATGCAAAGACATCGCTTGATTACCAGTCAATGATGTAAACTGTTAAAAAGCGCGAGAGGAATCACCGATAATGATAATGACCCTCAAGGTACTGCAGTACAATTCACGTGGTGTGAATAAAGGACTTGGCGTCGAACACCACGCAAAATCTTTCGGTCGAAGGCCATTGATGTAAACCTGTCGCCGGAAGTGAGAAACTTGCCATTGAGGCATGCAAGCTTCAAAGTACTGGACGGGGTGTTCCTAGATCAACTTCTTGGATAATGAGCTGATGTCGACAAGAAGTGATCCGTCACAGGAGGGCCTTAATGAATCCCACATCAATGACACGGAATGGAGCAAATGATTTTAATGGAGGTGAAAACGATCTGGTGATATAAGGTTCAGGGTGGCGGTCATGAAAGAATGGAGTATAATGTATGGTAGTGGGTGAGACACAGGTGAATTCACTGAATGACTTCTCTTGAACATATCGGTGACACTGATGTGATGGATTGGTAGAATTAACCGCAAATGTGGATGGTATGGCGTGACCATGGTGATGTGACCGGTGAATGAAACAACCCAACCTGACTCGGACATGGAGTGGAAGTGTCATGTTCAAGAGCGACTTGCTACCAACAAAGTTTCTTCAAGTTTTCTTCCCAATTTTCCCCAGTCATTGCTGACCAGTACCTCTTTATTTTTGTCAAGCTTGAGGAGGATAACATATTCTTGTTCTATAATTTTCCCTTCGGGCAAACCCATCGATATGTTTTAACGAGCCTAGCAATAGTGAAACTCATTCTTGTCTATAGACAAGTTTGTCGGTATTAAAATTTTAACGAGTTTAACGACAAAGATAACTCGGTCCTTTTCAATTTTAGAGAGTTTGAAAAGGAACGTAAAGGTAACTCCAAAATTCCTTTTTCGTCATCTAATCCCTTAAGTCCGAAAAAGTATAAAACAATACATAAGGGATGAATTTTCGATACTTTTAACGAGCCGAACAAAACAAGCACTCGATCTTTTTGTGTAATAATCCCTCCGGTCCAAAAAGATTAAAATCTAGAGGAGGGCTAGCACTTCCTGTCCCTTTAACGAGTTGGAGAGGCCAACGGCTCGGCAATCTTTTCATATTTTACGAGTGAGTTGAAAAGAGCTTAAAGGAGACTTGTCTTTTGAGGAACGAGTGATGAAATGGGTAGCATCTAATTCTAGGTAAGGTTTGGAATTTTCCAATCACGGCAGTGTTACAAGGATGGCTAGTGAGATCACTCTTCGCAGCTGTTCCTCAAAAGGGGTAAACAATCAAATGGAGGTGAATGATTGGCCAATACAGAGTGGAGGTGATGATGAGAACACGACCAAGGCTTTTAAAGGCTGGAGTACTACATTCACGATGGTTATTTACCGGGAAATAGTTCATTTTTTAATGAGCTTAAATGCGGGGGGAAACATTTGCTCATGGCTTATGTTTATTTTTTAACGAGCTTGAACTATGCGCTAAAATTGCTCAATGAGGGTTTATTTTTTAACGAGCTTGAACCCTGCAGTAACACTGCTCATGGTGGGTTTATTTTTTAATGAGCTTGAACCCTGCAGTAACACTGGTCGTGAGAAGTTTGCATGCCCCCAGCATAATAATGTAAATCGAGGTGCATGCCCCCCAAGCTTCATTACATTCAACTCGGTGGTTGGAATGAAGGTTTACCTTTGAGATTTGGAAAGGGGATTTGTTTTATTTTTTAATGAGGTTGACACTTTAAAAGAACTATCCTCATGACTCCTTGTTTCATTTTTTAACGAGGTCGACATGAGATAAGAACCATCCTCGAAAGCCACCGTATTTACAGTATTTGATAGAAAATAAAAAACTGAAGGATGATTAAGGTCATTGGAATAATCTTCGTTGTTATCTGGAAGATGGGAGCGATGGTGGTAATCTTCCCATGGTGTCTCTCCTATCATCATTGATTGAACGATTCCTTCGTCTGTAGAATGTACATGTGACCAAGGATCTGAAGAGGTGCTATATTCCTTAGACCTATCTATCCAAACACTCGATGAGCATTGATTTTGGTTTGCCCCCCAGGCCAAGAAAATTGGTTGCTAGAATATTTCTATTAGGGGGATGATCCATGCTGACAAAATGTTTAGGAATCTTCCGAATCCATTAGATATAGAAGATTCCATATTGCAGGTTTCCACTGTGGCCACTTCCGCCAAATTACTAGGAGGTGGTAGGGAAAAAGTACCCATTAAGGCAGGGTCTTTTAGGAGGCCTACTCCAATATTTTGAAGCGAATGATTGCCTCCATGGATCATTGGAATGCTTCCCGTAACTTGTGAACTGTTGGGGAGAAATGTTTGTTGGTCGACGATTGTAATTCCTCCTTGAAACGGAAATGCAATCTTCCTGAAGTAGGTTGACACAACTGTGGCCATGGCATATATCCAGGGCCTTCCCAGTAGAATGTTGTAATCGAGGTTTCCGTCGATTACTTCAACATCTATTTCTATTGTTTTGCCCCCCAGTTCAACTTGCAAGTTACTTAAAATCCCATATGGAGTGTATGATCTGTTACACTAAAAAATGTCACCATGACTACTTACAGTTAGTATGGCTGAAATCAACAGTCATGCTACCCTCTTAGGCAAGTCTTATGCCTCTGCTATCCATCTCAAACTCAAAGAAGAGAGAAAGTCTTGTAAAAAATGTGTTTATCTCTGGGGTCACAGGTTCTCTCTAGCCTTACCTGCGGGGACGCTCACAATGTTCACAAAAGCTGCGTCCTTGGACGCTCTGTATGTTAAGGGACAGGTGCGTCCTTCTGTAAAAGGAAAAATGCGCAAGTTTCATCTTAAAAAAGTTACTTGTGGTTACTTCTAGAACTTTCTAGAGGTCGGTTTGATGAAATGGATGCGCCTCCAATTGGTTCATGTATCCCTATTAAGGAGGAACTTATCCCATCAATAAGGGAGCTATCCCACCCAAAGAGGGGGGTTATCCCATTGATGGTGGACCTGAATAACCTCTTTACAGCACTATAAATAAAGGCATTGAGCCAGAGGGAGGAGAGGTTGAAGCTATACATTTTCTTTGGGTAAATGCTGCAGGAATTAGGACTCCCATTTAGAACCTTGTGAGGAGAGATTGTCTTTGCTTGATTCTACTTGGAAGTGGGTGAGCTTTGTCAAAGTAGAGGAAAACCCTTGATGGACCCTGGGAGGAACTTGCACAACACCAAGGCCAGGTTGTAAGAGTTTCTTTGTTTCGTTATTAATACAAACTGGTTTATTTTTCTCAATAGCTTGTGTTAATGAGTTATTTCATGTGTTCCTTGGTCTGCATGTTGAATATATGTTTTATTATATGAAATGCAAGTGCTTGGTAATTGTTTGATTGTTTGTGGTTGCAGGAATTGATGTGAAGGAGGAGCTCATCCGGATCGGCAAGGACGGACTACAACAACAGCGTTTTGGAATAAGGTAAGCCTAAACACTTGTAGTTTTCATGTTTTAAAAGGTATATTTAGAGAAAGATCACTCCATTTTGTCTTGTTTGTCGCTAGAGAGTTTAGACTCCTAGGGAGGTCAGTTGTGTCCGCACAAACGACTTTTTCCGCCACGACAAATTGGCGACTCCGCTGGGGAATCCATTAATGAGAAAGTCTTTTCCTTTGTGTGAACTTTGCTCTGAGAAAATCATTTTTATTTTCTGGTTTTTGACTGTGAGAATTAGTATTTGGGTGGCTTAGCTTTAGATTTAGTTAGATTTGGTTTTTCTTAACTTTTCCAGAAGGACGCACCCTCTGAGTACTGCACAGTGCGTCTTTGGACGCGCTGTTGCCGTTTGCACAGAGCGGGCCCGCGCCTGTTATAACGGGTTGCCTGCGTCTTCCTGTAAAATTTAGGAAAATTCCATTTTTTGCTTTAATTGCTTTTAGATTTTGATTTTTCTTAGTGTTTTCTGCCCAGATCCTTTAGTACCCTGTCAAAAATTTTCACCTGAACTTGTTTTGTGAGCTTTGAGTGTTTTAGTGGATTTCAACGAAGTTTAGGCCTAGGGTTTGATTTTGGATAGGTCTTGTAGTGACTTTGACGGTAGAAAGTTGTCCAACCTTAGATCTCTCTGGTTAGTCAGCCTTCTTAGAAGTCGGGCCTGTCGTAAAGTCTCCTTGTGTGAGCAGCTTGCCATTTAAGTTGTTTTGGGTCAAATTTCGAATTACTTGTTTATAAAGTGTTGATTTCCATTTTACAAAAGAACAAAAAGATTAGAGTTTTGTTTTGGCTAGTTTTTGGTTCTGCAATAAGCTAGTCCTTGATTTGATTGTGATCAAGTAAAACACCTTAGAATAATCATTGTTGGTTTTGGCCTCGTTAAGATTGCTTAGAGTAAATTTACCTTTTAGTTTGCTTATGAGTGAATTTTCGTAGATTTTAATAGTTGTTAAGATTGATTTTTGTTATTAGATTTATTTGCTTTATTAAAAGAAAAATACAAAAACATCTTCTTTAAAAGTCTTGTTTCAAGTAGCTTTTTGTTTTTGAAAGAGAAAAAGAGTTTTTCGTGCATGTAAAGAGCGGTCATGTTTTTTATGCTTGGAAAAGACAAACGAATTGTTTCTTTGATTGTCTTCAATTAAGAAGTTGCTTTTATAAAGATTGCATTCTCTCAACTTTTTAGTTAAGCAATTCATCGAAAAAGTAAAGTAGTGGGTAAATCATCCTAGGTGCATTTTGTAGTGGTTTCGAGTCGAGTCAACACACCACTGGTTTCACTTCCATCACCTTTTGACTTAAGAAACAACCTTAAAAGTAACGCTTAAATTAAAATCAATCTAGTAATTTTTATTTTTCTAGGGCTCTGAAACACCAACATAGCTTAGGCTAGGGTCTTGGAGTAGGTGAGTACTTAACTCTCCAAGACTACAAAACCAAACAGATAGTTTATCTTGAGTAGATTAAATCCAATTGTTTCAGTTGCACTCTGGGAAAGCTCCTCTTAAAGGAGAAGCACGAGCTCGTGTCCGAACCAGTGAGGGGATCATTCCCCCCTCGTTGGGAACGACGCCAGACAGTACGTATTACAAACGGTAAACCTCGGATTAACCATTGTCGAGGAGCCAGGGGTCACTTATCGGTAAACCTTGGATTATTGTCAAGGAGCCGGTAAGGGGATTGAGCTTGTTACTCTGCCCTTGCGTGCTGTCGGAGTTTAGACTGTTCCCCCAGGTGTAATTGTTGTGATTGGTAACTTTAGTGACCATAATCTTTAGGGTTCTACCGAGGTGACGGTGGAGGGAAGGTCCCACTGTACCTGGAGCAGACGTCGGTTATACTCACTTGGATTTTCCGGGGGGTTCACTTCACTTCGAGACGGTTAAAGTGGAGGAACTTGTGCCGGTCTATTCATTAAGCAGGTTGTCGGGGTAACTGTTCCACCCGCCATTTCTGTACTGAATCCTGCGAGGTTGGGCCTAATCACCAACTAGCGCTTTTGGTCCGGAAGACTACTGTTTGTGTTTGGTTTGACGCTCTAGATTATTTAGGCGTGTGCTTCAAATTTGTTTGCTTCTTTAGAAGACTTTAGGTGGTTTGATTTGAAATTTTTACTTTGTTTTCGTGTGTTGTAGTTAAAAATCTTTAATTGTGGCGGAATTACCGAGACAGTCCCGTCAACTTCGGGGCAAGTCTCCTGAGATTGTTACCGGAATCTCCTGAAGACATTCCGGGTCAGTACGAAGGGTTAAAGGTCCTTGTAACTCCTCCTAGTGACAGTAGAGTAGGTTCACCTGAAGAAGGAGAATCTTCCTTGGTAGTCCATCCAGATTACCAAAGTTTAGAAACAGGTTACAATCCCGAAACTGTTACAGTTTCCGAGCTTGCTGGTAGTTTTTCATCTGCCAGTGAAACAGGCGAAGAACCTGAAATTTCCGAACCTGTTACTCCAACTTCTAGTGTCCCTGATTCACCGAGAATAGAAAGAATTATCACCGAAAATCTTCCTTCTGGTTTGATTGCTATAGAAGAACTTGCTCCAGAAGAAGATATAGGTGTCTCTCACCTTGAAGGTCAACTTACTATTGATCTAAGGGAGCGTGAATCCATCTTTTACAGTCCTCCTAGAAGTACTTCTTGGTACCTTGCGTTAACCAATTTTTTAGACAACTCAGTAGGTTTTTCTACACCTCGTACTCCTTTTCCACCTGGAGGTATTCATACTCCTGTAAATATGTCTGGTCAGTCGTCCGTGTTTACTCAAAGTCCTGAATCTTTTTTACACGGCGGTCCTTCTGTTCCCACTGGGTATCAGTCACTTTCTGGTACCTTTGCGGGGGCATCTCCTCAACCCGTTGATCATGGGTTATTTGCTGGAAACAGTGGTAATATACCATTGGGTGTAGGAGACATTTACATGATGTCAGGTTCAGTTCCCGTTTCCCAACCTCAAGGTGGCCAATTACCGCCTGGGGGGCAACCGCAGTTAACGCCTGGGGGGCAACCTCAAGGTACACAAATCGTGTCTGGGGGGCAACCTCAAAGTCAGTATGTACCTATGGTGCAATACATGCCTCAAGGTCAACCTCAGCCTCAATATGTACCCCAAGGTCAACCTCAGTATCAATATCAACCTCAAGGATGGCAACCCCAAGGATGGCAACCTCAAGGGTATCAACCCCAAGGTTATCAACCTCAAGGGTACCAACCTCAAGGTCAAGGTCAACCCCAGTATCAGTATTTACCTCAAGGTTATCAACCTCAAGGTCAATACTCAAGTCAAGGTTATCAACCGCCTCAAGGTCAGTCATATGTTCCAAGTATGGGAACTGCACCTTACAATTATCAATCCTACCCTCAATCTGGTTATGGATCTCAGTATCCTCAACCTGTTACGGGTCAGTACCCTGGAATGTTAGTGTGGGATCCATCACAGGGTCAACAGGTGTTGCAGCCAAGTGTACAGATGGTTCCTCAAGCTGGACAACCCGTAGTTTCTGGTCCAACCCAGCAACCGCAACCTGTCCAGCCAAATGTTCAAACTTCTGTAGCTTCGGTAGTTACTCAGCCGTCAATTGCACCTAGTACTCCATCTCAAACGGCTGCTGCAACTACCGCTACATCTACCATACTTACTTCTGGAGTATCGACGGCTCCAGTTTCTACTGTCCCTGTTACCACACCTCAGACATCTTTACCGTTGTCTGGATCTACGATTCAAACCACAGTCCAGATGCCTGTAGGTCAGCCTGGTATAAGTACGGTTGTCACTACTCAACCTCAATTTGTTCAACCTCCGTACCAGGGACAGTACCAACATGGGCAAGCTGTCCAACAACCGGTTTACCAGTATCAACCGTATCCTGGGTACACTTATCAACAACCTCAACAACCCCAGTACGGTCCGGTTAATCCTGGTTTTCCAGGAGGATATAATATCCCAAATGCGACTCCTGTTCCTAGTTATCCTGGATATCCTCCTCCTGGGGCTGGTATTGTGACCCAGAGTTTTAGAGATCCTAACCGGCAGTTACCGTTTATTGCAACTTTGGATTTACCCGACTTGACGCGCCTAACGAACGATCCAATTCAATATCTTCAGTTCTGGCCGCCAATGCCAAATAAGTTGCCCAGCGATATACCCAAGTTCGAAGGTAAGTCTGGAGAGGATCCGTCCAATCATGTGATGACTTACCACCTCTGGTGTGCTTCGAATTCTATCTCAGATGATTCCATCCGCTTACGTCTTTTCCAGCGTACACTCATTGGTCTCGCGGCCAAGTGGTACATTGAGTTACCACGGGCCTCTTTTTACAACTTTAGCCAGTTAGCTACCTCGTTCTTAACTCACTTTCAGTTGCCGGTCAGATACGATAACGGCACGGAGTTATTAACTTCACTAAAACAATCGACGTCCACGTATATTTCTGATCACATTCATGAGTGGAGACGTCGAAGGAGATTAGTGAAAGTTTTTATCCCGGACCAAATCTTAGCTGAATGGTTTGTCAAATCATTATTACCGAAGATTACTGAAGATGTAGCTAAGGCCGGAGTAGTTACTGAGGAGCAAGTCATTGCTCAGGCACAATACCTTGACTTAGTTTACACTCAGTCGGGTACGTTACACGAGAAGATTCCGGATCTTCCAAAGTCGAATCAAATCGCTGCTGCTCCTTCGGGATCTCATGCCGCTGATGGTATGATTGGTATCGTGACTACGAAGAGCAAGAAGAAGTCTTCCAAGGCTTCAACTACTCCAATTATCACTTTGCCTGATTCTCCGACAGGAGAGTCTTCTCCTGAACTTACCGCCGACATTCACGCTGTAGAGTCATCTACGGCCAAATCAAAAAACGGTGGAAAGAAGAAAGGAAAGAAGAAGGCTAAAGCAGACAAGGCTCCAAAGGAGAAAACTGAAAAGTCGGAAACCAATGACGAAAAACGCAAACCTCGATATCCTTGTCTTATTTGTGAAGAGGATCATTTTACGAGAGATTGCCCTCATCGGGCCGAGGTTGTGAAAATAGTCAAAGGTTCTCCCACTCCTGCTGTGTTAAAGAATCCATTTCCAGAGCAGGAGAATAAGATGATAGGTTCTTCTTCGAATGCCAGTGAAGAACCCATTTTGATGATGTCTCATGTGAGGATTGCGACTCGATCGCAAGATTATGGTAGTAAGGCTCCTGTTGATGGTAAGGAAGCAGAATCTTCTCACTCTAACCCATCAACCTCAGCTCCTGGTTCCGATCCACTACAGATCGAAAAACCTAACCCAGACTTAGTGATTAAGCCGCCCGCCAAGGGTGTACTTCGAAGGTCTGCTTTCAATCCACATGCGAGAGCAGCCCAGAATTACAACATTGTTGAGGACTTAGCTGTTTCACCTTCAGCAATGTCGGCACTCGAAGTGCTGCAATCATGCCCAGCACAACGGAAATTGCTTTTGTCGGCTATCGGAGCTGTCGATGTTCAGGACCCGAACCTAATGATCTTTGATCTAGAAAATAGTACACCACGTCTCCCCCATCAAATGGCTTTCCAAATTCCAGTGATAGTCAAAAACAGGCCTATTCATCGGACTGTGATTGATGAGGGAGCTTCTACGTGTATTATGTCGATTCAATGTTGGAGATCGCTTGGTTCTCCTTCGTTGAACCAATCCCCCACCATCCTTAAGGCCTTTGATGGCCGTGGGTTCCGTCCGTTTGGTATTCTACAAGAATTGCCTATAGGGGTTGAAGGTAAAACCGTTAGTCTGGATGTGGAAGTGGTTGATGCCCCTCTAGACTACAACCTTCTTTTGGGTCGAAGTTGGTCATATGCTATGACAGCGGTCGTTTCATCGGTCTTCAGAGTAATTAAGTTTCCACATAACGGTAAGATCGTGACTATTGATCAGCTGACATACTTTTCATCCGACCCAGCCTCTTCAGAGAGTATCCAGCATGTCGGTAAGACGACAATCCCTTATAGGGACGTTGGTGTAGGTTTAGTTAAGGATTCCGGTTTACTGGGAACTTTTCCTCTCCCTCCACTCAGCGCAGATCCTTCGTTTGCAACAATTCATATGATTACATCAGAAAACATTATTTATGATGATCCTTGGTTGTCCCATCTGACTCTGAGATAGACTCACTCGGTGATGCTATGCCTTTGAGTCCATATGAAATTGCTTATGAAGCTCTCATGTCTTTTACCGACTTTCATTCAACCGAAGTCGACCAAATGAATGTGGTCAGTGAAGAGTCACTTTTCACCTCACCCTTAGAACGGATAACGTTTCCCGAAGTCGTGTCATCTGACGAACAACTTCGCGAAATCCTAAGTGTAGACGATCTACCATGGGAGGATCTCCATCACAGATCTTCGTTTTTACCTAAGGATGATGCATTTGAAAATGATTTTTCATCTATCTTTACCGCTGAATATGTCAAAGACGCTCAGGATCCAACGAAACATTCTGATTCAGAGTTGAATTTAGGGAATATTTCTCGTACTATTCCCATTGATATTTCAGTGAAGCCCGGAATCGAGGAAAACATTCATATAGGTGCCGCATGTACTGAAGAAGAAATCCAAACTTACAAGGCCCTATTCCAAGAATTCCGCGACGTGTTTGCCTGGTCTTACGAGGAAATGCCGGGAATTGATCCTGCCATTGTTGTTCATGAAATAAAGACCTACCCGGATGCTAAACCCGTCCGGCAACGGTTGCGTCAAATTCACCCTCGAAAAGCGGCTGCGATTAAAGCAGAAGTCGAAAAGCTGTTGAAAGCAGGTTTCATTTATCCGATCCCGTTAACGGATTGGGTATCGAATATTGTTCCGGTCAATAAGAAACAAGGAACAATAAGAATCTGTATCGACTATAGGGATATAAATCGAGCTTGTCCAAAAGACAACTATCCTACGCCTTATATCGATCAAATTATTGATGATTGTGCCGGAAGTGAAATGTTTTCCTTCATGGATGGTTTCTTGGGCTATAATCAAATCAATATTCTACCTGCCGACCAACCAAAAACGGCATTCATTTGTCCATGGGGGACATTTGCTTATTGCAAATTACCTTTTGGGCTTAAGAATGCCGGGGCCACTTTTCAACGGGCGATGTCTTATGCATTTCATGACATCAAGCACATTGTGCAACCCTATCTCGATGATTTGCCTGCTCATTCTTTACATCGAGCTGATCACCTTGTCCACCTACGAGCAATCTTTATGAGGTGTAGGCATTATCGAATTCGGTTGAATCCCCACAAGTGTGTTTTCTGTATAGAAACAGGTCGATTGCTGGGATTTGTTGTTTCAAAAGCCGGCATTCGCGTCGATCCCTCGAAAGTCGAGGCTATCATCAAATTGCCTCCTCCTTCGAGTTTGCGCCAACTCCAAAGTTTGCAAGGGAAAGCGAACTTTTTACGCCGATTCATCCCAAACTACGCCGAGGTCACTAAAGGTTTTACACGGTTGTTGAAACAGAACGCACAATTCTTTTGGGACGAGATTGCCCAACAATCTTTTGATGCACTTAAACACGCGTTGACCCATGCACCGTTATTGCATCCTCCCAACTACAACCAGGACTACTTCTTATACCTCGCAGCTTCGCATTCCACCATTGGAATGGTGTTAGTTCAAGAAGATGAATTCGGAGCGGAGCATGTGATATATTATCTTAGTAGGACCTTGAATCCCACTGAGCTAAAATATTCGCATGTGGAGAAATTGGCCCTGGCAGCCGTTCAAGCTGTCCAGCGTTTTCGTCACTACATTCTTCTCCGCAAAACTACAGTTATTTCGGATTGCAACCCTATGATTTATATTTTGACAAAACAACTGCTAGGGGGCAAGTACTCTAAATGGATTGTTATCCTGCAAGAGTTCGACTTGGAGTTCGAGAAGTCCAAGTCTAAGAAATCCTTAGTTTTTGCGGAATTGATGTGTGATTTCCCGAGTGCTGACACAGAGACTGTGGCAGAGGAGTCCATTGCGGACGAATCTTTGTTTCTTATCAGTACTTTAGATCCGTGGTACGGGGATATAATCATCTATCTCCAAACCCAAACCTTTCGGCCTGAAGCTTCCAAAGCGGAACGTCGAAAAATTCGGTTTCAATCCCAGCCATACAAAATTATTGGAGATACACTTTATCGCCGGGGGGCAGACTTAGTTTTTCGACGTTGTTTAACTCACGAAGAGGCTGAGAGGGTTTTGAATGATTGTCACTCTGGAGCATGTGGCGGTCATATGTCTGGGTATGCCACAGCTCAGAAGGTGTTGCGCGCTGGCTATTTCTGGCCGTCTATGTTTAAAGATTGTATCATTGCAGTCAGGAAGTGCCACAACTGTCAAGTGTTTGATCGCAAGATGCGCGCTCCACCTGCTCCTCTCCACCCTATAATTGCCGTTGGTCCATTCGCCAAATGGGGTATCGACTTTATTACTTGTAACCCTCACTCGGCCGGGGGGCATGCGTATATCATCCTTGCGGTTGATTATTTTACTAAGTGGGCCGAGGCGATGCCTACATTCGACGCAAGCGGCAAAACAGCTGCAGTTTTCGTATTCAATCATATCATAACTAGGTTTGGTGTCCCACAAGCAATCATTACTGACCATGGGAGCCATTTTCGAAACGTCATGATGACTGAGCTTACAAGCCAGCTTGGTTTGCGCCACGATAGCTCTACTCCTTATTATCCGCAAGCCAACGGTTTGGTTGAGTCTATCAACAAAGTTCTAGTTATCATGATCCGACGAACCATTGGTGTTCATCGGTCGAATTGGCACAACATGTTATTTTCAGCGCTATGGGCATACCGAACCTCAGTGAAAAATTCAACAGGGTTCACTCCTTTCCAGCTAGTTTATGGCTTAGAAGCTGTGTTACCCATTGAATGCGAAATCCCATCACTTCAAATGGCTGTCGAATTACTTCCAGCTACTTCCGAAGAGGAGAAACGTTTATTGTACTTGGCTAAATTAGATGAGACTCGACGTGACGCTACATTGGCAATCGAGACTCACGCGAAACGAATGAAAGCTCAGTATGATAGAAATGTAACCCCTCGAAGTTTTTCGGAAGGAGACCTAGTACTATTATATGATCAAGCTAACGATAAGCTAGGTGCTGGAAAATTCGTTCCCATGTGGCATGGGCCCTACATTGTAAAGCGAAAGCTAGCAAAAGGGGCTTATGAGCTAGTTGACTTTGATGGGGACTCTTTGGGTAAACCCAGAAATGGACTTTACCTAAAGAGGTATTATGCTTAAATGATGGGTATGGAGAAATTTTTAGATAGGTTAGATTTTCTTTCTAGCTAGCAAGTGTGTTAGTTTAGTCAGTGTGCTTAGCTTAGAGAGTGTGGTTTTTCGTCGTTATTCTGGCTTATCTTGGTTTTACTCTTGATATTGCAGATGTCGACGCCTCTCCAAACATACATTGGATTTGCTGATGGTGCTTGTCGTAGTACACGGAATATCTCTTCCGCAGCTTGGGTTATCTATTCGCCCTCTGACGAGTTAGTTTCTATGCATGGGGTAAGCCTCGGTCAAACAACGAACAACATTGCAGAATACAGTGCAGTGATTGAATTATTATCCGAATCTATTTCATTTGGAATTCGACGTTTGATAGTGAGGTTAGATTCTGAACTTGTTGTATTACAGCTTAATAGAGTTTATGCCATTAGAAATCCTGTGTTATTAAGGTTGTTTTTGAGAGTGCGTCTCTTGGAACGTGAATTTGATTACATTGAATATCAACATATTCCAAGGTCTTTGAATACATTAGCAGATGCAATTGCTTCTCGAATGTTGGACAGACATTTACGATAATCATGCAAGTAAATTTAAAAACATTTCATCACATATGTTAAACAAGATAAGCCGGTAATAGTGATATATATAGATAGAAGTGTGTCAAAAATATATACATCGTCTTCGATCATAGGTTGAAAACACCTTATGATCGGCAAAATGATAGTACAAAAAGTCAAAATGTCACATGTGACTACAAAAGTGACTAGTCAATCACTGGTGGTGCTCTCTGTATGACACCACTGCGCGGGCTACCTTACGCAAAAATCTCCTAAACGGTCCAGGGACCGCGACTACGAAGCGCTGAAGCCTGATAGGAATGTCGTCCATAGTAGTCTCAGGTATATCTGCCGTGAGACGCTCTAGATCATGCTCCAACTCAGCTAGTACTTCTGCAGCCGCGTCCTGTGGGGCCGGTACCGGTGCAGCTGGATGTAGTCTATCAAAAGGCCGGAGGTTGGCTGGACGCTGTGGACCAACATCTGCATTTTGAAAATTTTACTGTTAGTTTTGAGACGATATATATGAAAAATAAAAAAAATACATAATTAGAAAACTTGTGAAAATAAAAGTACCTCTGTCATCCCATTGTTCTCCCTGTGGAAGAACCATGTCCGGATCACCTCTAAAATCCACTCCGGCATACGGAAAGTCCTGTATCGAAAAAACCTGGTCCTCTAACCAGTGAAAGTAACTATCTGAGAATCGAACCACTGTCGCGCCCTCGTCAGGATGCCGGGCCATCACCGCAACCCATCGTATCAGCTTTGGCTCCCGAGGACCCAAGATATCAACAGTGAGTTGCTGAGGGATCAGCATTGGAACTCTCTCCAAGGCAAAGCTCACGACTAGAGGCCCATATCCAAAAGTCTTTAGTCGTCCGTTCTTTGCCTTGGTCAGTTGGCTCTTCATATGAGCCGACACAGCTTCACACCAGTTGAAAATGGTGCCTTGGTAACAGTCAATTGCCATCCGCATTTGGGATCCGGAAGCAATGTGTAAAGCGGCCGCGCCGCAAATTCTGGTAACCGTGAACGCTATGACTTTGAGTTCAGGCAGAGTGATGTGTTTTATCTCTATGCCTTTCGAATGGTGAGCCCCAGGTGTGCACCACTCGTCGCGGAGACTATCAAGGGATTGGCCACCCGGCCTAGTCCCCGCAAGACTGAGTTGCTCACCTCTGTTCGGCAAGCCAGTGAGAAAGTATACATCCGAGGGCTCTATCTCGAGCTGGTGCCCTCCTATGTAAAAGCATTGTTCTTGAACGTTCCATCGCTCAACCAGCCATTCCAAGAATCTTACCTGGCCCCTCATGCCCGGTATGGTCCAATATTTGTATAATCCGCATGCTCTTAGGGCATCCAGGGAAGGTTGATGATTTATTGCAGCTTCATCATCCTCTACATGCTCTCTTTCTCTCCAATCTAACATGGTTAATGCCCTGCACATCAGAAATAGCATTAGAAATTGATTTGGGAATTTTTGGTAGTTTTTTGAGGGGGTTGGGGTTTTGAAATGCGCGTTTCTCGGAAGACGCACCCCGGCTTTGTAGCACAGGGCGCCCGGACGCGGCTGGCCTGAAGGCGGGCTGCGTCTTCCGACCGTTTTCCTGTATAGGAAAAAGTCGGGGGACGCGGGTCACCCGAAGGGCACCCGCGTCCGCCGAGAGGCGCATTCCAAAACCAAAACCCCCCAAAAAAATGAAACTAAGACCTAAAAATTAATTCTAAACGGATAGAAATGCAGAGTAGGATGTGTAAAATACCTGGATAAGACGGCGTTCGATTCCGACGGTCAGATTTTCCGCAGCGACCACGGGAAGTTTCTTGTCAAAAGCTCCTTTTTCAACCTCAACAGTCAAACGGTAAAAATGACATGGTAAAAGGTCTTTTTATAGGTTTTTTGGATGAATTAGTTCATTTTTTACCATGAAAAGATGTTTTTCGATGTATTTTTGCCTATTTTAAACAGGTATGAGTAATGTGTTGCTTTTGTGCAGGACAAAGGGATTTCGAGGGAAATTGTCATTTTTCACAAACAAAAATATCAGAGTCATCTTTTAAGCCCTTTTCTGACTCCTAAAACATGAAAAGATCGCCGAGCGTTTCTTTTACACTCGTTAAAACGGAATTAAAAGACGGTCCCCTTTTAGCTCTTTTCTGACCGCAAAATCAGGAAAAGATTGCCGGGTTTTTGTCGTTTCAAACTCGATAAGGAAATAAAACGACGTGTCCTTGATCGCTTTTTACTTTTCAGGTCAACGACACTATTATGAAAGTACTCCTTGGTCGCAAGATCAAGCGGTTCCCCCAGGTATTATTTTATACTTTTTCGGGCTTGAGGGACACAAATATACGAAAAAGTTCAACGTGGAGTCTCCTTTAGTTTTTTCAGACTCTCTAAAATTGAAAAACGCCGAGTTTCTCCTATACTGGGCTCGTTAAACTTTTACAGTAGAGGACCTGTTCAATTACAAACAGGAACGAACCACTCCTTCCTAGGGTTCGAATTTAAACTAGGTTGGACTCGTCCGAAGGATGAGCTTATAATCAAGCATATGTTATCCTCCTCAAGCTTGTTAAAAATAAAGAGGTACTTGCCAGAAATGGTGGGGGAAAAGAGAGAAGAATGAACCTGTTTGTTACCTTTTGTCTCAAAAGAAACTTTATTACCACTCTTGAACACGACACTTTTCATTCACCTGGGTTGGGAAATCTTTTACCTCACAGTTGACCAAACCACTTTGAAAGTCTTTAACCGGGTTCCGGGGATTAACTTTGAGTTATTCGTCACCAAGCCATCTGTCGTGTCGTTATGTGTTCAAGAGGTCTGCAAGCAAAACTTTCATCTGCAAAATACTTGTCATCCATTTGACCATCCCTGAGTCAGTCCTTACAGCAACATTTCTTCAACTTGAACAATGATTTCGTGTTGCGGGCTTGCCTGCAACGGGTCGCTTTCTATCGACATCGACACATTATCTAGAAAGATGACTTAGGAATCGACAGTACCTTGAAGTCTGCATGCATCAATGGCAGGTTTCTCGCCTTTGACGTCAGTTTACATCATTGACTTTCGATCAAAGGATTCCGTGAAGTGTTCGACATCAAAACATCTATTCACATTTCACGGGTTGTGCTTGGTACTTTGAGAACCATTGACATTACTGGTGGTCTCTCTCACGCTTGTTAACAGTTTACATCATCGACTGGTAATCAAGTGGTTTCTAACATGTTCGACATCAAATCATTTAATCACATGGCTAGAATCGTACCAATTCGGGAAGTAGAAGTGAAGACCCTGGATCTAGTTTCTACCATCCAGGCTGCGAGGAGTTTTGTATTCATTATCTATGTAGACTAATCATAAACAGATGGCTGCGTCCATACTGTGTCTACAAAAGTCTATAAAAATGATGTACTGCAAGATCATTCCTGTATCAGAGTAGTTAGTCCATTAGTTAAAGTTTTGAATCTGAGTATGGGAATGCCTACCTCAGTGATGATATAATCTTATACATGTATTTTGTGTTGAAAATTGCAGGTTCCAACCAGGTCATCCACAAGACAATCCTTGAAATGATAAAGCGCTTCACCCTTCCTAGAATTACAAAACCCTAATCTATTCCAGGCTTCGCACTTTAGGGGGCAATCTGTTACACTAAAAAATGTCACCATGACTACTTACAGTTAGTATGGCTCAAATCAACAGTCATGCTACCCTCTTAGGCAAGTCTTATGCCTCTGCTATCCATCTCAAACTCAAAGAAGAGAGAAAGTCTTGTAAAAAATGTGTTTATCTCTGGGGTCGCAGGTTCTCTCTAGCCTTACCTGCGGGGACGCTCACAATGTTCACAAAAGCTGCGTCCTTGGACGCTCTGTATGTTAAGGGACAGGTGCGTCCTTCTGTAAAAGGCAAAATGCGCAAGTTTCATCTTAAAAAAGTTACTTGTGGTTACTTCTAGAACTTTCTAGAGGTCGGTTTGATGAAATGGATGCGCCTCCAGTTGGTTCATGTATCCCTATTAAGGAGGAACTTATCCCATCAATAAGGGAGCTATCCCACCCAAAGAGGGGGATTATCCCATTGATGGTGGACCTGAATAACCTCTTTACAGCACTATAAATAAAGGCATTGAGCCAGAGGGAGGAGAGGTTGAAGCTATACATTTTCTTTGGGTAAATGCTGCAGGAATTAGGACTCTCATTTAGAACCTTGTGAGGAGAGATTGTCTTTGCTTGATTCTACTTGGAAGTGGGTGAGCTTTGTCAAAGTAGAGGAAAACCCTTGATGGACCCTGGGAGGAACTTGCACAACACCAAGGCCAGGTTGTAAGAGTTTCTTTGTTTCGTTATTAATACAAACTGGTTTATTTTTCTCAATAGCTTGTGTTAATGAGTTATTTCATGTGTTCCTTGGTCTGCATGTTGAATATATGTTTTATTATATGAAATGCAAGTGCTTGGTAATTGTTTGATTGTTTGTGGTTGCAGGAATTGATGTGAAGGAGGAGCTCATCCGGATCGGCAAGGACGGACTACAACAACAGCGTTTTGGAATAAGGTAAGCCTAAACACTTGTAGTTTTCATGTTTTAAAAGGTATATTTAGAGAAAGATCACTCCATTTTGTCTTGTTTGTCGCTAGAGAGTTTAGACTCCTAGGGAGGTCAGTTGTGTCCGCACAAACGACTTTTTCCGCCACGACAAATTGGCGACTCCGCTGGGGAATCCATTAATGAGAAAGTCTTTTCCTTTGTGTGAACTTTGCTCTGAGAAAATCATTTTTATTTTCTGGTTTTTGACTGTGAGAATTAGTATCTGGGTGGCTTAGCTTTAGATTTAGTTAGATTTGGTTTTTCTTAACTTTTCCAGAAGGACGCACCCTCTGAGTACTGCACAGTGCGTCTTTGGACATGCTATTGCCATTTGCATAGAGCGGGCTCGCGCCTGTTATAACGGGTTGCCTGCGTCTTCCTGTAAAATTTAGGAAAATTCCATTTTTTGCTTTAATTGCTTTTAGATTTTGATTTTTCTTAGTGTTTTCTGCCCAGATCCTTTAGTACCCTGTCAAAAATTTTCACCTGAACTTGTTTTGTGAGCTTTGAGTGTTTTAGTGGATTTCAACGAAGTTTAGGCCTAGGGTTTGATTTTGGATAGGTCCTGTAGTGACTTTGACGGTAGAAAGTTGTCCAGCCTTAGATCTCTCTGGTTAGTCAGCCTTCTTAGAAGTCGGGCCTGTCGTAAAGTCTCCTTGTGTGAGCAGCTTGCCATTTAAGTTGTTTTGGGTCAAATTTCGAATTACTTGTTTATAAAGTGTTGATTTCCATTTTACAAAAGAACAAAAAGATTAGAGTTTTGTTTTGGCTAGTTTTTGGTTCTGCAATAAGCTAGTCCTTGATTTGATTGTGATCAAGTAAAACACCTTAGAATTATCATTGTTGGTTTTGGCCTCGTTAAGATTGCTTAGAGTAAATTTACCTTTTAGTTTGCTTGTGAGTGAATTTTCGTAGATTTTAATAGTTGTTAAGATTGATTTTTCTTACCTTAGATTTATTTTCTTTATTAAAAGAAAAATACAAAAACATCTTCTTTAAAAGTCTTGTTTCAAGTAGCTTTTTGTTTTTGAAAGAGAAAAAGAGTTTTTCGTGCATGTAAAGAGCGGTCATGTTTTTTATGCTTGGAAAAGACAAACGAATTGTTTCTTTGATTGTCTTCAATTAAGAAGTTGCTTTTATAAAGATTGCATTCTCTCAACTTTTTAGTTAAGCAATTCATCGAAAAAGTAAAGTAGTGGGTAAATCATCCTAGGTGCATTTTGTAGTGGTTTCGAGTCGAGTCAACACACCACTGGTTTCACTTCCATCACCTTTTGACTTAAGAAACAACCTTAAAAGTAACGCTTAAATTAAAATCAATCTAGTAATTTTTATTTTTCTAGGGCTCTGAAACACCAACATAGCTTAGGCTAGGGTCTTGGAGTAGGTGAGTACTTAACTCTCCAAGACTACAAAACCAAACAGATAGTTTATCTTGAGTAGATTAAATCCAATTGTTTCAGTTGCACTCTGGGAAAGCTCCTCTTAAAGGAGAAGCACGAGCTCGTGTCCGAACCAGTGAGGGGATCATTCCCCCCTCGTTGGGAACGACGCCAGACAGTACGTATTACAAATGGTAAACCTCGGATTAACCATTGTCGAGGAGCCAGGGGTCACTTATCGGTAAACCTTGGATTATTGTCAAGGAGCCGGTAAGGGGATTGAGCTTGTTACTCTGCCCTTGCGTGCTGTCGGAGTTTAGACTGTTCCCCCAGGTGTAATTGTTGTGATTGGTAACTTTAGTGACCATAATCTTTAGGGTTCTACCGAGGTGACGGTGGAGGGAAGGTCCCACTGTACCTGGAGCAGACGTCGGTTATACTCACTTGGATTTTCCGGGGGGTTCACTTCACTTCGAGACGGTTAAAGTGGAGGAACTTGTGCCGGTCTATTCATTAAGCAGGTTGCCGAGGTAACTGTTCCACCCGCCATTTCTGTACTGAATCCTGCGAGGTTGGGCCTAATCACCAACTAGCGCTTTTGGTCCGGAAGACTACTGTTTGTGTTTGGTTTGACGCTCTAGATTATTTAGGCGTGTGCTTCAAATTTTTTTGCTTCTTTAGAAGACTTTAGATGGTTTGATTTGAAATTTTTACTTTGTTTTCGTGTGTTGTAGTTAAAAATCTTTAATTGTGGCGGAATTACCGAGACAGTCCCGTCAACTTCGGGGCAAGTCTCCTGAGATTGTTACCGGAATAGATTTGTTAAGAAAACTCCGTAAATCGTGGGGTGAATCTCCTGAAGACATTCTGGGTCAGTACGAAGGGTTAAAGGTCCTTGTAACTCCTCCTAGTGACAGTATAGTAGGTTCACCTGAAGAAGGAGAATCTTCCTTGGTAGTCCATCCAGATTACCAAAGTTTAGAAACAGGTTACAATCCCGAAACTGTTACAGTTTCCGAGCTTGCTGGTAGTTTTTCATCTGCCAGTGAAACAGGCGAAGAACCTGAAATTTCCGAACCTGTTACTCCAACTTCTAGTGTCCCTGATTCACCGAGAATAGAAAGAATTATCACCAAAAATCTTCCTTCTGGTTTGATTGCTATAGAAGAACTTGCTCCAGAAGAAGATATAGGTGTCTCTCACCTTGAAGGTCAACTTACTATTGATCTTAGAGAGCGTGAATCCATCTTTTACAGTCCGCCTAGAAGTACTTCTTGGTACCTTGCGTTAACCAATTTTTTAGACAACTCAGTAGGTTTTTCTACACCTCGTACTCCTTTTCCACCTGGAGGTATTCATACTCCTGTAAATATGTCTGGTCAGTCGTCCGTGTTTACTCAAAGTCCTGAATCTTTTTTACACGGCGGTCCTTCTGTTCCCACTGGGTATCAGTCACTTTCTGGTACCTTTGCGGGGGCATCTCCTCAACCCGTTGATCATGGGTTATTTGCTGGAAACAGTGGTAATATACCATTGGGTGTAGGAGACATTTACATGATGTCAGGTTTAGTTCCCGTTTCCCAACCTCAAGGTGGCCAATTACCGCCTGGGGGGCAACCGCAGTTAACGCCTGGGGGGCAACCTCAAGGTACGCAAATCATGTCTGGGGGGCAACCTCAAAGTCAGTATGTACCTATGGTGCAATACGTGCCTCAAGGTCAACCTCAGCCTCAATATGTACCCCAAGGTCAACCTCAGTATCAATATCAACCTCAAGGATGGCAACCCCAAGGATGGCAACCTCAAGGGTATCAACCCCAAGGTTATCAACCTCAAGGGTACCAACCTCAAGGTCAAGGTCAACCCCAGTATCAGTATTTACCTCAAGGTTATCAACCTCAAGGTCAATACTCAAGTCAAGGTTATCAACCGCCTCAAGGTCAGTCATATGTTCCAAGTATGGGAACTGCACCTTACAATTATCAATCCTACCCTCAATCTGGTTATGGATCTCAGTATCCTCAACCTGTTACGGGTTAGTACCCTGGAATGTTAGTGTGGGATCCATCACAGGGTCAACAGGTGTTGCAGCCAAGTGTACAGATGGTTCCTCAAGCTGGACAACCCGTAGTTTTTGGTCCAACCCAGCAACCGCAACCTGTCCAGCCAAATGTTCAAACTTCTGTAGCTTCGGTAGTTACTCAGCCGTCAATTGCACCTAGTACTCCATCTCAAACGGCTGCTGCAACTACCGCTACATCTACCATGCTTACTTCTGGAGTATCGACGGCTCCAGTTTCTACTATCCCTGTTACCACACCTCAGACATATTTACCGTTGTCTGGATCTACGATTCAAACCACAGTCCAGATGCCTGTAGGTCAGCCTGGTATAAGTACGGTTGTCACTACTCAACCTCAATTTGTTCAACCTCCGTACCAGGGACAGTACCAACATGGGCAAGCTGTCCAACAACCGGTTTAGCCTTGTTATTCGACAGCTGTGGATTCCTGTAATCTTTATTCCTTGTCAAAGCATCATTTTGGTGCTTTGAGATAGACAACATAAGCACTTGGGTTCGGGAAGCATTTTGATTAGCAACCAGTTTGGTTCCCGGGTTTGGAAACGAATCAGTCAATATTGCTGATGTTTTTGAACTCTTAAAGAGTTTCTTAACTTCAGCTTTATGTGGACAATCTCTTGTTCGATGATCCTCATCGCATACATGACACCCCATACGGGGTTTCCTTTGCCCAGAAGGATTTGCAGAAGGTTTTTTAGGAGATGACTCATCCTGCTTCTTTTTTCTCCCTTTCTTTTTCTTCTTGCCCCCTGGTTGCTTCAGTTGTTTGCCCTTGTCGATCGACACGGCATTTACTTCCGAGGCAAGAAGTTCCTCTTTTGCATTTTGACTGGAAATCTTACGGGCCTTTTTAGATGTAGCCTTTGTCGATCTCGTGTCTGTTGTGCCAATCACACCATCGCCGGCATGAGAGTCATTGTTTGATTTAGGAGGACGAGGGACTGAGAAATCCGGTCTAGGAGCGTCAGGTATTTTATCGTAGAGCGTACCAGACTGAGTGTAAATCAAGTCTAAATATTATGCACGAGCGATAACTTGCTCTTCGGTGACGACTCCCCCTTTTGCCACATCTTCCGTGATGGAAGGCAATAATGACTTAATAAACCATTCAGCTAAAAGCTGATCAGGAACATATGTTTTTAGCATTCTACGACGACATCCCCACTCATTTATATGATCGGATATGTGAGTGGCCGTTGTTTGCTTGAAATTGGTAAGGAGTTATGTTCCTGTTTCGTACCTTATCGGTAACCGAAAATGGGTTAAAAAGGTTGTGGCTAGGGTACTGAAGTTGTCAAATGAAGCTCTGGGCAATTCGATATACCATTTTGCTACCGAACCAGTTAACATCCTCTGGAAAAGGCGAAGCCTAATCGAATCATCATTTAGGGTGTTTAATGAACACCACAGATGAAATGTCATCACATGATTCGATGGGTCTTCACCCGGATTTCCATTAAATTTAGTAATATCTGATGGAAGTTTATGCAGAATCGCTGGCCACCAAGGGCCATAAGCAATTGGATCATTCATCAGCTGGTTTAGATCTGGTAATTCTAGAGTTGCTACAAAGGGCAACTGTTGATTCAGGTTAGGCGAAGCATACCCAGGATAAGATGGAATCGCCTGAGCAGTGGGTCTTTGCATACCAGCATAATGTATTTGATGCTGGCAACTTTGACAAGGTTGATGGGCACAACCATTATAATATGGTTGTTGATAACCACTTTGGAAATGCGATTGCCCATTACTTACAAAGACTTGTTGCTCAGGTCCTTGATATGATTGCTGGAATGGCGGTTGTTGAGATTGTATCAGCCATGGTTGTTGGACCATTTGCTGTTGCCCAATATTGGATGATTGACCAAGATGAGGAGTCATAGTACTTGTTTGAGGCTGAGTCGCTCCAGATAAGGAGGCACTAACCTGACATTGTGATTGAGTCGTTGAGACAAGAGGTTGTTGTATTGCAACCTGAGAAACTTGGGGTTGACATACAACAGGTAGCGCTTGTTCTTGCGACGCAGTCACCATAGAAGGTATAGTGGGAATATTTGACACAAGGTGGACTAGTTGCATTGAATATACAACCCTTGGTTGCTGAGGTAGTATTGGTACCCAACCGCTGGATGTAATTCCAGTTTGACCTGAACTTTGTTGTAAACTCCCACATGGTTGTTCTCCGGGAGGGAACAATGAAACGACATACTGCCCTCCATATGGTGGCAATCCAGTACTTAAAGGGTAGATTGGCCTTTGAAGACACATTGGATCGATTTGTTGAGTTTCAACATAAGAAATACCAAATGATAATCTGGATGAAGAAATAGGAACTGACCATGTCGTCGAAACAGTCCCTGATTGGACTCCATCTTGTTGTTGATAACTTGCCGGGACAGATGGTATACCGGGGAACATTGTTGGAGTAGCAACAGGAGGTTCTGCTGCTGCTGTGTCGGATGACACAGTCCTAGATGTCGACGGTTGTTTAGACATATCTAGTCTATCCAAGAGATTTCCTAGCGATTCTACAAGAACTTGCGATGAAGGGAGAATAACTTCGAAGACCAACAAGGGAAAGGTGATGATTATTCCGTTTAAAATAAATTTTAGGCACTTTGACACAACTTGTTTTTTCAATTTTTAAGAGTCGAGAAAAAACAAAAGATGACTCTATTCGCCTTAGATTTTTAATGAGCCTGAAGTGACAAGTGCTCAGATGGACCTTTTCCGTTAAGGAGTCTGAAAAGGAACGAAAGGGACTGCTCTGGAAATCTAGGTAGAGGGATTACCAAACCAATCGCAAATGGAGAATACTTTTTACGGTACGGCAGTCAATCTTCCCGAATGCTGTGTTCAGTGCATTGCGATCGATAGGGCGGTAGACACGGCTTCCTATGGATAAAGGATTAAGCCTATTGGGGTCTCCCAAAATATACTCGACGGTACGTGGGAGCACAAGTCCGTACTGGCACTTATCGCCTCAAAGTGGAGGAATCACCCAACGATCAGTGAGAACAACAGTTACCAGGCTTTATGACGCCAGAATACGTCTCTAGCCTAGACTTCTAAATGTTGTGCGTTAAGTTCCAAAGCGTTGTTAGATTCATTGAATTTATTTTATAGTTAATCTTGTCTATGAAGTTTGCCTTTCAGGTTCACCATGAGATGTAGATGTAATTCCTAAAATGCAATCCAAGATGATAAATAAACTTTTTATCTTCTTTGTGCAATGAAAATCCTAGCTACTAAGGAAAGAAAGACATAATCTTTTCACAAAGAGCAAAGAGAACACTCTAAATGCACTTTCCTAAATCAAGCCAACGAGACTGTCTATATGCAAATGCACATGCATGTATTTGTTTTTGACTTTCTTAGTATATGAATGCTAAAAAGAAAGTTGATGCACAAATCTGAATTTCTTTTCAAGCGACAAATATCAACAAGTTTCTTTTCGAAATAAAAAATGGAGACGATCACAACACCTTACGATTTTGAAATGAATACGTGTTCTTCACACTATAAAATTACAAATTCAGACCAAAAACAATAGTAACAGGATAATCGACCATCAACAGCACTCAAACTCTTTGCTAGGATTGAAATCGACACTTGCGACAGCTTCAAATCAAAGGACGACAGTACGATTATGCTACTTTTGCAAAGGAACACTGTAAATGACTCAACAAACACACAAAAACATCTACAGTTCTTTTGTACAAAGGAGGTGGAATAACAGCAAGGAAAAGGGGTTTCAAACAGACATAGACTGATCATAGGTAGCAAAATTCAGGAATAGAACTGGAAAGAATGAATCACAGAAACCAAAACTGCACAGAGCCTAGTTTGATCAGCGCACCTGTAACACAGAGAATTTGAAATGCAGTGCATTTTGTCCACTCAGGAAGTGCGCTGAAGTTCAGATTCTCTGAACAGTACCTGCGCTGGGCCACAAACGAGATTCTGTTTGGGTTCCGGGTCACAGTTTGCAGTTCAGTTCTTGGGTTTTGGTCGAGAAAAAAGCAATCAGTAATGCAACAATCAGGGGTAGATCTAAGGAGGATCTAAGAGCTATCACAAGGGCAGTCAGATAGTTTGTGAATCAGTTGTTTAAATCATAAACAGATCCAGTAGATGGATTGAAGTCGCATTTATCTACTTTGCATTTGTTATGGCAAATGCAGTTCGAATGCTACCTGTAAGTTTATGAAACAAACAACAAAGAATGATAAACAAACAAACTAATTCTCTCCCCAGTGGAGTCGCCATTTTGTTACAGGGAAAAGTGTCTATTTAGAATTGTTCTATCCCACTATGTTGTGATAGCTGCCTTAGAAACAAACAGAGAAAAACTACTTTTGTTTTTCCTTTATGAATTATAGATAGAGAGGAACAGAAAGACCAACCTCTATCTTGCGCTAATCTTTCAACTCAATCCCTCTCTTCTTTAATAGTCCTCAGCTACCTGCTCCCTTGCACGCCCAGCTTCACAAAGTACCTGTAAGATCACAGAAGCATAACACTATACAAAGACATGGATCTATAATCATAAACAATCTAGGATCAGATGTAAATTGACCATACAAATGTAACAAGCATCAATGATACAAAATCATGGAGGAAAACTCAAATAGTTTTTATTGATAAACAAGAAAAGATCCAGGAGGAGTTACAACCATTTTTTTCGACCCAACATCAACCTCCCAGCAAAGAAGCCCCTCTTCACCTCAAACAAAGCTTAGATCACCCAACAATTTGATGTTTGTGTCTAGAAACCAACAACAATTCCTTACAATATGCAAAATTCCAGCCTCTGGATCTATGGGATGAGGGATCCATATATAGATATCTGTAAGGGGGATGAGTCATCTTGTGATTTGATTAGTGTCTTCTCTATGCTAGTTCTTGCTTCCACTTGGAGACTGAAGGCCTCTTACTCATCCTTGGTCGAATTCAGTGAGGCAAGTGTCACAGGAGAAGATTCTGAAAGCTTCCATTGCCTCTCCACCTCGCGGAATGACACTGCCATTTGTCATTTCTCGCCCATCGCACCCCACAGAAAGGACTTTTGAAATGCAACGCACCCTCATAGTGTATTTAGGTGAGATGCAATGCACTTAGCCAGTGGAGCAGTTGCAATGATCTTGTTTTGACCAATTCTGAGCAGTTTCTCATGGAGAACTTCTCGGAGAAGATGTAATCTGTTGACCTTGTTCCTTTAGGGGTTAGAACAACACTTTTAGGGACTTAGGAGCCCTTGATTTATGGACATTTCATGCTTGGGGTTGCAGGGCCCAAAAATGTCTATAACACATATATAAGACTTAATACAAGGCATGGAATCACAAATACAAGGCAAATAGTGCTGAACACCAAGTAACATCAATGTCAACACCATAATGCCAACAAAAACAAAATATAAAGGGCACGTCGTCTTCTCTCCCCCACCCCAAATTAATTTCAAATCAATGGTTTATAAAAATTAATAAGATGGAAGGCAACCTCAATTCATCACACCCCATGCACAAAAATCTATAATAATGATTTGAAGGGAAAATCTTCAAGCTTTTAAGCTCAATTTTTTTTCCTTAAGGGAGTGTTAAAAAATAACTAAATATCTACATTAGTAATATAATTATGAATCCAACTAATATTATTGAATGAAAATACTTGAAAATGCTATATTACAATTTACACGATAAAACTATTTATATCCTTAAACACATTAACCACCAAATACACATTTCTAGGAGAATAATAAATAGCATCATTTTGTTAAAAATGATTCTCAATGAATTTAAAAAAAATAGTCATTAAGAGGACTACAAAATGTTTTAATCCTTCACGATTATTGTATATAGTTATGATTAGAAAATAGATTAGGTATTTCCAGTTTTGTTTCTAGTTATGGAGACATAACTGCCCCCCTTCTTATCCGATTGTATAAATATTTTCTTCAAGTGTTAAATAATATCACCATAGAATGATTCATTTGGATCATGGAATTCTCGAAACTTTTGTAAGAGTGGTATCAAAGCCTATATTGAACTCCATTGACCTAGAGACGTGACCTCCCAGAATAGTGTTGGTGGAGTGAGGTGGAGTGGTGCACATGGTGACTTGGTGGTGGTTGGCGTAGTGGAAGCATGTTGATTGAATGAAGGTGGAATCACTAATTGGACAATGAAAAAACTCTGGTTTTTGAAACCACCATGACACCATTTTTAATGGTTTTTCAAAACCGAGACAATGCCCTCATATTACACCGACACCATTGATTCAAGCACCAATTTTTTTTTTAAATGTCACTCGAGACCTCTGCCTAGATTAAAGTGCGGTAGGTGAAGTGACTCTTGGGACCATTAGATTTTTGGAAGTGGCACCTGTTAGGGTCCTATAATAATATGATTCATAATTTCGAATTGACTATGGTCAGTATTGTGATATTGTACATACCTTTACTTTCTGCAAATGTATTCCAAAATTAAGAAGTGTAAAGAGGGTATGTCCTAAAATAACAATCAAAGGACAAAAAGAAACAAAGATCCAAAAGGTGAAAAATATGAACCCCACAAAAAGAGATAAAAACAGATCATGAAAGTGTGCAAATTCAAGTGCCACTACTATTTTACTTTTTCTACAAACAATGTTCATGTGTAGCTTTTTTAAAATACCATAATCCATGATAAGTCAAACAACTTAATCTTGAATTTTCATGCTTTAAATTTAATGTTGATAGATAGAGAATAAAGATCTAGCCAAAGAGTTTAATCTTCGCAGATCAATAGTAAAAATAGAGAATGATAGGGAGCTCAATAGTTTAACCTGAGCTCTTGGATGAAATAAGGTTTGAATTAGTTAGTTTCTTGTTTCAAATAAAAATGAATAAGGGTTTGCAAACTCAAATGCACCCATCTAAATACCGAATAAAATGTTAAAATAGCATATGGGTAGGTACAAGAAATTTTTACAATCATTCATAAACATCATTTGGCATATTACTAATTTCCCTCCCCACAATGTGCTCTAGTACTAAAATACTTCAGTCATAAAGGCTTAGAGCATTCCTCTGACTTTTGGTGGGACCGGATCCCCGACTTAATGACTCATGGACATCAAGTATTGGATTCCACCTTATTGAAACCCTTCTCATTCATGAAAACGCCCTTTTCCCTTTACATCACTCACTTTACCTTACAAAATCCCATTTTCCTAAGTTTAAAACACATTTTACCTAGGAAAGGTAAAACCCCCTTAACATATTCCCCTCTCATTCAAAATACTCAAAAACCCACCAAAAATGCTTTTATCATAAGTATAAGTGTTAAATGTTGATATTGGGCCACCACAGTGAAGAAATTCAAACCAAACATCATATTTTACATTATGCTTACTATATTTTACATTCCGCTCATTCATTCCTTATTACCATACTAACCTAATGTATTAGCTCCTCGATATACATTTTTCCCATATTAAATAACTCCTTCATAGATAATATCCAAACCCTGATTTAATTATAAACTATAGTTTCAGCCCCCACATTGTTTAAATTAACTTCTCGCTTCATATTTTCCCACCATAAACCTATTAACCCACCAACCCTTGGTACCGTTAAAGAAAACCCTGCAAATCTTCACCCTGATTTTCCTCTATGCAACTTCACCATGTGACAGCCCTTAGATCTCTCCCCTAGATCTGATGACATGCTTCTATATCGCGCTCACTCCCCCTCTGACCTTTATCAACCCGAGAGCATGTGCGATTAGGAGTTTTGCTCAGGCCTAATTTTTCTACGTGTCAGCCTCTAGCATAGATCGCATTCCCTCAGGGAAATACTGATTGTCTGCCAAAAGTAATGCGATGGTGTCAAAAGCTGCCTCCCCGCCCAATGCAAAAACCGTCCACTGTCCATAAAATACTTTCCCTGTCAAAATATAACCATTTCCCTTTAAAAGACTGAGAAGCCCCATTTCTTCATTTTTCACTCGTTTTCTCTATAAGACCTCAACAATACGTTTGTGACACCCTCAGCCTCTGTGACCAAATTTTACTGCCATCTACCGCCTGAAGAAGCTCTGGACACCCAATTTGAGCATCCAGTTCACATCTACAGCCACCATACCCTCTCCAATCACCATTCAAACCAATTTGCAATCCAATTCACCAATTTCTAGGTATTTTGGGAAAAAGCCAGAATGACCCTCTCATTTGAAAATGTACAATAAAAGTCAAAAGGTTACAGTGAAAGTCATAAAAGCACAGTAAAAGGAAAAATATAAATTAGCCAAATGAAAGAGTATCAATAGAAGTGTATCAGGTTGAAAATTCAAAGTGAATAAAAGAAGCCAGTGGGAAGACAAACAACATGGAAGATAGTTACATAGCATACAGATAAAATAAATTCATGTCAAAGTAAAGATAGATGAAAAAATAGAGCAATCAAGGTAAACTGTAAAATTAAACATGGAGGCAGTAAGCGTTAAATAGAGATGAAGACACTTTCACTAGAGACAATGAAGTTTATCCAAAGTAAAGGTAAAAACTGTTAAAAGAAAATTAAGATTAAAAGATGAATCAAAGAAGGAATGGTACATTTTCTAGAAATTTCCTATTTACCTCATACTTTTGCAGAAACTATTGTGGCCAATCCAAGATTCATTCTATGAAACTGGAGGAGGTTTGTGTTCCTAAGATGCAAGTATACAAAACCTATCTCATGTTTTACATGGGTATTAAAAAAAGCGAGATAAATGCATATCGTCACAACCTATTTTTCACACTGTGCAAAGTCCTATTTTTGACATCCTTTTTAATAGAATACTGTGAACGTCTGGAGCCGAATTTTAGGAAACTAAAATAGGTTTATCTCAATAACATACATATCTACAATAACCTCTTTCTCTTTTCACATATCTATCTTAGCTTGAGATATACAAAGGTATGAGTGGACCATAATTTTACAGAATTTCTGGGTCAGAATGCACAAAGGAAGGAGGTAGTTAGTGACATAGAAGCCTCATCATCAATTAAGATTTGCTATCAAATTAGAATTTCTCTTCTTTGTCGCCATCAATCCATAAATATAGTGCCAAATAGCTTCACTAGTTCTGAGTGTCATTTATTTAAGTTCTATTAATGTAAAACAGTTTGAGATATTTGCAAAACCAATCTTGATAGTTTTTCAATATATTTCAGTTTAGAATTTCTATAAATACTTCCTCATTTGAAGTATTTTAGGAGGATTACTATACATTTGTAGAGCTATTTTGATCTTGAACCCAAGGGTGATTGTACCATTTTCAAGTCAACAGACTGGAACAAAGTAATAAAAGCATTGAACTCGAGGATTCATAAGATGAGCTATTTGCAGTGAACTATCTTCCTTATGTTATTTTGTTACCTTTCTTATGTTTTCAAAAACTTAATTTTTTTTAAAATTTGAATGTATTAACTGGATATAACACTCAGAATTTGTTTAAATACACTATGTTTTAAATAGTTAGTCATTTACATTTTTTTTTATATTTTTTCTGATACCCAGATCTAAGAATCCTTGAGTGCTCTCCCATCCTTGTTAACCTCTTTCAATCCTTCCATAATGCGGCCTAGGGAACCTTTAATTGCTCCCTGGATCCAATTAGAAGCCACTTCACCATCGAACCCTTGAGATATGCAAAAACTCACCTATCTTTCCCTGTAGACACTGTCTTTTAGAACCTTGATATAGTCTTATTTGTCTGACTTTTGAATCCATAACCTAATGGAAAAAGAAAACCTCTGTTCATCTAAGTGATCCCACTACCCAAATCCAAAAACAAAACCAAGTGCAACCATAACTAGCCTAAAGTCAAATGACTATGTTCTTTTAGGGCATGAAACAATTCTTTTAGGGGTTGATGAGCCCTAGCTTATCGACATATAAGTTTGGGGTTGATGTTCCCAAATATGTCTATAACAAATGTGTAATGTCATAACTATGATCACTAAATGCTCAAACTTCATTGTTTGATTACGTATTATTAGTTTTCAAATTCAACTCTGGAAATGGAACTCAAGAATGAAATCTAGATTACTAGTTTGGAAAATGCTAGATGTGCTCTAGAAGTATTTGATGTTAGAAATACTAAGAGTGGGGTTGAATCAGTATTTCATGCAATTAGTAATTTTACTAATTTTTTTTATATTGTTAACTAAACCATTGTTTAATTCACAAGACATTATGTAGTAGATCTAGGCAAGAGAAATAAACCATGAGCAATATTTAATCATAAGTCATGTGAACCATAAGAATGCAACACGTCATCAATACATCAACACATAGGGACACCAAATATTCTGTGGAAAACCCAAATGGGAAAAACCATCATTTTAGTTGTCTCTATATTCTTATTATTATAAAAAAATATCTTATTACATCTTTCACTAATGTAGACTCTTACCAGTGTGCAGGCTCCTATCTTTTGGAGGCTACCACCTCCTCTTGTTTCACTAGATACCACTAGAAAGAGCTCACCACTCCATATGAAAATTGTGACAACCCCACCCATGGTTCTCTCATAAAAGGAATTCTAAATATTTTTACAAATATGTGAAATTAAAAAAATGGGATCGAGCTAAAGGGACACGAATTCCAGAGATGGGGAGGAGGATTTCTTGCTTCAAATGATTGAGGTTTTCTTGTGGAGAGAAAGAAACCTAAATTTCTTAGACAATAATTAAAAGTTGAATAGTTCATGAATTAATGAAATCGTTCTTAATTTAAATGGGATGCAATAGAAGGTACAAATCCAATGTTGCTAAAAAAATAGTAACAAAGAAAAAGGGACAAGAGATCCAACAGAGAGATTGTGCATTGAAGGGCAACAAGGACAGAGAAGTAAATGCAAGATTAGGAAGGGAGAAAGGTCAAGGTTGAAAAATCCCTATAGACAATGAAAAAGAGGCAGCATAGAGATTCAAATAGGTGGGAAGTGAGCAAAAATTCGAATGAAGCAATATAAGATGAAATAATTTCATTACCATAGAAACAAATAAATCTTCTTCGATCAATAGGCAGTGTAGAGAAGAACATAAGAGAAGGGGATTAGATCTTAGGTACCCTGAAGGTTTTTGGTTGAGTTACTAGTCTTCGAAGCCCTGTAACAACTTGGGTTCACCAAAGGATCTGGATTGAGATAGGATCCATGGAGTCTTGTAACAGCTTGGGTCCTTGGAGGTTGTGAGTGGAGACAAGGTCACTAGAGTTAAAGGAAGACTTGATTGAATACCCCTTGTTATTTCCTTACTATTACAATGGATTTTGGACTTCCAAGAATGGAGTGAAGCACTATGCACACACTTGGGGTGATGTAGAAAAGCATTGGACTCCTTGTGGTAAAGAAGATGGTAGCAATCAGCTGGTGGGGTTGAAGAAGAGGGCCTTTGGAATTACCCATTTCAGGTGACAATTGGTGATCTATTCTCTTAAGAAAGCACCCCCCTCATAATCTATAATACGGCTCAAGGGTGACATCTACAAGTAAGTGTGGCTACCTTTGTCTATGGCTAGGTGGAGAGTCCTTGTCCTAGACACACTTACCCTAAAAATTCAAAGATAAGTAATCATTTGTGCTTGTTTACACATTGATTATTGTATGATGCATTTTTGATTGAAATGGTTATGGATTTGTTTATTGAAATAATGTTTTTCATGTAATAAGCATGTGGTTACTCTTCTATGTGGAAATTAGTAGAAGATGATGAATTACTGACCAGGTGACTGAAAATGTTTGTCACCATAGATATTCCAAGTGAAATGCTACAAAAACTTATGAGTCTTAAGTGACCCAACTAAAAATGACTTAAGTAAATGACTAATTTAGTCCCGAGTTAAAATATACAACTAGCTAATAAGTAATACAACTAACAAAGACTAAAACGAATGACTAACTTAGTTTAGGAACTAAAATACTACTACCTAAACAGTATTGTAATAATATGAAGCATTCGTTTATGTTAGTCATTTTAATTGTGTCACAACAATCTAAAATTACAACTAAAATGGGATTTAAAGGGTGTTATAGATTGGTTGAAAGGTTATAGTTCCTTAAACACTTCCTTATTATATTAGTGGATGATTAGAGTTACGAAGTTGATTAGAATCTTCATGGTAATATCCTTTGATCACATTGACATGGAATTAAATTCAAATGATGACATATATCCAAAATGGGAGTGGGCTTATAGCTGGGTCAAATACATTATGAAAAATATGTGCACAAAGAAGTGTTGGTTAATTTGTCGAGGAAACATTTTCCTTAGTTAAATACTTAACTTTTCATACATATCTACATTTTTTATTCTCAAAGACATAACCATTTAACTTAAGATAATTTTTTTTTAACTTGGATATCAAGTTATTTATCTAATTTAATTTATACTATGAACATATTACATAACCAATCAATCCTTAAATCAAAATTTTAACCTTTCCGTGACCAAAACTTCAAACATAATTCTTACCCAAGAACACAATATGAAGAGAGAGTATCAGAATGAATTTAATTACGTAATATCCCATCTCATTCCAGATGAGCACTATAAAATCCACTTAGAGAAATAGTATCATTGGCATTTGTTTTTCGATAAGCTGGATATCTAGCTGCTCAGAGATAACCCTATCTAATGATATCAAGCACGAGAGGTGGGAACAAAGCTCGATGTTCAATAAGCCCTGCAGATCAGAGATGAGCTAAGCCCCCCCTGAGATGAAAGGAATAGGTACTAGCCCATAAATGATGGCAAAGGAGCCAAGAAGGATGACAACCAAGAATAAGGGAATGAGAGGATGTAGGGTACATCAATCCTAGAGTTCCTTAAGAAGGCTTAAGACTAAAACCAGAATCGAGGCCAACCACCATTTATTGAACAACAGTGGCACCTATTCAATCCTTAGTGAAGAAGGATGATGATAGAGATGACAAATATATTCTTCTATCCATTCTCCTAAAATTCACTGAAAATTTTAAGCATTCATTGAATATTTAGAGACCCTCTAGGAATTTTATTTGATGATATGGCATGTAATTTTAAACCTCTTATCAATGTGCCTGGTTGTTGATGCTTACAATATGTGTCACTTCCATCTTAAGAGGAGAGAATGTTGGAAATATTCATAAATCCATACATTAGGGCATTCATGAGAAAACCTCAGGGGCATGAATCAATGCCCACTCTTTGTAGATCTGATAGAATTATTTGTACAAATGCCTTTGTAGTTCAAATTTTTATGTATTTCAATTTAGCGAGCCTTATATGAACACGTAATGGAATTGATCATTGCTTGTTATGTTGTGCAAAGCTAATTTAGATGACTCACACATATATAGTTTGTTGGGTTCATTTTATATCAGTTTGTTGGTAAGTTTACAGTGGAAGGTGTATCACTTTTGGCTAAATTTTTTGTCGTTGTGGATATAGCTATAATTGTATGATAGTTGCAGTATATTTTTTATGTTGTGCTAATATCCACGTCACATTGTCAAAACTTATTTCTGGTTGGGTACCACCACATGGTTTTGGGTATGGAGAAATATCTAAACTTTTGATTCTACACTTTTCAGGCAACTATTGGATGATTTTTTAATGCATGGCTAAATTTCATGGTTAAGCATGTAGGAGGTTTTTGCAAACGAGGTTATCAGAATATAAAAAAAATTACATATTTTTTTTAACATTACCAAAGAGGGGGGAGTTTACAAAATCTTTCGGTTCACAATGTAATCTGGGAATTATATTATATAATATGTTGTAATTGAATATTTTCTTTTATTTGGGAAATAGCTTTTTGTTGATGAAGTAGGCCTTACCTTTGGGTTCCATGCTTAGTCATCAGATTCATCTTCCCACCCCACATGTGTCATGAATCCATCATGCTGGACACAGTTTGATACTGAAACATGTTTGATTCGTTGTTGGTGCATATTTGAATTTTAGATTTATGTCTACAAGGAGTCTGATTCATTCCTAGAGAGAATCATTATTTTTGGACAAGTGTCCACCAAAAAGTGACCAACATGCTTGATAAAATCTGAAATGTAGCTGCATTTTTCCATTTTCATTTTTGTTTGGGTGTTGTGGGATTATGGGAGTGACCAATAAAGAAGATATGAGCATTTTCGAGGTGATTAAAGCTACAAGTAAGTGGATTTCCCTTCCATTTTTCTTTTTACAATTTTTCTACAACAGTCTACCTGTCCATTGTTTTTGCATAGACAATCTTCTAGTAGTGAATTTTTATTTATTTTTATAGCACTCATGACTCAATCAAGGGAAACAAATAAGGGTAAAGAGAAGGTGTATGTACACACCAACCTTCCTATTATTTACAAACGTAGGGAGGGATGGTTGAAGGGAAAGACAAAGATGTGGGATGTGCTTCTTGATGATATGAGTTTGGTAAACAATATTGAGTTAGCATTGACCAACTTGGATCTTAATGTGCTAGTGCTAGAGGGTTCATCCTCCAAAGAAATAGATGCATAGCTTACATTGGATATAGAGGAGGAGGACATAGAAGACAAAAGTGGTGGTAATAATGTTGATTTCGATGTTAATGAGCTATAGGTATAACCTATAGCCTGTTCGAAACAACCTATGAGGTTCATCCTTCCTATTTTATGGTTTCGGGTTCTAGTGTCAACTTTGTTTATTATTTTCTATTTTCCATTAGCATTCTGAGTCAGGAGTCTTGATGACTTCATATCTATGTAATACATCTTGATTTTGATGATTTAATGAGAAAATTATATTTTATGGTTAATTTCTTATGTTTGCCAATATTAATTTATTGTATTCGTCATTGATGTAGTAGGAAGTGGTATTTGTAAATGTATATCATTGATGAATCATGATTCTATGCATAATGTTACAATATACATGTTTGATCAAATTTGTATCATCATGAGAATTTGTGTAATATCCATCAACTTTTTTAATATATATAATGTAGTATTTAACATGTCTTATGCATCATGTTCCAAGGGGTTTCCATGTACAATGTCAGTCTCTCATATTTGCATGTCTTGCATATCATATGTCCTTGTGTCCAGTGACTTAGGTTATATGGCACAGAGAAGCGTTATTTATTCCATTGAATTCATCCATAATTTTGAGTTGTCATTGTTCCTTGAGATGTGCAAAAATTGTGGATTTTCAAGGTTACTATGACATTCCCTTGGTATCAAATGTGGTAGTTAACTGTGTTGGCCACAAAAATGCAACAACATGTTTTTTCAGAAATTTTGAAGTCATTTCTAAACACTAAAAGTACTCTGATTTAACCACTTGACCACAAGTTTCTTAACTGCATATCCCATCTCATATTTTGTATGCCTACATAGATTTGTATACATTTTATGTGGTTCTCTTGATGACATCCCATAGATCCTGTGGAGTCTTCAATGACCTTAATAAAGGACTCATTTAATTTCAATAGGGTACTCTCCCTTTTGTGGGGATGAAAAAGGAGCAGTCTTGCATGAAGCCCTCGTTTTCAATGATCCTCAACTCAATGCAAGGAGATTGGCATAGGTTGGTATTTCTTTTCAAAAAGTATGAATTTTGGGTACAATTATTTGAATAAATTTATTTACTTCTTGTTTGACATACAAATTTTTGGTTTGGATGCTAATCAGGTTAGCACAAAGCTTTATATTTAATTAATCAAGAGACTTTGACAAAGGTTAGTTTGTTCTTTCGTATTAAATATCTCTTTCATTTATAGTTGTTTCAGTTTTTTGTATGTGACATTTGCTATCTTATTTTCTAATTCAAGTCTCATTTACATTTTAGGTTGAAGCTATATAAGTTTTCTTTGATGTCACAAAGTTATTTTAGTTTAAGTACATTGGCTTGAGGAGAATGGTTTATTTGATCATCAAGGAGGTTTCTCCTTCTACTGATGAGGTGAGGTATTAGCTTCTATCTCTCTTTTATTTTGATCTATTATTATTCTTCCTTAGTTTGGTCTTTATTGATTCTTCATCAAGTTTCTTCCAGGCTATTATTGTGAAAATTTCATTATTGAAAGACATGAATAATGAGACCGGTATGTATGGGACTAATGCAATAAATGTTTTATGTAGGATGACACATAGGGCCTTGTCTGGTCAAAATGAGAGGTACATCTTAAATAAAATATTGTTTGAAATAATATTATTGTAGCGAATTCTACCCTTGCCATTGCAATTCACTTGATTTTAGGGAAAATTTTAAGGATGAAAATGTATCTTAAAGTTTAGAAGCCTTGGCGAATCTTACTAGTTCGTAAGATGAAAACTTTAAAATGTTTAGTGATAGTTTGTAAAATATTCAAATTTCTAATGATTTTATATAATCTATATAAAAATTCAATGATTTTTAAGGTAAAATAATTTTATGATATAAAATTTTGGCGAATAATTTTGGGAAAAATGGAAATTGGTGAATCTTTTTTTTTTTTGGAAAAAACATAGAAAATTAACCCACCTACGAATAATAGCCCCTAAAATTTTCCATGCTTTCTTTAGGTAGTGATAGTAAGGCTTTATGTAAGCTTTCATGGTTACATATTTTCTTAACTAATAAGTTTACTTCCTTGTTACTCAATCTTTAACCATTGCATTTGCAGACCAATCTTGAGATTATGAGACAATGGAGTAACAAGGTCTAGGAAGCAGTTTAGTCCTCAGATGCTCTTGTAATATTTCATGCACTGGGTTTACTTCACCAAGTTGGTTTATCTATTATTCTTGGACTTTTAGAGAGAATTTTTTTAGTTGCCTGTAAGTTTTATGGCTAATCACAACATTGTAGTGAAATTTTTCGTTGCCTCCATAGTTGTGAGGTATTTTGTTTCTCAATTTTGAAAATATTCAAGAAACTTCTTAGTCATTTTGATATTCTTTTTCCTCTTTGCAACCAATATTCCATGCACCCTCAATTTTTTGTGGTATTTGTTTTGAAATCTTCCTACTTAGTTTGCAATCTTTTAAATTGTTTCAGAAGTGACTGTTGATGAGACAAACTAAGTGACCAACAATGAAAAATGACTTGGGTGTAAGTATAGTTGTTGCCCATCATTGGTAATTTTTATCAAATTACTTATATTAGGTCATAAAATGTTACTTTCCACCCATAAGATCCCCAGAAAAAACTTAATATAATTGTTCACACAAACAATATTAATGACCACAATGAAGTCTAGAAGTCTAGGTATTTATATATTTATAATAGGAGGATATTAGGCCATGGAAGGTGTTGCAGTGTAGGGATTTTCACTAGAGGAATTCATCAACAAGAATGATAATATTGGAATTAGACCTTGTAGCAAACGAGAGGTTCATGCTTTTAACAATTGACTGTGTATTCTAGCCGCGAGGCTACTTTGTGTCTTTTATCAACAAACACAATTATTTTCTAGAATTCTAAATAAGCTCATTGTTGGCGTGGCACTTATTTATCCATGTTAACAAGTGGTGATTGGAATTTATTATATATGTATTAAGGCCATGATATGTTAGATTCATATGTCTAGCATATTTGGTCTCTTTGGGTTAACGAAAACTTCAAATTCACAATTATGTGTATGATATTCCCTTGAATAGTAGATGCATACTAGAGAGAATAATTTATGGCTAAGATATGAATATTAGTGGAATTATAATAGTTTTATTAATAGAAAATTATGCATATAATTACATAATTATAGTGTTTATGATTGTTGGATTCATCTTCTAAGTTCTCTTGGAGCCATGATGATCCAAGAGGATCCCGAAGTACAAGGTGCCTTGAAAATAGATCAAAATGAAAGTTGTTGTATGGAAGAAAAACCAAGGTTAGATCGTAGTGCTCGTCACTCTGATTCTAATGGTGTGAATGTCGCTCAAATATGAGTTTGTATGGTCAAGTTATGGCTGCTCAAAGTTCTGGTCAATGATGGACAAGTGGCAGGCTTAAGGAGGAAAAAAATTGATCGAGACATCGTGCACGGAATTTGGCCACTGGAATGGGCAAATTTGTAGGATGTTTAATTTTTCAAATATCCCTTATTTTCTGGTCAACATCTTTTAACCAATGGGGCTATATATATAAAAAATAAAATAAAATATAAGAAATGGTTGGTAGGCTAGAAACCTCGTAAACCAACCACATATATAAATATCTAATACAAGGTGGTGGGTTATCAAACCCTACCATCGCACACCCCACATGCATTTTATATATAAAAAAAATGATTTTGGGGCAGGCCACCCCTGGCAGACGTGCCCACCAATCAACAGTGTTAACAAACTACGGAACTTCCAACCCAATTAACAACACAAGTTTCAAATTTGAATGCACAAAAACTTTAACGGGCCGACAGTTGAACTGAATGGGGTTCGAAATTGGAACCAATACTGGGCTATTTGACTCCAGCACCAATGAGGCACAACTCATTCTCTAGTGCCTTCACTACCGAAACATTATAGAAACCCGCTCGTTCATTTGACCAAGTAGCGAAGTGGGGGCGGATGTCGGAACCCAGAGTTGCGGAACCATGATCCGGTTGGAACCCAAAGTAGGCCCAAGGTTGGAACCCTCAATGCTCCTTTGTGCCTTTTTATGCTTAAACACTGATAGGTGCTTGATTAAAATTTCACTTTGATAGTGAAGCTCAAAATGGCTACCAACGTCTCAGTTAATGGTACCAGTTGTTTCCAATAAAGCATGCACCTTATCCATCCTCTACCTATTTCTCTGTATAGTTTCCATGGGTATATTCTTCTTGGTTGCCTTTTTTTTATTTGACCCTTTTGAACTTGTAGTTTTATCCATGTTTATGATTAGGCCTTTTAGTGGACTATTATCCATGTCTATAACTTCTTTGGCAAGGTCAAGGTTTTTTTTCAACTTTATATTCAGTATCAATTTGTTCAAGGGCAGGGAGTGAGATTGTTTACCTCCTTTGAACATTTGAAATAGGATGGGTTCTTGTTCAGGCTCAACCCTCTTTCCCCTGGTTTTCATTGTTAGCTAGATTTCTGCAAGGGAACCTTCAATAGGTGGACTTTCAGCATGAGTGGAATTCCTAGTAAGAGGAAAATTTGCAGTAGTAGGGTTTTCAGTCAATTTTGTTTTTCATCACTTCTTCTAGACTAAAGCTTGGGTATTCTAAGAACAGAAGGTGAGAGTTGTTATTCCTTCTTTTGACTTCTGATTTGCACAGTAGGGGTGCTGTGAGAGGAGGTTCCTTCTTGAGGGTTCTCGATTTGTTTGGTACCCTTTTTCCTTTGATCCAAATGGATATTGGTGGCCACCCACCTATTCCACTTGGACCCCCACAATTGTTTCTTCTAGTTTTTTAGTTTCCTTATTTGTAGAAAAATTTACTATTTTTGG
Organism: Pinus tabuliformis; assembly: GCA_031772625.1. NCBI lineage: Eukaryota > Viridiplantae > Streptophyta > Pinopsida > Pinales > Pinaceae > Pinus > Pinus tabuliformis. The sequence continues at coordinate 326,594,673 of CM062804.1, read as the reverse complement.
AGTTTTTGGGCCCTAAACTTCCGAGCCATTTTGAGGCCCTAAATGACGGTTTTTAAGAAACCTAGGAGCAAAATGGGTCTATAGATTGATGTTTCTCACTCAAAACTTGTAATCCTTGAATAGATCTTTCTAACAAGGTATTGTGCACGTCAAACAAAGATCGTATGCCAAAGTGACGACCTCGGGAAGTTTATGTACCAATTTACCCAAACGGGGCCCATACTTTGGCACTTCATATCCTAGGGTTAGGTTTTTGGATGTTTAGGGTTTTCCATTGTTTCTAAACAATAAATAGGCATTCGAGCCTCATTGTAACATAGTTCAGAGGTAGGTAGCTGCCACATCTCTTCTTAGAGATAAGCTACCATCGCCCGAGCTAGTTTATTTCCATTTCTGTCTGTAAGCATATTTAAGTATTTTACATCAATGAAAGGAAGTATTATTTTTGTTTCATCTCTAGATTTATGGTTATACCTCTAATTTTTTGCGTTCGTATTTAAATCCATATCGTGGTATCGGAGCGGTCTGCTCTTTCTCTGTTTCTCTTTGCATGTCCCCAACGAGGTTGGGATATAAGGAGTTACAACTTGAACTAGCTGAACCTTTACAAGGCCAACCTCGCAAATCCTGATAGCCTCCCATGGCAGATGAAAAGAAAGATTAGGGAGTAGGAGATCCTATCAAAACCTTGATTGAAGAGGCCCTCGAGCGACAAAGTAACGTGATGATGGACAACTTGCCTACATCCTTGAGCGGCTACCCAGGGGCGACACATCTACTTCCAGCAGCTACTCTGGAAGCACCACACCCTTTAAGGTACAAGTTAACTTTGACATTCCCATATTTGAGGGTCAGATAGATACAGACACTATAGATAAATGGTTATATCTACTAGAAGGATATTTTTCTGTTCATGGATTTTACGGCTAGGAAACGATTACTTTCTCTCTTGTCAAAGCCGCCCCCCACATTAAGGACTGGTGGGAAACCTACTGTGAGGAGAAGGATGAAAGTATGACCTCACTATTTTTAGTTGCACCCACTTGGAATTCATTCCGGGATGCCATCAAGGAGCAGTACTACCCTGTTGGAAGCTATGAGGATAAATACATAAAGTGGACCATGCTATTGTAGTGAAGGGACCAAGACATACTAGAGTTTACCAATTTTTTTCATACCCTTCGCACAAAGTTGGATATCAAGGATTTTGATCAGAATTTGGTACTCAAATACCACAACTGCCTACACAGGTACATCGAGGATGAGATGGAGTTCCTCGACATCTTCTCGCTCGGCATGGTGTTCCGTACATTATCAAGATCGAGCATAAGTTTAAATAGAAGAAGTGAGACTTTGGATATGCAAATCCGAAGCAAGGGAAAGGTGCCCCCAAACCACTGAACAAAGGAAAAAGTCAAGGCGGGGTGGCCTAGGATAACCCACCAAAGCCACAAGAAAAGAACAACACTGCGAAGCCGAAGAAGGACACGGGGAAGTGGTCTGAGTTCCATAAGAGCTCCACTCACAACACAAGTGAGCAAAAGTCTTCAGAATCAAATGTATGTTCCGACTCCGAGTCAGAACTAGACAAGGGGAATGACAAAGGGAAGAAGATTACTGATGCGGAGCACAATGCCACTGTTGCCATCACAAAGATCCAAAAGGAGGAACTCAAAGATCTAGAGGAGGAGGAGGACCTCATCCACTCCTAGATGTGTATAAAGGGTTCCCCATTACAGTTCATTGTCGACAGCAAGAGCCAAAAGAACCTCATTTCAACATAGCTGGTGAAGTAGCTATGCTTACCGACAACAGCAGATCCACAATGGTACACCATCGAGTGGCTTCACCAAGGAGAAGATCTTCGCGTGAGCCAACTGTGTCGCCTTCCATACAACTTCAAGCCCTTCACAAATGAGGCATTATGTGACATTGCTCCCCTTGATGTTTGTGATGTATTATTAGGCCAACCATACTTCTAGAAGTGACATATTGTGTATGAGTCAAGGCCTCGTGCTGCTATTATTACTTTGGGAAATAAGTTGTACATGATATCGGAGGTAGCACTGCCTACTTCCATCTCTTTGGTTACTGCAAAATAATGTAGTAAGCTCATTTCCAAAACCGGGAAATTTATTTTCTTGATGATGTGCCCTCAGGGAAAGAAGAAGACAGTGGCCACGACCTCTAGATAGGACCCCTCTGCATGACAATAACAGATGGAAAAGGTTGTGCAGGAGTATGAGGACATCTTCACCTCCCCTGCAGGGGTCCCTCTACACTGTTAGGTCAAGAACTCCATCGATATGACCCCAGGTGCATGACTACACAATGGACGAATCTATCGGCACTCCATTCTAGAGAATGGTGAAATCAAGAGGCAGATTCAAGAACTACTGCAGAAAGGTCACATCTAACCTAGTTCATTGCCCTGTGGGAGCCCGATCCTGTTGGTACAGAAGAAGAATGGGACTTGGAGACTCTGTATTGACTATCAGGCACTGAACAAGATCATTGTACATGATAGGTACCCGATCCCACGAATTGATCAGCTTCTGGACCAACTGAAGGGGGGAAGATTTTTCAGCGAGATCAACTTGAAGTCAGGATATCACTAGGTGCCAATTGAACCCTCTGATGTTTGTAAGACTACCTTGAAAGCTAAGGAGGGCATTTTCGAATGGTTGGTTATGCCTTTCAGGTTGACGAATGATCCTGCAACCTTCATGAGGCTAATGGATGACATCTTGTGGCTATTCACCAACTCATTTGTAGTGGTATACTTGGATGACATACTGATCTTCAACCAGGTTTGGGAAGAGCACCTCCATCATATTCGACAGGTTCTCCAAACACTGCAGCAACATAATCTATGTGCCAATTTGGAGAAATGCACTTTTGGCATGACCAAAGTTCAGTATCTGGGATACATTATTGATTAACGGGTGGTGCATGTGGATCTAGCCAAGATCCAAGTCATTAGGTATTGACTAGCTCCAACCACTCTGACATAGCTCCGTAGCTTTCTGGGCCTTGCCACTTTCTACCACAGGTTATTGTTGGGATTCTTTCATATCACTTGGCCCTTGAGTCAAGTCACCAAGGGAGGAGAGAGAAAAATTATTTTGGTCTGAATCTCAATAGAAGGCATTCATAGATTTGAAACATCACCTTTGCTTGGCACCAGTGCTCGCATTACCAGACTTGCAACATCCATTTGAGATTGAGACAAATGCCTCTGACTATGATATTGGCGAAGTCCTTACACAACATGGGCATCTAGTGGCATATCATACTGAGACACTTTTAGACACAGTCCAGAAGTATCCCACTTATGAAAAAGAGATCTATTCCATTGTGCAAGCCTGCCAACAATGGAAGCATTACATTTTGCGGAAGGAAACAATCATCCATATAGACCACCATCCCCTATAGTTCATACAGATGCAAGGGAAGTTTCAGAATGATCGCCATAAGAAGTAGTCCACACACCTGCAACATTTCCATTTGAATATGAAGTATAAGAAGGGTAGCACCAATAATGTTGCAGATTGCTTCAGCCAACCACTTATCATGGGGTTAACCACCATGCTCAACACTTATGGGCACGAGACTTCTAATTGGCCATTTCTCTACAAAAGTGACCCAGAATTCGGCCACACATACTAGACGCTCTTAGAGGGTCAGCATGTTACAAAGTTTCACCTCGAGGATGCCTTGTTATGCCACCTGGGTCACATTTGTGTTCCTTCGAGCGAATGTACCAAGATGATTTGGGAAGTTCACTACAGTTAGGCTGGTGGGCATTCCGTGGTCGAGAAAACTATGGCAGTACTGCAGAAGTATTTCTATTGGCCAAATCTTCGACAAGATGTCGGGAAGTACATCAGAGCCTACATTGCTTGTGCCATTCCCAAGCCAACCATCAAGAAGCAAGGCCTCTATACTTCATTGCCTACCTCTAGTTGAACTTCGAAATCTATCTCCATGGAATACATGTCGGGCCTTCCTTCTACTAAGCATTGCAACGATAGTTTTTTTGTGGTCAATGACAGATTCTCAAAGATGGCCATTATGTTGGCCTAGAAGAAGAATATCATAGTAGAAGCCACTTCTAAACTCTTCTTTGAACGAGTGTGGGTACACTTTGGGATCCCACAGTGCATCATCTCATATCAGGACAAAGGGTTCCTCAGTGCATTTTGTTCCAGTCTTTAGTCGATGCTGGACACTAAGCTCACTAAGTCCACAACTTTCCATCCCCAAACTAATGTCCAGACAAAGGTCGTCAACAAGATTGTCATACACATTCTATGCATGTACAAGTCAAAGATTCGATGCACATGGGATGAGAACCTCCCCTATGTCTAGCACATCTATAATCGGGCTCTCCACATCTCAACTAGCCATAGCCCTTTTCAGGTGGGCTTGGGATTCCAGCCACCATGTCCCATTCATGTGGCCATGCCATTTGCAGCTACTTAAGAAGATTCAACTAGTGTCCAGTCCAAAATCGATAAGGAAAACAATTTCAGTGAGCACATCCAACATATCCACCAGCAAGTACATGACATTTTGGAGAAATCAAATTCCAAGTACAAGTAGTGATATGATCAACATCAGGTGCAACACAAGTTTCAGGTGGACGACAAAGTCTGGTTGCATTTGCAAAATGAACACCTTACCGTAGACTATTAGAAACTCAAGCCACTCTGATATGGTCCTTACACCATTACGAAGGTTGTGGGACATAATACATTTGAGCTCAACATTCGCCCATTCCTTGGCCTACACCCAGTGTTCAATTTGGACCACCTTCGACCATACTTCCCACCATTGCTAAACAATCAGACATTGCAAAACAACTCACACCTATAGAGTTAAAACCAGATTGCATGGAACATGCCACAACTAATTGGACTATGGACACATAGATCAAGAACACCCAACAACAAAGGATACAACTATATCAAGTTTTCAAATCATGCCAACTCCTTCACCAAGGCAAGTGGCTCACCAGGGACCAAGTTCAATAGAAGTTTCCTTATCTCATGGAGGAACTCAACGCAATAGGGACCATTTCTTCCTAATGGGGGGAAGAATCATCCAGGTGGATATTGGTGGCCACCTGCCTATTCCACTTGGACCCCCACCATTTTTTCTTGCAGTTTTTTAGTTTCCTTGTAGCACAATTTACTATTTTTGGTAGTTTTTCTGGTCCTGAACTTCGTGAGTCATTTTGAGGCCCTAAACTACTTTTTTTTGGGAAAACTGTGAGAAACATGGGTCTACAGACTGATGTTACACACTCAAAAGTAATAATCCTCAGGTAGATCTTTCTAATAAGGTATTGTGCATGTCAAACGAAGATTGTATGGCAATGTGACGACCCCGGGAAGTTGATGTACCAATTTACCCAAACTGGGCCCATAGTTTGGTGCTTCATCTCCTAGGGTTAGGTTTTTGGATGTTTAGGGTTTTCCATTGTTTCTAAACATTAAATAGGCCTTCGAACCTCATTGTAACACATTTCAGAGGGACGTAGCCACCACATCTCTTTCGAGAGATAAGCTACCATTGCCCAAGCTAGGTTATTTCCACTTCTATTTGTAAGCATATTTCAGTATTTTACATCAATGAAAGGAAGTATTATTTCTATTGCATCTCTATATTTATGGTTATATATGTAATTTGTTTCATTCCTGTGTAAATCTAGATCATCCTTCCTCGTTTAGAGTTAAGGGGCTCGGGTTGAAACCCTCCTAGAACAAAAAACGACCCCATGTTTTTCCAACCTTTGCCAACTAACATTCAATTAATAATTTAATTAAATCCTTGTGATAAATGAAGTGTGGAGATGGGTTTGTCCTGGCATGAACCTGAGTAGCCATATGATTCACAATTTCTAAAAAATAACATGAATTCATTCTCAATTGTCTTGCTGAGTGAGCTGTGAAATGAAAATGATATAATTTTACCCGGTTGAAATGCCCTTCACATTTGAAACACAACTCAGTAATTCATAGCAGCCCATGCCATTTGTCTTCCAACCAATACCCTTGCACCCCTTCATTCCAATTCCTTTCTTTGAACTTGTCCATTAGGAAGAATGGGACATCAATCCCAGCTAAAACATGTATCCTAAAGACTCTTTCTCCATATGTAGGCATAGTTGTGACCTTAGAAATCAACTCCTTATCACCTGGAACGATTTTAAAATTGTAATAGACAGACCTTTATTAATAAAGTTTTGATCATATTAAAATGAGGAAGGTAACAAACATTCACAATAGTTAATCATTTAACCAAACAACAACATGAGAGAAATGAATAAAAAATAAGACAAATGCTAGACCCAACACATCCAACATGAGGTTCGTCTTTGGGAACCTGACTCATTGGAGAAGGCATTCATGTTGGCAAGAAAAATGTAAAGAAAAATTATGGCAACAAGGAAGCCTACCAATCACAACTATAAGGATGGAAGTGTTTTTCCCCTACCCTTCCACAAACTACAAGGTTGACACCCCAACAATTGGAAGGAAAAAGAGAAAAAGGACTTTGCTACAGTTGTGATAGAAAATACAATAAAGGTCACAAGTGTGCTTAGAAAAAATTAATTCACATATATTATGAAGAGGAGGACGAAAAGGAACAAGAAACTTTAAAAGAAGAGGATATACACTAGGAACAAACCCTAGAGAAAAAATAAATGAATCTGGCCATATCTTGTAATGCATTGGCCAAAATTTCCACTACTCAAACTATCAAGATAGAAGGACATATCAAGAAGAAAAGGGTAATACTGTTGATTGATTCAGGTAATACCCATAATTATATTAATTGTAAGATAGCCAAGGAATATAATTGCTTCCTATATCAAGCACCAAAGTGTGCAGTGATGGTCACAAGTGGAGGAACCATAAATTTCTCTGGAAAGTGACATAATATCAAGCTATCCATGGGAGAATATGTATTGAATAACCCAATTCTTTCCATTGCAATGGGTGGTGTTGATGTTGTGCTAGGAGTCAAATGGCTACAATCCTTGGGTACAATAGCTTTTAATTCTCAAGAACTTTCCATGAAATTTTCTTTGGAAGGAAAGGAAGTTGAACTAAGGGGTATCACAGGGAAACCAGGAAAGATAATGATCTCTAACAGACTGAAAAAGTTTCTAAAGAAAGAAAAACGAGCTGTAATTACACAATTATGTTCCCTAGAGGTTCCCACATTGAAATAATCTATTTCTCTAGACTTCCAAAAAGTCATGGACAATCACTCCAAGGTATTCGAGACTCCCAAAGGCCTCCCACCTATTTGTGATCATGATCATGTCATTCGAGGAAGTCTTCCTCCAAACATGAGGCCTTACAGATATCCATATGCCCAAAGGAGTGAAATTGAATGTATGGTTACAAAAATCCTAGAGGTTGGTATAATTATCCAACCAAATTTGATAAATGAAGTAATGGATGAATAGAATAATGATGAAGTAGGGTGGGAACTCATTCAAAAGTTGCAGAAGATCCTAGTTCAAACAATATTGACAAAACTTCACAAGGAAGGAAAAATCATATTGGGACTTGATGCAATTACAGAACCAAGAAATCAATAGCTATGAAATCGATGAATTTCAGAGTATCTCATAAAGTGGAAGAACTTACCCACTGAAGATTCCACATGGAAGGATGATAATTTTATATAGAAGCATCCATAACTACTCAAGCGTTGAGGACAACACTTTTTGAAGGAGAGGGGCATGTTGGGTCGCTATAATATTAGTGTAACACCTTATTGTTATTAGTGCAACACCCTTATTGTTATTATTGTGCCCCATAGAAGCACACTATTGTTATTGTTGTGCCTTTAGATTATTATTGTTATGTCGGCTTTGATTATATTATGACCCCTTAGACTCTTATATATCGAAAGGAGGTCTTGTCATTTGTATCATCCAAGAATTGATAATTTGTGTAATGTAAAATAGGTTTCCCCCTTGAAGAGGTTGATTTCTAAGGTATTGATATATCTTTTCTATCTTTCTGTGAGTTGGTTTCATAACATGCGATGACAATTGTCGCTAACCATATGAATCATTACAATGATTATCATCGAACTTACGATAATTACAGAGATGTCAAAAATACAATTGTAATAGATCTGTCTTGAAAATATATTAAACTAACAAATATTCCAAAAACATAACATAAGAGATTTCTAGAATGAAAATTCTTCTTTATTGATATCTTTAGAAAACCCTTGAGGTACGGTAACACCATACAGCTACTCCTTAAGGAAGGAGATCACTTCACAAGCCATATGCTTGTCAATACACAATACTTGTTAGCCCTCAATGGAGAGTCTCAAGCCCTTATATATGCTTCAAACATATAATACCATGGCTAATTACCATGGGTCTCTCAATACCATACATCAAATACTATGAGATTGTAACATTATTTCCTAACTACTTTTGGTCCCTTGCATTATGCGGGTTAAAAACATTATTTATTTAATTATGGCTCTCTATACCCCATATTATCCCCCCTAGATATACTACATTACACCCCCTTTAAACATGTGTTTTCCACAAAACATGAGAAGAACACAAATAATAATATCTACTTAAATGAATAGTCAACTAGTACTAGGCACATGCACCTAGCCATCCCAGAGAAAGGTGAACAATTGATCTAGCCGGTGCCTCGCTTGCTTGAGATGGAAGATGGTTCTCGTGATTCCTCTGTGTTGATTTGTTATGGATGGATTGTCACACCTCTCTATGTGTCGTCAAAGGTGTTGTTGGTCTTGTTGCTAATTCATTTCCACCTTGTTAGTTATTTTCTTGCTTAGTGATGTGAGTGGCAATATGCTGAAGTTTTAATTCATGGTATTAGTTTGGTGGTTTACCATCAAAGGTTCATCATCTCATGTGCCAGTGTCATTAGAGCTTTTTTCTTCTGCCTCCACAATATCTTCTTGGTTCCTAATGGAAATATCATGTAGCGTAATTTTCTTCCTTTTAGACCATAGCTTCAAGAATTTATTGTGTACATTAATATTGATGTTGCCCACTGAGTTTGTCCAAGGATAACCCAAAACAACATCTTCCTTATCCAGTTATAAAGCATAAGAGTTAGTATGTAATACATATTTATCTATGGTCACCTTCAAGTCCTTAAATATTTGAATAGGTTCCTCATCAACATATGTGCTTGCACTATGTTGTGCTAGAACTTACAAACATTTGGCCAATTTGAGATTGGTTAGATTATGCTTATGACTAGGGCGAATAACAACAATGATATTCTCTTTTTGAATATGTACATTAACTTGTATTATGGGGATATAAGGAGAAAATAACCCCTTATAATTATTATTTTCCTTCTTTCGAGTATGAGACCATTTGTCCAAAAAGAATTTTTCAATTTCTTTAGGAGGAAGTATCTTCAAAAAATTATTGTCAAGTGACTTCCACTATATAACCGCCTCATCTTCCAAATGATTCCATATGTAGATGCTCCAAAGTAGTGGGACTTGAGACTTATGATATTGTTTAAATTCTTCAATAGTAGGACAATCATATTTTCTTGTAAAAATCATCTTACCATAAGCTTTAAAATAGAATGAGGATTTTATAAAAATTTACCTACTTAGTGCTACCAATTTAAAAATGCCACAACTTGGTTAATATGGCCCTTATTATAGCCTATATTCGAAATGGAATGACCCTTGCATCGTCATTGAAATCATAATATGGGCACTCTCGAAACTCAATTTTGCGTTGCAATTGTCTTGCCATCACAATAAAATATGAGAAAGTAGTTGAGTTTGAATGAGCTATATGTCCCTCATCCACACTCCGATTCCACCATTTTTTTTTTAATTGGATGATTTTGCAAGAGAATCTGAGCTATGAAATTAGTTTTCTAAAATTATGTAATATTATTTTAATTTATATTGTCAAAGTGGACAGAATCTACCGATAGTATTCACAGTGGTATTTGCCCATGGTATCTACACATGGTATTTTCCTTCATTCTTTGAAGGAAAAAAATAAAACAAAGTTTCTAGAGAGTTGATCAAGCCTATAAAGGGGATAGTAACGATAATGGGTTTTGTTCATAGCTTGGCATGGCGAGTTCTAGGTTGTTAGGGGATGAAAACCCTGCAGTGACATTGGTGTGGTGGATCCATCCACAATTCATAAGTGGGCTTCAATGTTATAGAGTAGTCATTGTTGAGAACTCATACACGGTATTGGTAGGGGCTTCAATATGTCTTATATGAGCATGCATATTATATTCTGTTATTAATATAAATAAGAGGCTGCATTTTTAAATCCCTTCAATATTAGTTGTTTTTTATTGCAAGTGTTTTTATTAGAATACTCAACTGTGCGAGATCTATTTTAAATTTAATTGTTTAGAATATTATAGAGATATGAGAGTTGTGCATTCTCTCTATGGAAACTTCTGTGTGATTTATTCTACCGTAATAAACATTTCCATATTTGGTGATTTAATATCACCGTAACTGGTATCTTTTGGAATTTCTCCTACTTCTAGTTTGATGAACAGAACTTGATCTATATTGGGGGAGAGTTTAGTAATAATAATAATAATAAAAAGGACAAGTCATTTGTTATTTATCCACCTTACAGTAGTTTGGCCAATAGGCCATAAATATCCACTGTAGAAGCATAAGATTGGTTGGCCACACTAGTGTGAACATGCCATTTTGTTGTGCAGTCGTTTGACCACTAGTATCGACTCTTATTTTCATTTCTTTGGTTGACATTGGGATTGGAGTCCATAAGCCCACATCTCACAGCATTGTGGGTTTATAACCTGCCGCAATGAAATATATATATATATATATATATATATATATATATATATATATATAAACAAACATCATATAACAGCTACTCATTCATAAATATGATGGCCGATGATACTGCATGAGGTTCATCCATGTTAGACGACCAACAAACCATATTTTGCCACACTAAATTACGATCCATTATCATGAGTTGAATGATTTCCACTACAACGAACAGTCCGTTATCATGAGTTTCATGATTGCCGATGATCTGAAAATGGGGCTCTTACGCTTCTTGTCTAACTTACAAGAACCTCTCCCACTTATAAAGCTTTAAATATTCCCAAGTATTCACAGTTAACCAATGTGGAATTAATAATGTTCTTGAAATTATAGGTGTATGCTTATATTTATTGTTGGATGTTTATGTGCTTTAAAATCTGTTATTTATGCTGATATGTAAATACATACAATAAATATTAATGCAACAAGAAACAAAACACACAAAACAACAATTTAATTTGAAGTTCACCCAAAACTCTTGGGCTACGTCTCCTTTATCTCTAGTCAACTCGACTAGGCTCTCTAGGATTATGATAACAGTTCTTTTACAAGTTTTTGACTCAACTCCATTGATTTAGATAGAATACGCAAGGCTTAATTTACCATCTCATCCCTTGGCTCTTGAAGCTTTGGCTCTTGGCTCTGGCTCTTAGCTCTTGATTCTGGCTCTTGGCTCTGACTCTAGCTCTTAGCTCTTGGTTCTGGAACTTGGCTCTTGGCTCTGACTCTTTCGCTCTGGCTCTAACTCTTTGAATTTGGCTTTTTGGATTTGCCTTATTTGGCTCTTTGCAACCTTTAGCTTTGTGGGTTTTCACTTGAACTTCATCTGACCCCAAAGGCCCCCTTAGCTTCCCTACGCAGTAGCTCTTCGGCTCTACAACTGCTTTCAACATCTTGTTTCTAGCTTCAACTTGCTCTCAATTGAGCTCTCTGCAGCTATTTCTCTCTGGCTCTCTGCAGCTATCAACTCTCTGTTCCTTTGCTCTATGTCTAGCCTTTCACGCTCTTGTGCTCTTGTCCATTCGTAATCCTGAGGAATCATCCTTGGGAAATTCACCTCCAACCTCTGGTGGCTTCTCTTTGCTTCTGTCAGCTCTGTGGCTATGGGATGTTACAGCGTGAGCTCTCGGGCTTCGCTGTCTATATAGAATTAGTAGTTACTACATTTTTGCGAGTGCCTTTGTGTATCAACACTGTCTTTCTTTTCGGCCTCTAGATTTGGAGCTCTCTACAACTTCTGCAGCTCAAACTCCACAGGCTTCCAAAACCGTCGGCCTCTCACCTTGCATGGCACTTTGGCTTTTGAGGTAGTCTTCGGGCTATGTGGCTTCCACAGTCGTTTTCTTTGCACATAATCATTCTCTCTGGCTCTTTGGCTTCTCTGCTCCCTGTCAGCTAGGCTGGCCATTGGGCTTTGTGGCTTCATGGCTGCAAAATGCATCATTTTCCTATAAAACGTCTACTCACAACATGGCATGATGATCAGGTGCCATCACAGAGGAATCATGACCTTCCTGTGCAAAAATCCTGCAAATAGAACACTTTTTCCAATACACAGAGATAGCTGAAAGATACAGTATCGGGCACTGATTTACGAACTTGAAATTCCATCAAATCGCCCCTAAAATCCCTATCGGGCCCACCTTCCATTGCATATCGCAATCACTTCGGCGGCATGGGCAATGGCCAAAAATCCATTAAAAGGGAAATACATTGAAAGGTCCAAATTTCTGGACTTCAAAAATTATGAAATCGGGATTATGATCCCTCTCGGGTTCGGACTTTATTGCTAATAGCAGGTCATGATGCCTGACTACCAAGTGTATTTGGGACCACTGATCTCCCGATTTCCGATCGGTCGATCATCTCGATCACTGATATCGCAATTACTAATCGCTACAGTCGAGGGGAACCTCCTTCGGTTATATGCATATGCTAACGTCAATCACTGACGCCGATAATCAGCCATCGCTTCATCGTAATCAAACTATTGTAGGGTTTGGGTTCTGGTGCTCTGCTCCTTCGATCGCCTGATGACTGATCACTTTAATCGCATATTGCTCATCATGAATCCTTCATGCCTTTGGCTCATGTCCTTCCCTTTGGAAGTAATGCGATGTGACATCTCTGATGCGATATTTCCATTCCACCTTAGGACTTGCACTCCGATGAATATTTAAGGGCTTTATGTTAAAAAATAGATTTTTTTCATAAGTTCCATTTAATAATAAATTGCCTCCTTTTCTAAGGAAATTGGGCATCTTCCTTAAGCAATAACTTCTACTTCTGAAGTCCATTGTCACCCATTCAAGTTGCGTTGGATTTAGAATGAAGGGGTCTCTATAACGAGACTATTTCTAAGAGCAGCCTGTGACTTTCATTTTCCTCTGATTACAAAGGATGTGTGCCATTTGGCACCTTTCACCTCTTATATGAAGTCTTTTAGACTTAGAGGTTTATCGAGGATCCATTTTTGGATCACACGTTCCCACTGCGAGAAATTTTGGTCTACAAAAGACTGATATACTGATCTGAACAACAAAAGGGAGTGACTCACCCTCTTCTTTCAGCCTCCCTACACTTGCCTTTGATAGTGCCTCTAAACCTAAGTTTCTGACCACTTCCCTTCTTGGATGGGCTGGTCTTCATGAGAAGAATTATCTTCCTCCTTGCCTTTCTATAGCACTTCTACTAAACTAGTCATAGAAGGTGGTTTTAACTTTTTTTCCTTGATCATTGATCCAAGGTGGCTCAAACAAAGGTGAAGTACATCACTTGTGCTTCAATGATTTCCTTGAGGTCCTTCGGGATAAGGAGAATTCCTTTAGCCCTTCTTCCTTCCTATCCTCTCCTGGACTTAGCTATCCATAGCTTTTCCCTTCTCCTTTGCAAACTCAAACAAAATTCAGTTTATAAACAAGCATACATCAATCAGATAATCAGTCCTTGACTTCCTAACACCCTTTAGATAATCAATCTCTGCTTTGTCAATCAAGCATTCTGATATAGCCTTCTTAAAGGTGTGGTTAATCAATATTAAGCTCTGATACCACCTGATCTAAAAAAGGTGCTCTTAGGCTTCTTGTCTAACTTACAAGAACCTATCCCACTTCCAAAGCTTAAATATTCCCAATTCTTCATGATTAACCAATGCAGAATTAATAATATGCTTGAAATTATAGGTGTATTCTTATATTTATTGTTGGTTGTTTATGTGCTTTAGAATCTACTGTGTATGCTGATATGTAAATACAAACAATAAATATTAATGCAGCAAGAAACAAAACACACAGAACAACAATTTAATTTGGAGTTCACCCAACACTCTTGGGCTATGTATCCTTGAGCTCTAGTTAACTTGACTAGTGTCTCTAGGATTATGGTAGCAATTCTTTTACAAGTCTTTGACTCAACCCCATCGATTTACACAGAACATGACGGGCTTACTTTACCATCTCATCCCTTGGCTCTTGAAGCTCTGGCTCATGGCTCTCACTCTTGGCTCTTGAATCTGGCTCTTTGCTCTGACTCTGGCTCTTGGCTCTTGGTTTTGCTCTTAGCTCTGACTCTATCTCTTGGCTCTTGGTTCTGGCTCTTGGCTCTGACTCTTCAGCTCTATCTCTTTGGCTCTGGCTTCCTTGGCTCTCTACAACCTTTAGCTCTTTGTCTTTGCACTTGAACTTCATGTGACCCCAAAAGCTCCCTTAGCTGCTCTGTGCAGTAGCTCTTCAGCTCTGCAACTGCTTTCAGCATCCCGCTTCCAGCTTCAGCTTGCTCTCAATTGAGCTCTCTACAGCTATCGCTCTCTGGCTCTCTATAGCTATTGGCTCTCAGTCCCTTCACTTGTTGTCCAGCCTTTCACACTCTCGGGCTCTTGTCCATTCCTAATCCTGAGGAGTCGTCCCTGGGAAATTTGCTTGTGACCTCTAGTGGCTTCTCTTTGCCTCTATCAATTCCACGGCTATGGGATGTTACAGCGTGAGCTCTCGAGCTTTGTTATCTATCCAGCACTACTGGCTACTACATTTCTTTGAGTGTCTTTGTGTACCAGCATTGTCTTTCTTTTGGGCCTTTATATTTGAAGCGCTTTGTAACTTCTGCAGCTCAAACTCCATGGGCTCCCAAAACTGTCGGCCTATCTCCTTCCATGGCCCTTTGGCTTTTGAGGCAGTCTTCTAACTCTATGGCTTCCAGAGCCGTTTTCTCTCTACATAATCATTCTCTTCGACTCTTTGGCTTCTCTACTCCTTGTGAGCTAGGCTAGCCATTTGGCTCTATGGCTCCGTGGTTGCAAAATGCATCATTTGCTTATAAAATTCTTGCTTGCAGTGTGGCATGATCATCAGGGGCCTTTACAGAGGAATCAAGACCTTCCTGTGTAGAAATCCCATAAATGGAACATTTTTCCCAATACATAGATATATCTGAAAAATAAACTATGAAGTACTGATTTATGGACTTGAAATTCCATCAAATTTCCCCTAAAATCCCTATCGGGCCCACCTCGCATTCCATATCACAATCGTTTCGGTGGCATGGCTAATGGTGAAAAATCCATTAAACGAGAAATACATTGAAAAGTTCGAATTTATGGACTTAAAAAATTATGAAATCAAGCTTATGATCCCTATCAGGTTTGGCCTTTATTGCTAGTCGCAAGTCGCGCTGCCCAACAGCCAAGTGTATCAGGGACCACTGATCTGTCGATTGCCAATCATCCCGATTTCTGATCAGCCGATCGCCCAAATCGGTGATAGCGCAATCCCTAATCACTATGGCCTAGGGGTCCATCCTTGGTTTATATGGATATGCCGATGCCAATCGCCGACACTGATAATCAGCCATCACTCCATAACAATCGCATTGTTGCAGGGGTATAGGTTCTGGCGCTTTTCTCCTCCAATCTCCTGATTATCGATCACTTTAATCACATATCGCTCATCGCGAATCCTTCATGCCTTTGGCTCAAGTCCTTCCCTTTGGAAGTAATGCGATGGGACATCTCTGATGCCATATTTCCATTGCACCTTAGGACTTGCACTCCGATGAATATTTAAGGGCTTTATGTTAAAAAACACATTTTTTTCCTAAGTCCCATTTAATAAGAAATTACCTCCTTTTCCAAGGAAACTGGGCATCTTCCTTAAGAGATAACTTATGCATCTGAAGTCTGTTTTTGCCCATTCAAGTTGCATTGGATTTAGAATGAATGACTCTCTGCAATGAGACTATTTCTGAGAGCAACCTATGAATTTCATTTTCTTCTGATTTACAAAGGATGTGTGCCATTTGGCACCTTTCACCTCTTATATGAAGTCTTTTAGACTTAGAGGTTCATCTAAGATCCATTTTTGGATCAGCCAATACAACGAACTATGAATGCAAGGGTTAGGAGGCAGATTGGTAAGCCAATAATTCGAAACCAGTGGTCCTCAAAAGCCATGTTAACATTCGTGGATATAGGTCGAGATTGATCAAAACCTTGAGATATTTGCATCAAGGTATGTCGCATCAAGGAAGTGGAGGTTGTGTGGTGATAACAACACATTGGGCTCAAGATCAGAGTAAGGGAACACCATCTCCACTCACAGAGCTCACAACACAGGTTAACTCTAAGTTTATTAGTTTGTGGTGTAAATTGTTTTATGCAAGGCTAAATCATTTATCATTGGAAGGCTGTAATGTAAAAGAATTTTGATGTAGGGCGAGAGCCTTCCTCTAGTGGATGCAGAGATCCAAAAGGCCAAATAGTAGCTCCTTGCAAGTTGAATCTATAGCCCAAGTCTCATTACTATTCAAACGCTAGCTGTAAACTAAGATCTACAATTATTAGCAGGCTAAGACCCAAAATTAATCTTGTATTACAGTTGAGGTCAAATTTTCAGAGATCTAATTGCACTGAGATCCAAATTGTGGGCAATCGAGAATAATACTAGGTAGACTAGCCAGTTCAATATTTGATACAGCCTACTGAAGGACCCGATTTGAGGAGGGTGTCAACACATCATCGTGGGAAGGGGTGCTCAAAAGAGATTGTCCATAGTGAGTTCAACAAATCATTCAGCAACAACAAAGACCATCTCGTCCTTGAAGCCACATTAAAACTCTTTGGAAATATCTCAAGTCTTGTGATAATGGACCTGGTCAAATCGTAGTGCCTTGGAGGAAGTGAGTCCGGGGACCTAGTTCCATAGGAACCATGGTTCAAGCTACAAAACAAAGACGTTGGATCAAATCAGCATGAGTGAAAATACGAGACTACACATGACCGCTGGAAGATCCTGAAGTCATCCTCATTAGGGCTAGTTATACAAGGATCATCCACTAATTGAAGGTATGCTAGGCATAGGGGCCATAATAAATTTGTAGCAGGCCTGTAGTAGGAGGGATTTCCCCAAAAGATAAAGGTTGAAGTGTTAGATCTAGAACCAAAATAAGCTATCCCCATTCTAGGTGCGCAACACCCCACTTCAAGAGGAGACAGGATTGGCCGCTATGACCAAGTTGAGGGTGAACCTAATGAGTGCTCGGTGGTGGAAATATAAGCGTATATAATTTTTGTTTTGTTTTGATTGGATATATAAGGAGGGTTATAAGGAGGGTTTATTAGCATAAATATATTAAATTCAATTAAAAAAAGACTGAGTTATTTGTTTTTGTAAAAAAGGGGTTGGAGATAATGAGGATTTTTTTTTTGCGATTAGTTCGAAGACATAAGGGTTTTTGGGTATTAAATAAATAAATAAAAAACAATGAAGAAAGAATCATTTCTAAGTTTGTGGCTATAGTATTTTTGGGACAAATTTGTTCAAAATATTTGGGAAGGCATGATTAACACAATCTCTCTATCGTGTATTCTTACATAATTTCTTGCTTTCATATGGGAGAAGATGGATCATCTTGAAAATACCTTTGAAAACACTTAGAAACTTCTTGATGAACTAGTGAAAATATATGGTCTTTTACACAAGAATACCTCCTTAGACCAAAATGATAGTCAAAGAAGCAAACCATTCTCGAAAAGAGTCCATGCCATTCTGCAGTAAAAGTTCCCATGGGAAGCGAAGGAAGGACAAGGAAGAGGGGTTAGGCTCTTCCCACTTGGATCTGAATTGAAACGAAAAAAGTCAGTCATACAGCTTCATAATTTGGAGGAATTAGACACATGTCTATCTAAGGCGGGGTAGCTAGAACAGAAGAAACTTAATTGGGCACTCAAGCCATCCATGTTTGCGTTTATACAACCCAAACTCGAGGAGCATCCTTGTGAAGAATTCAGGCTCACAATTGCTTCTTGTCTTAACAGGACCATAGTTGTAACATCACCACTACTACCTTACAATAATGATATCATGAGGGAGATACTGCAATGAATAGTAGAATCCCTTCAAGGGTTAAACAACATCATGCCTCATACCTTTAAGAACTGACACAAAATCTTAGAACTCCTAACAAAGTTCAGCTTTGGCACATTCATGTTGAATCTTCAACGTGAGGACTTGATATTTTAGGTGTTCTAGAACTTTTACACCATCATTACATCAACTCATTGAGATAGTATTAAAACAAGAAAGAAAAATATTATGCCCTTGCTCCTAGAAGGAGATGCAGACATCTCCAAGATAGTAAGATCCAACTTATTGGTCATTGCAGGAAGGAAGTAATTATATCATTAGCCGCCTATAATCAAGAAATTGGTCATACGAAAGATAAGCTTGACAAGAACGATGTTGACTAAGAAGGATCTTAAAGGGATTAATGGAGGAAGCAAGAACAAAGGTAGTAAAAGATGCAACAAGAATGAACTAAGAAGGAGAGGACTATGCTTTATCTCCAAGGGACCTCGCACACTTAACCATTCATGTCTAGGTGATAGGAAGGAGACAACAAGGAAAAAAGAAGAAGATATTTCTTCAGATCATGCAGAGTCTACTATAGATGTGTCTATTAATTTTTAGGATGGTGAGAAGAAACACAATGTTTTTTAGATAGACATTGAGGACAAAGCCGATGATAATCAGCGAGCATGACAAACTACATGGGGAAAGGAAGGAGGTAGCTCCTCCTAACAATGTGGTAGACTCTTGTAGAAACGAGTCCACATATATCCAGGAGGATATGCATAACGAGTATTAGAAATAAAGTGTAAGTAAGGGTCCACCAGTGCATCCATATTTGAAAACTAGAGAGGATGGACAATATATTTCCCCCAGAGGTGCAGAAGGCTAAGAAGAAGACATTTTAGGAGACTTAAGTGAGGAGCGAGTGGTGGAAAACTGATATGATGATCATGATCATAAGGGGTAGCATGAAAAATGTAGTATGTAGGATAGGCCATTTCTAGAGATTTGGTCAAAGGATCAAGATGGAGTTATGATAGTTGAGCATCTAGTGCAAACAGGTACAGAGGAATTCAGTGTGGCACCAAAAATTCCAATAGAGGACTTTTAGGTAAAGATCATGCATTTCAAGATAGATCTTATGATGTTGAAGCACATAATATAGACAGTCCTAGACTCTATCTTACAAGAGAATAGGAAAATTGAGGAGCTCATATGGTTATGTGCCGAATCACCAACCAAGTTATCTAGTGTTGAGGAATGGCTTAAGTCCCTCACAAAGAAGCAAGAGGAGTACAATTCAGAGTTCCAGAGAAGCCCTCTACAAGAGTACATAGATTAGGCTTGCAACACTACCAGCCCACCTTTATATATTGGGGAGAGCAAGGAAGAGTTCTTCAAATAGATCATGTTGACTGACTTGGTGGAGTAGCATGAGTGTGGCATCGAGCAACATCACGATGGTAGATTTGTTCCATGTGGAGTTATTCATCCTTGTCATGGCATGGATTGGCGAGAGATTATGAGTTGGTACTCTATTGATGGGATGATTCTTAGGAGGATACTCTTAACCAAGGGCATATCATAGAAGGGGCCCTTAGGCACAAGAAGTGGATGGTTGAGGTGGTATTATGTCCTACATGTTTGATAACTTAGGTGGAATTGGGATCCACTTGGATCTATTAAGGCCAGGATTGGTTGGCGGATTGTTTTGGATCCAGGTATTGAAGGATCCATTCAAGATCATTTAACATGGAGGCATGGGATAACACACTAATTTGTATGGGATCTTGGTATCAATGTACAAATGTTCTATTGTGAGTAAAATTGGATTGTTTAAGGACAACTATTCTTTGGGCGGGAGGATTTGTAATAGTCCCTTTTTTGGTATGGTCAAAATGGATAGAATCTACCCATGGTATTCACCATGGAATTTTCCCATTGTATTTTCCTTCATTTTTTGAGGGAAAACAATAAAATAAAGTTTCTAGAGAGTCCATCAAGACAATAAAAAGGGCTAGGAGCCATACATTGGGATCATCAGGAGTTTTTCTATCTTATTGTGTTTTGTTTAGAACTTGGTGTGGCGAGTTCTAAGTTGATCCTGAGATGAAAAACCCGCAGTGACATTGGTGTGGTGGATCCATCCAAGATTCATAAGTGGACTTTAGCATTTTAGAGTAGTCATTATTGAGTAATGATACATGCTATTGGTAGGGGCTTCGGTATGTCTTTTATGAGCATGCATCTTGTTTTCAGTTATTAATATAAATAAGAGGCTGCGTTTTCAGATCCCTTTGGGTTCGTTGTTTTTTATTGCGATAATTTTTATTAGAACACCTAAGTGTGATAGATCTCTTTGAAATTTACTATTTGGGATCTTACAAATTATGCACAAAAAACTGAAAATAAATTACTAAAGAGTTGTCGTCCACGAGTTGTCGTAAGTAAAATTTTTGTAAAACAACTAATTTTAAATCAACAATATCTCCCTCATCCAGACACTAATTCAACTAATTGTCTTTTGAAATTAGGTATCTTTTCACACAGAATTCAAATATGTTATTTTTGTTTTGCAAAATTTTCACCAAAATTTTGAGATCTAATCTACAAACTCATTGCCCAAACAATTCTTGCAAATATGAAAATAGATAAATAAATAAAATCTTTCCACTCTACCGAAGAAAGTGCTATGATACCCCTTGTAGTATATCTAACCTAAAAATATATCAACCATGACAAATATCCCCAAGAAATAACACAAGAATAAAATAAAATGATTCTCTTTACTAATATCTAACACTTAAGGTAGGGTAACACCATACAACTACTCCTTAAGGAAGGAGATCACTCCACAAACCATATGATTGTCAATACAACAATACTTGACATGTCTCAATAGAGAGTCTCTAACACCTATATAGGCTTCATACATACAATACCATGGGTCTCTCAATACTATTCATCAAATACTATGGGCTTGTCGCATTATTTTCTAACTCCTTGTGGTCCCTCACATTATGCAGGTTAACCACTTTATTTATTAACAATGGTACATTTATTTATCATGATCACATTATTACATTACATTATTCCCTTGGGTACCTTCCTGTTTACTCGATATTATCCCCCCTAGGTATACTACAAAAAGTGAAAAATGCTTGACGTTTTGTGAAATCTCTTTTTTGTCGTTATAGCTATGAATGATTGTCACAAGAAAGGAAAATAGCCATTGAAAATTGGCTCAATATTTAGTAGCGTGTAGGCTTGGAGCTTCCCCTTCTTCACCTTTTTATCCCTTTCATAGTTGTTTTATAGCTTGTCCCATACATGCTTTGGAGACTTGCACCGTATCACCTTAATAAGTTAATGCTCACTAAGTCCAACCAAAATAACATTTTTGGCCTTAGCATTGTTATGATAGACTCTCTTCCCATAAAGATCTATAAGAATATTACCAATAATTATTTATCATGACACCATAGTGGCATATACATCAACACCCAAGCTCATCAAATCTCATTGCATCCTTATCTTCGACAATGCAAAATCCTCTTAGTAAAAACCATGAATTTTAAAATCTTATGTAGCCATGATCCTCTTTGAATTCTCCGTTCAGTGGTTATGTTTTAATTAAAGGAGTTGGATCTGACACCACTTGTTAGAAGTTAGCAACATTGAAGGGGGGTGAATCATTATTGCACAAATATTACAAATTTTACGAAAAGTAAAACTTTTTAGAAATGAGAACTCAACAACACATGGACCAAATAAGGCACAAAAAAAAATCACATGAAGAAACTAATATTTTAGGTGGAAAACTTCATGGGGTAGAAAACCACCTAACTGTTTTCTTACTTCTTCTTCTATATTAATTCACAAAACTTCTCAATTAAAATATACAATCACTACTAGCAAAGGAGCCACTACTCCGTAATAATGAAATTTTTTAGCCACAACTCCTACAAAAATAAGGAAAGCATCCACTTTCTTAAGGCCACAACCTCAATAGATAAATAATTCTCAGGTTTAGAAGGCAATTATCAATTGATACAACAATTGCAAATGTATAAGTTGTAGATAACCCTTCAGCTTCCACTAAAACACTTTTCTAAAAGCTAGAAAAATTCTCCATAATATTTCCTCAAGTCAAATCTTCAATCAAAGCACAAAAGTCTAAATAACATCTTTCATCTAATCTCTGAAAATTTTGGTACAACCACTAAATACAAAGTGTTCTCAAGTTAACAAAAAATGCATATTATCTCTAACACACACAAAAGAGCCAACTAGAACTCCTCATAACATTCTTCTATAAGTAATTTTATAGAGTGGTTAGATTAGATAATGGAAACAAAATAATCAAGCACTCAACAACTATGTTCATACAGTGAAATTGGTTTGGTTCCTCCTTCCACTACCTTCATGGAAAGAGAGAGATTTTCCCATGTTGATCATCTTCTAGAAGAAAGACGAACTTCCTAAAATTATTTGACCAAAAACCAAGTACAAAAACAAATGGAATTGCCCCTCACAATTACTAAACGTGCTCACATTTCAAGAATTCCATGTTCAACCATCATGGTTGGGATGAAACATGCTCCCATAGAGGATACTCATTGGGATAGTATGGACATGCCAACAAGGATAACTACATATTAGATATGTCCACCACTTACTTAGAGGGTGGCTTAACACTTGTTCTTTGTAACCTTCGCCTAAAAATTTTGGAGCTCAATTTCATTAAATTAGGATGTAAGACTTAGAAATTATTAAAACCATAAAGGAGCATACACAAAAATGAGTACAAGGAAAATTATTACCACCATAAAAGAGCATAATGTTGGAAACCTAATCATTTTATGGGTTGGTGTGGAATGTGAACAGCCACCGAAGTCCAGGAGACCACTTGGAATATGAATCTAAGGGTCACACCAATGTACTATGTATATGTATCATTGTGAATAATAGAGGCAACTAAATGTTTATCATTCATATTCTGTCTCTTCCATGTATATGTTTAACATCGTATCAGAGTCGGCCAATTCTGGCCCTACTCAAATCTGCCACTAATTTGTGGTCTTTCTTGTGCATTTCAGTCCTACACTTCTAAGCTACATTCGAGCTGAATTTACAGCCCAAATATGAGCCATTGTTTTTAGTTATGTCATTTCGTCTCACTGCCCATAACGCTCCGTTAATTCATTGTTTGTTGGTTCTTCCATTCCGATATGTAATCAAACCCTAAATTTTCTGCAATTATTCGTGAGATGTTAGAACTCTATCAACCGAACTGTGTGGCTTGAAAAAATGTTCTGTGACATCCCTGTCTATGTAGCCATCATGAACATTAATTTTTCCACCACTATCAGGTGTGTAATTTCCAGTCTAAAAGTTCTACCCTAACACTCCAGTAAGCAGGGAAAACCCTCATTGGCCAATTTCCCTAGATCGAAATTGTCAATCTTGTTTCAAAGTTTCTGGTTAGGCAAATGTTCTTGGCATCGATCCTTCATTTGACTCACTAGGAAGCTTAAGCTTTAGTGATACGGACATGTTCCCATATGCATTCAAAGTATCCCATTTGCAAAGGCACTATAGATCTTCGCAAGGATACCTGCTTGCATCTTGGAATTGTTCTTGTCTTTTCATTTCTTGAATAGCTTCTAAGGGTCGATGCATTTGGAAATCTGCAACGAATCCATGGTTAGTGCATCATTGAAGGGAGCATCGTCTTGTTCATTTTCTTAGACTGATTACATAAAGATACTTTGTGTAGGGTGCATCTAAAGCACTTAAACTGAATGATGCTATGTTGAATTCATCATGCCTACAAATTGTGTTAGATGCATATGGTCCTAGTTGTTGGATTGACTATACAATGAATTGTTTGGCATGGATACTCGTATGTGCATACCAATTAAACAACATTATTACTCTTCAAGGCCACACTTGGTACACTCCATAAAGTTCGCATATGCGTTTGTAAAGTTCCATAAAGTTTTATGAGATATGTGCACACTTTATGTTATCCTATGCTATGTTTGAAGGTTGATTTGTGTTGATTGATTTGTTAAATGTTGATATGTTGCTTTCAATGAAGAACGGGTTTACCTTTTGTTGTTGGTCAAATGCTCAATGGGTAGAGGGAGATATTATTACGTTGATGTCTGAGGTGCACAGATCTTAGCATTGTTGCATACAGATGTAAATGTTCAATCTGCACTTCCCTAGTTGATCGTTAGAGTTTAGGAATGGCTTGTCCACAACAAGCACATAATAGGTCTTGGATATGACAAGGAGGAATCCTTTCATATTTGAGATTACTCAAAGCCCATCAAGTTTCAGAGTGCTGGATTTCTTCATGACAACTCACCTTCAGTTGTTTCAGATTTTGGTCCTCTTCCATAGGAGCCACAACATGTTGTTAAATGGAAACATTGTAACTGAGTTGGCCATATGAAATATCATTGTTTTGATGATCATCCGTGCAAGCATTGTGGTTAGCGTACTTATTCTTCAAACGTATGCTTAAAAAACAAGCCTCCTAGAAGAAAAAAGATTCATCCTCGATGGATCACTTCTTGGCAATGGGCTTCAATAGAGAAGAAGATATCTCAGTCATATGTCAGAACTTGTTCTAAAGTGTTGAACAATCTTGTAGCCAAGTTTTCTCCATCATCTCACGTTGTATCTGATAGGGGGGAAGTGATGGTCATCAACAAGCTTCAAAGACACATCAAACAATCGTGAGTCACAACTTGCCATACCAAATTCAGATTTGTAGCCACAGATAAAGATGCGATCATCAGCGTTAAACCATCACAGGTTGAGACCTCCCATTTCAGGTTGAGGTTCTCACATTTTTATGCGAGGTGAGTTCTCCCTTTCAAGGTTGAAGATTTCCCTCTTCAAAACATGAGGAGCACTTCCTCTTGCAGAAGACGTGAGGTTCATGATAGATTTGGAAGAGTTCCGGGAAGTGCACTAAGCTTTCGAGTGTTGGTTGTCATCCTTAAACCACCCCCCTTATACCAACATTTTAGAGAGCACATTAATCTAGTGCTGCCATGCATTTTTGCACACTTTTTATTACAACTATCTTCTTTGACTCATACATAATCCTTCAGATTAAGGGGGGGAATGTTGGACACCTAATCATCTATGGGTTGGTGTGGAATGTGAACAACCACCGAAGTCCAAGAAAGCATCTCGAATATGAATCCAAGGGTCACACCAATGTACTATATATATGTATCGTTGTAAATAATATAGGCAACTCAATGTTTATCATTCATATTCTCTACGAACATGGAATTATAAATACAAAGAAAATAGGGCTAAACACCAAGTGACATCAATGTTAACACCACTCTGCCAACAAAAAATATATATGGAGGAGCTCTCAGCAACCTCAATTCATCAACCCCACCCACAAAAATCTATAATAATGATTTGAAGTCAAAATTGTCAAGTTTTCAAACTCAGTATTTTTCCTTAAAAAAAAATTCAACAATAACTAAATATCTACATTAGTAATCTAATTATGAATCACATAATATTATTACAGGGAAAGACTTACAAATACTTTATATCATTCTACATGATAAGACTATATTCATCCTTTAAAAAGTTAACTACTAAATATGCATTTCCAAGAGAATAATCAATTGAGTAATCTTGTTAAAAATAATTCTCAATAAATTTTACGAAAACAAAAATACGGTAAATTAAAGTTTAAATCATATAGTAACATGCAATATAGTTTAAATCATATAGTAACATGCAATATCTCGATTCAATAAAATAAAGTTGCATGCAAAATTATAAAATTAAAACTTATGCTTTTAAACAGTTTCATGATGAAGGTAAAAGCTTTTAAACAGTCACCAATATTAAATAAATTGAGCACTTCACTAGAAATTCCTACTGCCTCCAAATAATCAGGTGCCTCCAATAATTCAGGTTTGTTGTTTTTTCAACCAATTAAATTACGTTGTCAATGTTCTGAAACAATCACTAACCTAACTCTGTACTATTTGCTTCAAATAATACGTGGATTATTGTTGAAAGTTTTAAAACCCTGTCTTATTTTGATTTAATAATAACTTTTAAACAGTCACCAATATTAAATAAATTGAGCACTTCACTAGAAATTCGTACTGCCTCCAAATAATCAGGTGCCTCCAATAATTCAGGTATGTTTTGTTTTCAACGAATTAAAACTACTAAACTAACTCTGTACTATTTGTTTCAAATAGTACGTGGATTACTGTTGAAAGCTTTAAAACCCTCCTTATTTTGATTTAATAATAACTAAGGTTTTTTTTGTTTGAAAAGCAATAACTGATCTGCCTAATTGCACGAATATTAGTAGATAGTAGTAGGGGTACAAAGTATTTTTCTTTATTATTATTAAGAATAACTCGTCGGTCCAATTCCGCCAATTTATGTAGTCACATCTGTAAATAGGACAAAGAATTTCGTCTGCCCAATTGCGCGAATAAATATGAGTAGTTACCTCTGCAAATAGGGCGTCCACCATATCGATCATCCTCGTGACGTTGGACCTTGCATGATTGATCATGTCATCCTCGTGACACTCTGGTAAATTAAAGTAGACCACTTTCCGAAATACCCCTTGTCAAAGTGGGACGAAAATACCCCCTTCGACTTGACTTGACATAAAAAGAAGAGGCCACCATGCACGGTAAACATCAAAATTTAACCCCGGTTGGGAGCGTAGATGGTTTTCAAATCCGAGTTTGGAGTTCGCATGCTTCTATATAAGGCAGTCTCTGCCATTGTATTTCTCACCCCTTGCTTACCGACTTTGCCCTACTCCAGTTGTAGGTATGCTTGTTGCATTCATGCACATTAACTTATCAATGTCCATGTTATGCAGTTTCTGACTGAATTGTTTCTTATGCAGTTTCTGACTGAATTGTTTCTTAGCAGAAGTGAGAGTCTTGCCGGGTTTGAAGGCGTTCAGTTTCAACTTAGTGATACCATCCAGTATCCGTAAGCCAAGAAGATGGGCAATTCCCCACCACAATGGCAGAACGTCGACGGCCACCACAACGTTGGCGGCAGCAACAACGTTGCCGGCAGCAACAACGTTGGCGGCAGGAACAACGCTGTGGGGCGCGGGGACAACAGCGGCACCAAGATCGATGGCACTTCCGTCGAAGGCAACAATAAGATGGGCAATTCCCCACCACAAGGGCAGAACGTCCGCGGCAGCCACAACGTTGGCGGCAGCGACAACGTTGCCGGCAGGGACAACGTTGGCGGCAGGAACAACGTTGTGGAGCGCGGGGCCACAGCGCGATAAGCTTTTAGAGCAACTTACTACCAGGTAATTGCAACTCAAGTAGACCAACTTATACTAGGTGGGTTTTGTAGACTTTATGCTCTGCTCTTTCCTCAGTGGAGTATATGCACACATATATCATGGTTTATGATTTTGCTTTCTTTTGTAGCTAGAAAGACGTCTATGGCAGGTATGGGAAGGAATATACGCAGTCGAAGATTATCTGTGTATCTTAGACTGACTAGGTGTCTTTCTATGGCAGGTATGGGAAAGAATATATACAGTCGAAGATTATCTGCGTATCTTAGACTGACTAGGTGTCCATATATAATCAGTTGAGAGCCAAATCGTGTTTCTATATAAATAAGGCATCCCCATATCAATTCTACCAATTCTAGTTGGACGCTGGTTTGTTGTAATTTTGATTTATGTATTAGCAAATTACCTGCCTGGTTTCTCTGTTATAATGTTTTTAATTGTTTAGTTATTGTGCTTCCTAATAAGTTAATTGAATAATTAACTAAATAAATTAATTAATTCAAAAATTATAGATGAATATTAAATTTAAAATACATATTTTTTTTAATTGGTGTTATTCTTATTAATTTATATATATAACATTCACTGAAGTATTTTAGTGAACCTGGTTTGTTATATTTTTTAATATGCTGAAAGCTAAATTTACCTTCTATATGTTAAATTTTAATAAATTTTCAAAGGCTGTAATTTTATTTACAAACCCTGTAATATTATTTGAACTTTTGAAAAAGTGAGCATTCTGTAATGCATACTTATATCAATTCAATCCACAAATAGGTATGGTAATGGATGGTTATGTTATTATGGTCACTTTACCTTAAGTGAGATTGATGTGCATTGTTGTATTTATTTTTTAAGGCAGTTTACAAATAATCCAACATTTTTTTTGACATATTGTGATCAGTTACAGTGTTCTTACATGATTTTTGACAAGTATCTAGCAATTTTTTGTTGTAATAGTTGGCTATTGGTGTTGTAATGCATATTTCCGTGGGAAAATGCATTATTTTTCATGAAAGATATTTTGATTTTCTTCAAGGTGGTTTTGAATGGAATTGAGAAGTTTATGGAATTTTTTGTTCTAGAATGTTGTTCCAATTCATTGGAACATATAGGTCTTTAATATTGTTTTTATATCAGATTTGTAAGGTTTTGGTCCATTGTTTTTGGATGCAATCATAATGTCATGTCGATATATTTGCAGATTTGAACAAGTGTTATTGAATTTTTCATCATAACTTTGATTAGTTTGTTGTTATTTTTTATTTACTACAAATTATATTGAATTTATACATTTTAAAGTTGTATTGAGGGTGTTTATTTCGTGCACATGCCACGATTGAACATTGTATTAAACTTTTGCTAATTAAGCTTGTAGAATTTCTATTTTTCAACATGTTTGGATCAAAGTTTACTTAAAGAATTTGTCAATTTCAAGTCAACTTCAATTGCATTTGTTTTCACAATTTCTATTTATAATTGAGATTAAAGTTTTAAAAATAGTCGTCTAGTGGATCAGGACATCTCTCTTTCAAGGAGGCAACGGGGATTCAACTTCCCCTGGGGGTACCATGATCCATTCGTTAGGTATCCTAAATAATTTTCAATTACTGTCTTGTTCCTGGGCCAGGAGCTGTTGAACCAGGTGTTGAAGCATGAGTATTTTGTATCCATTGCGCAAAGATAGGTTGTAATTGTATTTTTTATGCAAGAATGTTGAGGTTAACAAGTTTGTACATGCAGTCATTTAATGTTTCAAACTCATCTGTTTCTAAGTTGTTTGAAATTATATTGAATCTTTGTAATGTTTAGGTGAGTTGTTTTGACATCAGTATTTAAATCTTCGTGGTATTATTTGATAATTGATAGTGTTATAGGTTCTTAGGGTATTTTACATGAAAATTAGGAAATATAGTTTATTGCAGAGAAGGTAATAAATCCTTCTCATCCTAAGGATGAGATGCAAACATACATTAATAATCAACTAGCTAGTCCTTTAAAAAGAAAGAGGTCTTCTCAACCAAAGTTTTTTTTTTTAAATGCACAATGAGTTTGTATTATTGCGACACTAATACAATCATCACAATGTATATTGTTAAATTGATGAGTCTGTTGATCTTGCATTGGCATTACCCATAGGTCAAATGTCACAACTACAACATATTGATGGGAACATATTTGTAAAATTACTGGGTTTTACCATGACCACCATGTGGTAAGTAAAACACATTCGTCCAAATGTGATTAGTAAAATTATTGGCCTTGTTATTCTTTGGACAATATTTCCCACGACTTCAAGGTTGTCATTCTTTGGAAAATATTTTCCACGACTTCAAGGTTGCAATTACCTCAGGTGGAGATTGCCTGTGCACTCTGCCCTTACAATCATTACATGGGAAATATATAATTTACAAACAATTAAGGAAGTTGAAACAACACACTAGAAATCAGGAACAAACTCCTAATCTAAGTTTTGGCTGAACCATCACTCCATTAATACATTTCATCATTAATCTCAAAACTCCGCCTTAATGAAGAAATGGATTCACACATATGGCTAACACTTCCCTAAACAATTCAAAAATGATTTGACCAAGAGGTTTGGTAAAAATATTAGCAGCATTGTCATAACTAGTACAATACTCAATATGGATTTCTTTTGACTGAACTTTATCCCTGACAAAATGAAACTATGTATCGATATGGTTTGTGTTCTTATAAAATACTCGATTATTTGCAAGTTTGATGGAGCTCTGGTTGTTGCATTTGATCGCTGTTGCAACCTTTTCTTCTTCTCCAACATAAGGAGAATTCTTGTCAACCAAATTGATTCACATGTTGCTCCACACATAGCTTGATATTCAGCTTCGGCACAAGACAAGGATATTGTGTTCTGCTTTTTGTTGCTCCATTTAATGACCCCATATCCAATGCTAAATGCATAGAATGTTATGGATCATCTCTCATGTACATTTCCACTACAATAGGATTGTAAAAAAACTATCAATTTAACATCATATGAATCAGTATAAGCAATACCAATACCAAAATTTAAGGTTCTGTGGAGATACCTTAAAACACCTTTTGCTGCAACCCAATTGCTCTCAAGGGGCTTTGATATAAATTTGCTCAATGCACTCATGGAATATGCCAAATATGGCCTAATTGTATTCAAGTAGATTAGACTCCCAACCAACTGTCTATACAAAGTCGGATGTGCCTCCTTAGATCCATCATCATTCTGAAGTTTTATATTCTACTGTAAAGGTACTATTGCAGTTTTTCACTGATCCATTGTTAACTTTTCTAGTAAGCTCCTCACATGCTTACTTTGTGACATAAAAGATTGTCCAAAATCCCTCGAGACTTCTAGACCCAAACAGTAATGTAGCTCTCCAAGGTCTTTCATCTCAAAGACTTGTGACATCTTCTCCTTGATTTCTTTAATGATATTATCAACATTTCCTGTAATAATTAGATCATCTACATATAAATAAATCCAAACAATCCTTCCCTCTTTATCAAACACGGTATAAAGATTAGGGTCATTTTTGCTTCTTTTATAACCATGCTGCAAGAAAAATGAATCAATTTTGTCATACCGTGACCTCGATGCCTGTTTTAGTCGATACACCACTCTCCTCAACCTGCAAACTAAATGTTCTTGAACCTGTTTCACAAACCTGTCACGTTGCACTAAGTAGACTTCTTCTTTTAAGTCGCCATTTAAAAAATAAGATTTAACATCTAGCTCGTGAATCATCCAATTGTGTTTAGTTTAGCTACAGGGGAAAATGTTTCATCATAATCTATGACTTCTTCCTACGAATACCCCTTTGCAACCGACCTAACATTATATTTATCTATGCTCCCATCTACTTCAAATTTAGGCTTATACAACCATTTTCATCCTATGGATTGTTTGCCTTCACGTAGTTTAACTAAATGCCAATTTAATTTTTTGAGAATTGACTCATATTCCTCTTCCATAATAGCCCTCCATTCACTATATTTACTGGCTTCCTTATAACTAGAGGGTTCAACAACATTCATCATACTAGTTATAAAATAATTTTCCCTATATCTTGATGGCAACTCAACCTTCCTACTTGATCTCCAAAGAGGTAGGGTAGCTTCAAACCTTGTCTGATCATCATTTTATAGACTTGGCTTGACAGCTACATCATCTTATTCCCTTTCCTGCTATTGGTGCTTGTTGTCTTAGTGGGGCCTGACACAGGTTCGGAGATGATTTAGCCAAGAAAATCCCAGTACTACTGCGGACTGAGGTCTCACCCAGAGTAGTATGGGAGGGTCCTAGAAATAGGTTTCCACACCGTTGGGATGTCTGATGGGCTTCTCGAGGTCCGCAGTTTGACCTATCGCTATGCACACTTGCGATCCCTTTGCAACCTGTGGTGCAGCTTCCGTGCAGTCCTGCTCGGGCCGCAGCCCATATAATACCCAAGTTCCTCACTTATTAACTGTTTACTTAGCTCATGTGTGTAAGTTTAGGGTTATTACAGCATATTCAACAATTATATTAGTGCGCGTGATATATAAATGATCATAAACATAAAGAAGATAACCACAACAAGTAGACAAAATTCAGAATCAACTTCTCTTTATTAGCTTTCTGTCCCGAATATAGACTCGACTCCACCCTGCACACTTAGCTGCAAACTCTACTAGGCCTTTACACACTTAACTAGAAAGCCTCTTCCTACTACTACAACCCAAGACTCTTAGAGTTCTACTGTAAGCTCGAACCATTCCTTCGCTACCCTTCTTATTATCAACTAACTTTACAACTTGGAGCCTTGCTTTATAATGCTTAGGGCGGATAACCCTATGACTCAATTGTACGCTTCATGCTCCGCGCCCACAATTCGTGCAGTTCTAAACCATCTTTGACCAAAACTTGGGCTTTGAGCCCCAAAACGTGTTGTGGGGGGATTCCATGCCCAACAGGCCCCCAACACAATCATCGTGACTCATCCCGAGTCACTCTACTAGTGTGGCAATCTTAGCACGGAGCCCTTCCAACCATTCCTTTACTTCCCTGAGGTCTACGACACACTGATCTATAGTCTGTTGGATCTGCTACATTCCTGCTTCTGAATCATCTACATCTGACTCGTGTCTCTTCTTTGGTACCAGCTTCTAGTGCTTGTGTTTATAGTCCCGTGCCCTTGTCTAGCTCCTCGGGCCGCGAAGACTGTGCTTCAACCGATTAGTTAGAGAGTTGGCCCACCCGTGTAGGGTTTCAAGCAGCTGCTGTTGACCTTGCCTAGGAAAGATTCTCCATTGAGTTTGACTAACTAGACCACGCCTCTGTTGGTGACCTCTCTTACCACATATGGTCCCAGCCAGTGCATTCAGAATTTTCCTAGAAAATTTTCAAACTTTCTATCATACAATAGTACTAAGTCGTTTACCTTGAAGGTGCGCAACTTGATATGGTCATCGTGCTAGGATTTTTCATGTTGCTTTTGTACCTACTGTTGAAATCCAGCCAAAAATCGTTCTTCCTTGAGCTCTTCTAATTGCGTGAGCCTTTCTTCCAGAGCTCCGTGGTCCATCATGCCTGTGAGTTCTACTATTCATGGACTAGGGATGATGTATTCCATCGGCATGACTGCTTCCATAACATAGACCAACTGGAATGGTGTCTGTCCCGTCAATTTCTTGCATGTTGTCCTATATGCCCATAACATACCGAGTACGTGGATGTCCTAGTCATCCCGTTGTGCATTACATACTTTGGTCAGTGTATCCTCAAGTATTTTATTGAATGCTTCTACTGTTCCATTGGCCCATGGGTGGTACGGTGTAATTTTCTGGTGATAGACCTAGAACTCTTCTATGAGAGCGTTGATGGCTTCATTCAAGAAATGTGTCTTGCAAATGCTCACTAAGATTTTGGGACAGCCAAATCGTGTCAACACATTTTTGAACAAAAACTTTGCAGTCGTAGCGGCTATGTAGTCCTTGACCAGTTGTGCTTCCTCCCATCATGTCAGGTACTCCATCACGGTGATGATGTAGCACACACCTGTCCTTCCCTGAGGTTTGATTGGGCCCACAAAGTTGATTGCACACTTCTCAAATGGCTACAGTGTTATTTGGGGATTTAGTGGCATCTGGTCCCTTCGTGATGGTTTCCTTGTCCTTTGATATATATCACAGGCCTTATAGTGCACTTTTGAATCCTGGTGTAGGGTCGGCCACCATAGCTCTATGCAAAGCATCTTCTGTGTGGTTGTGCATCTTGCATAGTGTCCTCCTATAGCACTCCCATATGCTTCCACTGCATAGTGTCCTCCTATAGCACTCCCATATGCTTCCATGATGATCTGACCTTGTTCAAATTCAGGAACGTATCTCACAATATCTCATTGTTGCCCATCTTGTAGAGGTTCCTCGCGATGACAGAAATGTCCGCCACGTGCACCACCAATTTCTTCTACTGTCGGATAGAGTACACGTTCGGTGCAGTCCCTATTGTTAGAAAATGGATTATATCTGTGAAGTTTCCATCTGTAACACCTACTGCAAAGAGTTGTGCATCAGGTAGTCCCTCCTGCAAATTTGTTAGATCCTTGCCCATCTTAATTCATGACAAGTGGTCTTGTCCTGCATTCAATCATCCTCGCTTGACTCTGACCTCAAAATCATATTCCTGAAAGAGTAAAAGCCATCTCCATATTCACCCCCCCAACATAGGCTTGTTCACCAGGTATTTTAATGTGGAATGGTCGATATACATCTTGAAATGTCCTCTCAGTAAATAGTGTCAATATTTTTGGAGTGCATACACCATTGCCAACCCCTCGCATTCGATGGTAGAGTAGTTCTTTTCTGCTTTGGACAGTCTTCGACTAACGAACACGATTGGGTGATCCACACCCTCCGTGCCCTCCTATGTGAGTACGACTCCCAACGCGATACACAACACATCAGCATGTACATGAAATTCCACGTCCCATTTTGGGAAGACCAAGATTTTCGCGGAGGCAAGTTTCCCCTTTAAGACATCCAAACTCTTCATGCAATCATCATTCGAGCAATATGTAACATATTTTTTCAATAGATTTTCCATCGATGTGGTTATTTGGGCATAAATTTTGATGAACTTCATATAGTATCCAGTTTGTCCCAAGGTAGCTCGTAGTTGTTTAACACTTTGTGGTGCTTCCAAATTGAGGATAACGACAATCTTCGCAGGGTCCACCATTAGCCCTTGTTTTCAGACCACATGTCCCAACAGCTTTCCAAAGGGAATGAGGAATGGGAACTTCTTCAGGTTCAATGCAATCGGGTGTCGACGACAAGTATCTAGCATCAAATGTAAGCTTGCTATGTGGTGCTTAACTAATCCAAAAATAGTCCAATCATCCAGATAGACTTCCAAAAATTTGTGGATGTATTCTTTGAACGTGGCTACCACGATGCACGAAAATATAGCTAGAGCATTCTTCAGTCTAAATGACATTACGGTGTATTCAAAGCATCCCCATTCTATTGCGAAGGTCATCTTTCTCCTATATTTTGGCGTGATCTTGATCTGATGGTATCCGTGAACAAGTATGCTTCCTAGCCGCCAACATTCTCTAGTACTTCATCTGTGAATGGTGTTGGGAATGGTTCATGTATACAAGCATTGTTCAGCTTCCTAAGGTCTATGTATATTCTTATTTCACCTTTTTGTTTTTTCTCCTCTACCACCATAAGACTCACCCGGTCAGATTCTTCCACTGGTTCAATTATTCCGACTATGAGCATTTTGTCTAATTCATCACAAACCTTTTCTTTATACTTTGGATTGAAGTGGTAAGGCTTCTCTTTAACTGGCTTCATGTTAGGTTTTAGGGTGATCCTCATCATCCCTAAATCTCCCACGATCCCTTTTAAGTTTGTAATTTTGGTCGAGAACAAGTCTTGGTATCCGCAGAGTAACTCAACGACCTTATCGACTGTGGCATCGTCCCAATAGTCCCCAAGCATTGTGTATTTTGGTTCTGCCTCCAATCCAATGTTGACCTGCTTCGTCTTTAGTGGCACAGTGATGTCAGGGTTTTCAAGAGATGGTCCGCAAACTTCACGAGAGCCTTATATTTTTGAAATGTTAATATTCTATGGGTCCTCGTCATCTTCCTCAACATTCACACTATAACACTCCAGTGCGCTACTTAACTGCATCGCCCATTCTGGCTGAAGTACTTCCATTGGCTCCTGTTGTGTTTTAAAGATAGTGGCTTTCACTGCTTGTAGCACATCATCCACAGTATCTGACCAACGATCTTCAAATGTGAACGTTAACAAGAATCCCTCGCGCAACACATCCCATTCGCCCGTACCATGGCAGAGCTCTATCTCTGTATACCGATTCATGGGTATGACATCCATGGTATGGTAGAATAGGTGCACCCATTCAGGATGTGGCTCTTCCCCATAGACCTTGGTCCATTTTGCGAGGTGTGTGCATGGATCATCTTGTCTGTCATATTTGTCTACGTCGTACTTGGGGTTTTCCAAATCACACGTGCATCATCCTTCGACATCCATGCCAGTCTGAAAAAGTGCCTTGATGCATACCCCAACATCATGCGGGTGTTATGCGAAATGCCCACTTCAACGCATCGAACCGCTGCTGCTTTGGTACTAAATTTTCGAATTTTCTCAGAAATTCATCCACCGCTGACAATCCGTCATATGTCAGTAGTTCCCTTGCCTCTGTTTTTACGCAACGCAATGATCTAATCATCATGTTGCAGTTTAGCATTGTTACTTTGTGCAGTCGATTATGCCACCGCTTTATCTCTTTGTCTGAATCCGAAGTGCAGGAGCTTTCGTGCTCCCACGAAATCCTTCCATCTGTAGTCAGATTCACCCAATCCTCCCCTTGTGTAGTTATCTTGTAGATACAGTTGAGATCATCATCATTATCATCGTCGCACACCGGTTCAGTGTATCGCTCTCCATCGGCTGGGGCCAGTGGTACTACTATGCATAGTGACTTTTTCTCGAAGATTAGTTTGCGCTTCTTCATATTTATAACTCCATTCATATCGGTAGCCCAGTTTATTCCTAGTAGTGCATAATAGGGATTGTTGTCATCGAAAATCTCTATCACTTCAATATCTGCCTGCACGCTTGCGCCTTCAATATTGATTGTCACTCCTTGCAATCTTCCCATGTGCAAAATAATATGTTGGTCTTCCATTCGTAACTGAATAGGGGACCATTGCAACGTGGGTCTGCCCATGTGTTCCCATGTTTGCTTAGGTAGTACATTATTACCTGATCCATTTCGTATTCACCTATTTGCATATTCAATCTCATCTCCCTTCCTATGTGCAACACATGCTCCCAGTTTTCGGACCACGCGCGTTTCTCCTGACCCTGCGCACCTAGTGATCAATTCCCGTAGCCCTTTGACTGCCTTGCTATCGTGCAACAGTTTCATGCATGTCTCCAAAAAAGTAGTGAGCATGGAAGGATCCATCCCTCATTCTAGTTGATCCTTGCTATCAGAAGTGGAGGCCTCCATGAAACTCTTCTTAGCTTCTATAAATGTCTCCTTTGTGCATTCTAAATCAAACTCGCGTTCCTTTGTAGGAGCCTTGTGAATCCACGTGCTTTCTTCTTGCTGCTTTCCCTTATGATCTCCCATTGTCACAGTGCTTCTGAGCATCATGTTTACATTTGGGTCTTCCTCGCGTGGTTCAGACCTCAACATTTGTAAATTCTGGGTCGGAGGGGGTTGGAGTACCCCCTTTTCGCACATCTTTGCTATTAGAAAAGGGAAATCTTTTGTGTCATGATCAAACTGACTACAGTACCAACATGATATCCTAGTTGGGTTCGTACAATCATAGGCATAATGCCGTGGCCCTCCACAACTGTAGCAAATTACCGTGACCCCTTCCTAGTCCCATTCCACCTCGACCCCAACCGTGCCCCTCAAACCCAGTGTGCGCAATCCCTACATTTGGGTCGAGGGTTCGTGTTTCAGTCTGCACCTTGTAGGTAGGAGTCTGATCCATCATTAGTTCATAGCTTTGGCAGGTGCATTCATCATGGCCTACTGATCTACAGAAATTACAAAATAAATGTTCGGACGTTTGCGTATACTTTTGCAATAGGTGACAACTATCCGTGGTCTGTTGTCCTCCTACCTGGAAAATCACGCACCATAATGCAGATGCCGAACTTGGCCCCGCCTGTACCTCCCATCTTAATGGAATTGGCCCTCCTCTTGCCAAGTAGTTCGCAAATACCGGAGAGTGATCTTTGTCGTGGCTCTCACCTTTACATTTTATGCACCATACTTCCTCACACCCCTCTGGCTGAGGTGCCCTATCCTATTT
Source organism: Pinus tabuliformis (assembly GCA_031772625.1). Taxonomy (NCBI): domain Eukaryota; kingdom Viridiplantae; phylum Streptophyta; class Pinopsida; order Pinales; family Pinaceae; genus Pinus; species Pinus tabuliformis. The sequence continues at coordinate 326,556,718 of CM062804.1, read as the reverse complement.
CAAAATCTGCATTTCTAGAGACAGATTTTTTAGTTGTGCGTGGATCTATTGGACTCGAAATCTAGGGTCTTGTATAGGGGTCTCATGCAACCTCATTACCATCTCCAACGCTTCGTCCTGGGTAGAACGTTTTTGCTATGACAACGTTGTCCTTAAGTGTGGCGTAAGTGAGGCCACAAATTGTGCACAATGCTATGCATCCGTTAACGTCATATTGGCTTCACGGATCATACTCTTCAACCTTTGGTCCAGATCCTAGGGGGTCTTACCGGGGAGCATCGCGATCTCTTTAAACTTGATGATTGACTGCATCTCTGATCTTGTCCTATTAAATTTCCTATTCAACACATCCTAGATCTCTATAATTCCTGCATTCGACTGGTCATTAGAATGCTTGATTTACTATGTTAATGCGCAATCTTGTAGTGCACTTACTAGGGTATCCTTTTTTATATTATCATCGATGACGCCCTATGCTTCCCATACTTCTCTTACTACGAACCATAATTGTTTCAAATCTTCATTCCCTACTCCTCTGAATACGGGTAGTTTGATTGTGCTCACCTTATTAAACTATGGAGGTGGCGGAGGTGGAGTGGGTGGAGATGGAGGTGAGGGGTTGAAGCAGGTGGTGGTGTGGTTGGAGGTGGTAAACACGGAATTTGTTGTCTTATCAAACTGACCGCACTTCTTGGAGAAACCTTCATGAGTTCATCCTTGCTCTCCTGCGAGGGTGAAATTAAGGTGATGTTTTCTACCTCTAACTGTTCATCCTTGCCCTCCATTGGCCTGTGGGTGGTACGGTGTACTTTTCTGGTGATAGACCTAGAAATCTTCTATCAGAGCGTTGATGGCTTCATTCGAGAAATGTGTCTTGCAAATGCTCACTAAGATTTTGGGACAGCCAAATCATGTCAACAAATTTTTGAACAAAAACTTTGCAGTCGTAGCGGCTGTGTAGTCCTTGATCAGTTGTGCTTCCGCCCATCATGTTAGGTACTCCATCACGGTGATGATGTAGTGCACACCTGTCTTTCCTTGAGGTTTGATTGGGCCCACAAAGTCGATTGCACACTTCTCAAATGGCTATAGTGTTATTTGGGGATTTAGTGGCATCTCGTCCCTTTGTGACGGTTTCCCCGTCCTTTGATATATATTGCAGGCCTTACAGTGCACTTTTGAATCCTAGTGCAGGGTCGGCCACCATAGCCCTCAGCAAAGAATCTTCTGTGTGGTTGTGCATCTTGCATAGTGTCCTCCTATAGCACTCCAATATGCTTCCACTACATAGTGTCCTCCTATAGCACTCCCATATGCTTCCACGATGATCTAACCTTGTTCAAATTCAGGTACATATCTTCACAATATCTCATTGTTGCCCATCTTATAGAGGTTCCCGGCGATGACAGAAATGTTCGCCAAGCACACCACCAATTTCTTCTTCTGTCGGATTGAGTACTCGTTCGGTGTAGTCCCTATTGTTAGAAAATGGATTATATCTGTGAAGTTTCAGTCTGTAAGAACTGAGTCCACATATATTCAGGAGGATATGCATAATGAGTATTAGAAATAAAGTGTAAGTAAGGATCCACCAGTGCATCCATATTTGACAACTAGAGAGCATGGACAACATATTTCCCCAAAGGTGGAGAAGGCCAATAAGAAGACATTTTAGGAGACTTAAGTGAGGATCCAGTGGTGGAAAACTGATATGATCATCATGATCATAATGGGTAGCATGAAAAATGTAGTACGTAGGATAGGCCATTTCTAGAGAGTCGGTCAAAGGTTCAAGATTGAGTTATGATAGTTGAGCATCTAGTGCAGACAGATACGGAGGAATTCAGTGTGGCACCAAAAATTCCAATAGAGGAATTTTACCTAAAGATCATGCGTTTCAAGATAGATCTTATGATGATGAAGCACATAGTATAGACAGTCCTAGACGCTATCTTACAAGAGAATAGGAAAATTGAGGAGCTCATATGGTTATGTGCCGAATCACCAAAAGTTATCTAGTGTTGAGGAATGACTTAAGTCCCTCACAAAGAAGCAAGAGGAGTACAATTCAGAGTTCCAGAGAATCTCTCTACAAGAGTACATAGATTAGGTTTGCAACACTACCAACCCACCTTTATATATTGGGGAGAGCAAGGAAGAGTTCTCCAAATAGATCATGTTGAGTGACTGGGTGGAGTAGCATGAGTGTGGCATCGAGCAACATCACCATGGTATATTTGTTCCATGTGGAGTTATTCATCCTTGTCATGGCATGGATTGGCGAGAGATTATGAGTTGGTACTTTATTGATGGGATGATTCTTAGGAGGATACTCTTAGCCAAGGGCATATCGTAGAAGGGGCCCTTAGGCACAGGAAGTGGATGGTTGAGGTGGTATCATATACTACATGTTTGAGAACTTAGGTGGAATTGGGATCCACTTAGATCTATTAAGGCCAGGATTGGTTGGAGGATTTTTTTGGATCCAGGTATTGAAGGATCCATTCAAGATCATTTAACATGGAGGCATGGGATAACACACTAATTTGTATGGGATCTTGGTATCAATGTACACATGTTTTATTGTGAGTAAAATTGGATTGTTTAAGGACAAGTAGTCTTTGGGCCGGAGGATTTGTAATATTCCCTTTCTTGGTATGGTCAAAGTGGACAGAATCTACCTATGGTATTCACCATGGAATTTTCCCATTGTATGTTCCTTCATTTTTTGAGGGAAAACAATAAAATAAAGTTTCTAGAGAGTCCATCAAGATAATAAAAAGGGCTAGGAGCCATACATTGGGATCATCAGGAGTTTTTCTATCTTATTGTGTTTGGTTCAGAACTTGGTGTGGCGAGTTCTAAGTTGATCCCAAGATGAAAAATCCGCAGTGACATTGGTGTGGTGGATCCATCCAAGATTCAAAAGTGGACTTTAGTGTTTTAGAGTAGTCATTGTTGAGCAATGATACATGCTATTGGTAGGGGCTTCGGTATGTCTTTTATGAGCATGCATCTTGTTTTTAGTTATTAATATACATAAGAGGCTGCGTTTTCAGATCCCTTTGGGTTCGTTGTTTTTTATTGCGAGAATTTTTATTAGAACACCTAAGTGTGATAGATCTCTTTGAAATTTACTATTTGGGATCTTACAAATTATGCACAAAAAACTGAAAATAAATTACTAAAGCGCTGTCGTCCACGAGTTGTCGTAAGTAAAATTTCTACAAAACAACTAATTTTAAATCAACAATATCTCCCTCATGCAGACACTAATTCAACTAGTTGTCTTCTAAAATTGGGTATCTTTTGACACAGAATTCAAATATGTTATTTTTGTTTTGTGAAATTTTGACCAAAATTTCAAGATCCGCTCTACAAACTCATTGCCCAAACAATTCTTACAAATATAAAAATAGATAAATAAATAAAATCTTTCCACTCTACCAAAGAAAGTTCTATGATACCACTTGTAGTATATCTGACCTAAAAATATATGAACGATGAAAAATATTCCCAAGAAATAACACAAGAATAAAATAAAATTCTTCTCTTTACTAATATCTAACACTTAAGGTAGGGTAACACCATACATCTACTCCTTAAGGAAGGAGATCACTCCACAAACCATATGATTGTCAATACAACAATACTTTACATGTCTCAATAGAGAGTCTCTAACACCTATATAGGCTTCATACATACAATACCACGGGTCTCTCAATACTATACATCAAATACTATGGGCTTGTCACATTATTTTCTAACTACTTGTGGTCCCTCAGATTATGCAAGGTAACCACTTAATTTATTAATAATGGTACATTTATTTATCATGATCACATTATTAAATTGCATTATTCCCTTGGGTACCTCCCTGTTTACCCGATATTATGCCCCCTAGGTATACTACAAAAAGTGAAAATTGCTTGACGTTTTGTGAAATCTCTGTTTTGTCATTATAGCTATGAATGATTGTCACAAGAAAGGAAAAGAGCCACTGAAAATTGGCTCAATATTTAGTAGCGTGTAGGCTTGGATCTTCCCCTTCTTCACCTTTTTATCCCTTTCATATTTGTTTTGTAGCTTGTCCCATACATGCTTTGGAGACTTGCATTGTATCACCTTAATAAGCTAATGCTCACTAAGTCCAACCAAAATAACATTTTTGGCGTTAGCATTGTTATGATAGACTCTCTTCCCATAAAGATCTGTAAGAATATTACCAATAATTATTTATCATGACACCATAGTGGCATATACATCAACACCCAAGCTCATCAAATCTCATTGCATCCTTATCTTCGACAATGCAAAATCCTCTTAGTAAAAACCATGAATTTTAACATCTTATGTAGCCATGATCCTCTTTGAATTCTCCTTTTAGTGGTTATGTTGTAATCAAATGAGTTGGATCTGAAACCACTGGTTAGAAGTTAGAAACAATGAATGGGGTGAATCATTATTGCACAAATATTACAAATTTTACGAAAAGTAAAACTTTTTAGAAATGAGAACTCAAGAACACATGGACCAAATAAGGCACAAAAAAAAATCACATGAAGAAACTAATATTTTAGGTGGAAAACTTCATGGGGTAGAAAACCACCTAACTGTTTTCTTACTTCTTCTTCTCTATTAATTCAAAAATCTTCTCAATTAAAATATACAACCACTACTAGCAAAGGAGCCACTGCTCCGTAATAATGAAATTTTTTAGCCACAACTCCTACAAAAATAAGGCAAGCATCCACTTTCTTAAGGCCACAACCTCAACAGATAAATAATTCTTAGGTTTACAAGGCAATTATCAATTGATACAACAATTGCAAATGTAGAAGTTGTAGATAACCCTTAAGCTTCCACTAAAACGCTTTTCTAAAAGCTAGGAAAATCCTCCATAAAATTTCCTCAAGTCAAATCTTCAATCAATGCACAAAAGTCTAAATAACATCTTTCATCTAATCTCTGAAAATTTTGGTACAACCACTAAATACAAAGCTTTCTCAAGTTAACAAAAAATGCATATTATCTCTAACACACACAAAAGGGCCAACTAGAACTCCTCATAACATTCTTCTATAAGTAATTTTATAGAGTGGTTAGATTAGATAATGGAAACAAAATAATCAAGCACTCAACAACTATGTTCATACAATGAAATTTGTTTGGTTCCTCCTTCCACTACCTTCATGGAAAGAGAGATATTTTCCCATGTTGATCATCTTCTAGAAGAAAGACGAACTTCCTAAAATTATTTGACCAAAAACCAAGTACAAAAACCAATGGAATTGCCCCTCACAATTACTAGATGTGCTCACATTTCAAGAATTCCATGTTCAGCCATCATAGTGGGGATGAAACGTTCTCCCATAGAGGATACTCATTGGGATAGTACGGACATGCCAATAAGGATAACTACATATTAGATATGTCCACCACTTACCTACGGTGGCTTAACACTTGTTCTTTGTAACCTTCGCCTACAAATTTTGGAGCTCAATTTCATTAAATTAGGATGTAAGACTTAGAAATTATTAAGACCATAAAGGAGCATACACAAAAATGAGTACAAGGAAAATTATTACCACCATAAAAGAGCATAATGTTGGAAACCTAATCCTTTATGGGTTGGTGTGGAATGTGAACAACCACCGAAGTCCAGGAGACCACTTGGAATATGAATCTAAGGGTCACACCAATGTACTATGTATATGTATCAATGTGAATAATAGAGGCAACTAAATGTTTATCATTCATATTCTGCCTTTGCCACGTATATGTTTAACATCGTATCAGAGATGGCCAATTTTGGCCCTACTCAAATCTGCCACTAATTTGCGGTCTTTCTTGTGCATTTCAGTCCTACACTTCTAAGCTACATTCCAACTGAATTCATAGCCCAAATATGAGCCATTGTTTTTAGTTATGTCATTTCGGCTCACTGCCCATAACGCTCCGTTAATTCGTTGTTTGTTGGTCCTTCCATTCAGATATGTAATCAAACCCTAAATTTTCTACAGTTATTCATGAGATGTTAGAACTCTGTCAACCGAACTGTGTTGCTTGACAAAATGTTCTATGACATCCCTGTCTATGCGGCCATCACGAACATTAATTTTTACACCACTATCAGGTGTGTAATTTCCAGTCTAAAAATTCTACCCTAACACTCTAGTAAACGGGGAAAACCCTCATTGGCCAATTTCCCTAGATCGAAATTGGCAAACTTGTTTCGAAGTTTCTGGTTAGGGAAATATTCTTGGCATCGATCCTTCATTTGACTCACTAGGAAGCTTAAACTTTAGTGATACGCGCAGGTTCCAATATGCATTCAAAGTATCCCATTTGCAAAGGCAATATAGATCTTCGCAAGGATACCTGCTTGCATCTTGGAATCATTCTTGTCTTTTCATTTCTTGAATAGCTTCTAAGGGCCGATGCATTTGGAAATCTGCAACGAATCCATGGTTAGTGCATCATTGAAGGGAGCATCGTCTTGTTCATTGTCTTAGACCGATTACATAAAGATAGTTTGTGTAGGGTGCATCTAAAGCACTTAAACTGAATGATGCTATGTTGAATTCATCGTGCCTACAAATTGTGTTAGATGGATATGGTCCTAGTTGTTGGATTGACTATACGACGAATTGTGTGGCATGGATACTCATATGTGCATACCAATTAAACAACATTATTTACTCTTCAAGGCCACACTTGGTACACTCTATAAAGTTTGCATATGCATTTATAAAGTTCCATAAAGTTTTATGAGATATGTGCACACTTTGTATTATCCTATGCTATGTTTGAAGGTTGATCTGTGTTGATTGATTTGTTAAATGTTGATATGTTGCTTTCAATGAAGAACGGGTTTACCTTTTGTTGTTGGTCAAATGCTCAATGTGTAGACAAAGATATTATTACGTTGATGTATGAGGTGCACATATCTTAGCATTGTTGAGCACCTTCCTATCCTTTGGCATTGTTGCATGTCCTTGTGTATGGGGAAGAATACAACTATGTGCTGAATGGTAGCTCTTTGTTTTTTACTCTCCGCCTTGGGCTCACGGTTTATGGAAATGCACTTTGTAGGTGTTGAGGACTCCCATTCGGCATTACTCAAGGTTGTTACGACCATGTCATTTCTTCTGCATTGATTAAAGTAGCCACCTGGTGTTAGCTGGCCTATCCTGATATGTCATATGAGTGTGTGCCATTGAATTAAAGGTTTATATGTGCGATATATCAGCGTATCTATATTGCAATTAGTTGGGATTTTTCTAGTCTTCTTAGAGTGCCGAGTCTTTATTTTTCTTAGAAAATGGACACACTTAATGGAGTATTAAAGTTACTAAATACTTTAATACACTCCATTAGTCATGGTACAGTGAAAATCGACAAAGACACTCTCTCTGACATTGTGACCTCCCTACAAAATGCATAAGAAAACATTCATTTTTTGTAGTTGGAGTCAAATTTCTATTGATATGAGATTCAGTAGATTTGTCATTCTAGGTTGTCTTCTACTCAAAACAATCCTCTGTTCAAGGTTAAAACAAACACCCATCAACAACCAGAAAGTGACAGAATCAGTAAAGTTGGGGTTGACTCCCATCTTGTGCCCATTCCAGCAACATATTTGCATACAGATGTAAATGTTCGGTCTGCACTTCTCTAGTCGATCATTAGAGTTTAGGAATGGCTTGTCCACAACAAGCACGTAATAGGTCTTGGATATGACAAGGAGGAATCCTTTCATATTGAGATTACTCAAAGCCCATCAAGTTTCAGAGTGCTGGATATCTTCATGACAACTCACCTTCAGTTGTTTCAGATTTTGGTCCTCTTCCACAGGAGCCACAACATGTTGTTAAATGGCAACACTGTGACAGAGTTGGCCATATGAAATATCATTGTTTTGATGTTCATCCGTGCAAGCATTGTGGTTAGCATACTTATTCTTCAAACGTATGCTTAAAAAACAAGCCTCCTAGAAGAACAAAGATTCATCCTCGATGGATCACTTCTTGGCAATGGGCTTCAATAGAGAAGAAGATATTTCAGTCATATGTCAGAACTTGTTCTAAAGTGTTGAACAATCTTGTAGCCAAGTTTTCTCCATCATCTCACGTTGTATCTGATAGGGGGGAAGTGATGGTCATCAAACACACATCAAACAATCAAAGACACATCAAACAATCCTGAGTCACAACTTGCCATACCAAATTCAGATTTGTAGCCACAGATAAAGATGCGATCATCAGCGTTAAACCATCACAGGTTGAGTCCTCCCTTTTCAGGTTGAGGTTCTCACATTTTATGCGAGGTGAGACCTCCCTTTCAAGGTTGAAGATTTCCCTCTTCAAAACATGAGGAGCACTTCCTCTTGCAGAAGACGTGAGGTTCATAATAGATTTGGAAGAGTTCCGGAATGTGCACTAAGCTTTGGAGTGTTGGTGGTCATCCTTAAACCACCCCCCTTATACCAACATTTTAGAGAGCACATTAATCTAGTGCTGCCATGCATTTTTGCACATTTTTTATTACAACTATATTCTTTGACTCATACATAATCCTTCAGATTAAGGGAGGGAATGTTGGACACCTAATCATCTATGGGTTGGTGTGGAATGTGAACAACCACCGAAGTCCAAGAAAGAATTTGGAATATGAATCCAAGGGTCACACCAATGTACTATATATATGTATCGTTGTAAATAATATAGGCAACTCAATGTTTATCATTCATATTCTCTACGAACATGGAATTATAAATACAAAGAAAATAGGGCTAAACACCAAGTGACATCAATGTTAACACCACTCTGCCAACAAAAAATATATATGGAGGAGCTCTCAGCAACCTCAATTCATCAACCCCACCCACAAAAATCTATAATAATGATTTGAAGTCAAAATTGTCAAGTTTTCAAATTCAATGTTTTTCCTTAAAAAAAATTTCAACGATAACTAAATATCTACATTAGTAATCTAATTATGAATCACATAATATTATTACAGGAAAAGACTTACAAATACTTTATATCATTCTACATGATAAAACTATATTCATTCTTTAAAAAGTTAACTACTAAATATGCATTTCCAAGAGAATAATCAATTGAGTAATTTTGTTAAAAATAATTCTCAATAAATTTTACCAAAACAAAAATACCGTAAATTAAAGTTTAAATCATATAGTAACATGTAATATCTCGATTCAATAAAATAAAGTTGCATGCAAAATTATAAAAATAAAACTTATGCTTTTAAACAGTTTCATGATGAAGGTAAAAGCTTTTAAACAGTCACCAATATTAAATAAATTGAGCACTTCACTAGAAATTCCTACTGCCTCCAAATAATCAGGTGCCTCCAATAATTCAGGTTTGTTGTTTTTTCAACCAATTAAATTACGTTGTCAGTGTTCTGAAACAACTACTAACGTAACTCTGTACTAACCTAACTGTACTATTTGCTTCAAATAGTACGTGGATTATTGTGGAAATCTTTAAACCCATGTCTTGTTTTGATTTAATAATAACTTTTAAGCAGTCACCAATATTTAAATAAATTGAGCACTTCACTAGAAATTCGTACTGCCTCCAAATAATCAGGTGCCTCCAATAATTCAGGTTTGATTTTTTTTCAACGAATTAAATTACGTTGTGAATGTTCTGAAACAACTACTAACCTAACTCTGTACTATTTGTTTCAAATAGTACGTGGATTACTGTTGAAAGCTTTAAAACCCTTCCTTATTTTGATTTAATAATAACTGAGGTTTTCTTTGTTTGAAAAGGAATAACTGATCTGCCTAATTGCACGAATATTACTAGATAGTAGTAGGGGTACAAAGTATTTTCTTTTATTAAGAATAACTCGTCGGTCCAAGTGCCCCAATTTATGTAGTCACATCTGTAAATAGGACAAAGAATTTCGTCTGCCCAATTGCGCGAATAAATCTGAGTAGTTACCTCTGCAAATAGGGCGTCCACCATATCGATCATCCTCGTGACGTTGGACTTTGCATGATTGATCATGTCATCCTCGTGACACTCTTGTGACCCCTTATCAAAGTGGGACGAAAATACCCCCTTCGACTTGACTTGACATAAAAAGAAGAGGCCACCATAGAGGAATTTAATACGCCGAATTGTCCTCACATGCACTGTAAACATCAAAATTTAACCCGAGTTGGGAGCGTAGATGGTTTTCAAATCCGAGTTTGGAGTTCGCATGCTTCTATATAAGGCAGTCTATGCCATTGTATTTCTCACCCCTTGCTTACCGACTTTGCCCTACTCCAGTTGTAGGTATGCTTGTTGCATTCATGCACATTAACTTATCAATGTCCACGTTATGCAGTTTCTGACAGAATTGTTTCTTAGCAGAAGTGAGAGTCTTGCCGGATTTGAAGGCGTTCAGTTTCAACTTAGTGATACCATCCAGTATCCGTAAGCCAAGAAGATGGGCAATTCCCCACCACAATGGCAGAACGTCGACGGCCACCACAACGTTGGCGGCAGCAACAACGTTGCCGGCAGCGACAACGTTGGCGGCAGGAACAACGTTGTGGAGCGCGGGGACAACAGCGGCACCAAGAACGTCAACGGCGCCGGCACCAAGATCGACGGCACTTCCGTCGTAGGCAACAATAACACCACCAAAAGCAACAACACCATGAACAGCAACAACAAAGGCCGCGGCGGCAGCAACAGCCCGATAAGCTTTTAGAGCAACTTACTACCAGGTAATTGCAACTTAAGTAGACCAACTTATACTAGGTGGGTTTTGTAGACTTTATGCTCTGCTCTTTCATTTTTTGCTTTCTTTTGTAGCTAGAAAGACGTCTATGGCAGGTATGGGAAAGAATATATGCAGTCGAAGATTATCTGTGTATCTTAGACTGACTAGGTGTCTTTCTATGGCAGGTATGGGAAAGAATATATACAGTCGAAGATTATCTGTGTATCTTAGACTGACTAGGTGTCCATATATAATCAGTTGAGAGCCAAATCTTGTTTTTATATAAATAAGGCATCCCCATCTCAATTCTACCAATTCTAGTTGGACGCTGGTTTGTTGTAATTTTGATTTATGTATTAGCAAATTACTTGCCTGGTTTCTCTGTTATAATGTTTTTAATTGTTTAGTTATTGTGCTTCTGAATAAGTTAATTATTCAGAAGTTAATGGAATAATTAGCTAAATAAAATAATTAATTCAAAAAGTTATAGATGAATATTAAATTTAAAATACATATTTAATTAATATATATATATATATATATATATATATATATATAACATTCACTGAAGTATTTTAGTGAACGTGGTTTGTTATATTTTTTAATATGTTGAAAGCTAAATTTACATTCTATATATTAAATTTTAATAATTTTTCAAAGCCTGTAATTTTATTTGAACTTTTGAAAAAGTGAGCACTCTGTAATGCATACTTACATCAATTCAATCCACAAATAGGTATGGTAATGGATGGTTATGTTATTATGGTCACTTTAGCTTAAGTGAGATTGATGTGCATTGTTGTATTTATTTTTTAAGGCAGTTTACAAATAATCCAACATAAATAGGTATGGTAATGGATGGTTATGTTATTATGGTCACTTTAGCTTAAGTGAGATTGATGTGCATTGTTGTATTTATTTTTTAAGGCAGTTTACAAATAATCCAACATTTTTTTGACATATTGTGATTAGTTACAGTGTTCTTACATGATTTTTGATACGTATCTAGCAATTTTTGTTGTAATAGTTGGCTATTGGTGTTGTAATGCATATTTCAGTTGAAAAATGCATTATTTTTCATGAAAGATATTTTGATTTTCTTTAAGGTGGTTTGGAATGGAATTGAGAAGTTTATGGAAATTTTTGTTCTAGAATGTTGTTCCAATTCATTGGAACATATAGGTCTTTAATATTGTTTTTATATCAGATTTATAAGGTTTTGGTCCATTGTTTTTGGATGCAATCATAATGTCATGTCAATATATTTGCAGATTTGAACAAGTGTTATTGAATTTTTCATCATAACTTTGATTAGTTTGTTGTTATTTTCTATTTATTCCAAATTATATTGAATTTATACATTTTAAAGTTGTATTGAGGGTGTTTATTTCATGCACATGTGATGATTAAACATTGTATTATACTTTTGCTAATTAAGCTTGTAGAATTTCTATTTTTCAACATGTTTGGATCAAAGTTTACTTAAAGAATTTTTCAATTTCAAGTCAACTTCAATTGCATTTGTTTTCACAATTTCTATTTATAATTGAGATTAAAGTTTTAAAAATAGAATTTTTTATGCAAGAATGTTGAGGTAACAAGTTTGTACATGCAATCATTTAATGTTTTCAACTCATCTGTTTCTAAGTTGTTTGAAATTATATTGAATCTTTGTAATGTTTAGGTGATTTGTTTTGACATTAGTATTTAAATCTTAGTGGTATTATTTGATAATTGATAGTGTTATAGGTTCTTAGGGTATTTTACATGAAAATTAGGAAATATAGTTTATTGCAGAGAAGGTAATAAATCCTTCTCATCCTAAGGATGAGATGCAAACATACATTAATAATCAACTAGCTAGTCCTTTAAAAAGAAAGAGGCCTTCTCAACCAAAGTTCTTTTTTTTTTAACTGCAGAATGAGTTTGTATTATTGGGACACTAATACAATCATCACAATGTATATTGTTAAATTGATAAGTCTGTTGATCTTGCATTGGCATTACCCATGGGTCAAATGTCACAACTACAACATATTGATGGGAAAATACTTGTAAAATTACTAGGTTTTACCATGACCACCATGTCGCAAGTAAAACACAATTGTCCAAATGTGATTAGTAAAATTAGTGGCCTTGTTATTCTTTGGACAATATTTCCCACGACTTCAAGGTTGTCATTCTTTGGAAAATATTTCCCACTACTTCAAGGTTGCAATTACCTCAGGTGGACCGTCTGCCGTTACAATCATTACATGAGAAATATATAATTTACACACAATTAAGGAAGTTGAAACAACACCCTAGAAATGAGGAACAAACTCCTAATCTAAGTTTTGGTTGAACCATCACTACATTAATACATTTCATCATTAATCTCAAAACTCTGCCTTAATGGAGAAATGGATTTACACATATGGCTAACACTTCCCTAAACAATTCAAAAATGATTCGACCAAGAGGTTTGGTAAAAATATTAGCAGCATTGTCACAAGTAGTACAATACTCAATATGGATTTCTTTTGACTAAGCTTTATCCCTAACAAAATGGAATTGTCTATCGATACGCTTTGTGTTCTTATAAAATACTCGATTATTTGCAAGTTTGATGGAGCTTTGGTTGTTGCATTTGATTATTGTTGCAACCTTTTCTTCTTAGAGAATTCTTTTCAACCAAATTGCTTCACATGTTGCTCCACACATAGCTTGATATTCAGCTTCCGTACAAGACAAGGATATTGTGTTCTACTTTTTGTTGCTTCATTTAGTGACCTCAGATCCAATGCTAAATGCATAACATGTTATGGATCATCTCTCATGTACATTTCCACTGCAATAGGATTCTAAAAAAACTATCAATTTAACATCATATGAATTAGTATAAGAAATACAAAAATTTAAGGTTCGATGGAGATACCTTAAAACACCTTTTGCTACAACCCAATTGCTCTCAAGAGGCTTTGATATAAATTTTCTCAATGCACTCACAAATATGCCAAATATGGCCTAATTGTAGTCAAATAGATTAGACTCCCAACCAACTGTCTATACAAAGTTGCATGTGCCTCCTTAGATCCATCATCATTCTGAAGTTTTATATTTTACAGTAAAGGTACTATTGCAGCTTTGCACTTATCCATTGTGAACTTTTCCAGTAAGCTCCTCACATGCTTACTTTGTGACATAAAATATTGTCCAGAATCCCTCGAGACTTCCAGACATAAACAATAATGTAGCTCTCTAAGGTCTTTCATCTCAAAGACTTGTGACATCTTCTCCTTGATTTCTTTAACGATATTATCAAAATTTCCTGTAATAATTAGATCATCTACATATAAATAAATCCAAACAATCCTTCCCTCTTTATCAAACATGGTATAAAGATTAGGGTCATTTTTGCTTCTTTTATAACCATGCTACAGGAAAAATGAATCAATTTTGTCATACCATGACCTCGGTGCCTGTTTTAGTCAATACAACGTTGTCTTCAACCTACAAACTAAATGTTCTTGAACCTGTTTGACAAACCCCTCACGTTGCACTAAGTAGACTTCTTCTTTTAAGTCCCCATTTAAAAAATAAGATTTAACATCTAGCGGGTGAATCATCCAATTGTGTTTAGTTTAGCTACATGGGAAAATGTTTCATCATAATCTGACTTCTTCCTACGAATACCCCTTTGCAACCGACCTAGCATTATATTTATCTATGCTCCCATCTACTTCAAATTTAGGCTTATACAACCATTTTCATCCTATGGATTGTTTGCCTTCAGGTAGTTTAACCAAATGCCAATTTATTTTTTTGAGAATTGACTCATATTCCTCTTCCATAATAACCCTCCATTCACTATATTTACTGGCTTCCTTATAACTAGAGGGTTCAACAACATTTGTCATACTAGTTATAAAATCATTTTCCCTATATCTTGATGGCAACTCAACCTTCCTAGTTGATCTCCAAAGAGGTAGGGTAGCTTCAAACCTTATCTGATCATCCTTTTATAGACTTGGCTTGACAGCTGCATCATCTTATTCACCTTCCTGTCGCTGGTGCTTGTTGTCTTAGTGGGGCTTGACCCAAGTTCGGAGATGATTGAGCCAAGAAAATCCCAGTACTATTGGCCCTTTCAGCAACAGTCCATGGAGCACGAACTAAGGTCTCACCCGAAGTAGTATGGGAGGGTCCTAGAAATAGGTTTCCACACCGTTGGGATGTCTCATGGGCCTCTTAAGGTCCACGGTCTGACCTATCGCTACGCGCACTTGCGATCCCTTTGCAACCTGCGATGCAGCTTCCGCGTAGTCCTGGTCGGGCCGCAGTCGATATAATACACAAGTTCCTCATTTATTAACTGTTTACTTAGCTCATGTGTGTAATTTTAGGGTTATTACAACATATTCAACAATTATATCAGTGTGTGCGATATATAAATGATCATAAACATAATGAAGATAACCACAACAAGTACACAAAATTAGAAATCAACTTCTCTTTATTAGCTTTCTGTACCAAATATAGACTCGACTCCACCCTGCACACTTAGCTGCAGACTCTACTAGGCCTCTGCGCACTCATCTACAGAGCCTCTTCCTACTACTACAACCCAAGACTCTTAGAGTTCTACTCTAAGCTCAAACCATTCCTTCGCTACTCTTCTTATTATCAACTAACTTTACAACTTGGAGCCTTGCTCTATCTATACAATCCTGTGGTCCACGGACTATGGGTAGATGAATTTACACTAATTTACAATACAATGCTTAGGGTGGACAACCCTATGACTCAATTGTACGCTTCGTGCTCTGCGCCCACAATTCGTGCAGTTCTACACCATCTTTGACCAAAACTTGGGCTTTGAGCCCCAAAATGTGTTGTGGGAGGGATTCCATGCCCAACAGGCCCCCAACATAATCATCGTGACTCATCCCGAGTCACTCTGCTAGTGTGGCAATCTTAGCACGGAGCCCTTCCAACCATTCCTTTGCTTCCCTCAGGTCCGCGACGCATTGATCTGTAGTCTACTGGATCTGCTACATTCCTGCTTCTGAATGATCTGCATCTGGCTTGTGTCTCTTCTTTGGTACCAGCTTCTAGTGCTTGTGTTTATAGTCCTGTGCCCTTGTCTGGCTCCTCGGGCCGCGAAGACTGTGCTTCAACCGATTAGTTAGAGAGTTGGCCCACCCATGTAGGGTTTCAAGTAGCTGCTGTTGACCTTGCCTAGGAAAGATTCTCCATTGAGTTTGACTAACTGGACCGCGCCTCTGTTAGTGACCTCTCTTACCACATATGGTCCCAGCCAGTGCATTCAGAATTTTCCTAGAAATTTTTCAAACGTTCTATCATACAATAGTACTAAGTCGTTTACCTTGAACGTGCGCAACTTGATATGGTCATCGTGCCAGGCTTTTTCACAATGATTTTGTACCTGCTAGTGAAATCCAGCCAAAAATCATTCTTCCTTGAGTTCTTCTAATTACGTGAGCCTTTCTTCCAGAGCTTCGTGATCCATCATGCCTGTGAGTGCTACTATTCGCAGACTAGGGATGATGTATTCCATCAGCATGACTGCTTCCATACCATAGACCAGTCGGAATGGTGTTTGTCCTGTCAATTTCTTGCATGTTGACCTATATGCCATAACATACCGAGTACATGGACGTCCTAGTCATCCCGTTGCGCATTACATACTTTGGTTAGTGTAGTCTTAAGTATTTTATTGAATGCTTCTATTGTTCCATTGGCCTATGGGTGGTACAGTGTACTTTTCTGGTGATAGACCTAGAACTCTTCTATGAGAGCGCTGATGGCTTCATTCGAGAAATGTGTCTTGTGAACGCTCACTAAGATTTTGGGATAGCCAAATCGTGTCAACACATTTTTGAACAAAAAATTTGCAGTCATAATGGCTGTGTAGTCCTTGAACAGCTGTGCTTCTGCCCATCATGTTAGGTGCTCCATCACAGTGATGATGTAGTACACACTTGTCTTTCCCTGAGGTTTGATTGGACCCATAAAGTCGATTGCACACTTCTCAAATGGCTGCAGTGTTATTTGGGGATTTAGTGGCATCTCGTCCCTTCGTGATGGTTTTTCCCCGTCCTTTGATATATATCGCAGGCCTTATAGTGCACTTTTGAATCCTGGTGCAGGGTCGGCCACCATAACCCTGTGCAAAGAATCTTCTGTGTGGTTGTGCATCTTGCATAGTGTCCTCCTATAACACTCCCATATGCTTCCACTGCATAGTGTCCTCCTATAGTACTCCCATATGCTTCCACGATGATTTAACCTTATTCAAATTCAAGTACGTATCTTCACAATATCTCATTGTTGCCCATCTTGCAGAGGTTCCCCGCGATGACAAAAATGTCCACCATGCGCACCACCAATTTCTTCTTCTGTCGGATTGAGTACTCGTTGGGTGCAATCCCTATTGTTAGAAAATGGATTATATCTATGAAGTTTCCATCTGTAACACCTACTGCAAAGAGTTGTGCATCAGGTAGTCCCTCCTCCCAATTTGTTAGTTCCTTGCCCATCTCAATTCGTGACAAGTGGTCTGGTCTTGCATTCAATCATCCCGGTTTGACTATGACCTCAAAATCATATTCCTGAAAGAGTAAAATCAATCTGCATATTCACCCCCCCAACGTAGGCTTGTTCACCAGGTATTTTAATGCGGAATGGTCGGTATCTATCTTGAAATGTCCTCTTAGTAAATAGTGTCAATATTTTTGGAGTGCATACACCATTGCCAACCCCTCACATTCGATGGTAGAGTAGTTCTTTTCCTCTTTGGACAGTATTCGACTCACAAACGCGATCGGGTGATCCACACCCTCCGCGCCCTCCTATGTGAGTATGACTCCCAACGCGATACACAACACATCAGCATGTACATGAAATTCCACGTCCCATTTCGGGAAGACCAAGATTGGCGCGGAGGCCAGTTTCCCCTTTAATACATCCAAACTCTTCATGCAATCATCATTCGAGCAATATGTAACATATTTTTTCAATAGATTTTCCATCAATGCAGTTATTTGGGCATAACTTTTGATGAACTTCGTATAGTATCCAGTTTGTCCCAAGGTAGCTCGCAGTTGTTAAACACTTTGTGGTGCTTCCAAATTGAGGATAACGACAATCTTCGCAGGGTCCACCATCAGCCCTTGTTTGCAGACCACATGTCCCAGCAGCTTTGCAAAGGGAATGAGGAATGTGAACTTCTTCAGGTTCAATGCAATCTGGTGTCGGCGGCAAGTATCTGGCATCAAATGTAAGCTTGCTATGTGGTGCTTAACTAATCCAAAAATAGTCCAATCATCCAGATAGACTTCCAAAAATTTGTGGATGTATTCTTTGAACGCGGCTACCGCGATGCACGAAAATATAGCTAGAGCATTCTTCAATCTAAACGACATTATGGTGTATTGAAAGAATCCCCATTTTGTTGCAAAGGTCATATTGCTCCTATCTTTTGGCGTGATCTTGATTTGATGGTATCCGTGAACAAGTATGCTTCCAAGCCGCCAACATTCTCTAGTACTTCATCTGTGAATGGTGTTGGGAATGGTTCATGTATACAGGCATTGTTCAGCTTCCTGAGGTCTATGTATATTGTTATTTCACCTTTCTGTTTTTTCTCCTCTACCACCATAAGACTCACCCAGTCAGATTCTTCCACTGGTTCAATAATTCCAGCTATGAGAATTTTGTGTAATTCATCGCAAACATTTTCTTTATACTTTGGATTGAAGCAGTAAGGCCGCTCCTTAACTCGCTTCATGTTAGGTTTTAGGGTGATCCTCATCATCACTAAATTGCCCACGATCCCTTTTAAGTCTGTAATTTTGGTCGAGAACAAGTCTTGGTATCCGCAGAGTAACTCAATGACCTTATCGACTGTGGCATTGTCCCAATAGTCCCCAAGCATTGTGTATTTTAGTTCTGCCTCCATTCCAATGTTGACCTGCTTCGTCTTTAGTGGCGCAGTGATGTCAGGGTTTTCAAGAGATGGTCCGCAAACTTCACGAGAGCCTTCTATTTCTGAAATGTTAACGTTATATGGGTCATCATCATCTTCCTCAACATTCACATTATAACACCCCAGTGCGCTACTTAACTGCATTGCCCATTCTAGCTGAAGTACTTCCATTGGCTCCTGTGGTCTTTTAAAGATAACGACTTTCACTGCTTGTAGTGCATCATCCACGGTATCTAACCAATGATCTTCAAATGTGAACATTAACAAGAATCCCTCGCGCAACACATCCCATTCGCTCGTACCATGGCAGAGCTCTGTCTCTATATACTGATTCATGGGTATGACGTCCATGGTATGGTAGAATAGGTGCACCCATTCAGGCTGTGGCTCTTCCCCATAGGCCTTGGTCCATTTTGCGAGGTGTGTGCATGGATCATCTCATCCGTCATATTTGTCTACGTCATACTTGGGGTATTCCAAATCACAAGTGCATCATCCTTCGGCATCCATGCCAGTCTAAAAAAGTGCCTTGATGCATAGCCCACCATGATGCGGGTGTTATGTGAAATGCCCACTTCAACGGATCGAACCACTGCTGCTCTGGTACTGAATTTTCGAATTTTCTTAGAAATTCATCCACCACTAACAATCCGTCATATGTCAGTAGTTCCCTTGCCTCTGTTTTTACACAACGCAATGATCTAATCATCATGTTGCAGTTCAGCATTGTTACTTTGTGCAGTTGATTCTCCCACCGCTTTATCTCTTTGTCTCAATCCGAAGTGCAGGAGCTTTCATGCTCCCACGAAATCCTTCCATCTGTAGTCGGATTCACCCAATCCTCTCCTTATGTAGTTATCTTGTAGATATAGTTGATATTGTCATCACTATCATCCTCACACACCGGTTCAGTGTATCGCTCTCCATCGGCTGGGTCCAGTGGTACTACTACGCATAGTGACTTTTTCTCGAAGGTTAGTTTGTGCTTCTTCAGATTTATAACTCCATCCATATCGGTAGCCCAGTTTATTCCTAGTAGTGCATAATAGGTATTGTTGTCATCAAAAATCTCTATCACTTCAATATCTGCCTGCGCACTCGCGCCTTCAATATCGACTGTCACTCCTTGCAATCTTCCCATGTGCAAAATATTATGTTGGTCTGCCATTCGTAACTGAATAGGGGACCATTGCAACGCGGTTTTGCCCATGTGTTCCCATGTTTGCTTAGGTATTACATTATTACCTGATCCATTTCATATTCACCTATTTGCATAGTCAACCTCATCTCCCTTCCTATGTGCAACGCATGCTCCTAGTTTTCGGACAACGCACGGTTCTCCTGACCCTGCGTACCTAGTGATCAATTCCTGTAGCCCTTTGATTGCCTTTCTATCGCACAATAGTTTCATGCATGTCTCCAAAAAAGTAGTGAGCATGGAAGGATCCATCCCTCATTCTAGTTGATCCTTGCTATCTGAAGTGGAGGCCTCCGTGAAACTCTTCTTAGCTTCTATAAATGTCTCCTTTGTGCGTTCTAGATTAAACTCGGGTTCCTTTGTAGGAGCCTTGTGAACCCACGTGATTTCTTCTTGCTGCTTCCCCTTATCATCTCCCGTTGTCACAGTGCTTCTGAGCATCATGTTTACATTTGGGTCTTCCTCATGTGGTTCAGACCTCATCATTTGTAAATTCTAGGTTGGAGAGGGTTGGAGTACCCCCTTTTTGCGCATCTTTGCTATCAGCAAAGGGAAATCTTCTGCGTCCTGATCAAACTGACTACAGTACCAACATGATATCCTAGTTGGGTTTGTACAATCGTAGGCATAATGCCGTGGCCCTCCACAATTGTAGCAAATTATCTGATGGTGACCCCTTCCTGGTCCCATTCCACCTCGACTCCAACCACGCCCCTCAAACCCAGTGCGCGCAATCCCTGCGTTTGGGTCGAGGGTTCATGTTTCGGTCTGCGCCCTGTAGGCAGGAGTCTGATCCATCATCAGTTCATAGCTTTGGCAGGTGCATTCGTCATGGCCTGTCGATCTATAGAAATCACAAAATAACTGTTGGGACATCTGCGTATACTTCTGCAATAGGTGACAACTATCCGTGGTATGTTTTCCTCATACCTGGCAAATCACGCACCATAATAATGATGCCGAACTTGGCCCCGCCTGTACCTCCCATCTTAATGGAATTGGCCCTCCTCTTGCTAAGTATTTCGCAAATACCAGACATTGATCTTTGTCGTGGCCCTCGCCTTTACATTTTATGCACCATACTTCCTCACACCCCTCTGGTTGTGGTGCCTTATCCTGTTTTAAAATTTGCATTTCCAGACATAGATTTTGTAGTTGCGTGTGGATCTATTAGACTCGCAATCCAGGGTCTTGTATAGGGGTCTCATGCAACCTCATTGCCATCTCCAACGCTTCGGCCTGGGTAGAATGTTTTTGCTATGACAACGTTGTCCTTAAGTGTGGCGTAAGTGAGGCCACAAACTGTGCACAATGCTACGCATCCATTATCGTCATATTGGCTTCGCGGATCATACTCTTCAGCCTTTGGTCCACATCCTAGGGGGTCTTTAAACCTGATGGTTGATTGCGTCTATGATCTTGTCTTGCTAAATTTCATGTTCAACGCATCGTGGCTCTCTATAATTCCTGCATTTGGGTGGTCATTAGAATCCTTGATATACTATGTTAATGCGCGATCCTGTGGTACACTTACTAGGGTAGCCTTTTTGATATTATCATCGATGACGCCCTATGCTTCCCATACTTCTCTTACTACGAACAATAATTGTTTCAGATCTTCATTCCCTACTCCTCTGAATACGGGTAGTTTGATTGTGCTCATCTTATTGAACTATGGAGGTGGCAGAGGTGGAGTGGGTGGAGATGGAGGTGAGGGGGATGAAGCAGGTGGTTGTGTGGCTGGAGGTGGTAAACACAGAATTTTTTGTCTTATCAAACTGACCACACTTCTTGGAGAAACCTTCATGAGTTCGTCCTTGCTCTCCTGCGAGGGTGAAATTAAGGGGTTGTTTTCTAACTCTTCACTACTTCTGCTTCTGTAGATCTATCCCCGCCACATAGTCCCAAACATTAATTTATTCGCATAACCCGCTTTTCACACAATAACATCTTAATCAAAGTGTTTAAAGATTTAACATACTTACCTCGCGGTCCACTGAGAAAACGTTGCTTTGCCTCACTATAGCTGATAGTCATGTCTACTGCGAACTCAGTGATAAATCCTCCTATTATTCAGTTGAGCCAGTGGTCCACAACTCACGCTATCTTCTCTTCCGAGGCTTCTAGTTTGCGCACTAGTTCGAGAGTCCACACTATTGGTTTGTCGAGCCACACGTTCCCTGGTTGTCTACCAATTTTGCGATCCACTCATACAACTCAGATGGAAAATATGTAAAGAATGTCTTGTGGATTTTAGTGTACAAGTAGAAATCCAATCACTACTCCTTAGATACTTGCAAATTTATGTTTTTCTGTGCCGTGAACTCGCGAATCTTCTTGTCCAACCAATCCTCAATTTATTTCTTTGCAGGGTTCCACTTGCACGACATCAGACATCCTTTATGTAGATCCCAGTCCCAACAACGGAACAATTTGTTTTCTTAGTGGGGTCTAACCCAGGTTCAGAGATGATTTAGCCAAGCAAAGCCTGGTACTACTCGCTCTTTCGGCAACACTCTGCAGAGTAGGGACTGAGGTCTCACCCTTCGTAGTATAGGAGGGTTCTAGAACTAGGTTTCCATACCCTTGGGATGTCTGATGGGCTTTTGGAGGTCTACGGTCTGACCTATCGCTGTACGCACTTGCGATCCCTTCGCAACCTGCGGTGCGGCATCTATGCAACCCTGCTCGGGGTGCGACCCGTATAATACCCAAGTTTCTCACTTATTAACTATTTACTTAGCTTATGTGCATAAGATTTAGGGTTATTACAGTATATCCAACAATTATATCAGTGCATGTGATACATAAATGATCATAAACATAAAGAAGATAAGCACAACAAGTACACATAATTAGGAATCAACTTCCTTTTATTAGCTTTTTGTCCCAATTACAGACTCGACTCCACCCTACGCACTCAGCTGTAGTGGTCCGTGCACTCATCTGCATACTCTACTAGGCCTCTTCACACTCAAATGTAGAGCCTCTTCCTACCATTACAACCCAAGACACTTGGAGTTCTACTCTAAGCTCGAACCATTCTTTCACTACTCTTCTTATTATCAACTGACTTTACAACTTAGAGCCTCGCTCTATTTATACAATCCCATGGTCCGTGGACCATGGTTAGGCTAACTTTACATTAATTTACAATACAATGCTTAGGGCGGACAACCCTATGACTCAATTGTACACTTCACACTCCACACCTGCAATTCGCAGAGTTCTACACCATCTTTTACGAAAACTTGGGCTTTGAGCCCCAAAACTTGTTTTGGGGGGATTCCATGCCCAACAGTGATGCTATTGCTAATTGTTGTCACCTGATTCATCAGTTCCTTCTTCATTAGCACTCTTATGGCTTCCATTATTAACTTGCTCATGGAACACTACATCTCTAGTCACAAAAACTTTATCAGTAGAGGGATTAAATATTTTGTAAACCTTAAATTTTGTACAATACCCAACAAAAATACTTTTAATGGCCTTTGAATCCAGTTTATTTCTATATTCCTTTGGGACACAAGAAAAGGCTTTACCAGAAAAAAATCTCAAATCCTTAACTGTAGTCTTATAGCCAAATAAAGATTCAAAAGGAGTTTTGAAATATAAATTTCTTGTTGGACTCCTATTCTTTAGATATACTACAGTAGTAATTGCTTCAGCCTAAAACCCATTAGAAAGATTCTTACCTTTTAACATACTGTGAGCACCCTCCACAAGGGTTCTATTCTTCCTCTATACAATCCTGTTCTGTTGAGGAGTGTGGGGTGTTGTAAACTATTGTTTTATCCCATGATCTTTGCAGTATTTAAGGACACAAGCTTTCTTGTACTCTCCCCCTTGATCTGAGCGGAGAATCCTAATGCATTTACCTGTCTACTTTTCAACCATACTTCTGAACTCCTCGAAGTATTCAAAAGTGTGGCTCTTCTTTGTGAGTAAAAACACCTAAGTAAATCTAGTATAGTAATCAATAAATAGTAGAAAATGGTATGCACCACCTTATGACCTTGTCTACATATGCCCGCATAAATCTGTGTGTACCAGCTCGAGTATGTCTCTCCTCCTTCTATCAACATTCATGAGAAATTCATTTTTGTGCACATTTCCATGTGGAAATGCATCACAATGAATATTGATAGTCTTTAAAACATGAAGACCTTTGACCATACCTCTTTTCTATAATAGTATGAGATCATTGAAGTTAATATGGCTGAACCTCTAATGCCATAAGTCCACTGTAGTCATGGCACATGATGTCAATGCCTAATGTGGTGTGCTTTTAACATTTAGCTTGTACAATCCTCCCACATGAATACCTGATGCAATAGGCTTCATACGATCCAATAGGTCTTTAATAACACAATATGATTTATAAATTTCTACCTTGAAATTTTGATCAATTATCATAGAGTCAAAGATTAGATTCTTTTTTATCCTTAGTACATACACTACATTATGAATATGTCTAATATTTCCATCACACAAAGCAACATGAATATTACCATAACCTTTGATTTTGTACCCTCTATCATCACTAAGATAGATGTTTTCTCCACTGCTAGTCTCTTTGAAGTCTTCAAACCATTGTGTGTTCCCTGTCATGTGGATGGATGCACCTGAGTCAACAAACCAGGTATCTACTTCATCATCCTTAGCCGACAACACAGTGTGAGATATGAACAGTATGAGGTTTTGACTATGTTCCTCATCAGAAAAATGACCTGTATGTTGTTTATGTCTCTTTCTCATCAGACTTTTTCTTCATGCAATATCTAGCTATATGGGCGGTTCTACCACAGTAAAAACATTTTGTCACAGTGTCATTTCTATTGAAAGACTTACCTTGAGGTGAGGCCATCTTTCTCTGTGGGGTTGCACTACTCTTCTGTGCTGCATTTCGCTTTCCTCTCAAGAGCTTCTTCTTCGCCATTAAGGTTAGATCTGAACTCTCACATTTATGAGTCAGCCACCTTTCCTCCTCTTGCATGAGGATTCTTGTCAATTATTCAATCACGGGGGATTTTTCTCTTGCATTCAATCCAGTGATGAATATCTGATATTCATTAGTGATACGATTCATGGTAACCATGACCAACTCTGTATCTGACACAGCTTTACCAATGTCACCCAGCTTGTTCTTGAGCTCCTTGATCCATGAAATAAATGCTACAACTGTATCATTCTCCTCCATCTTGATGGAGAGAATCTTTCACTTCAAAAACAACAATCGATTGGTGTTCTTGACCTCATAAAGATCCTTGAGCGTCTTCTACATTTCTGGTGTAGTCTTGCAATCACAAATATGGGGAATAATGCAATCTTTGACTGACAATTTCAGGATCACTCTCGCCTTAGTCTTCGGCTTGTCCTAGTCTTGGATTGTTGCTTCTATTCCTCCTGTAAGCGTGTTCGAATTCACCTCATCATTATTCACAGTTGCCCATACATTGTGTCCCTCAAGCAAGGCCTGCAACTTAAATTACCAACAAAAATAATTGGATCCATTATCATTGAGGAATGCTTCTACTAATTTATTATTCATCTTGAATTAAAAAAACTTCAACCCCAACAACTTTAAACCGTTAAACCGTTAGCCCCCTTTTCAATAATAATCCCCCCTTCTTTTTCATTAAAGAATTAAATAAAAAAAATAACTTTTAATTTAAAAACTTTAATTAAAATCTTAATTTAAAATGTTCCAATACCCTTTATTTACCAAATCTTGCAGGGTTGTCTCTATCGTGTGGGAAATGTCACTGTCCTTGGGAAATATGGGAGTCCTTTAAGGCTTCATTCAAGCCCAGAACTCTACAACAAAGTTTCTCGCAGGACCTATCCTGACATTTGACGGCAAAGACGAGTCCAAAAGAGCATGGAAGTGCTCACAATTCCTTCTCCGGTAGTCTTCAATACATTACAACTTCTTACTGCTATGGAAAGGCATTATGTCCAAGGCGGGCATGTCAAAGGCACCGTGGAAAAGCACGAAGATCAAAGCAACTGTGGAAAAGCATGTTGTCGACACTGACGACGGAAAATCGATGTCCTCTTCTCCACTAATCAATTGTGGGTTCATGTTACAAGCCGATCACGGTTTCCGGATCCATATGCACGGTCTCCACAGATATGCTTAGAATTTTTCAACGCAAGAGATCTTCCCCACAACAGTCACGTTCGACTTTCAATGGCGGCCTCCTCCACGGCAGTCCCGACGCCCTTCACATTGGCTATAGAGTCCTCACAGAGCACATAAATTTTTTGGAGTTCCAACCCTGCAGTAACTGTTAGCCGCTGCTCAAGAATAAGGTATCGATTGATGGAAAGAGAGAAATTGTTGTCGTATGAAAAATAGAGAGGTAGATAGATGTTTCAAGGTGAAACCACGACCGCAATAGATTGAACCCGCCATAATTTCCAAACTATAGTTTCCATAATCATTGGTGAAAGAGGGCCTCCAACCTTAAGCCGCTACGGTGACGATCTTAGTCAATCAGAGCAAAGGCTTCCTGAAACCAGCGAAAATAGCATCGCCTGACTGAACTTGGAGCACCACCCTGCATTCTCTTACCAACAGAAAAAAACTCCTCTTTATCAGCATCTACGGTGCGCACTGACTGTAGACTTGGCGCGGTAGTGAGAAAATAAAAAACGCATAAGGTAGGACTGTATCGTCGTGACTATGGCACTAGATCCCCCACTGATCAGCACTTAATTTCTGTTAAAAACATGCTTCCCAGATCTGCCTCCTAGGAACGTTGATCTTCCTCCATTCAGCGTTACAGGCAGTCCCCAGCCCTGTAGCTCTGATACCAGAAGAATCAAATTTATTGAATTAAACCTGAGTAGCTTAGAGGTGTGGAACAGAACAGACTTTTCAGTTACAATGATTACATAAGAAATATATAATTTACATCCTATATATCAGGAACCAACTCTTAATCTAAGGTTTAGTTGAACCATCACTCCATTAATACATTCATCATTAATCTCAACACATGCTTGGTAAACTTTCTTGTATCACGGGTCTCCCACGATTTAGCAAGCTAACAGTAATAATATAATTTGTAAAATTGGTGTGGTCATCAGTCTAGCGATGGTCGTTCCCGTGGAAAAAATGTCACAACTAAGTCATCTCATCGCATAATTAATAGGGTCATTATTCTTGGGACAACCATTTAGCAGCACAAGCAGGTTATCCTCAAATGAATTGCAGAAAGACCACATGATCAGGAAGACCACATGATCTGCAACGACAATTTCAGTTAAACTTACTAGGATAACGGATATGTAGAAAATGCCACTGGGAAATGCTCAAAATTTCTCGAAATCTTTCTTTGTGCTTATAACTATGAATGATTGACGTAAGAAATACAAAGAGTCATTGAAAATTGGTTCAATATTTAGTAGTGTGTAGGTTTTGAGCTTCACCTTCTTAACCTTGTCATCGCTTCATATTTGTTCCATATTTTGTCTCATACATCCTTAGTTTACTTGCAGTGCATGACCTTAATAAGTTCATTCTCAATAAGTCCAAAAAAATTTCATTTTTTTCCTTAACATTGAATTGATAAAATCTCTTCCCATTAAGATTTGTAAGACTGGTATCAAGAATTGTATATCATGACACCATGGTGGCGTAGACATAAACACCCACTCTCATCAAATTTGCTTTCATCCTCATCTTCCATAATGCAAACCTCTCTTTGTCAAAAACAAGAACTTCAACATCTTTAGTAACCATGATCCTCTTTGGATTCTCCTTTCAACCGTTAAGCTGCAATCAGAGGACTTGATTTTGATACCACTTTTAGAAGCTAGAAATAATCAGGTAAATCATTATTGCACAAATATTAGAAATTTCAAGAGAAATACAACTTTTGTGAAATGAGAACTCAACAAAACATGCAAATAATCGAGAACAAACAACATCACATGAAGGCACTAATATTTTAGATAGAAAACCTCGCGGGTTAGAAAACAACCGAACTACTTTCTTAATTACTTTTTCTATTAATTCAAAATATGCTGAAGTACAATTTTCAGGTACTATTAGCCAAGGAACCACTACTTAATAATTAAACATGTTGGCCACCACCAACCAGGGGGCACAACTCCTATAAAAATAAGGCAAACCTCCACTTGCTTGAGGCCACAATCTAAACAAAAAAATAATTCTAAAGCTTACAAGGCAATTCTCAATTTATACAACAATTGCAACTACAAAAGGTGACCCTTCCAGATAACCCATTTAAATGCCACTTAAAAAATTCTGTGAATAATAGAACATTTCTCCACAATATTCCCTCAATTAGAGTCTTCAATCCATGCACAATAGTCTGAATAAAATTTTCTATCTAATCTTTCAAAACTTTCTGAAGTTCTACACTCATTTGGTACAACCACTAAATACGAAGTGTTCTCCACTTAACGCACAATGCATATCATCTCACACATACAAAAGAGGCAACCAAAACTCCTCATAACGGTCTCCTATAAGTAATTTTCTAGAGTGATCATAAGTAATTTTCTATAGTGATTAAACTACTAAATGCAACGAAAGTAATGGATCTCTTAGCAACTTTGTTTACAGAATGAATGAAATTGGTTTGGCATCTCCTTCCACAACCTTCATACTGAATGAAGAGATTTTCCACTTTGATAATCCTCGAGAAGAGATACAAACTTCTTCGAACTATTCGAAAAAAAACCAAATGAAAAATCTAAAGTAAATTCCCCTGGAATTACTGGCTGGGGGCACATTTCAGGAAATCCACTTTCAACCATCATAGCGGAGAAAACACGTGCTCCCATAGAGGATCCTGGTCGTGATTTTACGGGCATGATAAATAAGATAGAAACATATTTCTTTGTTCACTACTGCTTCGAAAGAGGACGGCTTAGCACTATTAGCTCTATTCACCACTGCATCCAGAAAGGATGGCTCAACGCTTGATCTTTGTAACCTTCATCCACCAATTTTGGAGCTCAAATTTAGTACATTAAGATGTAAGAATTAGACATTATTACAACCATAAAGAAGCATGTAAAATACTCAGTACAAGGCATATTGTTACAACCTTAAAGGAGCATATATAAGACTCAATACAAGGCATGGAATCACAAATACAAGGCAAATAGTGCTGAACACCAAGTGACATCAATGTCAACACCATAATGCCAACAAAAAACAAAATATAAAGGGCACGTCATATTCTCTCCCCCACCCCAAATTAATTTCAAATCAATGGTTTATAAAAATTAATAAGATGGAAGGCAACCTCAATTCATCACACCCCATGCACAAAAATCTATAATAATGATTTGAAGGGAAAATCCTCAAGCTTTTAAGCTCAATTTTTTTCCTTAAGGGAGTATTAAAAAATAACTAGATATCTACATTAGTAATATACGAATCCAACTAATATTATTCAATGAAAATACTTGAAAATGCTATATACCACTTTACAGGATAAAACTATATATATCCTTAAACACATTAACCACCAAATACACATTTCTAGGAGAATAATCAATAGCGTCATTTTGTTAAAAATGATTCTCAATGAATATAAAAAAAAATAGTCACTAACAAGACTACAAAATGTTTTAATCCTTCACGATTATTGTATATAGTTATGATTAGAAAATAGATTAGGTATTTCGAGTTTTGTTTCTAGTTATGGAAACATAACTGTCCTCCTTCTGATCCGATTGTCTAAATATGTTCTTCAAGTGTTAAATAATATCACCGCAGAATGATTCATTTGGATCATGGAATTCTCGAGACTTGTGTAAGAGTGGTATCAAAGCCTATATTGAACTCCATTGACCTAGATATTCTCGATCGAAATCCATTGACCTAGAGACGTGACCTTGCACAATAGTGTTGGTGGAGTGAGGTGGAGTGGTGCACATGGTGACTTGGTGGTGGTTCATGTAGTGGAAGCATGTTGATTGAATGAAGGTGGAATCACTGATTGGACGATGACAAAACTCTGGTTTTTGAAACCACCACGACACCATTTCTTAATGGTTTTTGAAAACCCAGACAGTGCCCTCGTATTACACCTACACCATTGATTCAAGCACCAATTTTTTATTTAAATGTCACTCGAGACCTCTGCCTAGATTAAAGTGCGGCAGGTGAAGTGACTCTGGGGACCATTAGATGTTTGGAAGTGGCACCTGTTAGGGTCCTATAATAATATGATTCATAATTTCGAATTAACTATGGTCAGTATTGTGATATTGTACATACCTTTGCTTTCTGCAAATGTATTCCCAAATTAAGAAGTGTAAAGAGGGTATGTCCTAAAATAACAATCAAAGGACAAAAAGAAACAAAGATCCAAAAGGTGAAAAATATGAACCCCACAAAAAGAGATAAAGACAGATCATGAAAGTGTGCAAATTCAAATGCCACTACTATTTTACTTTTTCTACAAACAATGTTCATGTGTAGCTTGTTTAAAATACCATAATCCATGATAAGTCAAACAGCTTAATCTTGACTTTTCATGCTTTAAATTTAATGTTGATAGATAGAGAATAAAGATCTAGCCAAACACTTTAATCTTGGCAGATCAATAGTTAAAATAGAGAATGATAGGGAGCTCAATAGTTTAACGTGAGCTCTTGGATGAAATAAGGTTTGAATTAGTTAGTTTCTTATTTCAAAGAAAAATGAATAAGGATTTGCAAACTCAAATGCACCCATCTAAATACTGAATAAAATGTTAAAATAGCATATGGGTAGGTACAAGAAATTTTTACAATCATGCATAAACATCATTTGGAATATTACTAATTTCCCTCCCCACAATGTGCTCCAGTACTAAAATACTTCAGTCATAAAGGCTTAGAGCATTCCTCTGACTTTTGGTGGGACCGGACCCTTGGCTTAATGACTCATGGACATCAAGTATTGGATTCCACCTTATTGAAACCCTTCTCATTCAAGAAAACACGCTTTTCCCTTTACATCGCTCACTTTACCCTACAAAATCCCCTTTTCCTAAGTTTAAAATAGATTTTACCTAGGAAAGGTAAAAGCCCCTTAACTAATTCCCTTCTCATTCAAAATACTCAAAAACCCACCAAAAATGCTTTTATCCTAAGTATAAGTGTTAAATGTTGATATTGGGCCACCATAGTGAAGAAATTCAAACCAAACATCATATTTTACATTATGCTTACTATATTTTACATTCGGCTCATTCATTCCATATTACCGTACTAACCTAATGTATTAGCTCCTTGATATACATTTTTCCCATATTAAATAACTCCTTCATAGATAATATCCAAACCCTGATTTAATTATAACTATAGTTTCATCCCCCACATTGTTTAAATTAACTTCTCGCTTCATATTTCCCCAACATAAACCTATTAACCCACCAACCCTTGGTGCCGTTAAAGAAAACCCCGCAAATCTTCACCCTGATTTTCCTCTGTGCAGCTTCACCACGAGACAGCCCTTAGATCTCTCACCCCTAGATATGACGACATGCATCCATATCGCGCTCACTCCCTCTCCGACCTTTATCAACCTGAGAGCACATGAGATTAGGAGTTTTTCTCAGGCCTAATTTTTCTACGTG
This sequence comes from Pinus tabuliformis, assembly GCA_031772625.1. Lineage (NCBI taxonomy): Eukaryota > Viridiplantae > Streptophyta > Pinopsida > Pinales > Pinaceae > Pinus > Pinus tabuliformis. Next base: position 326,525,166 of record CM062804.1, on the reverse strand, counting down.
TCAGCCTCTAGCATAGATCGCGTTCCCTCAGGGAAATACTACTTGCCTACCAAAAGCAGTGCGATGGCGTCGAAAGCTGCCTCCCCGCCCAATGCGAAAACCATCCACTGTCCATAAAATACTTTCCCTACCAAAATATAACCATTTCCCTTTAAAAGACTGAGAAGCCCCATTTCATCATTTTTCACTTGTTTTTTCTGTAAGACCACAACAATACATTTGCGACACCCTGAGCCTTTGTGACCAAAATTTACTACCATCTACCGCGTGAAGAAGCTCTGGACACCCAATTTGAGCATCCAATTCACATCTATAGCCACCATACCCTCTGCAATCACCATTCAAACCAATTTGCAATCCAATTCACCAATTTCTAGGTATTTTGGGAAAAAGCCAGAATGACCCTCTCATTTGAAAATGTACAGTAAAAGTCAAAAGGTTACAGTGAAAGTCATAAAAGCACAGTAAAAGGAAAAAGATAAATCAACGAAATGAAAGAGTATCAATAAAAGTGTATCAGGTTGAAAATTCAAAGTGAATAAAAGAAGCCAGTGGGAAAACAAACAGCATGGAAGACAGTTACATAGCATAGAGATAAAATAAATTCATGTCAAAGTAAAGATAGATGGAAAAATAGAGAAATCAAGGTAAACTGTAAAAGTAAACATGGAGGTAGTAAGGGTTAAATAGAGATGAAGACACTTTCACCAGAGACAATGAAGTTTATCCAAAGTAAAGGTAAAAAATGTTAAAATAAAATTAAGATTAAAAGATGAATCAAAGGAGGAATGGTACATTTTCTAGAAATTTCCTATTTACGTCATACTTTTGCAGAAACTATTGTGGCCAATCCAAGATTCATTTTGTGAAACTGGAGGAGGTTTGTGTTCCTAAGAGGCAAGTATACAAAAACCTATCTCATGTTTTACATGGGTATTAAAAAAACCGAGATAAATTCATATCGTCACAGCCTATTTTTCAGACTCTGCAAAGTCCTGTTTTTAACATCCTTTTTAACAGAATACTATGAACATCTGGAGCTGAATTTTAGGAAACTAAAAGACTTTTATCTCAACAACATACGTATCTAAAATAACCTCTTTCACTTTTCACATATCTATCTTAGCCTGAGATATACAAAGGTATCAATGGACCCTAATTTTGCAGAATTTCTGGGTCAGAATGCACGAAAGAATGAGGTAATTAGTGACATAGAAGCCTCATCATCAATTAAGAGTTGCTCTCAAATTCGAATTTCTCTTCTTTGTCACCATCAATCCATAAATATAGTTCCAAATAGATTCATTAGTTTTGAGTGTCATTTATTTAAGTTCTATTAATGTAAAACAGTTTGAGATATTTGTAAAACAATCTTGATAGTTTTTCAATATATTTCAGTTTAGAATTTGTATAAATACTTCTTCATTTGAAGTATTTTAGGGGGATTACTTTACATTTGTAGAGCTATTTTGATCTTGAACCCAAGGGTGATTGTACCATTTTCAAGTCAACAGACTGGAACAAAGTAATAAAAGCATTGAATTAAAGGATTCATGAGATGAGCTATTTGTAGTGAACTATCTTCCTTATGTGATTTTGTTACCTTTCTTAAGTTTTCAATTTTTTTTTTTTTTTTTAAATTGGAATGTATTAACTGGAAATATCACTCAGAATTTGTTTAAATACACTATGTTTTAAATAGTTAGTCATTTACTTGTTTTCTCTGATACCCGGATCTAAGAATCCTTGAGTGCTCTCCCATCCCTGTTAACCTATTTCAATCCTTCCATAATGCAGCCTAGGAAACCTTTAATTGCTCCATGGATCTAATTAGAAGCCACTTCACCATCGAACCCTTGAGATATGCAAAAACTCACCTATCTTGCCCTGCAGGCACTGTCTTTTAGAACCTTGATCCAGTCTTGTTTGTCTGACTTTTGACTCCATAGCCTAATGGAAAAAGAAAACCTCTATTCATCTAAGTGATCCCACTACCCAAATCCAAAAAAAAAACAAGTGCAACCATAACTATCCTAAAATCAAATGACTATGTTCTTTTAGGGCATGAAACAACTCTTTTAGGGGTTGATGAGCCCTAGTTTATCGACATATAAGTTTGGGGTTGATGTTCCCAAATATGTCTATAACAAATGCGTAATTTCGTAATTATGATCACTAAATGCTAAAACTTCATTGTTTGATTATGTATTATTAGTTTTCAAATTTAACTATGGAATTGGAGCTCAAGAATGAAATCTAGAATACTGGTTTCGAAAATGCTAGATGTGCTCTAGAAGTATTTGATGTTAGAAATACTAAGAGTGGGGTTGAATTAGTATTTCATTCAATTAGTAATTTTACTAATTTTTTTTATATTGTTAACTAAACCATGATTTAATTCACAACACATTATGTAGTAGATCTAGGCAAGAGAAATAAACCATGAGCAAAATTTAATCATAAATCATGTGAACCATAAGAATGCAACAGATCATCAATACATCAACACATAGGGACACCAAATATTCTGTGGAAAACCCAAATGGGAAAAACCATCATTTTTGTTGTCTCTATATTCTTACTATTATAAAAAAATATCTTATTACATCTTTCACTAATGTAGACTCTTACCAGTGTGCAGGCTCCTATCTTCTGGAGGCTACCACCTCCTCTTGTTTCACTAGATACCACTAGAAAGAGCTCACCACTCCATAAGAAAATTGTGACAACCCCACCCATGGTTCTCTCATAAAAAGAATTCTAAATATTTTTACAAATATGTGAAATTAAAAAAATGGGATTGAGTTAAAGGGACACGAATTCCAGAGATGGGGAGGAGGATTGCTTGCTTCAAATGATTGAGGTTTTCTTGTGCAGAGAAAGAAACCTAAATTTCTTAGACAATAATTAAAAGTTGACTAGTGCATGAATTAATGAAATCGTTCTTAATTTAAATGGGATGCAATAGAAGGTACAAATCCAATGTTGCTAAAAAAATAGTAACAAAGAAAAAGGGACAAGAGATCCAACAGAGAGATTGTGCATTGAAGGGCAACAAGGAGGGAGAAGTAAATGCAAGATTATGAAGGGAGAAAGGTCGGGGTTGAAAAATCCCTAGAGAAAATGAAAAAGAGGTAGCATAGACATTCAAATAGGGGGGAAGTGAGCAACAATTCGAATGAAGCAATATAAGATGAAATAATTTCATTACCAGAGAAACAAATAAATCTGCTTCGATCAATAGGTAGTGTAGAGCAGAACATAAGAGAAGGGGATTAGATCTTAGGTACCCTGAAGGTTTTGGGTTGAGTTGCTAGTCTCCGAAGCCCTGTAACAACTTGGGTTCGCCAAAGGATCTGGATTGAGATAGGATCCATGGAGTCTTGTAACAGCTTGGGTCCTTGGAGGCTGTGAGTTGAGACAAGGTCACTCGAGCCCTGTAATAACTTAGGTTTCTAGATTCTATGGGTTGGGATGTCATCTATGGAGCCCTGTAATAGCCTGGGTCCCCTAGAGTCTGTGGGTTGAGCTAAGAGACTCTGGAGTCTTGGATAGCTCGGGAAGAGGCTAATCCTTAAGAAACATTAAAGGAAGACTTGATTGAATACCCCTTGTTATTTCCTTACTGTTACAATGGATTTTGGACTTCCAAGAAGGGAGTGAAGCACTATGCGCACACTTGGGGTGATGTAGAAAAGCCTTAGACTCCTTGTGGTAAAGAGGATGGTAGCAGTTAGCTGGTGGGATTGAAGAAGAGGCCCTTTGGAATTACCCATTTCAGGTGACAATTGGTGATCTATTCTCTTAAGAAAGCACCCCCCTCATAATCTATAATACGGCTCAAGGGTGACATCTACAAGTAAGTGTGGCTACATTTGTCTATGGCTAGGTGTAGAGTCCTTGTCCCAAACACACTTACCCTGAAAATTCAAAGATAAGTAATCATTTGTGCTTGTTTACACATTGATTAATGTATGATGCATTTTTGGTTAAAATGGTTACAGATTTCTTTATTGAAATAATGTTGTTGATGTAATAAGCATGTGGTTACTCCTCTATGTGGAAATTAGTAGAAAATGATGAATTAGTGACTAGGTGACTAAAAATGTTTGTCACCATAGATATTCCAAGTGAAATGCTACAAAAACTTAATAGTATTAAGTGACCCAACTAAAAATGACTTAAGTAAATGACTAATTTAGTCCCAAGTTAAAATATACAACTAGCTAATAAGTAATACAACTAACAAAGACTAAAATGAATGACTAATTTAGTCTAGGAACTAAAATACTACTACCTAAAAAGTATTGTAATAATATGAAGTGTTCGTTTATGTTAGTCATTTTAATTGTGTCACAACAATCTAAAATTACAACTAAAAGGGGATTTAAAGGGTGTTGTAGATTGGTTGAAAGGTTATAGTTCCTTAAACACTTCATTATTATATTAGTGGATGATTAGAGTTACGAAGTTGATTAGAATCTTCATGGTTATATCCTTTGATCACATTGACATGGAATTAAATTCAAATGATGACATATTATCCAAAATGGGAGTGAGCTTATAGCTGGGTCAAATACATTATGAAAAATATGTGCACAAAGAAGTGTTGGTTAATTTTTCGAGGAAACATTTTCCTTAGTTTAATACTTAACTTTTCATACATATCTACATTTTTTATTATCAAAGACATAACCATTTAACTTAAGATACTATTTTTTTAACTTGGATATCAAGTTATTTATCTAATTTAATTTATACTATGAACATATTACATGACCAATCAATCCTTAAATCAAAATTTTAACCTTTCCATGACCAACAGTTCAAACATAATTCTTACCCAACAACACAATATGAAGAGGGAGTAGCAGAATGAATTTAATTACGTAATATCCCATCTCATTCCAGATGAGCACTATAAAATCCACTTAGAGAAAGAGTATCATTGGCATTTGTTTTTCGATAAGCTCGATATCTAGCTTCTCAAATATAACCCTATCTAATGATATCAAGAACGAGAGATGGGAACAAAGCTCAACGTTCAATAAGCGTTGTAGATCAGAGACGAGCTAAGCCCCCCCGTGAGATAAGAGGAATAGGTACTAGCCCAGAAATGATGGCAAAGGAGCCAAGAAGGATGACAACCAAGAATAAGGGAATGGGAGGATGTAGGGTACATCAATCCTAGAGTTCCTTAAGAAGGCTTAAGACTAAAACCAGAATCGAGGCCAAGCACCATTTATTGAACAACAGTGGCACCTAATCAGCCCTTAGTGAAGAAGGATGATGATAGAGATGAAAAATATATTTTTCTATCCATTCTGCCAAAATTCACTGAAAATTTTAAGCATTCATTGAATATTTAGAGACCCTCTTGGAATTTTATTTGATGATATGGCATGTAATTTTAAACCTCTTATCAATGTGCCTGGTCGTTGATGCTTACAATATGTGTCACTTCCATCTTAAAAGGAGAGAATGTTGGAAATGTTCATAAATCCATACATTAGGGCATTCATCACAAAACCTCAGGGGCATCAATCAATGCCCCGTTTTTGTAGATCTGATAGAATTATTTGTACAAATGCCTTTGTAGTTCAAATTTTTATGTATTTCAATTTAGCGAGCCTTATATAAACACGTAATGGAATTGATCATTGCTTGTTATGGTGTGCAAAGCTAATTTAGATGACTCACACATATATAGTTTGTTGGGTTCATTTTTTATCAGTTTGTTGGTAAGTTTACAGTGGAAGGTGTATCACTTTTGGCTAAAATTTTTCTCGTTGTGGATATAGCTATAACTATACGATGGTTGCAGTATATTTTTTATGTTGTGCTAATATCCAGATCACATTGTCAAAACTTATTTTTGGTTGGGTACCACCGCATGGTTTTGGGTACGGATAAATGTCTAAACTTTTGATTCGACCCTTTTCAGGCAAGTATTGGATGCTTTTTTAATGCACGGCTAAATTTCATGGTTAAGCATGTAGGAGGTTTTTGCAAATGAGGTTATGAGAATATAAAAAAAAATACATATTTTTTTTATCATTACCAAAGAGGGGAGAGTTAACAAAAGTTGTTGGTTCACAATGTAATCTAGGAATTATATAAATTAAATATAATATGTCCTAATTGAATATTTTCTTTTATTTGGGAAATAGCTTTTTGTTAGTGAAGTAGGCCTTACCTTTGGGTTCCATGCTTAGTCATCATATTCATCTTCCCACCCCACATGTGTCATGAATCCATCATGTTGGACACAATTTGATACTGAAACATGTTTGATTCGTTGTTGGTGTATATTTGAATTTTGAGATTTATGTCTACAAGGAGTCTGATTCATTCCTAGAGAGAATCATGATTTTTGGAAAAGTGTCCACCAAAAAGTGACCAACATGCTTGATAAAAGCTGAAATTTAGCTGCATTTTTCCATTTTCATTTTTGTTTGGGAGTTGTGGGATTATGGGAGTGACCAATAAAGGAGATATGAGCATTTTCAAGGTGATTAAAGCTACAAGTAAGTGGATTTCCCTTCCATTTTTCTTTTTACAATTTTGCTACAACAGTCTACCTGTCCATTGTTTTTGCATGCACAATCTGCTAGTAGTGAATTTTTATTTATTTATATAGCATTCATGACTCAATCAAGGGAAACAAAGAAGGGTAAAGAGAAGGTGTATGTACACACCAACCTTCATCTTATTTACAAAAGGAGGGAGGGATGGTTGAAGGGAAAGACAAAGATGTGGGATGTGCTTCCTGATGATATGAGTTTGGAAAACAGTATTGAGTTAGCATTGACCAACTTGGATCTTAATGTGCTAGTGCTAGAGGGTTCATCCTCGAAACCAACAGATGCATAGCTTACATTGGATATAAAGGAGGATGACGTAGAAGACAAAAGTGGTGGTAATAATGTTGATTTCAATGTTAATGAGCTATAGGTATAACCTACAACCTGTTGGAAACAACCTATGAGGTTCATCCTTCCTATTTTATGGTTTCGGGTTATAGTGTCAACTTTGTTTATTATTTTCTATTTTCCATTAGCATCCTGAGTCAAGAGTCCTCATGACTTGATATCTATGTAATACATCTTGATTTTGATGATTTAATGAGAAAATGATATTTTATGGTTAATTTCTTATGTTTTGCCAATGTTAATTTATTGTATTCGTCATTGATGTAGTAGGAAGTGGTATTTGTAAATGTGTATCATTGATGAATCATGATTGTATACATAATGTTACAATATACATGTTTGATCAAATTTGTATCATCATGAGAATTTGTGTAATATCCATCAACTTTTTTAATATATATAATGTAGTATTTAACATGTCTTATGTGTCATGTTCCAAGGGGTTTCCATGTCCAATGTCAGACTCTCATATTTGCATGTCTTGCATATCATATGTCCTTGTGTCAACTGACTTAGGTTATATGGCACAGAGAAGGGTTATTTATTCCATTGAATTCTTCCATAATTTTGACTTGGCATTGTTCCTTGAGATGTGCAAAAATTGTGGATTTTCAAGGTTACTATGACATTCCTTTGGTATCAAATGTGGTAGTTAACTATGTTGGCCACAAAAATGCAACATGATTTTTTTTCAAAAATTTTGAAGTCATTTCTAAACACTAAAAGTACTATGATTTAACCACTTGACCACAAGTTTCTTACTTGCATATCCCATCTCATATTTTGTATGCCTACATAGATTTGTATACATTTTATGTGGTTCTCTTGATGACATCCCATAGATCCTGTGGAGTCTTCAATGACATTGATAAAGGACTCATTTCATTTCAATAGGGTACTCTCCCTTTTGTGGGGATGAAAAAGGAGCAGTCCTACAGGAAGCCCTTGTTTTCAATGATCCTCAACTCAATGCAAGGAGATTGGCACAGGTCGGTATTTCTTTTCAAAGAGTATGAAGTTTGGGTACAATTATTTGAATAAATTTATTTACTTTTTGTTTGACATACAAATTTTTGGTTTGGATGCTAATCAAGTTAGCACAAAGCTTTATATTTAATTAATCAAGAGACTTTGATGAGGGTTACTTTGTTCTTTGGTATTGGATATCTATTTCATTTATAGTTGTTTCAGTTTGTTGTATGTGAAATTTGCTATCTTATTTTCTGATTCAAGTCTCATTTACATTTTAGGTTGAAGCTATATAAGTTTTGTTTGATGTCACAAAGTTATTTTAGTTTAAGTACATTGACTTGAGGAGAATGGTTTATTTGATCATCAAGGAGGTTTCTCCTTCTACTGATGAGGTGAGGTATTGACTTCTATCTCTCTTTTATGTTGATCTATTATTAGTCTTCCTTATTTTGGTCTTTATTGATTCTTCATCAAGTTTCTTCCAGGCTATTATTGTGACAATTTCATTATTGAAAGACATGAATAATGAGACCGCTATGTATGGGACTAATGCAATAAATGTTTTATGTAGGATCACAAATGGGGCCTTGTTTGGCCAAATTGAGAGGTATCTTAAATAATATATTGTTTGAAATAATCTTATTGTAGTGAATTCTACCCTTGCCATTGCAATTCACTTGATTTTAGGGAAAATTTTAAGGATGAAAATGTATCTTAAAGTTTAGAAGCCTTGGCGAATCTTACTAGTTCGTAAGATGAAAACTTTAAAATGTTTAGTGATAGTTTGTAAAATATTCAAATTTCTAATGATTTTATATAATCTCTATAAAAATTCAATGATTTTTAAGGTAAAATAATTTTACGATATAAAATTTGGGCGAATAATTTTGGGAAAAATGGAAATTGGTGAATCTTTTTTTTTGGAAAAAACATAGAAAATTAACCCACCTACGAATAATAGCCCCTAAAATTTTCCATGCTTTCTTTAGGTAGTGATAGTAAGGCTTTATGTAATTTTTCATGGTCACATATTTTCTTAACTAATAAGTTTACTTCCTTGTTACTCAATCTTTAACTATTGCATTTGCAGACCGATCTTGAGATTATGAGACAATGGAGTAACAAGGTCTAGGAAGTAGTTTAGTCCTCAGATGCTCTTGTAATATTTCATGCACTAGGATTACTTCACCAAGCTGGTTTATCTATTATTCTTGGAATTTTAGAGAGAATTTTTTTAGTTGCATGTAAGTTTTATGGCTAATCACAACATTGTAGTGAAATTTTCCATTGCCTCCATAGTTGTGAGGTATTTTGTTTCTCAATTTTGAAAATATTCAAGAAACTTCTTAGTCATTTTGATATTCTTTTTTCTCTTTGCAACCAATATTCCATGCACCCTCAAATTTTGGTGGTATTTATTTTGAAATCTTCCTACTTAGTTTGCAATCTTTTAAATGGTTTTAGAAGTGACTGTTGATGGGACAAACTAAGTGACCAACAATGAAAAATGGCTTTGGTGTAAGTATAGTTGTTGCCCATCATTGATAATTTTTATCAAATTACTTACATTAGGTCATCAAATTTTATTTTTCACCCATAAGATCCCCAGAAAAAAATTGATATAATTGTTCACACAAACAATATTAATGACCACAATGCAGTCTAGAAGTCTAGGTATTTATATATTTATAATAGGAGGATATTAGGCCATGGAAGGTGTTGCAGTGTAGGGATTTTTACTAGAGGAATTTATCAACAAGAATGATAATATTCGAATTGGACCTTGTAGCAAACCAGAGATTCATGCTTTTAACAATTGACTGTGTATTCCAACCGCGAGGCTACTTTGTGTCTTTTATCAACAACCACAATTATTTTCTAGAATTCTAAATAAGCTCATTGTTGGCATGGCGCTTATTTATCCATGTTAATAAGTGGTGATTGGAATTTATTATATATGTATTAAGGCCATGATATGTTAGATTCATATGTCTAGCATATTTGGTCTCTTTGGGTTAACGAAAACTTCAAATTCACAATTATGTGTATGATATTCCCTTGAATAGTAGATGCATACCAAAGAGAATAATTTATGGCTGAGATATAAATATTAGTGGAATTATAATAGTTTTATTAATAGAAAATTATGCATATGATTACATAATTATAGTGTTTATGACTGTTGGATTCATCTTCTAAGTTCTCTTGGAGCGATGATGATCCAAGAGGATCCCGAAGTACAAGTTGCCTTGAAAATAGATCAAAATGAAAGTTTTCAGATGGAAGCAAAACCAAGGGATCGTAGTGCTCGTCACCCTGATTCTAACGGTGTGAATGCCACTCAAATATGAGTTCGTATGGTCAAGTTATGGCTGGTCAAAGTTCTGGTCAATGTTGGACAAGTGGCAGACTTAAGGAGGAAAAAAATTGATCGAGACATCGTGCGTGGAATTCAGCCACTGGAATGGGAAAATTTGTAGGATGTTTTTCCAATATCCCTTATTTTCCGGTCAACATTTTTTAACCAATGGGGCTATATATATATATATATATATATATATATATATATATATATATATATATATATATATATATATATATATATATATATATATATATATATATATATAATTAAGAAATGGTTGGTGAGCTAGCAAGCTCGTCAACCAACCACATATATAGATATCTAATACAAGTTGGTGGGCTATCAAACCCTACCATCGCACACCCCACATGCATTTTATATATAAAAAAAATGATTATGGGGCAAGCCACCCCTGGCAGACCTACCCACCGATCAACAATGTTAACAAACTGTGGAACCGCCAGCCCAATTAACAACACAAGTTCCAAATTTCAATGCGCCAAAACTTTAACGAGCTGACAGTTGAATTGAATGGGGTTCGAACCTGGAACCAACACTAGGCTAGTTGACTCCACCACCAATGAGGCACAACTCGTTCTTTGGTGGCTTCACCACCCAAACATTATAGAAACCCGCTCGTTCAGTTGACCAAGCAGCACAGTTGGGGCAAAAGTTGGAACCCAAAGTTGCGGAAGCATGATCCCGTTGGAACCCAAAGTAGGCCCAAGGTTGGAACCCTCAATGCTCCTTTGTTCCTTTTTATGCTTAAACACTGATAGGTGCTTGATTAAAATTTCACTTTGATAATGAAGCTGAAAATGGCTACCAATGTCTCAGTTGATGGTACCAGTTGTTTCCAATAAAACATGCACCTTATCCATCCTCTACCTCTTGCTCTATATAGTTTCCATGGGGATATTATTCTTGGTTGCCTTTGTTTTATTTGACCCTTTTGAACTTGTAGTTTTATCCCTGTTTATGATTAGGTATTTTAGTGGACTATTATCCATGTCTATGACTTCTTTGGCAAGGTCAGGGTTTTTTTTCAGCTTTATATTCAGTATCAATTTGTTCAAGGGCATGGATTGAGATTGTTTACCTCCTTTGAACATTTGAAATAGGGTGGGTTCTTGTTCAAGCTCAACCCTCTTTCCCTTGGTTTTCACTGTTAGCTAGATTTCTGCAAGGGAACCTTCAGTAGGTAGACTTTCAGCATGAGTGGAATTCCTAGTAAGTGGAAAATTTGCAGTAGTAGGGTTTGCAGTCAATTTTATTTTTCATCACTTCTTCTAGACTAAAACTTGGGTATTTTAGGAACAGAAGGTGAGAGTTGGTATTCCTTCTTTTGACTTCTGATTTGCATAGTAGGGGTGTTGTGAGAGGAGGTTCCTTCTTGAGGTTTCTCGATTTGTTTGGTACCCTTTTTCCTTTGATCCAAATGGATATTGGTGGCCACCCACCTATTCCACTTGGACCCCCACCATTGTTTCTTTCAGTTTTTTAGTTTCCTTATTTGTAGCAAAATTTACTATTTTTGGCAGTTTTCGGGTCCTGAACTTTCAGAGCCATTTTGAGGCCCTAAATGACGTTTTTTAGGAAACCTAGGAGCGAAATGGGTCTATAGATTGATGTTTCTCACTTGAAACTTGTAATCCTCGAATAGATCTTTCTAACAAGGTATTGTGCACATCAAACAAAGATTGTATGCCAAAGTGACGACCCTGGGAAGTTTATGTACCAATTTGCCCAAACGGGGCCCATAGTTTGGCACTTCATATCCTAGGGTTAGGTTTCTGGATGTTCCCTGTGGGAGCCCGATCGTGTTGGTACAGAATAAGAATGGGAATTGGAGACTCTGTATTGACTATCAGGCATTGAACAAGATCATTGTATAGGATAGGTACCCGATCCCACAAATTGATGACCTTTTGGACCAACTGAACGGGGGAAGATTTTTCAGCAAGATCAACTTAAAGTCAGGATATCACTAGGTGCCAATTGAACCCTCCGATTTTTGGAAGACTGCCTTCAAAGCGAAGGAGGGCCTTTTCAAATGGTTGGTTACACCTTTTAGGTTGACGAATGCTCTTGCAACCTTCATGAGGCTGATGGATGACATCTTTTGGTTATTCACCAACTCATTTGTAGTGGTATACTTGGATGATATACTGATCTTCAGCAAGATTTGGGAAGAGAACCTCCATCATATTCGACAGGTTCTCCAAACATTGCAGCAACACAATCTATGTGCCAATTTGGAGAAATGCACTTTTGGCATGACCCAAGTTCAGTATCTGGGATACATTATTGATTGACGGGCGGTGCATGTGGATCTAGCCAAGATCCAAGACATTAGGTATTGACCAGATCCAACAACTCTGACATATCTCCGTAGCTTTCTAGGCCTTGCCACTTTCTACCACAGGTTCTTGTTGGGATTCTCTCATATCACTTGGCCCTTGAGTCAAGTCACCAAGGGGGGAGAGAGAAAAATTCTTTTGGTCTGAATCTCAACAGAAGACATTCACAGATTTGAAACATCACCTTTACTTGGCACCAGTGCTTGCATTACTAGACTTGAAACATCCATTTGAGATTGAGACAAATGCCTCTGACTGTGATATTGGGGAAGTCCTTACACAACATGGGCATCTCGTGGCATATCATACTGAGACACTTTCAGACATGGTCCAGAAGTATCCCACTTATGACAAAGAGATCTATTCCATTGTGCAAGCCTGCCAACAATGGAAGCATTACATTTTGGGGGAAGGAAACAATCATCCACATAGACCGCCAGCCCCTACAGTCCATACAGATGCAAGGGAAGTTTCAGAATGATCGCCATAAGAAGTGATCCACACACTTGCAACAGTTCCATTTGAATATGAAGTATAGGAAGGGTAGCACCAATAATGTTTCAAATTGCTTTAGTCGACCACTGATCATGGGGTTAACCACCGTGCTCAACTCTTATGGGCACGAGACTTCTAATTGGCCACTTCTCTACAAAAGTGACCCAGAATTTGGCCACACATACCAGACGCTCTTGGAGGGTCAGCATGTTACAAATTTTCACCTCGCGGATGCCCTGTTATGCCACCTGGGTAACCTTTGTGTTCCTTTGAGTGAGTGTACCAAGATGATTTGGGAAGTGCACTACAGTTAGGCTGGTGGGCATTTCGTGGTCGAGAAAACTATGGCAGTACTGCAAAAGTATTTCTATTGGCCAAATCTTCGACAAGATGTCAGGAAGTATATCAGAGCCTATAATACTTGTGCCATTCCCAAGCCAACCATCAAGAAGCAAGGCCTCTATACTTCATTGCCTGCCTCTAGTTGAACCTCGAAATCTATCTCCATGGAATCCATGTCGGGCCTTCCTTCTACTAAGCATTGCAACGATAGTTTTTTTGTGGTCAATGACAGATTCTCAAAGATGGCCATTATGCTGGCCTAGAAGAAGAATATCACAGTAGAAGCCACTTCTAAACTCTTCTATGAAAGAGTGTGGGTACACTTTTGGATCCCACAGTGCATCATCTCATATCAGGACAAAGGGTTCCTCAGTGCATTTTGGTCCAGTCTCTAGTCTATGCTAGACACCAAGCTCACTGAGTCCATAGCTTTCCATCCCCAAACCAATGGCCAGACAAAGGTCATCAACAAGATTGTCATACACATTCTACACATGTACAAGTCAAAGATTCCATGCACACGGGATGAGAACCTGCCCTATGTCCAACACATTTATAACCGGGCTCTCCACATCTCAACTAGCCACAACCCCTTTCAGGTGGGTTTGGGATTATAGCCACTATGTCCCATTGATGTGGCCATGCCATTTGCAGCTACTCAGGAAGATTCAGCTCATGTCCAGTCCAAAATCGATAAGGAAAACAAATTCACTGAGCAAATCCAACATATCCACTAGCAAGTACATGACATTTTTGAGAATTCAAATTCCAAGTACAAGTAGTGACATGATCAACATCGGGTGCCACACAAGTTTCAGGTGGGTGACAAAGTCTAGTTGCATTTGCAAAATGAACGCCTTACCATAGACTATCAGAAACTCAGACCACTCTGATATGGTCCTTACACAATTACGAAGGTTGTGGGGGACAATGCGTTTGAGCTCAACATTCGCCCATTCCTTGGCCTACACCCAGTGTTCAATGTGGACCACCTTCGACCATACTTCCCACCATTGCTAGACACATTAGACATTGCAAAAAAACTCACACCTATAGAGTTAAAACCAGATTGCATGGAACATGCCAAAAATAATCGTACTATGGACACACAGATCAAGAACACCCAACAACAAAGGATACAACTATATCAAGTTTTCAAATCAGGCCAACTCCTTCACCAGGGACCAAGTTCAATAGAAGTTTCCTCATCGCATGGAGGAACTCAACCCAATAGGGACCATTGCTTCCTAAGGGGGGAAGAATCATCCAGGTGGATATTGGTGGCCACCTACCTATTCCACTTGGAACCCCACCATTTTTTCTTTCAGTTTTTTAGTTTCCTTGTAGCACAATTTACTATTTTTGGTAGTTTTTCTGGTCCTGAACTTCCCAAGCCGTTTTGAGGCCCTAAACTACATTTTTTTGGGAAAACTGGGAGCAACATGGGTCTACAGATTGATGTTACACACTCAAAAGTAGTAAGTAGATCTATCTAACAAGGTATTCTGCATGTCAAGCGAAGATCATATGCCAAAGTGAGGACCCCGGGAAGTTGATGTACCAATTTATCCAAACTGGGCCCATAGTTTGGTGCTTCATCTCCTAGGGTTAGGTTTTTGGAGTTTTAGGGTTTTCCATTGTTTCTAAACATTAAATAGGCCTTCGGGCCGCATTGTAACATAGTTCAAAGGGACGTAGCCGCCACATCTCTTCCGAGAGATGAGCTACCATCGCCCGAGCTAGGTTATTTCCACTTTTGTTTGTAAGCATATTTCAGTATTTTACATCAATGAAAGGAAGTATTATTTCTATTGCATCTCTAGAATTATGGTTATATATGTAATTTGTTGCATTCCTGTTTAAATCTAGATCATCCTTCCTCATTTAGAGTTACGGGGCTCGGGTTGAAACCCTCCTAGAACAAAAAACGACCCCGTTTTTCCAAGCTTTGCCAACTAACATTCAATTAATAATTTAATTAAATAATTGTGATAAATGAAGTGTGGAGATGGGTTTGTCCTGGTATGAACTTGAGCAGACATATGCTTCACAATTTCTAAAAATAACATGAATTCATTCTCAATTGTCTTGCTAAGTGAGCTGTGAAATGAAAATGATATAATTTTACCCAGTTGAAACGTCCTTCACATGTGAAAAATGACTCAGTAATTCATAACAACCCATGCCATTTGTCTTCCAACGAAGACCCTTGCACCCCTTCCTTCCAATTCCTTTCTTTGAACTTGTCCATTAGGAAGAATGGGACATCAATCCCAGCTAAAACATGTATCCTAAAGACTCTTTCTCCATATGTAGGCATAGTTGTGACCTCAAAATCAACTCCTTATCACCTGGAACGAAATCCCTCCAACCTCGACACGCTGACCATTGAAACCCTGGGAAAATGCTCATACAACCTCATTGTGGAAGTCGATGCATCATTTGAAAAATTCCTCCCATCCAGCCTCTTGAAACTACTGCTGAATCTCTGGGTAGATCTCAACAAGATCGAGTCCTTTTGGTTCATTTCTATTTAACCTCCTAGTATTCCCCATTATATTTAGAGTATAGCGATCATGTAGAAGAGAGGATCGAGATTCAATCCTATATCTCACCCAAGTAGGTTGAATATAATGGTTTTCCAGTGATAAATGACAACATAAATCACAATGAAAATGAACAATTACTATATGGTGAAAACAATGGTTTTTAACAATTTGTGTTAGATAACTCATTGACAGTTAAAACAATGAATTAACCCTTCAATGATTACAAAATAATGACATGCCTCTTCAGCGATGGAAAACACTCTTTCAACACGCACTTTTCACCTTTGGTTTTATCATAGAATGGTCGGGCAATCATTATTTCCTTGCTAACGTGGTATGTGTCAACACATTTCAAAGATAGAAATATAAATTTTAAGTTTGGCATGGATACTCTAGTTACCAACAAATGCTTGATAACACTAGCACTCCCATTGTCATTGCATTTCTCTAAAAAAATTACTGAAGTCACAAAAGAACTGATAGTCTCATTATCAAAATTATTTCCTATTTATTACAAATATTTCTTTGACACTGTAATTTCGAGCATCTCTTAAAAAAATTGAAACTTAAATAAAATATGATAACACCTATGGCTTGTGTGGGCATTGGCTTGTGAATTGAGCCAAAAATTTTAAATTTATGACTGTATAATCTGTGATAGAAAATTGAGTGTGTCAATCTTATAAAAACCCCTTTTGGCTCCAAATTCAAAATTTTACTGTTTCATTTTTGAAGAAGAAAATATCAAAATGATCATGTACCATGGCCAACCATTGATGCGTGAGGTGCTCCGAAACCTTCAATGGTAAAAGCCACAAAAAAAAATTATGGTTGCAAAATATTTGATTTTGTATTAGTTGTGCAAGGGTGACCTAAAACATATTGACTTTGACTAGGGATAACACTTTTACTGCAAAGTCCTGAGAACCATAGATCAGTGGCCTATTTTGGGCATGGAGTCCAAATATGAAAACATTATAATCTGAAATCTCTCCAAATTGGTTTCAACTGGGACTGCTTCTCTTATTCATCAACTAAACAACTGAACAAAAAGATTGGGACTACTTCTCTTATTCATCAACTAAACAACTGAAATGGAAAACTGTAATTGAAAATAAAATTCTCAACACCTAAGCTTATTTATATACAAATCCTACCTATATACAAACTTGAATTCCTCAAGTGAAATCGACCATCCAATGATACCAAATTAACATCTGAGTGCTAGACTTTATGCAAATATGCTCTTTAAAACTAAAAATAAAAATAGGCATGCACCACATGAAATTTTCAGAAAGGAAATTTGATACATAGCCCACTACTGATAATTGTCACTAACAAAAGAAATATTCCATGTAGTTACCTACTGAATCATATAGTTGATGAGAAAAAATTGTACTTTCCTTCCTTTCTTGAACAGTTCCATACATGAATCTTTTTGCAAAGGGAAGCGACAGATACTACTTGACTTTTAAACCTTGGGATATTCATGGAAGGGTTGTTGTTGGTCATCTTCTTTCCATTTTCCTGTAAGCAAATATTATTGGAAATGTACAACATAATATTCCTCCTATAAATTATAGGTATCATAAATTGGAGAATCTTCTAAGAAGTCAAAATCCTCATGTGAAAGATAAGTATCATAAACATGAGCACCCCCTCGATCGGGGTGACGGAGGCTATAATGCACCATAATGGTGATGTCAGGTAGATGAAGGAGCAAGGACAGGCTAGAGCAGCTTGCTTGAGACCTAAAAGGTACATGGAGAGGTACTGCCATTCAGGTAGGAAAGGTGGCAGAAGGTATGCTCGGCTGGAGAGAGGTGGGGAGGACAGTGAGGAAGGAATGATGAGATAGCAGGGTGGTGGCATGCGAGAGTATAGAAGGAGTAAGGCAGAGGGGAAGGATAGAAGGCGAGGGAGGTGATGTTGGAGCGGGACGAGGGAGCCAAACAATACACCAGCGAGCAAGAAATGTGTCACTCGGTATGTAAACTGTCATCTCCTTGTTATTGATTTAGCCTTTGGTAGTATGCTGGGGGGGTTAGAACTAGAGGCAGGAGGGAGGAAAATGGGCCTGCCAAGGGAGCTAGCAAGAATGTCCAGTCCATGCCCCAAGATATGGTAGAGCCTGAGAGCTAGGGTTTGAACCAGGAGAGGTATAAGGGCATAAGCAATGTCAAAGTGGGTAAGGAGGAGCCTACAACCTATAAAATGAGGAGAGACAGCGAGAGAGGCAGAGAGGAGATGAGGATGGAAAGTCAGGGAAGAGGTACCAGGTATAGTAATAGGATACGGGAAGCTAACAAGGAGTGAATAAGAAAGTGTGACTGGGACGGTGACCCAAAAAGAAACCCATGCAAGAAGATAATTCCACCCCATGAGGATCCCTCTCATGAGACAACGAGGGTATTCAATTTACATAAGAGGAGGGGAGAGAGTGTTGGTATAATGGCTAATGGCTTTGCCATGATGACGAATACTCGGGAAGGGGATAGTCACACCATAGTGGGGGAGTGGACAGGCACAGGAGACGTGGACACCAAAAATCTGTGAGAAGAAAAAATAGCAAGGAAAAGAGGGAGAGGAGGGGATCACCCCCTAGGAGACCTGGGTATAGGCAAATGCAATCACAAATAGTGAAACCCAGAGTGGATGGGTATTTGGACTGAAGAAGATTTTATTCTAACCCAATACTGTTCGTCCTATGAACAAATAGAGGGTAGTAGGGAGATGGCTCGGGCAGGACGCGAACAGGGTTGACGGTGTGGTCACAAGTGCCAAGGACAACCAAATACTCGATTGGGGCTACAAAATAGTAATAGCCCAGGCAAACGGAGAGGCCGACGCCCGATGGACGAGGCCATACAGGAAGCGGCCAAGGCTTATATGAGAGATACAAGATGAAGGTATCCGAGAAACAATTGAAGATATGGAAGTGGAAGTGAAGGAGGAGGAGTCCGAGGGGGAAATGGAAGAATGGAGGGGTATGGTTTCAGACCTGGGTAACACCAAGGGCAGAATGTCTCAATACAAACAGACACTGCACTTTTATTGGCTTATGAAGAGACTACTCTGTAAGGCAGTTGAACAAGTCTCAATGGGCATGGCTCTAATAACTAGAGACATGCTGGACTACAAAAAATATTTGCAGACCATACAATTCCAACTCTGCAAATAGGATATGAGATTGGACCGAATAGAGAGATACATCCCAGGTGTAGGAAACAGGAGACCAGTGCATGGGGGATCATCACCGGACCTAGCAATGGTGGAACCAGACCAGGAAGATCAGGATGAGTAGATTATGTTTCTTCTGTTCTCAGATTAGAATTGTGCTCCTTTTTTGTGGAAAGTTTCTTTATATTTCTACATGCTCATAGGAACAGTAGATAGAAACTCTATTTTTAATTGCTCGGTTTACATAACATGGCTAGAAAGACTACAAACATAGGAATTCTGGATGGCCCATGTTATATTTAGGTGGCCAAAAAGCTTGGTTTCCCATTGGGCAAGCTGAGGCCACCTATGTCTAGTATGTGTTCTCAGTTTTGCATTTTATAAATAGAAAAGGACTTACATAAACTTACACAAAAAAAAAAAAAAAAGTTCATAAACATGAGCACCAAAAAAATATACAAAATATGACCTATGAGGGTTTGTCTACAATTGAATTAATTCTTCTTTTTCTAGAATGAGCTCAATAGAAAAGAATGTAGATATTTTTGTTTACAACCCAGAGAAAAAAAGAAGAAGTAGATAGGCGAAGATATACAGCCAAATGTTGATTCTTTTCACCTTCAAGAATCATATCACAATATTATGAAAACCTGAGGGAAAAATCTTCCAATCTCTTCCTCGAAAATGATGCCAATTTGATGTTGTTTCCATGGATATATTTCTGGGTTGTAGGAGAACCATTGTCTGTGACATATAAATATTGATAAAAATTGTTAAAATTAGTGGCTGAAGCAATAGAATATGAGTGCTTGCAACAAAGTTTCTAATTGTGAAACCCTAGCCTCAAAAACAAAATTACAAGAAAACTTTGAACATTGTAAGGTATTTGTATCAAAGGAGTGGTTTGAAGAAAAATAAAGAAGACAAAGTTTAATGCACACCATTAAGAATTTGAAACTAAACTTTTGTAGAAGGAATCATGACAAAATCAAAAAATGTGGATGAGTTCCTAGATGTGGATCATTTCATTCATGTTTTCAAGATTAACTAACATGAATACAATTAATTAAATTCATGAAAGATTAACATGAAGCAACCAATTGAATATTATATTACACTGTCTAAGAGAGGAAAAATATAGATGAATGTTGAATCACAAGAGAAAAACAATATCTACAACTAACCCAAAAGATGGAATTAAAATTATTTTGTATTCTTTGATTTCAGAGAGATTTTCTAATTACAAGGGAGTCACAACTCCAACACAATGTCACTTTCAAACTTTTATTTCCCTCCTAATCTAAGAATATCGATCACTTTTGAAAACTAATTTATCATACATCATAAAAAAATGGCTTTTTTTTTCTTAAAATATTTGAAATAATTATAACAAAACCATTAGATATATCTATCTATCTATCTATCTATATATATATATATATATATATATATATATATATATATATATATATAATATTAAATACAATCCCATTTTGAAAACAAAACCTCTGCCCTTTAAAATTTTACAATACAAACATTATACATATTGGGCTTTTAAATTAAAAATAAAGTGGGTGCGGCCCACTTGGAAATTGTAATTCTTACTTGTCGTAGTTGTGATTCATTCTATCTACATGGATCTGTTATTATTCCTTAGGGTTGTTATATCTATATGTTTCCTAGATTGGTGTGTAGTTGAGATATTCTCTCAACCAAGTGATTGTGTGTCCAATTTAGTTTACCTATCTTGAGGTAACATTAAATGTATTTATGTGTAGTATTATTTGATGTGAAATAATATAGTGTGCACTGTCAAAATTTAGCTTGGTATCGAAGCCCATTGTTTGGGTCTCAGCTTTGCCCCCTCCTGGGCTAAGGGAAATAGAGAGTTTGTTTGTTCCTCTTTTGTTTTTTTTGGTTTACCCATCCTTTGTTGTTGTTATTTGATTGAGGTAAATTTGTGTCCAGGGAGGCCAATTGAGGTTTATTTGCTACTTGAGGAGGCCGAGTGCTATGGTTTATCTGAAGACCGGGCTTGGGGAAGTTGTGAGGTGAATTCTGAGTGGTGGATATGTGAGCCTCTCAAGAGATATTTGCTTCCTATCATTGTAAGGCTTTCTTAGGTTGGAACTCTTTCTCAAGAGTATTTGGTGATATTAATATCGTGCATTCATGAATCCTTTGAAAGAATAGATCGGGCCACTCATAAAGTAGTAGATCTTGATGTGGGAATCCTGAAACAGGAAATTACAAAGCCATTACCTATTACAATTGTGGAGCCTCCACCAGAAAAATTTGTCATTAATCCAAAGTAGAATTTTGTTTGAGGCATACTTCCCATTACGCCACCGGTGCCACCTAGATGAAAGCCAGGAATGTCGATTGAATAACGAGTCATGCCCCAGGGATGGAATCCTAGTGATTCTATTCCATTACCTCCAGTGATGGAAGTCCCTACAGGTTGGAAGCCTGGAGATGTTGTGGTGCAAGAACTGCCACTAAAGCCAACAACTCTTGCAAGACATGTTGAGCCTATTCAAGTTCGATACATGCAGCTTGATATCAATCCTCATATGCAAGATGAGTATATTAGTGAATACACTAGTGAGACGGATGCTCGATGGAGGAATTCACTAACTATGTTTTGAAGTTGTGTTGCTAAAATGAGGTCATCCTTGTTAATTTAAGGGAGACTAGTTTGTGATGAGCGTTGTTCGTGGAGTTTTTTGAACTCAGCTGCAGATCGGTGGGAGGTGTGAGTTGACAGTCCCGTAGATCTGAATCTGTATGGCATTGTCTCGGTGGAGCCTGTGTCCAGGTGGAAAAGTCACTCTATCGATAAGAAACATGCCTTGTAAGAATGTTGTTGATCGTGAGTAGATGTGTGTTACATGGAAGCTGTCAGAGTGCTTGTGATTCTCTATTCCATTGGACCCTAGTGACTAGAACTAGTAGCAAAGGCAATTACATAGTGGAAGCCTGGTGTGATTTATATCCCGGTGTAGGTGAATATGGTGAATTGGTGGTAACCCTAGACGAGAAGATATTTGAACATGAGCCTAGGTTGTTGTGGCATTCTCCAAGTTAGATCAAAGATGCCTGTTGTCGAGTTAAATGTAAGCTACTTGTAAAAATTAATGATGCAAATATACAGGAGCGCATTGACCAGGAAGGCAAAGGCCACATGGGTGAAGATACAGAAGCCAACTTTTTCCACAATGCCATGTACTAGTGTATGTGTTCATGAATTTTTTTTGAGCTTTTCAAGTGAAACATGTTGACCCTGATCAACTCAACATGTAAATGCAATTGGTTAGAATTTATCACTCTAGTAATTTCTAATTGAAGTTGGAAAGATTCAATATGAAGGTGCTAAGTATGATTTTAGAAGAAGTTAGTATTGTGAAAAAATTAATGAAGCTTGATATTAGTTGGTTGAAACAACAATAGATGGACAAACAAGGTAAATGATTGTGTGATGAAATAAAGTAGACTTAATACTATGCTGTAATATGAATGAAACATGTATTAATTGTAAGTAAGTCTAGGATGTTTTATACTAGTCTTTGTAAAGTATGTACCTGGTAACTCCAAGAGTTGGAGTGTGTAATGTAACTCTAATGAGGCATACGTACCCCCATAAAGTTCATGGTAATCTTAAAACCACTTTGTAATTGCAGGTTTGTGGTCAGTTGGAAACCGCTGTGCAGTGTTGGTTTATGGTAAGCCAAAAATAAGGTGTGAGAGTGAAGTGGACAAGGATTCTTATAGGCCTGGTTTAGGGCCAGCAAACAAACCACTGGCATGGTTGAGGGTGAGATGAGAAAATCCTGGACCCGGTTAATTTGGGTATGTGGTGAGCCTTAGTGGTTTAGTTTAGTGCCTTGGTGGCAAAGTTAAGGCTTCGTGGCCGAATTGAGTGCTTTGGTGGTAGGCTTGAGCCTTCGTGGCTATGTTGAGTCTTCATGGATGAATTGAGTGCCTTGGTGGTAGATTCGAGCCTTGGTGGTAGAGTCGAGCCTCGGTGGATGAGAGCCCTTGTTGGCATGTGTGTGGTTGTTAAAAACTATAAACAACCTTCAAGAGCACCTATTGGGTGGTTTATGGGATGGTGGTGTAGAGACAAAACCTGGCTATGGATCTCTTTGTTGGGCATCTTAATAAAATCACTAGTTTGGAGCTCTCCCTGTCTGATCACTCATCCACTTTATGCCACTGAGTCATCCTTGATTAGAAGAATGAGAACTCTGAGGCATCTATCTTTAGGTAACTGCAATAAGAATAAATTCTCACCACTAACATTTAGTTACGACATTGATTTCCAATATTGCATGTTGAATGAAAATCTATCATAAATAACATCAACTTCATTTTCTTTGCATAAGATAACATTTCTTCTTTGAAATCAGTGTCATAATTTGACTCATATTTTTGAAGAAGATTCATTACTTGAGCTAGAAGACGTAGTATGAACTATTTCAAAACCATCATCTATCTCTGGCTCGACTCTGTCATCTTGCGAAATTTCAAACTTAGATGGAAAATCATTTTCCTCATTGAATCTAATGCTAGATTCACGCCTGCTTCATCCAATGATTTTGGAATGATTTGATATCTTGACCTTTTTCTCTTTATATGGTGTATCAAATCGGTGATGTCTGGATTTTTCATATTTAAGATTGCAAATACTAAGTTGACAATTCTAATGACAACATATTCCAGTGGCTTTCATATTTAGTAGGTTTATGAACATTTTAAAAGATCGTTGTTTCTTTAAGAATCATGGTTGGGATTCGAAGTCAAATCTCGATCAATGAATTTCAAATCCATGAAGGAGAACCGTTGCCTTAGAAGAAATAAGATTTAAAACTCTACGGATCCAAATTCTAGATAGAAAGGGAAAATTACTATAAATCGATAAAGAGGAATAAAAATGAATCATAGGTGTGACTTTTAGAACACGTGATTTGAGATTTTGGATGAAAAACTACTTCAAATTGAAGCCTACAAATATCAGTGGAATTTGATGAATATAAAGGCTTGTATCATCTTGTATAACATAGGTAGATCATGAAATTTCTAATATTCTTGTGGAAACCCATGTTAAAAAACCATGATTGCAAACTATCTTACTATCCATTAATCAAATATGATATTACATATATACAAGAGTATTGTCTCAAGAGAGGAAAAACATCTTGGACACACAATATGTTGGTTGAGAGAATATCTCAACCACACGCAAATCTAGGAACATAGTTAGGAACAGATTCCTCCAGATAGAAATAATCACAACTGAGACAAGTAGGAATTACATATTCCAACACACCCTTTTTATGAGTACTTGTCTCGATATCAATCTACAAAGTCTAGTTGTGGTCAAACATAACAAAAGAATATGTTGATGTCCATATAAAGGAGAAACCATCCACCGGAATGCATAGCTGTTAACCACTGCAACCACCAATCTTATAGGATTTCCTTCACATACATGGTTCTTTCAACCATTATAACTGCATACATGTACCTATACCTGTAAATAAATTTGTCTATTGTTGGAATGGCCAGTTCCAACATAGGCACAAATGTGTGACAATAGTTGGCCAAAATTAATGCCATTACCTGATACCATCATCATGTGTTTCATCGGCTCACCCTCAACCATGCATTGTGCTCAGCTAGAGATGCACTGAGACCTGTGAGAAAATAAATTTCTCTTGTGAGTAAGGTATGTCACTTCCGACCACCTAGACTCTGAAAATGTGAGCACTCAGGCTCCTATGTTGTCACTGGGGCACTATAGCCACGAAGGCTTTGTAGACATGAAGGCTAGACTTCAAAATGTGCACATTGAGGTTCCTATGTTACCACTGGGGCACTATAGCCACAAAGGCTTTGTAGGTAAATCAAGCTTACATTTCACACTCCATCTCATGGAGTTAACAGGTACACATTATAAATACTACTACAAAACATTACATAGACTTTATTACAATTAATATGTGTGACTCATAGTACATCATGCTAGTGAGTCTATTCCACAAACTCACACACAAAATTTAACTTAATTGTCCATCATCACCTAATTTGCAGTGTTGCACAAGCTCAATATTTGTTGCACTTCAACCTCATTATCCACCACGGAGTATCTTTGCATCCTCTTTCTTTTTCTGGCTCAATTGCTATCTTGGATTCACCTGCTTGATTTGTTAGAGTTTCTAATTCTAACAAAACCACTCCATTGAGTTAGTGAAACTCAATGTAAGTACTTCTAATTCCAAGACATTTATAAATCCAAGTTCTTTGGAGTTTCTAAAAAATGTAGTCATAATCATTTTAATAAATTACATTTCTACATTGAGTTGATCACACACAATGTATTTGTCTTTCCAAACTCCAAAAAAAAACAAAATAGTGAAATAAACCTCAAAACTGGATAGTTGCTCAAACTACCAAGTGGCTACATGCTCAACGCTTCACATCTCCTAGTGTGACTCACCAACCAAACTGAAGCAGAGTCTCTCCACGGCCATAAAAGAGGCATTGGTCTCTGTAGGTTGTGATTATGCAATATTTCCTCATGATGGAAACCTCCATACAACTGTGAATAAAGCCTAGTACATGCACAATGAGGAAAAGGCATTGCACGACGTTTCATTCATTCTCCCACCAAGCAGAGAAAAAATAATATTGGCACCTGACGCTTGTTCCATCATCGACCATTGATACGATTGGTGCCTAGATTCAAAAAACATCCACTTTGTGAATGTGCAGACCCCCATCAAATCCTCTTCATCTTCTAAAAAATATATTTTCCCTTCATCTACTCGACGCTGGGGTAAGACTAGATCTCTCAACTTATGGTCCTCCTACATCTTCGACCTTGGTTTTATAGACTCGACCAAACTAAGGAAGATTTTATTCAAAACCACCTCTCCATGTGAAGAAAAATCCATACACATAAGTACACAACAGCAATGACCCACACAACAACAGATGCACACACTCTTACTCTTCTCACAACTCTACAGAGAAGATCGATCCTCAATGCCAATCGAGAAAACAATGCTTGGATCTATAATGGAGGCACCCGAAAAAAAAAAATCACATTGCTCACTCACTAGTAATGGCTCAACAACATAGAAGGAATGATTCTAGTAATGACTTAGCAACAATGCTCACTTTGCATTATCATAACTGGGTACACACTAATACGATCTCCTCTGCACTTCCAGAAGACCCAGCCGCAACATATTTAGCACCCTCACCATGTATCGATTGATCTCCTTCGCTTTTCGCGATATCGTCTCAATCTCCATCATATTCAACACTCAAATCATGTTAGTGCTCAGGTCCTGCAATGAGATCTCAGTGTTCGATATTACGACCAGGATCTTGGTCCTCTTTATTGCGACCAAAAGATCTTTCAAGCGTAGCATGTCAAAAAACACCAATAGGTACATCGCTGCCCTACCCAATCAACAAAATATTATGGATAGACAAACAAACATTCATAAAAAAAATTATTTCCCTCAGCCCAGGAGGGGCCAGGTCCTCAAGGCTCTGATACCATGTTAGAAAAATGTAAATAAAAACATGAATTGAATTAACTAGTATCTCTCAGGTGAGAAAGCTACACCTGGAGACTGCACAAACTAGGGCATACACTCTCATGTTCAATTAATCAAAGATAATAAAATAAATACATCTCAAAAGAGTAGGGATATGAGAACAAACTCCTACAACCTAGGAACTAATCCTAACATAAGGAGTTATGTTACAACCATGTAACCATTTCTCCATTAATACAATATAATAATAATTATTTTCAACTCTCCCCTTTAATGGAGAGAGTGTCAGGCTAGGAGGTAAGTCCTCAAATGAAATCTATTTATTCATCTAGTTTTCTCATAGTTATATACATGACGTAGTGACTCTTGAGTTTCATCTCCCGATGAATCTTCCTTTTCCATAATTTATTCTTCACACTATTATACAATTGCTCACCCAATCCCCATGATTAGGTGTAAGAATTCACCCCCTTAATCTGAAGGGATGTTGGTGAGTCAAAGCATAATTCTGAATCTTTCAAGCTCTTCTCTTCCAAGTGATTTAGTGGAGATGTCTGCAATTTGCTCATTAGTGGAACAATGGCATAGATGAATTTCCTTGGGCTCAACATGATTTCGAATTAGATGGTATTTTGAATTGATGTGCTTCATTCAATCATGGAACTTTGGGTTCTTGTCCAACTTTATTGCAAAGGTGTTTTCAATCATGAGCAAAGTCGAATGTACTTGTTTTACCTACAAATATTCCAAGATTTTCTTGAGCCACACAATTTCTTTTGTTGCCTTAGCTGCTACCACATATTCTACCTCTGTTGTGGAATCTATTGGAAATGATTGTTTGCATGATCTCTAGGAGACAACTCCTGATCCAAGAATCATAGCATAACTAGAACTAGATACCCCAGTTTCTTTATCTCCATCGAAGTTTGAATCAGAGTATCCAATCAAGTTGAAGTCGACCACTTGTGTATACTTTAGTCCAAAGTCTTGAGTTCCCTTCAAGTACTTTAGAACTCTTTTTGTAGCAGACCAATGTCCCTCACAAGGCCTTTGCATAAACTTGGAGAGGATTCCAACAACAAAAGAAATGTCTGGTCTGGGAGTAGTCAGGTAGTTGGGACTTTGTACAAGCTCTCTATACTTTGTTGCATCCTCAAATTCTTTTCCTTCAATGGATGTGAGCTTTAAGTTTTGTTCCATTGGAGTAGTTAGAGGATTGCATTCAGCCATGCCAAACTTGTTCAACAAATATCCAATGTACTTCTTTTGAAAAAGGAATATGGACTTCAGATGTTGAGTTACTTCAGTACCAAGATAGTAATGAACATATCCCAAATCAGTCATTTCAAAACATTTCCTCAATTCCTTCTTTATGGATGCGATGTAGCTCTCATTGTTCCTTGTCATGAAAAGATCATCTAGTACATATACCACAAGATATGCAACTATTTTTCCAACTTTCTTGACAAATAATGTTGCATCATCAAGATCATAATGTTTAAGATTGAGTTTCAGAAGATGCTCAGTTAATTTTTCATACCAGGTTCACAGTGCTTCCTTGAGGCCACACAACGATTTCACAAGTTTGCATAATTTATGTTCATGTCCTTTCATAGAAAATCCTTTAGGCTAGGACATAAAAACATTCTCTTTTAGATCTCCATTCAAGAAAGTAGTTTTTACATCCATTTGATGGAACTTCCAACTGTTCTGAGATGCTAGGGAAAAGAGTGTCTGAATGGTAGTGCATTTTGCTGTGGGGGGGAATTCTCCTCATAATAGAGCCCTTCCTTCTATGCAAAACCTTTTTCCACAAGCCTAGATTTGTGCTTGTCAAGTGAGCCATCAGATTTATACTTTTTCTTGTAGACCCACTTGCAGCCAATTGGTTTGGTTCCCAATGGAGGCTCAACCAGCTTCCAAGTGCCATCCTTTATCAAGGCATAATACTCCTTTTTCATTGCTTCTTTACATTCATCATGAGAAGAGACTTCTTTGAAGGAAGTTGGTTCAAAATTTGTAGAAAAATTCAATTCACAATCATAAGAAACATCTATATCAATAGGTGAATCAGAGTCATCTACATCACCTCCATTTTTCCGAGTTGAAAATCTTGTTCCTATCTTTCCAACCTCATGAGGATGAACATTTTCAAGTGTCTTTATCACCCACTTTGGGGGACCTTTCCGAGATTGTCCAGGTTTCTCAGTTGATTGAGTTGGGACTGAATCAAGATTGAGTCTTCCAATTCTTTCAATCATATCAGGGAGAGAGTGCTTCAGAAGAAGATTCCACATATTGATCCAATATAGGAATCCCCCCTTCAAGATGTGGAACCTGATTATTAAATTCTTGAAATGATTTTGCATTTGTGAATCTATCCAAGCAATCAAGTTGACACTCAACAACATTGCCATCTTTGGATGATTCAAGAAAGATTACATCTCTAGATAAAGCAAACTTTTTATTATCTTCATCATAGAGATGATATGCTTTGGAGGTGTTTAAATACCCCAGGAAGATAAACTTACAACTCCTTGCACCAATTCTGTTTCTATGTATCTTTTGTATCAAGGCATAACAGGTGGAACCAAAGTCCCTGAGATGCTTTACCAAAGGAATGTGCCCATACTACATTTCATAATGAGTCTTGTTTCTAATAGAATTAGATGGACATCAATTCTTTACATATATAACACATGGAATTGCATCATCCCAAATCATCAAGTTTACATTCTTGAAAAGCATCATGGAGCGCACCATTTTTAAGATTGTCCTATTCATTCTTTTAGCTACTCCATTATGTTGGGAATTATAAGGCACAATTGCTTGATGTTTCATCCCATGTTGGTGAAGATAGTTTTCAAACTCATTTGAAGTGTATTATTTTCCATTATTAGTGTGAATAGAGCCAATATGAGATTGTGCATCATTTTAAATCCATGTATGAAAGTTCTTGAATGTTTGAAAAGCATCATATTTG
The DNA here is from genome assembly GCA_031772625.1 of Pinus tabuliformis. NCBI lineage: Eukaryota > Viridiplantae > Streptophyta > Pinopsida > Pinales > Pinaceae > Pinus > Pinus tabuliformis. Next base: position 326,495,417 of record CM062804.1, on the reverse strand, counting down.
TTCTTCAATAAATAAACCCAAGACATTCTAGTGTAGTCATTGATGAATGTCATCATATATTTATTTCCATTTGCAAAAGGAATAGGAATTGGACCACATAGATCTGAATGAATGAGTTCAAGTTTTCTATGTTCTCTGGAATGTGAATCATGGAAATATTGTTTCCTATGCCTTCCTAGAATGCAAGGATAAATTTTCTTAAGTTTCATAGGAATTGTAGGAAAACCAGTGACACCATTTTTCTTCAACAAGCAAAGACTGTCATAGTTCAAGTGTCTAGATCTAGCATCCCATAATAAACAAAATGGAAATGTACCTTCATCATAATGAGAATTGTATGAGAAATTTTGTGCACGAGTCGAGGTACCTTGCAGCTTGAGAATCCTTTCTTCTATTCCCGTCATGACAAGTGTGTGATCTGATGCTTTTCTCACCTCAACCTTGCTATCAAACATATGAATGGAGTGACCTTGTTCATGGATGTGGACCAAGGACAACAAATTTCTCCTCAGCTGTGGGAGATATAAGACATCGTGCAGAAGAAAGTCCGGAAGACCAGGAAATTTAAGCATGATTGTGCCAAGCCCTGATGGCTTGAGTTTTGATTTGTCTGCAAATTAAACTACTCCATCAAAAATTTTAGTAAATCCTTCGAAAATTATCTTCTAAAAATCATGTGGCAAGTTTCTCCTGAGTCAAGCAACCAATCATTTTTCCAAGAAGCAAGTGAAGCATTAAACAAGTCTTCATTTACTCCAATATTACAATGTGCCACAACAAAGTGAGCAGATTCAGGTGCCTTACCTTTCTCCTTGTCATTAGTTTAACCTTTGGGTTGATTTCTTTCCTGCTCAATTTTGTCCCAAGGTAACTTGCATGTGGATGCATCAAGTGGTCCATCTCTATTGCAATATATGAAATGCAAATCTAACTTTTCTACTTGAGAGTGTTTGCCCCCCCTGCCTCTGAAATTTCTTCTTCCTCTTCCTCATCAACCACCTCTTCCTGTGGAAGAATATTAAGCAAGATTATTCTCTCTATGTGCAAGACACACAACCTCTTTAGAAGACTGAGGAGTTGTCTTCTTCCCAAAATCTCTCTCTCTTAACAAATTTATTCACAAGGGAATCAAAGGTAATTTCTTTGAGGTTTCCATTTTCCTACAATGACTCAAGATAATTTGAGTAAGTGGGATAAAATGCCTTGACGAAAGCTATCAGAGGAATGTTGAGTTCAACATTAGTGACTTTGATATCATGCATAATAGATTTTACTTCTGATGCAAGAGCAAGAAGATCATCATTTTGTAATTCAAGGTTGAACAATTTAATCATGAGTTGAACAACTTCAAGTACAGAGTGTGAAGCATAGAGTTTCTTCATTTTTTGTAAGGCTTCAAAACCATTTGAAAATGGTGAAATATGGTAGCTCACCTCTTCATTTACTGATGTTGAATCAAGGAATAAGCCTCGCTGTTCTTATTTTCCCAAATGGAAAATTTCTTGTCAAAGGTAGGCTTTTGTTGTTCTTTGCCTGCTTCACCAACACACACTCCTTTCCACAACTCATTAAAAATGAGAGTGTGTTTGATTTTCCATGACCATTCTGGATAGTTCTCCTTCTCGTTAAGAACCACTCCCACAATAGATATCAATGAATGCATTACAAAATCTGTAAGCTTACAAGCTCTACAATCCATCAACCAAGAAAGTTATAATCAACAAAGATGTGCAGTTCATAGAAGAGGAAGCATGGGATGGAAGTTTAGAGGAGACAGTCAATTTGAAAGCATGTAAACCACATGAGGACAAAGAGGAATTGATAGAAGCAAGAAATTCCTCAACAGTGACTCCCTCTACTCCTATTCAAGCACAACAAAGCAGACAACAAGTAACACCAACAACAAATAATACGACAATGTCACGCAGTAAAGAAATTGCTTCTCCAAGCACACCGCAAGGCACAACAACAAGTGACATGTCAAGCCCATCTTCAGCAAGCACAAGAAGACCAAAATTCAGAAATTTAGATGAAATTTATGAGAAAGATGAAGTTGATAGTAGCGCTCGTCTAAATTCCTTATTTGCATTTTTTTTCATGTAGATGACCCAATCCATTTTGAGGATGCAGTGAAAGAAGAGAAAAGGGTTGTGGTAATGGAGGAAGAAATATAAGCAGTAGAAACGAATGACACATGGGAGTTAGTGGACCTCTCCAAAGGAAAAGAAGTCATTGGAGGGAAATGGGTATATAAGACCAAGAGCAACGTTGAGGGAAGGATTGAAAGGCATAAAGCAAGGAGTTGTCAAAGGTTACAAGCAGCAACATGAAAGAGATTATGCAGAGACATTTGCGCCAGTCACAAGGATGGAGACAGTGCATATAGTTCTGGTGATTTCCACGCATCATAAATGGAAAGTGTATCAAATGGACATAAAATCAACATTTTTGAAAGGAGTGCTGAAAGAGGAAGTGTGTGTTGCACAACCGCCTGGTTATCAAGTAGAAGGTCAAGAAGACAAAGTGTATATCTTAAGGAAAGATCTTTATGGGCTGAAGCAAGCACCGTGTGCATGGTATAGCAAGATTGATGCTTACTTGTTGGACAATGCTTTCAATAAATGTGATGGTGAGCCTACTCTCTACATCAAGGAGAGTGATGGTAAGATTTGTATTGTTGTCATATATGTATATGATTTGACTTTTACAGTCAATGATGATTTCCTCATCAATGATTTCAAAGAAGTCACGAAGAGTGAATTTGAAATGACTGACTTGGGGTTGTTATGATATTTTCTTGGAATTGAAGTGAACCAAATAGAAATGGAATTTTTATCTCTCAAGAAATGTATGTAGCTGTTGAAGCCCCAAAAATCGGGTCGACAACAAGGGGGATACCCACCCGGTCCGGACCTTGGTTGGCAGCTCCTTATCTGTTTGGTATAGCGGGTCCGACTGGGGATAATGGGACCAATTTCCCAATCTAAGGGTGTGTGTGTGTAGAGTTGGATTATGCTGATCTAAGAGTTCTGATCTAAGCTACTTTAATCTAATTCTATGCTATTGTAATCTAATGAAAACAACACATCTAATCTATGCTAACCTGGGGTGTATTTCTTCTATTATGCGATCTAAAGAGATTTCAGACAATAACTGGTAATAAAGATCATTCGACTATCATAAGAATAGAAATCAATTAAGATGAAACACTTTGCATAAAACGTTAGGCAAAACAGTGGTGAACAGCATATCGCATAATAAGTTATTCATATATCAAACATAAATAAATAACTCCACCATACAAAAGTGCCAAATGGTAACTCACACATTCATGCAATAACATATAAACAACTAAAAACTGTATATCACTTTAAGAATATAAGCAAAAATGGCCAAGAGATAAAAGTACCATTTATGACTAGTCTTACTCATAAGCTTCAAGCAAAAATGATTTATCTCTAATTGTTCTAACATCTACTAAGAGTACAAAAGTGCAACATCAGTAGCAGACATCAAATGAAAACATTAATAAACCTCGATCCATCCATTCATCAAAACCTCCTCCGAGGGTGCAGAAGTGCATGTTCTGAGGACAAGTTTTTGACAAATTTCTGGACCCTTCTCCAAATGCATGAGAAGGGTTAAAATACTACTTCCTAATTCTAATAATAGTCAATTCACAAAATTTAGGATGCGGTTTTCAAACGACCGCCCTTTTTCTAATCTAATTTTAAATAAAAAACAACATTCTAAACAAGTTTACTTCTGAATTTGATCCTTAAAACTGCATGCATTCATCATGGGCTTGAGGAGAGTCGGCTGGCTGACTTCTGCTTTGAACTGGGCTCAGAAAACAGAATCTATGAGAGCTGGCACTACTTTCTCGGCCGTATTTATGATACATTTCACAGTCATCTGCTGACTATGCGGCTTCACTAAGTATGCCCAGTAACACTCCCAATTTAACCTGTCTAGTGCTTGGACCGCTTTTTTCTTTTCCTGTGCCTTCAGCTTCCATTCTACTTGTTCTGCCTCCCTGATTTGATTGTCCCACTGGTTGAAGAGAAACGCTGAGCCCACTTCTTGTGCTACCTGTGTATTGCTCACAGGTGTTTTTGGGGCCTGTCCTTCAAGATTGATCAGTTCATTGAAGGTTTCCCATTCTTTGCATAATTATGTTGTGACGGGTGGTGCTTCAACGATGAGAGCGGGAACATCTTTTGACGAGGAGGCGATAACTTCCTGCCGTGGAAATTCCATTGACTGAGCCGTGTCCTTAGCTGACTCTTCACCTTTATCTTGGTTGCTTACGGATTTCTTAGAATGCTCAGGCATCTCTTGTCCACTCTTAGATTTAGATCCAGCAGCGCTTGAATTCTCACTAAGGCTAATGCTTGGAGTAGGCTCTCTGGCAGGTAGTTGCAGCTTTTCTAGAGGAACAGTGGCGAGTCTTCTTTCCCTGTATACCATGAATTTTTGGAGGTCATCTGGAGACAGTTGCGGTTGAGCTTCCCGCAAAATTTCCTAGAGTGAGCTTTTATTCTGAAATAAATCATCAAACAGATCCTTCTTTCCAACAAATATCTTTATCTTGACGTTCGTTGTGAAATATTGGGCAACTTTATTTGGGTCAAATGGCCTTGCCGGGAATTTAAATAATTGTAGACACGTCATATTCTCCACTTCGGTGAACGCGTGACCCACATCGAACAATGAAAAGGCCCCACAAGCTACAGGAAACTGGGGCCATATGGCCTTCTTTTTGTCTTTTAGGTCTTTGGTTAGGCCGCCTTCTGAACAGGTTTGATATGCAATTTCTCGAGCCAACAGTTTGTCAGGAATATACAAAGGTAGGACATGAGGAGGGACGGTGCTTCCAAATACTCTAATATAGGTGAACCATTCTTCCCCGAACCATCTTGCGATGGGGATGATATCTATCTGTGCCTCAGGTGAGCACCTCGGGGGTTCTTTATCATACATCATTCTATACATGGGTAAAATAAGCCCATGACAAATTTGGTAGAAATGAGGAATGAACTGAGAATCCCATAATATCTTATGATAGACATGTATGGGTAATGGGTCCTCAGTTGTCCATTTCCAACCCATAGAGGGAAATTTAGACACATAACAAATAGAATCCATAACATATGCGGATAGGTAAAAAGGAGGATAGATCCTTTGAGACATGGATCTCTTAGACCGGTATTTGATAATAGCTGTGAACAGGTTATCAGAAAAGATCTTGGCCCAATCTATAATAACAACATTTGTGGCAGCATCAATCAATGGTAACCATTCAGACGAAAACTTATTGATATCTGGCATCCCAAATAATCTACAAAGCATGGCCGCAGAAAAATGATACGGAGAGGTGAGGGAACGAGTGTTGTACATACCGTTCTTATCCTTTTTGAGCGGTTCATCTTTTCTGGACCAATCTTTAGTGGTCTCTGATAGGTTTAGGTTCTCTGCCACAAATTTTTTTAATGAATTGTGCATTGTAAGTCGCCTGCGGTTCAGGAAGATGATACATGAGCTTTAAGTCTTGTGCAGAGAATGACCCGAGGAGCCCATGTCCTTGAATTTTGAACTGTCTGTCGTTCATTTCTGCATTGTCAAGTATCCACTTGATTATATCCGTATATGGGAGAATTTTAGACCTTGCTGCTATCCGATGAAGGAATGAGCACGCCAGTTCTTCTAAGGATGCTTCAGAAGAGCCCTGTGAATCTGCAACAGTGGTGACCTTCATTATTCTGTGGTTTTCTTCTTCAAGGAGTCTGTACATGCTTTCCCACGTCGATATCCCCGTGTCTCTGTTACAAGCTGTTTCTGTATATAAAGGTGCCATCTCCTTCACCTCAGAGCCCTGAGCCTTACTTTTCTTTCCCATTTCTTCCTGTGTATGGCTTTGTATCGCCTTTCGTTCTTCTTTCCTGCAGCTCACAAATGGAAATGATTGATCAAGAAAGGTGATGGGAGAGTCTTAAATGCAATAGATATATCAAATATGCCACCTTATGTGAAGTAATTCTTTGCAAAAGCACGCGTCTACATTTAATAGATGACAACTAATTCCTTTATTATCATTAAAAGCGCATGATCTTAAGTCAGATTATGGTAAGTGTCTTTTCTTTAATAACGCGCTCGCAAGTTTCATCATGGGGTGATTTTGCGATTTGGTTCGGAATTGTCGCAGATCGTGACATCGCATTATCGCATCATCGTGCTCTTACATTATCGCATCATCGCATTATCGCAATATCGCACACATCGCATTATGGCAATATCGCACACATCGTAGATTGCAGAAGTTTTATGCTTGCCATATTTTTGTTAGCCCATTCCTACGATATGCGATCTTGCGATCGGGGTTATCGCAAATCGGAAAATCTTGAAGGCTTTCCCATTGGCACTACTTTATTGCGATGCAATATATCTCTTAGTACGACAATCTTGCACATACTAGGATTATACCCAAATGGAAGTGTTTTTCTGTCATTTTATGATGCGACTTTAAAGATTTTTCTTATCATAAACTTAGGTTTTAAAGTATTCAAAAGATCTTCCTAAGCTTACGATGGTAACCTTACTTCGAAGAAAGGAAACTCTAGCTTTTCCTAAAGTTTTAACTAAGGGTCCCCATTCATTTAGTATTTTGGACAACACTTAAATGAAGAAAAAGGGGGGGGTTGTTGCTGGCCACAACAGTAGCAAACATTTTGAAGAGGTTTAATATGTAGAAAAACAAGTTCACACCAACTCCAACTATCATGGGGTTGAAGTTGAGCAAAGAAGATTGTAGTAACAATGACAATCTAACATTATATAAAAGTTTGATGGGAAGCTTGGTGTATTTGACCACCACTAGGTCGGACGTAATGAATGCAGTGAGTCTAGTGTCGAGGTTCATGGAGAGATCCAAGGAAACACATTGGAGAGCAGAGAAAAGGATTCTAAGGTATGCCAATGGGAAAAAATAGTATGGTATTTTGTACACCGCAACAAGTGATTTAAGGTTGGTTGGTTACACTGATAGTGATTGGGTAGGAAGTATCGATGACAGAAAGAGCACATCATGATATGTTTTCCATTTGGGTTCTGGAACCATTTAATGGGTGTCCAAGAAGTAGTTGATAGTTTCATTGTTGACAACAGAAGCTAGATATGTCATCGCAATGACAGCAGTGTGTGAAGAAGTTTGGTTGAGAAGGACGTTGAGGGATCTTCACCACGACCAAGAGGCAAAGAAAACTATTTTCTACGACAACACCTCCACAATTACATTGTCAAAGAACTTTGTCTTTCACAAGAGGATGAAGCATATTGATGCTAAATATCATCTTATCAGAGATTTGATTAACAATTATGAAATTATATTGCAACACTGTAGGTCACAGGAAAATATCGTCGATACTTTAACAAAGACATTGGCACATGAAAGTTTTGTTTATCTCAAAGACTGCTTTGGAATTGTCAATGGAGGTAGTTGTGATTAAGGGGGAGTGTTGGAAATATTAATCCCAACCACCGCGTTAAGCACTCTAATAGCAACCATAGTTGTCAGAAGTAATTTTGCAAGTTTCAATTTTGTTTGCAAGCGGAAGGACTAAAGTCTGAGCAGAAGTACAAAACAAACCATTCCACAACACATCACATAGTTAAAGCACCTAATGAGGGTTGGTAGATACGCATGGGTGAATCATTTACTACACAACTCTTAGTTGCAGTCCACAACCTCTGCAAACTCAGGAAATTCGTCATTTTGTATAACTACCCATCCCGTGTCTTTAATATCTGTGCTGACATAAATTAATGAGTCAAATTTGTATGTTTGGTTAAATATGAATGTAAAATTAATTTGCAAGGTTGAGTGAGAGAGAGGGTGAAAGTCTAAGAGGTGAAGAGAAAATTGTGGAGAAAATTTTGGTGAGTGCGTGAAAACAATAGTTACTATGTTTTACTGTGTGTTACTCTGCAACCCCTCGTGAAGTGTAAATTTCCGTAAACCTCTGTTTTATTCTTGGTGAATGAACCATAGTCTAGTATGAATGTAATTTCATACATTTGAATTATAATCTAAATTTTTATTGTGTTCCTCCAAGCCTTACTCTATTTTTGTTTGTTTTTTCCACTGTAAATTTTTTCTAACACTAATGGACTCATGTGGTTCTCCAAATGAAAGTGTCCTCTCTAGTTGCTAAGCAAGCAATGAAGAAAATCTCTTGCTATGCTATCGCATTGACGATGTACAATCACACAACACTACTTGTGAGGACCTTGAGGTGTGATGCGTTTGGGCGAAGGCGCATGGCGGAGAGTGCGGGCGAGATGGTTAGGCAAACACAACCATAGAGCCGAAACACATGAAGTCACTTGTAAAAATCACTAAGTGTGGAGCTACACAAAAGTTTATAAGGTGAGGTGGTCCCAGGGTGGGTACGCCCAAACTATGAGTTGACGTGCGGACAGATAGAAATGTGAAAGCGATGGGTCGAATGGTTCATTGGCTGGGCGAGCCAACGTGGTGAAGCCATGGTGGTGAAGCATATAAGTAGATGGCGATGGGACATCCATTCATCATCAAACTCAAGCAATCAAAAAAGCATACGAGCCAAGAGGTGAAGTGCAAAGTTGGGAGTTCTGACACGAAGGAAGAGGTGCAGGCGAGCGCGGGCCATAGCACCCGAGCCTAAACGGAGGAGTGTGCTATGGAGGTGCAGGTCGAAGGTGTAGCTGAGCGAGTCAGGGTGAGGGTCGGGCACCATAGGGGGGTGAACACGACATAGTTTGGTAGGAAGTCAAATGAACGATTGAATGGTTGGGTAGTTGAATGGTCGGTGGTTGTGAGCACATGACGGTAGGGCGAGCTGGGCGAGGGCGAGCCCATGTGCGGGCACATGGTGTTTGGTGAAATGTAGGGTGGGCTAAACGGTGAATGTGAACGGTGAACCGGTGAGGGCATTAGGTGTGTTGATGGGCGAGTCGTGTGCACGGTCGATGGCTGAATGTGACAGAAGGGCAAGTTAGGTGAGCACGCCTAGGTGCAGTGAAACGAAATGAGGTGAACATGTGGTTGATGGGCGAGTCGGGTGAGATGGGCTTGGGCATGGGTAAACAGCGAAGTATTTGGGCAGTTGTGGTGGGTGCGCCCAAACAAAGGTCAAGTTGTGCGATGAAGGCATTGGTGAATGGTGGGCTATGCACGGGTAAACGACGATGGGCAACACGAAGAAATGACGAACGGGTGACTTTTCCCAGAGGTTGGTCAAGGCTACACGACAGGTGAAGGAAGGTGAGTTTGTATAAGTGTAAAGGTGAAACTTGGGGTTTCCCTTGGTTGTAAGCTTATAAGTGAATTTTGAATAATAACATTATTGATACGGGCAAACTAATAATTATAGGGAGTTGCCCCTCCCATGATAATCTGTTGTGAACTTGAATGTTAATGATGTTAGTGTGATTAATGGTATGATGAAAGCTTTCGCTATGTTAATGAAAGATATGCTTTGCTTTTGAAAAATAAACTAAGCATAGAAACTAGGCATAGTCCACAATTGTTAGTATTGTTAAAAAGAAAAGGGTCGGTGGTGCCCCACCTCCTATAATGCGGTTGGAAGAGTACCACCAATGTAGGGGCGTGATAGGTGGTATCAGAGCCCTAGTTCAGAGAACAGATTGAAGCACAAACTGCACTTTGTGATAGGTGTATTAGAGCTTGAGTCAGTCGAACCAGGCTTACCGAAGGAAGCTGGTGCAAACTGCACTAATGTGACAGTTGGTATCAAAAGCTTTGGATTGAAGAAGTTGATCCCACTATACTTGTGAAAGGTAGTTTCAGGACGATATGTGATGAAGAAAAATATGAAAGGTGATTCAAGTTTGCAAGTGATTTTAGTGGAAATTTCAGGGTTGAAGGCCGATGACTGTTGAAGGTGAAGCAGGTAACAAATACTTGCCAAACAAGATGAGGATGGTCAAAGAGGAATTTCAATCACTAAAAATCATGGGTGATTGTTGGAAAGATGAAGCACAGAAATGGTATGAGCCTACAATTCAAGTGTATGAACTCTTGAGGTAGATACGGAGCAGCATGGCAGATTTGCGGGGAGACTTGAATAATCTTCATCTGGAAGCTTATGAGCTAAAGGAACTTGATGAGGAGATCTAGTGGAATGGTCTTAGTATTCAAGAACTCTTGGATGAGAGAGTTTGATGAGGGAGAAAAGTGGCATGGTAGAGATTGAAGTCAAGCAGCTTGAGGATGCGATGAAGAGGGTCTTTCTTGATAGAAAGGTCATTGTGGTAAAGCAGGATGAGCTCGATTACATTGACAGTCTTGGGGACTACCACCAAAATAATTAGATGGATGTTCAGATGTCTAGTTCAATGCAGATAGAAGGAGTTAATGGGCACTTGGTTGGTGCACTTAAGCAGAATGTGGTGGAGGATGAGCTTGAAGGGAGTCAAGCCAAACCAGGATTGAGTTTCTTAGAAGAGCCAAACAAGGAGGTGAAGTACCCTAAGAAGGAAGTTAGGTCAAAGCACAAGTCAATAGACTCTTATAAGTTTGAGTTGCTAAAAAAAGTTGTTGATGTAAGGTGCAAGATCAAACCAAAGGTACATGGTAATTCCTTGAAGTTGAGTTTTGTACAGGTGAACGTATGGGGTAGGAGATTTGCAGCTTTGGTGGACACGGGAGCTACCCATAGTTTCCTGAGTAGAAAAGCAACAAAGTCTTTTGGAAAGAAAGCTAAGATGAAAAGAGAGTGGAGTTCTTTCAAAGTAGTCAACCCTACCATGAAAGTTGTTACTAGTGTGATAGAGAACACTCAGGTGAGAGTGGGCTCATGGTTTGGAAAGTTGGACTTGAGGATCGTGGACTTGGATGATCATTCTATGGTGTTGGGGCAAGATTTTCTAAGACTTGCACAAGCCATACCAATGGTGGACCAGGAAATTCTCTTGATCACAATTGAAGGGAGAACCATGTTGCTTCTGATGATTAGGAGTTGCTTGGGGTATAGACCAAGGATGGCTTGTATAACTTTGTATCCCAAAGATCTGAATGTGAGGCATGAGGATTTAGAGCAAAGAGGACTTGGGAGTATGACTCAAATAACAAAGGAAGAGAAGTTAGTTGAATTCATTGTAAGAGAAAAGAAGAAAGAAGGAAGTGGGAGATCGATCTCACGAATCTTGAAGCACTTGGTAGGAACATATTCTACAAAATATCTTCACAATGGAGTTGCAGATGAAGGAACTTTGAATACTTCTTCACTTGTAGTGGTTGGGGAGGATTATGCAGGTAGAGATCTGGCTGACATAGTGGAATTTTACAAGTAGGCTATGGGCATATATGACTTTCAGTTGACAAAAGACAAGCTTGGGAAGCTTGGGTGTAGATGTCAGGAGGTTGAGGTTGTGCATAGATACTTGATAACACAACATAAATTTGATACATGGGTGGATGAGAGACAAGGAGGAAACTTCCTGTCCCTCCTTTCTCGGTAGGCAACCTTGGAGATGGGTTGATGCAGGGACCCTGGTTGGAAGGGTCTGCACCACCTTAACAAGGGGCCTTGGAGGAGGCTTCTTTATGTTGACAGGTGGATGATGTAGGAATGAATGTGACTACATTTTACAGATGGGATGGATATACAATGGACCTAACAATGGCTTCTGAGTGGATTCTTGATTGAGTTTGAGATTGTGACAGGATGCTGAAGAAACAACCGACAGTGGCATGGAGAAGGTACATTCTCATGGGTTGAGTGTTATGGTTGGATTAGCTACCCAATCAGTTCGATGACATGGGGGCATGTAGTGCACTGGGTTTGTGTCAGATAGATGTCTTGGTTTTGACTGAGATGTTGTGTTGGCTGGAGTATTATTTAGAGAAGTTCACATGATGGAGACAATCGTATTATATATGTTGCAGGGATGTTTGTAGTATATAGAATGGTTGAAGTTATGGATCAAAAAGATGACTGTTCATGGAGGACATACTGGTGGATTATGTGGCATTGGTATGGATATCTTGGTGACACATGGTCGCTAAGGTGAAAAAGATTTTCGAGGACGACAATGACTCTGGTGGAGAAGGATGTGAGGACCTTGAGCTGTGATGTGTTTGGGTGAAGGCGCATGACGGAGAGCGTGGGTGAGCTAGTCAGGAAAACACAACCGCAGAGGCAAAACACGTGAAGTCACTTGTAAAAATGACTAAGTGTGGAGTTGCATGAAAGTTTATAAGGTGAGGTGGTCCCGGAATGGGGCGCGCAACCTATGAGCCGACATGTGGATAGATGGAAATGTTAAAGAAATGGGCCGAATGGTTGGTCGGCTAGGCAAGCTGATGTGGTGAAGCCATGGTGGTGAAGCATATAAGTAGATGGTGATGGGAGAGCCATTCATCATCGAACTCAAGCAATCAACAAAGCATACAAGCCAAGAGGTGAAGAGCGAAGTTGGGAGTTCTAAAAGGAAGGCAAAGGTGTAGGCCGGTGCAGGCCATAACACCCGAGCCTGAACAGAGGAATGTGTCATGGAGGTGTAGGTGGAAGGCATAGTTGAACGAGTTAGGGCACAGGTCGGGCAACATAGGTGGGCGCACATGACATAGTTCGGCGGGTGGTCGAACGAACAATTGAATAGTTGGGTGGTTGAACAGTCGGCGGGTGCAAGCTCATGACGATAGGGTGAGCTGGGCGAGTGCAAGCCCATGTGCGAGAACGCGGTGTTTGGTGAAATTCCTGGTGTTCGGTGAACATGAATGGTGAACCAGCGAGGGTGTTAGGCATGTGAACACATGCCGACGCCCGTGTTATCACAAAACCCGTTCTAGGGACTGCAACCAAGCCAGATTTCATGTAACTGTTTCAGACCATACTTTAGACTAGGAATTAGCCTTCCTAATCAGAGAGGGCTCTCTCACAGGCTTTTGATAGAGAATTAATCACAACAACAGAGGGCTAACTCTTTACACACTTATGAAAATAAAGCTGGTTGGACACACATCAAATTGGTCTTCATTGGGCTATGGAGTCTCTCACATTTAATAAACAAAATCACAGTCATCTCATGGAAGTCAAGGCTCTTTGCATCAGATGTTCAAACCTATTTTACCTAAACCAAAGCCTGCTAAACATACAGGAAGTCAGAGCATTAAAAATGAATTCTGAGTGATGTTCAAACAGGCTTCACCAAAACCCACAGCTAGTCAAGCACACAGGAAGTCAGAGCATACAATATGAATTCTGAGTGATTGTGCTATAACAAGGCTGCAAAAGAGAACATTAAGAAACTAAAACACTATTACACTTGAACAACATAATCCATTGAGAATCTTGAGAAGAAACGACCTATTTTATCATTACTGTAACAGTCTTTACATAGGCCCAAAAAACTCTGTTTTTGTATATAGTATCCAACCCCTATTACATTCTAATTTTCACCATATATAGGAATACATTTCCTCCCTCTAGAATGAGTTCGAATCTCCTATTAACTACTCCTACATGCCTTTAACTAACTGCATTAATTACATACATGCTAAACTATAATTACATAAAGTCCTAATCAAACTAAAACAATAATTCTTTTCTCCTCGTAGACTTGATGCTTTCTTGAATGCTTTGACAGCTGTCCTCCTCCAATTAATCTGATATGGCTGAGCTACAGGTGCAATGGATGCTGATTTAGGATGCTTAAGAGCGCTGATGGCTCATTTAATGACCAGAAGGTGTGATCCTATTTAAACGGTCTCTGTCTCCCAACACTTTCCGAAAGTGTAGAAGTATGTTCCCAACTCTTTAATAACTTTGAACGCTGCTACCAAATACCATACCATGTCTCCAAATGAGCTGTATTCTGCCTTGATGTACAAGTGTCTCTCCTCTAACAATCCTGGTCAAACTGTTCATTTTGCATTGAAAACATCACCTACAGCAGTTTCGTAGCGCGCTACGAAACTGCTGTGTGATTTAAAAACACAGTCCTCCTCACTGGTTTTCTGCTAACACTGTGCTACATTTATTAATGATCTCTTCATTCCAACAAATGAACAACAATTTGCAAATAATCTTGTTTAGCTACCAGGCTTCAATGTCAATAGCTTTTCCTAAAAACAAAACTCAAACAGCATGCCCGGATTCCTCTGCTTTCTTCAAATCTTCAAATGAGGTGGTCTTTTTCAAAATACAGATCTTAAAGTTGAAAGAATTCAATACTTGGACATTAAGCTCCTTAGGATTTCTCAGACCAAACTATCTCACCCTACTGTACCAATTTGACTGGGTCTACATATGTCAACTTCGGCTTGTCTGTCAGAATCAGCTGCATCTTTTTGTTGTAAAGTTTTCGATTTTTTTTTTTCTTAACCAATGAAACCATCACAATGAACTCCCCTGGATCTAGAAATTTCTCCCATTTAGAGTCAAAAGCATCGATAGTAGAAAATTTAGCCTTGTGCTCCTTATTCTCTACTGCTACTGATTTTCTCTTGGATGAAGCATTCGATTAAGATATAATTCCTACAGGGACTCTGCTTTTTATGCATAGAACCTAGAAGTCAAAGCTGCAATGTGGGCACTAACAACTTTATCTCTCAATGGATCCACAATAACATCACATAGTTCTACCAGCACCGAATCAAGGCCTTGAAACACCATATCCATCTGTGCTTGTGCGACACTGTTTTTGTACAAACCATCGATAAAGGATTCCTTCATATCCTAAAAGATTATTTTCATGCCTGCAAACTCGCATATTCTATCAATGGTTGCATTAATCTTTTGCTGGTGCCATCAAAAGCTGTTGAAAGTACATCCATTGGTCTGTTAGTAGTAACACGCCTTGGCTTGAGATCACAGTCGATTGAGCTTCGCCCTGCCATAACATTTCATGAGGTTTCTTTTGTGTCAAACCCTGTGGCCACTGTTCCTTTAATTATTTCCACACCCTTTCCTTTATAATAGCCCTCATAAAAAGCAGCCATCTGCGTCCATGAAAGCAATAATTTCTCTCAACAAACGCAGAGTGACACGCTCAACGAGCATCTTTTCTGCTCACCAGAAAGACTGTCAACATACCCAATTATTCCCTCTAACTGTATTTGGCACTCGAAGGTCAGAATCTGAGCCAAATTGTGCAATTCATGGCTACCAATATTCTGTAGACATTGGTGGATCAAATCCTCTAAATCCTCTGTATCTTCATCCATGAATCAAATCCTCTTCGCCTCGCAGGTAACTGCTCTATTTTCTACATGGACGTCTGCCCTTTTGTGGTCCATTTTTATCGAACAACTCCTCGACTACCCATGTACATAAAAATAAAACCCAACTTTTCAAAATACTCGGGCTCCTATCTCTTATCTCCTGGGCGCGCAGCAACAGACAAATTCAAGATGTGAACAACGCACAAGCGTCCTGCATATGAATTGAAAAGCCCTCTAATACACTAACAGTTACTTGTAAACCCTCACCAAAGTTTGGATTTGACAAATACGATTCTGTAGGCTCTGGAGCATAAAATTGCAGGCCCTTTCTTATGCGTTCCTTAACCCATACAAAGCAAGCTCTTACTTCATTATTTTGTTCATGGTTTGGGTCGAGAGAAGCGGCTTCGAAACAAGAAAGCACTTACCAAATGCAGAATGTAAATTGCAAACTAGATCGATTCCAATCATAACACCAGTGGAACATTCAGCTACAAGTGACATGGGACTTTTGTCTTTTGGGACGAGAATAGTCGGCCTCGTTGGACAGAGCAACAGTAGGTTACAGAGCTTTTTGTAGCATAGTCGGTCCAGGAGGGTATCTAACGATTTTTTTTTATTACACGGCTCTTCCAAAATAAAAAACTCTTCATCTTCTTTGCAATGGAAGGCACCGGCTTTAGAACCTGCTTTCATTTATTTTATTAGATGCAAACTCATCTTTAATGACATCTGTCAATATAATTCCAGCCTTTATGCCACATCATCAACGAATGCAACTGTGACCATAATACCTCTCTGTTTCATAGCTTCCCTAAAGACAATCTTGAACATTAACAATGTTATCTCGATACCAAAAGGGGCAAAAAGAGTCGGTTTGCGCACTGAACTACTAACAAATTCTGCACTAATTCCTTTCCCATGCAATGATCAATCCGACAAATCTGCTCTTCACTGAAACGCTACCCAAGCTACTTACTCAAATTCTCTGCTAATGTTAAGTCCATCAGCATGATTACTTAGCAGAATTTGATTTTAAAAAATGACAGCAAAATATTTTGCCCGCAATCCAACATGGGGACGAAACACAAAAACAACAACTTCATCAACCACGCCATGCCTTCATATTTGAGTGAGCAATTATTAGACATGACAGGAGATACCCAGCGTTTGAGGTCACTTTCCTTTCTGGATCACCAAGCTCGTTCACAAGTGTCGACAAGAGTTTGCGTTATTGTTCAGGTTTTATCCTTAAGAAGATCAAACATTGTCTTCAAGGCTTTATCTTTTAAGAAAGGTAGCGCATCTTTGGAAACATCTTCCAATGCAACGACAAAGCGCTCAAACCTCTGCTTTAGACAATCTTCCGAATACCAAAATAGAAAAAGTGAATTTGCATCCTTTGATTTTAATAAAACATGGAGTGATTGCTGGCCAAAATACATCAGTTTCCTATCTGGCAGCAAACTAATTAAAAATAATTCCTTCAATGCATCAATACCACTCTTCTTGAAAACACGACATAAGACAAAAGCATACTTTAAGTAACTCAGCCGGAGCCTTGAATGCCCACTTAATGATTTGTTTCTTGACATCCTTTCACTGTTTTTGATATAGCAGTTCCGTCCTCCAATCTGGCCTCATATTTAACCAAAACTTGATCAGCTTCTTTTGGGTGCTCTTATATATCCTTTTTTGTGCAGCAGTGATAATTTTTTGACAAGATTTTCCTTTGGCTAGCGCAATGTTCTTAGCAACAGAACAGGTGCTCAAATGCCGAGGGTCCCCTGTATTTCTTAGATCCATCCATTGTCAATGCCTCAGCCAAATTTAGGCTCGATATGTTCATTTCTTAATAAACCACCCCAAATTATACTAAGCAACAACATAGCAGCTATCTGCTTTTAGAGCTTCAGAGTATTTCTGAATTCCTTCATGGACAATTTCTACAAGTTTGAAACTGGTCCCAAGGTCTGTCAAAATAATTACCAAGTACTCCGCAGCATGAACAAGGTGTGAACATGAACTTTATCATAAATATTTTTCAAATATTTCAATCCATTGTGGCGCCCTGCTTTGTGAAAGAGATTACAGATTGTGAAAAGACAATCCCAAATGTCAAACACTCTATGACTTATAGAATTTAATAGATTCTTTGTCTAGAGGATTCAACACAAAATCTCCTGCAAGTCTCCCACATTAGTATGTACATCTTTCACAATCACCCATGAGCCAAAATTCAGAGATAACTCCCTTAATGTATTTGATGGCAATCCCACAATAGCTGCATCATCATAGGATGCCTCCTTGGACACACTGTCATTGCTCTCATCAACATTCCTGGAGGGAAGCAAAACTCTATACAATAGGCATGCTAGGATTTGGACCTTCGCTGAAAACTCGAATCAATTCCCAATTTCGTAGCACGCTACGAAACCACTCAAACAGGTAGCGCTGCGAAACTGCTAAAACGAATTCTGGCGCTGCGAAACTGCTAAACAGAATTCAGGCGCTGCGAAAATACCCCGACTTTAAGCTAGACTAAAAAAAATTTTGACAACAGCATTTTCAGTGATAACAGTGGCTCCACTTGGGATAGTGTGCCCTTGTGGTGCACTAAGAACATGCAGCTCCAGTGCCGTATCTATTTCGACAAACTGAAATTTGCTTGACAAGCATGACTATAGGAGAATGAAAGCTACACCTACTGAAAAATGCTCAGTTGACCTTGAGCTTATTTGCAATTACCTACCTACCCTAACAATTCAAACTTTCCTCAGCTCAATCAATATGAAACTTCCAATGCAGCCAATCATTTACTTTATCTGACATTTGATTTCTTTGCCTGTCCCGGAGTTCAGAACCAATATGACAGTGTAATGACCGCTGCCACTGAAATTTTCTCTGACTGTATCGGATTTCAGAACTAATGTGATAGTGTAAAGACCGCTGCCACTGAAGTACTCTCCGATCTTCATAGGTAAACTGAAACACTGGAGAGTAAAACTCTTCCATATAATCAGCTACAGGATCCCAGAACACATGATCAGCTTGTCCTTCCACGACACTTTCCAGCTGTGCAAACTGATCTTCAACCACAGTGTTCAGTTCCTCAATCGTAAAAGAGAGGGGAACCAGCACAGTCTCCTTGCGTTCAGTCATAAAAAATTTCTGGGAATAATGATCATGATCATGAAAATTGTATGCCTGAATTTGTCCTTCTAAACCTTCAATTTCTTTCTCAATGTCTTTGGCAAATTCATCAAAAAATTTCATCTTATCCTCTGACTTGCAGTCAAAAGATTTCAGATATGAGGACAGGGACAAAGAAAAAGATTCATTTGTTTCTTGTTTATTATGGTCATCATTCCACTGTTTAAAATCTTCAACTGAAGGAGAGTTTACTTCCACCTCTGACCTATCTATCCATTCCTCCAAGAACATAAGCCAAAAGTCTGGCAATGACTTAATGGACTTGGCAGGCAAGCATTCAACCCACTGTTTGCATTTCCCTTGGAGTGAATCATAAAATAACCTTATGCAAACATCCTCATGTTTAACTCTAAGAAGCTCAGCAAAATGACAGAAATCTGAAATATGATCCAAGGTTAAACTCAAATCTTCTCCGTTGTATTTGGGACCATTCCTTAGAAAATATTCATCCTTGGGAAAATGGTTTGGAAAACCATGAATTCCTGAGAAATCTATGCATGCATACCTTGAACAAAGAATGTCAACTTCTGGGTCTTTCATAACTCCAGTGGAATCACCATGAATATATAAACCTTGAATTCTTCAACAATGGAGTCGCCAAGGTAGTTTTGCAGCCTTGAAAATCATTTGAACTCCTGCTACCTTCAGAAATTCAATCTTAAGCTCCCGGCAGACGCACCAAAATGTTATCACAAAACCCGTTCTAGGGACTGCAACCAAGCCAGATTTCATGTAACTGTTTCAGACCATACTTTAGACTAGGAATTAGCCTTCCTAATCAGAGAGGGCTCTCTCACAGGCTTTTGATAGAGAATTAATCACAACAACAGAGGGCTAACTCTTTACACACTTATGAAAATAAAGCTGGTTGGACACACATCAAATTGGTCTTCATTGGGCTATGGAGTCTCTCACATTTAATAAACAAAATCACAGTCATCTCATGGAAGTCAAGGCTCTTTGCATCAGATGTTCAAACCTATTTTACCTAAACCAAAGCCTGCTAAACATACAGGAAGTCAGAGCATTAAAAATGAATTCTGAGTGATGTTCAAACAGGCTTCACCAAAACCCACAGCTAGTCAAGCACACAGGAAGTCAGAGCATACAATATGAATTCTGAGTGATTGTGCTATAACAAGGCTGCAAAAAAGAACATTAAGAAACTAAAACACTATTACACTTGAACAACATAATCCATTGAGAATCTTGAGAAGAAACGACCTGTTTTATCATTACTGTAACAGTCTTTACATAGGCCCAAAAAACTCTGTTTTTGTATATAGTATCCAACCCCTATTACATTCTAATTTTCACCATATATAGGAATACATTTCCTCCCTCTAGAATGAGTTCGAATCTCCTATTAACTACTCCTACATGCCTTTAACTAACTGCATTAATTACATACATGCTAAACTATAATTACATAAAGTCCTAATCAAACTAAAACAATAATTCTTTTCTCCTCGTAGACTTGATGCTTTCTTGAATGCTTTGACAGCTGTCCTCCTCCAATTAATCTGATATGGCTGAGCTACAGGTGCAATGGATGCTGATTTAGGATAAATAAGAGCGCTGATGGCTCATTAATTGACCACAAGATGTGCTCCTATTTTAACGGTCTCTGTCTCCCAACACTTTCCGAAAGTGTAGAAGTATGTTCCCAACTCTTTAATAACTTTGAACGCTGCTACCAAATACCATACCATGTCTCCAAATGAGCTGTATTCTGCCTTGATGTACAAGTGTCTCTCCTCTAACAATCCTGGTCAAACTGTTCATTTTGCATTGAAAACATCACCTACAGCAGTTTCGTAGCGCGCTACGAAACTGCTGTGTGATTTAAAAACACAGTCCTCCTCACTGGTTTTCTGCTAACACTGTGCTACATTTATTAATGATCTCTTCATTCCAACAAATGAACAACAATTTGCAAATAATCCTGTTTAGCTACCAGGCTTCAATGTCAATAGCTTTTCCTAAAAACAAAACTCAAACAGCATGCCCGGATTCCTCTGCTTTCTTCAAATCTTCAAATGAGGTGGTCTTTTTCAAAATACAGATCTTAAAGTTGAAAGAATTCAATACTTGGACATTAAGCTCCTTAGGATTTCTCAGACCAAACTATCTCACCCTACTGTACCAATTTGACTGGGTCTACATATGTCAACTTCGGCTTGTCTGTCAGAATCAGCTGCATCTTTTTGTTGTAAAGTTTTCGATTTTTTTTTTTCTTAACCAATGAAACCATCACAATGAACTCCCCTGGATCTAGAAATTTCTCCCATTTAGAGTCAAAAGCATCGATAGTAGAAAATTTAGCCTTGTGCTCCTTATTCTCTACTGCTACTGATTTTCTCTTGGATGAAGCATTCGATTAAGATATAATTCCTACAGGGACTCTGCTTTTTATGCATAGAACCTAGAAGTCAAAGCTGCAATGTGGGCACTAACAACTTTATCTCTCAATGGATCCACAATAACATTACATAGTTCTACCAGCACCGAATCAAGGCCTTGAAACACCATATCCATCTGTGCTTGTGAGACACTGTTTTTGTACAAACCATCGATAAAGGATTCCTTCATATCCTAAAAGATTATTTTCATGCCTGCAAACTCGCATATTCTATCAATGGTTGCATTAATCTTTTGCTGGTGCCATCAAAAGCTGTTGAAAGTACATCCATTGGTCTGTTAGTAGTAACACGCCTTGGCTTGAGATCACAGTCGATTGAGCTTCACCCTGCCATAACATTTCATGAGGTTTCTTTTGTGTCAAACCCTGTGGCCACTGTTCCTTTAATTATTTCCACACCCTTTCCTTTATAATAGTCCTCATAAAAAGCAGCCATCTGCGTCCATGAAATCAATAATTTCTCTCAACAAACACAGAGTGACACGCTCAACGAGCATCTTTTCTGCTCACCAGAAAGACTGTCAACATACCCAATTATTCCCTCTAACTGTATTTGGCACTCGAAGGTCAGAATCTGAGCCAAATTGTGCAATTCATGGCTACCAATATTCTGTAGACATTGGTGGATCAAATCCTCTAAATCCTCTGTATCTTCATCCATGAATCAAATCCTCTTCGCCTCGCAGGTAACTGCTCTATTTTCTACATGGACGTCTGCCCTTTTGTGGTCCTTTTTTATCGAACAACTCCTCGACTACCCATGTACATAAAAATAAAACCCAACTTTGCAAAATACTCGGGCTCCTATCTCTTATCTCCTGGGCGCGCAGCAACAGACAAATTCAAGATGTGAACAATGCACAAGCGTCCTGCATATGAATTGAAAAGCCCTCTAATACACTAACAGTTACTTGTAAACCCTCGCCAAAGTTTGGATTTGACAAATACGATTCTGTAGGCTCTGGAGCATAAAATTGCAGGCCCTTTCTTATGCGTTCCTTAACCCATACAAAGCAAGCTCTTACTTCATTATTTTGTTCATGGTTTGGGTCGAGAGAAGCGGCTTCGAAACAAGAAAGCACTTACCAAATGCAGAATGTAAATTGCAAACCAGATCGATTCCAATCATAACACCAGTGGAACATTCAGCTACAAGTGACATGGGACTTTTGTCTTTTGGGACGAGAATAGTCGGCCTCGTTGGACAGAGCAACAGTAGGTTACAGAGCTTTTTGTAGCATAGTCGGTCCAGGAGGGTATCTAACGATTTTTTTTTATTACACGGCTCTTCCAAAATAAAAAACTCTTCATCTTCTTTGCAATGGAAGGCACCGGCTTTAGAACCTGCTTTCATTTATTTTATTAGATGCAAACTCATCTTTAATGACATCTGTCAATATAATTCCAGCCTTTATGCCACATCATCAACGAATGCAACTGTGACCATAATACCTCTCTGTTTCATAGCTTCCCTAAAGACAATCTTGAACATTAACAATGTTATCTCGATACCAAAAGGGGCAAAAAGAGTCGGTTTGCGCACTGAACTACTAACAAATTCTGCACTAATTCCTTTCCCATGCAATGATCAATCCGACAAATCTGCTCTTCACTGAAACGCTACCCAAGCTGCTTACTCAAATTCTCTGCTAATGTTAAGTCCATCAGCATGATTACTTAGCAGAATTTGATTTTTAAAAAATGACAGCAAAATATTTTGCCCGCAATCCAACATGGGGACGAAACACAAAAACAACAACTTCATCAACCACGCCATGCCTTCATATTTGAGTGAGCAATTATTAGACATGACAGGAGATACCCAGCGTTTGAGGTCACTTTCCTTTCTGGATCACCAAGCTCGTTCACAAGTGTCGACAAGAGTTTGCGTTATTGTTCAGGTTTTATCCTTAAGAAGATCAAACATTGTCTTCAAGGCTTTATCTTTTAAGAAAGGTAGCGCATCTTTGGAAACATCTTCCAATGCAACGACAAAGCACTCAAACCTCTGCTTTAGACAATCTTCCGAATACCAAAATAGAAAAAGTGAATTTGCATCCTTTGATTTTAATAAAACATGGAGTGATTGCTGGCCAAAATACATCAGTTTCCTATCTGGCAGCAAACTAATTAAAAATAATTCCTTCAATGCATCAATACCACTCTTCTTGAAAACACGACATAAGACAAAAGCATACTTTAAGTAACTCAGCCGGAGCCTTGAATGCCCACTTAATGATTTGTTTCTTGACATCCTTTCACTGTTTTTGATATAGCAGTTCCGTCCTCCAATCTGGCCTCATATTTAACCAAAACTTGATCAGCTTCTTTTGGGTGCTCTTATATATCCTTTTTTTTTTGTGCAGCAGTGATAATTTTTTGACAAGATTTTCCTTTGGCTAGCGCAATGTTCTTAGCAACAGAACAGGTGCTCAAATGCCGAGGGTCCCCTGTATTTCTTAGATCCATCCATTGTCAATGCCTCAGCCAAATTTAGGCTCGATATGTTCATTTCTTAATAAACCACCCCAAATTATACTAAGCAACAACATAGCAGCTATCTGCTTTTAGAGCTTCAGAGTATTTCTGAATTCCTTCATGGACAATTTCTACAAGTTTGAAACTGGTCCCAAGGTCTGTCAAAACAATTACCAAGTACTCCGCAGCATGAACAAGGTGTGAACATGAACTTTATCATAAATATTTTTCAAATATTTCAATCCATTGTGGCGCCCTGCTTTGTGAAAGAGATTACAGATTGTGAAAAGACAATCCCAAATGTCAAACACTCTATGACTTATAGAATTTAATAGATTCTTTGTCTAGAGGATTCAACACAAAATCTCCTGCAAGTCTCCCACATTAGTATGTACATCTTTCACAATCACCCATGAGCCAAAATTCAGAGATAACTCCCTTAATGTATTTGATGGCAATCCCACAATAGCTGCATCATCATAGGATGCCTCCTTGGACACACTGTCATTGCTCTCATCAACATTCCTGGAGGGAAGCAAAACTCTATACAATAGGCATGCTAGGATTTGGACCTTCGCTGAAAACTCGAATCAATTCCCAATTTCGTAGCACGCTACAAAACCACTCAAACAGGTAGCGCTGCGAAACTGCTAAAACGAATTCTGGCGCTGCGAAACTGCTAAACAGAATTCAGGCGCTGCGAAAATACCCCGACTTTAAGCTAGACTAAAAAAAATTTTGACAACAGCATTTTCAGTGATAACAGCCCGAGTCATGTGGGCACGCTCAAGATGATGACATGGTCGACCAGTGAATGAGGCGAAAGGGAAAGTTGTGTGAGCGTGCCCCGGCGCAGTGAAATGAAACAAGGTGAATGTGTAGTTGATGGGCTCATAGGGTGAGAGGGGCTCAGGAACGGGTAAACAGTGAAATGTTTGGGCAGTTGTAGTGGGTGTGCCCAAACGAAGGTCAAGTTGTGTGATGAAGGCATTGGTCAATGGTGGGCCATGCACAGGTAAACAATGATGGGCAGCATGACGAAATGAAAAATGGGTGACTTTGCCCGGTGGTTGCGCAAGGCTGCATGACTGGTGCAGGAAGGTGAATTTGTATAAGTGTAAAGTTGAAACTTGGGGTTTCCCTTGGTTGTAAGCTTATATGTGAATATTAACATTATTGATATGGGCAAACTCATAATTACACAGAGTTGCCCCTCCAATGATAATCTGATGTGCACTTGAATGTTAATGATGTTAATGTGATTAATGGTATGATGAAAGTTTCCATTGTGTTAATGAAAGATATGCATAGCTCTTGAAAAATAAACTAAGTATAGAAAGTAGCTGTAGTCCACGATCATTAGTATCATTAACAAGAAAAGAGTCGATGGTGCCGCACCTCCTATAGCGTAGATGGAAGAGTACCGCGAGTGTAGGGTGATGAGCCCCAAATTTGGTAACATTTTGGGCTCATTTGGCCTAACTACCCTTGCTCAACCCTTCATTTTTCATAACTTATGCATCATTTTTTAATATATTTATGTCATTTGTACGAATAAGGACAGTCACTATTCCTAGGTGGCTAACACGTGCTTATTTCAGGTTTTTTGACATTTAATGGAGCAAAACCACGCAGATGATGGCTAGGAGACAACCAAGATGTGATTGAGATTTTGTAGGAAGGTTGTTCACAGCATTGAATGGCCTTCCTCGTGATCTTCACCCCCAACTCTGAGCTCTGACAGCCACCACCACCGAGATAGAAGGCAGCCAAACGGACTTTGAGGAAGCAGCAGTTCACTCTTAGTTTGGTCAGCCAAGCCCCACTGATTTAGGAGGCCAACTTGGGGCCTTGAGATGTATAAATGATAAGGCTTTAGCCTTCTAAAAGGACTTTTGAAACCTTGTTGCACATTCTGGATTACGAGCTGCTAGCTCTGTTTTGCTCTTTTGTAGCCATTATTGGCATGTTGTTAGACTTATGATTATTATCTTTTAATGGAAAGCAGGCAGATTTGAGTTCAGTTCTGAGTTCTTAAAGGAGCCATAGCTCTTGGGGTTGGGCCCAACCTGAGAGCCTAAGGCCTCCTTCCTTTGTATTGTTATCTTTCTTTCAGCATTATGTTTTTTTCCTTTACATGCATTCAAACACAGTTTGCTGAGTTAGATTTCTTGGTATGGTTAAGTAGGACATTGGTAGAAGACAGAGTTGCTTTAGCTGTTTAGAATAAATTGAAGAAGATTGGAGTTGATAAAAGTTCCAGAAAAGGGTTGCTTGCACACTCATTTTCACCTCTTTCTAGGGGCTGGAATTGTAGACAGTGCTAACCACCAAAAACATCGGTTTACATGTTCATGCAATCTTTGATGCAATATCTTGTTTGTAGAAGTGTCCATGCGTTCAGATCTCTTGGAATGTTTCTTTGTTTCAGTACCATGCATGATTCTCCTTAGGAGTAACGTTGTTTTTCATTGGTTTTGTTAAACAGTTAGAATAGGTTAATAATATTTCGGTTGTGTGCAGGACGTGGATGATTTGTTTCGTTTACACTGTGCAGCACTACTACCTCACTCTCCTATCCTTATAAGCCATGCCCAGGCCAACTACTCATCTCCCAATTAGCCCCCTTGTCTCTCAACTATTCTATTACCCTCGTTATCCTACCTTTTTCTGCCTTCCTTTCCCTCTACCCTCTTCAAGACAGCCTAGCTTAGCACACCCCCTCTTCATCTCATCTCTCTATCACTGAGTCACTACAAACTCCTCCCCTACCTCCCTATCCATCCATGCAGCCTCTTCCACTCACCCATCACCCAAAAATCCGATTATAGGACATCCTGTAGGAATTACTGAACTTCCTATAGAAATTCTGAACATCCTGTAGAACCCCTGCAGACTTCCTGTAGAAGCTCATAAACACGGTTGCTTGGCATCCAAACTTTGTGAAACTCTCTGAAAGGATGTTAGGGACCCCTTAGACCCTCTCTGAGCCTTCCTGACCTCTTCCAAGCATTTCTCCCCCTTGATCTACCCCTGCACAGTAAAAGACCCAGTTAGAAGCACATGCATAATGATTCTAACAACTTGAACAAAAATACAAAAACGTGTTCTCTTTAGATAAACATAGTCTAGACAGATGCATCTCACCTTCATAGAAGTAATGGCATCTCTTTCAGTAGTTTGCATTCCCACCTTTTGCATCATTAGGACTAGCTGGTAGAATTAGTGTTTGCTAGGGTTCGTGTTTCTTGTTGGCTTTCAGTTCCTTTTTGCAAGTAGGTTAATCTCCTTTGAGTTAGCTTTCATTCATCGGTTAAAAAGCTTCTTCTAAGAGCACATAGAAGTTGGCTTGTGCCAGCTGACCAAGTGACAGCTGCGGCAAGAGCTAGTACTTGTGCATACAGCACCGTCGCTTCCAAGTTTGTTACAAACTACCGGGTTGATAAAATTAGAGAAGGAAGCTCCAGGAGTTGTAGCATTATTGCTACAATACTGGAGCCCACCATCTTTTTGGCGCCGTTGCCGGGGAAGCGTCAGAGTATTAGTAATTGTTGCTTTTCTTCTATTTTCCTACTCTCGCCTTCTGCTAAGTAGTTTATTTCATTTCCATTCTGCAAAAGTAGCATAGGCATTTCCTGCTTTCATAGATTAGCATTTCAATTCCGTAATTTCATTTCTACAAGCATAGATTAGCATTTCAATTCTGCAAGCGTAGCTTAGCATTTCATTCCTGCAATTTCATTTGAGAAAAATAGATTAGTTCTTTCATGCTTTCATTTCAATTCTACATTTCCATTTCAGCAAGATAGTTAGCTGCAGTTCAATCTGTTTTAGTTTTGCAGGTACCAGAAAAAGCCAAAGCAATCAGAAGTCTTTTCATTTCATGCCTCGTAGAAACTGAGATAAAACAGGCAAATTCTTACCCAACACCCCCACCACATCACTAAGTCACCCTTCTCTCTTCTTTGGTGACAGTGATCCAGAAGAACCTATAGGTGAACCTCTTGAGATATATGAAGATCCTATAGCAGAAGAAGAGTTAGAGACCACTCCATCTGAAGCCATGGCTGACCATAGGGGAGAAGATGAGAGAATAGAAGGTGCCTTCCCCATCCGAGAGACCAATGGGGACATGAAAATGAAGAACATCAACCCCTCCGCTTTACCTCACTTCCATGGACTGACTACTGAAGACCCTGATACCTTCCTATTTGAGTTTGCTGTCCTTTGTTGAACCTATGACTATACTGAAGATGAGCAGAAACTAAAACTCTTCCCCTCTACCCTCAAGGATGCAGCATTACGCTGGTTCATGGGCTTACCTGGGAATAGTATCACCACTTGGGCCTAGATGCATCAAGCCTTCAATACCAAATACCGGGATTACTGTAGGTCCAAGGAAACTAAGGGAGAAATCTTTCAGATGACCATGGGGAATGATGAGTCTTTAGAGGATTACGAGGAAAGGTTCCAGCTTAGCTATAAATGGGCTAGGTGCACACTTGACCCTGAATCTCTTAAGTTGGTCCTGCTCCGAGGAGTCCCGGAAGACCTCTTAGATACCCTTCACTTGCTAGCTGGAGGAGATATTTACCAACTACCTTATGAAGACATAAAGACTGTGTTTAGAAACCACTCTAGGGCAGCCCGGAAAAGAGGTAGAGGAAACATCCTCTCAGCTGGTATTCCTTTCTCCAAACATGAGTTTGCAAATCAATTAGAGGACCTCAAGAGTGAGGTGAGACAGACCATCACCATGCAACTTGATACCTTCCGAATCCAGCAGAAGAAAGAGGAAGTTGAGAGGGCTTTGGCTATTTTCTGCCCTCGGTGTACAAGGAAACACCCTAAGAACGAGTGCCCATTACATTCGATTGAGGTATGCTTTGTCTGTGAGGAGGACCACCCCACAAATCAATGTCCAACCTTACCTGGGCTTAAAGCCATGTATCAAGGGACGGAAGCGCCCACTGAACCTCTCTATTTCCTCAACCAAAGGAGGCCACATGGACCTAGACCTTACCAACAGGGGATGCAAGGGACACCCCAAACCTATTACAACCCCAACCAATCTGCTCCTATGCCTTCCTGGGGACCCCCTGTTCATCCTTCCTGGTCTATACCTCCGCCATGGTCTTACCCACCTCAGTACCATACTCAGCCCACTACTCCTTCGTTTCACTTACATGCCCAGCCACAGCCTCAGTGGAATGCACCTCAACCAGGGTGGAGGCCCCAGTACAACACTCCTCCCGCCATTTTGCCTCCACCACCGGCTCAACCACAACCATTACCTCCTGCTCCTCCAAGGCAGCCCCAAATGCCTGCTCAACTGAACCCGAACCCCAACAACAGACAGGCCCAGCAGGTATATACTGGGGAAACATCATGCCCTACCTATGCTGTGGAGATCCAGGAGATAAATCTGCGATCTGGAAAGGCTCTTCCGAATCGCCAACCTCCTCCCCCAGAGGACGAGGAAGATAAACAGGAAAGTGAACCAAAGGCCATTCCACCCTTTCCTGAGAGACTAACAACCACCACACAACCCAACCCAGAAGAGGATGAGCTTCTGGGAGAGCTCAAACAGTTGTGTGTGAAAATACCACTTCTCCAAGCCATCAAAGATGTACCGATATACAACAAACTGGTTAAGGAAAAGTGTTTTAGACACCCAGGCAGGCGAAGAAGAGATGCTTCAACCATCAATGTCATAGGGCAACTGTCTGATCTTATGTTGGGACAAGTCATCTGCCCAAAATATTTGGATCCTGGGAGTCCTGTAGTGGATGTACACATCAATGGCACCATCATACCTCACACATTGATTGATCTGGGGGCTGCCATTAATGTGATGACCAGAGATGCCATGCTCAAACTCAACCTTCAGGGTTCCCTGAGAAAGACCTCAACAGTCCTACAACTAGCATATCGCTCCACTGTGACTCTCGAAGGGATCATAGGGGATGTCTTGGTCTCGGTTGACTCTTGGGAGTACCCTGCAGATTTCTTGGTTCTGCAACCAAAGGCAAAACTTACCGGATACCCTCTTATTTTTGGAAGGCCTTGGTTAGCCACTGCAAATGCTTACATAAGCTGCCGTGCAGGAAACATGACCATCAAAAATGGTCCTATGTCCAAGCAGCTAGTCCTGTACCCTCCTGCCCAACCCTCATTAGAGCATGACTTACCACTTTGGTTGGAGGAAGGAGAAGAGGATGAGGTGTACTCAACACCTTTGTGCACCTTAGACACCACTAGGGGAGGCCTCCCAACCGAGGATGATTTGATTGAGACCTTGATCTAGACTCCACCTCCCAGTGCATTGTCCTTAGAGGAATTGGTGGAGGATGCCCAAGCCAACACCTTAGTGGACCTTTGTGTGACCAACCCTGTCACTTCCAGAGTCAAAAATGTGGAGTTCGGTCCTGAGAGAATGTTAAAGATCAGCTCCTCTCTCTCTCCTTCCTAGGAAAAGGAGCTGTGTAGTCTGTTGGCCAGTCATCTAGATGCTTTTTCTTGGAGCTATAAGGAGATGAATGGAGTCCATCCTTTGGTCTGTAACCATCACATCTACATCAAGGAAGACTGTAAACCGGTTAGGCAACCCCAAAGGAGAATGAATCCAGCCCTGAAGGACATCGTCAAGGAGGAATTACAAAAACTGTTGGATGCCGAATTCATTTACCCCATCTCGAATAGTGAATGGGTGTCCCCTTTGGTGTTGGTTCCCAAGAAAAACAGGAAGTGGAGAATCTGTGTGGACTACCGAGAACTGAACAAAGCTACCAAGAAAGAACATTTTCCTCTACCTTTCATAGATCAAGTGTTGGATGGACTGGCAGGAAAGAAGTTTTTCTCTTTCCTGGATGGGTTTAGCGGGTATAACCAGATCCAAATCAGCCCGGAAGACCGAGATAAGACCACCTTCACTTGTCCTTGGGGTACCTTTGCTTACCGAGTTCTTCCCTTTGGACTATGCAATGCTCCTGCCACCTTCCAGAGAGCCGTCTTGAGCATCTTTTCTGAGCTGGTCCATGATTCGGTGGAAATCTATATGGATGACTTCACTCCTTATGGGTCCAACTTCCAGGAAGCATTGTCCAATCTGGGAAAAGTCCTAACCAAGTGCATTGAGATGAACCTGTCCCTTAGTCCTGAAAAGTGTGAATTCTTGATGACTGAAGGGACCGTGCTAGGCCATACCATTTCTTGCCAAGGGTTACAAGTGGATCCTAACAAAATTGCTCTCACCAAAAAGTTTCCACCACCTCAGAAGGTAAGAGATGTTCGAAGTTTCTTAGGATTAGAAGGGTATTATAGGAGATTCATTAAAGACTTCAGCAAGCTAGCCTCGCCATTGTTTAGCCTCTTGGCAAAGGATGTTGAGTTTAAATGGACTGACGATTGTGAGAAGGCTCTGAATGAATTAAAGGACAAGTTGGTGTCTGCCCCAATCTTGAGAGGTCCAAACTGGGCCCTACCTTTGCACATCCACACTGATGCCTCAAACAAAGCCATAGGGACAGCCTTAGGACAAGTTTAACAAAAACTTCCATATGCCATCTACTTTGTCAGCAAAAACTTATCCAAGGCAGAACTGAATTACACTGTAACTGAGAAAGAATTCTTGGCCGTGGTCCATGCACTGAACAAGTTATGACATTATATCACTGGCTATCAAACATTTGTACATACTGATCATGCTGCAATTAGATATTTAATGAATAAACCAGATGTGAATGCTCGTATTATTAGATGGTTACTTTTGTTGCAGCAGTTTGACTTGACTATCGTTGACAAACCAGGTAAAGAGAATGTTGTTGCTGACTTCTTGTCTAGATTGGATTTACCTGCAGGTGAGGATGGAACAGTGGATGACCAGATGCCCGATGAACATCTGTTTGCTATTTCAATACTCTCTCCATGGTTTGCTGATATAGCAAACTACCTTGTTTCAGCACAGTTCCCTCCGCACTTATCCTCAAGAGAAAAGAGCAGAATCGTCAGAAAGAGTGCCTCATTCACTTGGATCGGGGGCAACCTGTTCAAGCTTGGCCTTGATCAGATCTTAAGGCGTTGTGTAAGGGAGGAGGAAGTCTTTGATATCCTCCTCACCTGTCATGACGGGCCTTGTGGAGGACATTTTGCAGCAAAGAGGACTGCCTTCAAAATCCTGCACGTAGGCTACTATTGGCCCACGCTTCATCAAGATGTCATAAGGTATATCAACCAGTGTGACCGACGCCAAGGATGGGGAAACCGAATCCAAGGGATGAAATGCCTCTCCAACCTCAAGTTACTCTTGAGCCATTTGAGAAGTGGGGTATGGATTTTGTGGGTCCAATCAATCCTCCTTCGAGGCAGAGGTCTTACATCATTGTGTGCACTGACTACCTGACAAAGTGGGCAGAAACCAAGGCAATCAAAGCAGCGACAGAAGAAAAGGTGGCCGAGTTCTTAAGAGAAAACATCTTCTACAAATTTGGCTACCCAAGAGAGCTAGTCACCGATCAAGGAAGCCAGTTCACCTCCAACTTAGTTGAAGACCTGCTAGCTCATCACAAAATCAAGCATAGGACTTCCACCCCCTATCATCCTCAAGCAAATGGGCAGGTGGAAGTCACCAATAGAGCATTGGAAGGGATCTTGACTAAGGTGGTGAGCAGCAGTAGAAAAGATTGGGCAGATCGCCTGGTTGAGGCCACATGGGCTTACAACACCACTTGGAAGACCACAACCGGCTTCACACCTTATGAGCTGGTCTATGGGAAGAGAGCTCTGCTGTCAATTGAATTCGAGTACAACACTTTGAGGATGGCAGCTCAGCTGGACCTGGATCTCAGCCATGCCCAACAAGAAAGGTTATTGCAGTTGAATGGATTGGATGAGCACAGAATGTAGGCCCTTCTTCACTCAGAAGTGGTTCAACTTCAGAGGAAGGTGTGGCATGACCAACACCTCAATGACAAGCAATTTCAGCCGGGAGATTGGGCACTGTTGTATGATTCCAGGCATAAAGATTTCAAGGGGAAGCTGAGAACCAGATGGCTGGGACCATATGCAGTGGAAAAATGTAATGACAATGGATCTGTTCTTATTCGGACCATTGATGAGGAGGCCATCCCTATGCTTGCCAATGGACATCGGTTGAAGATCTACAGAAAGCCTCTGTCAAGACAAGAATTCATCAAAACTGTGGAAAAATCAGTGTTGGTCATCGAGAAGGGTTCTGCCTCTGTTTTGGGCATACCCTGAAGATCTTGAAAGAAATAATAATAATAATAATAATAATAAAGATCCTTCGGTGAAAACCTTTCTGAGGCTCCCAAGGTAGATGGTAGGGGTGAAAACCTCATTGAGGTGCCCCTGCTGTCTTTCAAAAAAAAAGAGAAAAAAGTTTGAAAAAGACCCTTCAGTGAAAAACTCTCTGAGGCGCTCAAGGCAGATGGTAAGGGTGAAAACCTCATGGAGGCGCCCCTGCTATCTTTCAAAAAAAAAGCAAAAAAGCAAAAAAGAAAAAACAACAAGTTCACAATGTGGCAATGCATGCAGGTTGCAGGTATTCTATGAAGGAAAAGAGGTCCCTCAACTCAAAGACAAGGGTCCTTATTATGCTACCAGGTGATCTCACCAGCACCCCCTTCGAAAACACTCATCTTCTCCAAGGTCTGGGCACGATTTGATCACAGATTAGTCTTCTACAGGAAGTTACAGACTTTCTACAGGAAGTTTTGTATGTCTACAGGAAACTTCCTGTAGAAGTTTTGGACGGCCCAGAACTAATTGTGTGGGGAGATTTAACGACCGAGGTTCAGCATGGAGGCATGCAAGCTACTATTTTCTCCATCACACACTGCTGTCGCCTCATTCTACCACCCCAGTTGCCATGCAATGAAAAAACCTGCACAGTCAAAACAGACATTGAATTATCAGAGGGAGCGCTTCTTAAATAAATGAAAAAGATGCAGAGATACCATGCAATACTTATCAAAGCCATCCGAGGGCCCTGCGATCGTGACTGTGATGCCACCGCCTCCGCTGTCTCAGCATGCACCCGAGGAAGAAAAACTGCTACAGGACATCCTACAGGAATCCCGTAGCAGTTCATCTAGCTAGGGTGTACACCATTAAATCGCCTGCAACATGCAATAATAGAGCGGGCACATGCAGCCGAGTCACAAGCTTCGTCATCAGCGGCAGTCTGCAAGGAAGGACCCCCGGGCCTGTGCAAATAGCAGCAGCGAGCAAATTTAATCACCATCGTCCTGAAACCTGGAAAATCATGTCGTGGCCGCACAGGTAAGTGCCTCGCCCTTTCTTTCATCAAATTACATGAATCATACTATGAAATGTTTGCAAGTGTGGGAATGAATGGGTTGAGCAGTCGAATGGCCATTCAATTGGCCACGACGATCAGTCAGATGGTCTAGTCGGATTTGGAAGTGGCAGTCGTGGCAAGCAAAACGGGGAATAGACACGTGAGAAGTGTCCAGTTGGGGAGAAGCGGCGTTTTAATAGAAATGACGGTGGCAGATCTGCGGAGAATGATGCGGTAGTCAGGGAAACTCGCAGTGGAATGAGTAGGTGACGTCGTCCAACGGTCCGGCAGGGACAGCTCACCCCCGCGCCACGAATTCCGCCGGGATTCAAATCTAACGGCTAGATCGCCACCGCACGCATTTATCATCAGCCATTTTGAAGTCGAGTGAGCGTCTGAATTTCTCTGAAGCTCGTTACTCCAAGTCTTCAGCTTGTTCGAACGTCTGGTAGCGGCACAGAAGGCGCAGAACCACTGTCGCGCTCTCCAAAACCCGTGCGCTGCTTCTACAGGAAAGCTACGCTACAGGAAGCTCGCTGCCACGAGGAAAATGGTCTCTTCACGTCAAAGGTGGCGAATTGGAAAAGGTAAGCCTGAACCTGTTCCTGCCATGCAATTGGTTTCGAGGGTTGCGGAGTCGACGTTCTCAAAAACGTAAAACTATAGTCTGATCATAAAAATTGCAAGTGTTGTCTTCCGTTTGCATGAATTGTCATCGAAGTGTATGTGAGGTTCTCTACAGGATGTGATTTGTAATTAAGCCCTGTTAAGGCTCATCTGTAGATAGTCTTTGCGAATTGTGTGCATGGCAGAGGCATAGTTCTACGCTCTGTCACAAAAGGCTAGTTTTTGATACACACCCGCCACCTCCAGCTAACATAGCAGGTTTTCACCATGTCGGGTGGATTCATCAGAAAGGAACCGACCGACTCAAAGAAACTAAGGGAGAACCCTGACGTGGTAGAACTATTTACTCATGTGCGATGCATGTCGTTCTGCGACAAACTTCAAGGATATGATGATGAGGTGGCAGAGGATTTCCTGCGCGCTCTGAAGCCGAAATCGAAAACGTTGGCCATCGTCAATTTCAGGGGTTTGAGTCTCAGACTCACCCCACAGTTCATCAGCCGAGTCACTGAGCTCCCAATGGGGGTACCATGGGACAAGGAAGAGAGGAAATTAGGCCAAAAGGCTAAAAAGGAGTTCTTCCCACCAGAGGAGACATTCTCACAGGATAAGAATGGGGTTCGCCGAACTAGCTTACAGC
The DNA here is from genome assembly GCA_031772625.1 of Pinus tabuliformis. Taxonomy (NCBI): domain Eukaryota; kingdom Viridiplantae; phylum Streptophyta; class Pinopsida; order Pinales; family Pinaceae; genus Pinus; species Pinus tabuliformis. The sequence continues at coordinate 326,460,490 of CM062804.1, read as the reverse complement.
CACTTTGGAGTGAGGTCAGCCTCCAAATTATGAAATACATCACATGCGAAAGACGGTTCAGCATTGTATATGGGTACCATTTCCAGCTACTCACAGAATTAAGGCATCAGATGGACCTACCTGCAGAAAAAAAACTAAGTATTCCCTACTTTCTACTACAATCTATGACTGAATGTGCCACCAAGTTAAAGGAAGGCACGCCAGACTAGGTAGCCCACCATAGGCTCATTAAGCTCCTCGTGGAGGATGCACTCCACACATACAAAGTCCCTCTCTCGTGGGAAGCCTTCCGGAACCTGACTAAGGATGGTGATATAAAAATGTTGACCGAAGAGCTTAGTTCCTCCAGCAGCGAGGAGAAGGAATCAGTACCCACAGAGAAGAAGGGAAAAGGCCGAGAACCCACGGCCAAAGCACCGAAGAAAGAGCAAAAAGGGAAACAGGAGAAAAAGGTTGCCAAAGAGAAGGATGACAAATCCATATTGACGCCCAGAGAGAAAAGATTACAAAGTAGGGTGGACAGGACTGAGCCAGTCCACGTCAGCAAAGGCACCTTGACAGCAGCCTCAACCAAGTCAAAAAGCAAAACACCCTCAGTCAAACAAGCTAAACCGGTGCCACCTGTTTCTACAGGAAAACCGAAAACGGCTTCTACAGGAAGCCAGAAAGTAGCTGATACAGGGCCTTCTACAGGAAGCCCTGAGAAAGGAAAACCAAAGGAAAATAGAGCCGAAATTCTTACAAGGGAGGCAGCAGCCGTGTTGGCCGCCCTTAGTACACCTCCTAAGCCGAAAGAGAAATGAAAGAGGGAGATCCCTCTGTATTTTAAAGCCCGGAGAAGAGTGAGAATCAAGACAGGTAGGCCACAGCCTCCATCCAGCAGCCCAATTACTATAGAGGATGCCCCTACTTTGCCCAGGGAGAGGTCCCCCTCAAAAATATCAGTCACTTATGAGCAGGGGAGCCTGAAGACAACCACGTGGAAAGAGAGAATGGACAGGTTGGCTTCAGATGCCCGGCTACAAGATGCTGAGGCTGCTCTACAGGAAACCTTAGGCCGGCTTAAGGAGACAGAGAGGATGGAGGGAGAAGCACCCTCATCACCACCGAGGGAAGACGAAGTAGAGCTGCCAAGAGAAGAAGAGAAAGAGCATATTCCGGAGCCTAGTCCTCAGCCAAGTCTGAGCTCATATTATAACTTCTTAGAAGAGGGGGAAAATTATCCCAAAAAAATTCACTGTACCACTTTTCTTTGCATTAGAGGAGGAAAAGGTGAGAACCCACACGTGGATGAAAATAGCCAAATCAAAAGGTGTGGCAGATATAGGCCCCTTGGAGGAACAACTCAAGGAGGCACGAAAAGAATTAGCTATGGTTAAACACGTGGCAAACTGCCACCGGGTGTTCCTACAGGAAGAAAACGAGAAACTTAGATTGCAGCTACAGGAGCTGAAGAAGGAAAAGGGCACATCCTCAGGGGACACTACAGCAGAACATCAAGGCAGAGAAGGACTGCAAATTGGTCTCGAGGAGCCAACCTCGCATCTACAGGAAGGGGAACTGCAAGCACAAATTGAGATACAAGCTCTCAAACAGTAGTTGCAGCAAAAAGGGGCACAACTTGCTTGCATGGCCAGTTGGGCCATGGATGCTATACAATGCAAATAGCTGGCCAAATCCTATGGCCTGTACCTACGAGACCAATGGCTGCAATTTCAAATCAACGCATTAGCGCAGAGGGGTATCTCCCAACTCCAAGACCCGTAGCAGTTCACAGCATTATGTAATAGCAGCACATCAGAGGATAAGGCCAAACTCTCGGAGTTCTATCTCCATAATTTGACCCTTCCTAACGTGACTACATGGGATCCTAACACAGTTGTAGGGGATATGCAATTGATGGCATTTGCCTCATGGTTGAACCATGAAGGAAAGAGTGCAGCAGAAGTCAAGGAGGTCATGGACCGAGAATTACATGAGCCACTGCTGATCAGAGTAGAGCCAGGGGATCCCACTGCATTGATAACGGCCCACCAACACTTAGCCATCGACCCTCAAACTTTATTGAAATACATGGATCAACAGGCACAGGCCATAGCCCATTTTGAGGATATGGAGCGACTATTAGGGGACAACTGCGTTCACGCTTGCACCCGTCGATGGAACTCATTGTCCCACAACCTTAAGATCAGAGAATACCATACTCCAACTCGAATGAGGGAAGCTCTAGCACGGGAGCCCCTTTACAAGAAATCCATACAGAACCTCTAATCCAATTAGATTGGCCTCAAGCTAAGCCCACCTTTGCTGTTAGGATTGATGGAAGGCAGCACAGAAAAAGAAGAGAAAAAGCAGTGGGAGGAGGTGGAAAGGAAGGCTCGGTTCCATGCCAGTGAGGAGGAGACCACTTCAGAGGCCTGGGATGTGAGGGTGGCAGTGAAAGCAATGAAGGACGAGGAGCTGGATTATTTGCTCAAGGATGAGCAATCATTTTAGCTGGGTGTTGATGATGAGCCCCAAATTTGGTAACATTTTGGGCTCATTTGGCCTAACTACCCTTGCTCAACCCTTCATTTTTCATAACTTATGCATCATTTTTTAGTATATTTATGTCATTTGTACGAATAAGGGCAATCACTATTCCTAGGTGGCTAACACGTGCTTATTTCAGGTTTTTTAACATTTAATGGAGCAAAACCACGCAGATGAGGGCTAGGAGACAGCCAAGATGGGATTGAGATTTTGTAGGAAGGTTGTCCACAGCATTGAATGGCCTTCCTCGTGATCCTCACCCCCAACTTCGAGCTCTGACAGCCACCACAACCGAGTTAGAAGGCAGCCAAACGAACTTTGAGGAAGCAGCAGTTCACTCTTAGTTTGGTCAGCCAAGCCCCACTGATTTAGGAGGCCAGCTTGGGGCCTTGAGATGTATAAATGATAGGGCTTTAGCCTTCGAAAAGGACTTTTGAAACCTTGTTGCACATTCTGGATTGCGAGCTGCTAGCTCTGTTTTGCTCTTTTGTAGCCATTATTGGCATGTTGTTAGACTTATGATTATTATCTTTTAATGGAAAGCAGGCAGATTTGAGTTCAGTTCTGAGTTCTTAAAGGAGCCATAGCTCTCAGGGTTGGGCCCAACCTGAGAGCCTAAGGCCTCCTTCCTTTGTATTGTTATCTTTCTTTCAGCATTATGTTTTTTTCCTTTACATGCATTCAAATACAGTTTGCTGAGTTAGATTTCTTGGTATGGTTAAGTAGGACATTGGTAGAAGACAGAGTTGCTTTAGCTGTTTAGAATAAATTGAAGAAGATTGGAGTTGGTAAAAGTTCCAGAAAAGGGTTGCTTGCACACTCATTTTCACCTCTTTCTAGGGGCTGCAATTGTAGAAAGTGCTACCCACCAAAAACATCGGTTTACATGTTCATGCAATCTTTGATGCAATATCTTGTTTGTAGAAGTGTCCATGCGTTCAGATCTCTTGGAATGTCTCTTTGTTTCAGTACCATGCATGATTCTCTTTAAGAGTAACGTTGTTGTTGATTGGTTTTGTTAAACAGTTAGAATAGGTTAATAATATTTCGGTTGTGTGCAGGACGTGGATGATTTGTTTCGTTTACACTGTGTAGCACTACTCCCTCACTCTCTTGTCCTTCTAAGCCGTGCCTAGGCCAACTACTCATCTGCCAATTAGCCCCCTTGTCTCTCAACTATTCTATTACCCTCGTTATCCTACCTTTTTCGGCCTTCCATTCCCTCTACCCTCTTCAAGACAACCTAGCTTAGCACACCCCCTCTTCATCTCATCTCTCTGTCACTGAGTCACTACAAACTCCTCCCCTACCTCCCTATCCATCCATGTAGCCTCTTCCACTCACCCATCACCCAAAAATCCGATTGTAGGACATCCTGTAGGAATTACTGAACTTCCTATAGAAATTCTGAATATCCTGTAGAACCCTTGCAGACTTCCTGTAGAAGCTCATAAACATGGTTTCTTCGCATCCAAACTTTGTGAAACTCTCTGAAAGAATGTTAGGGACCCCTTAGACCCTCTCTGAGCCTTCTTGACCTCTTCCAAGCATTTCTCCCCCTTGATCTACCCCTGCATAGTAAAAGACCCAGTTAGAAGCACATGCATAATGATTCTAACAACTTGAACAAAAATACAAAAACGTGTTCTCTTTAGATAAACGTAGTCTAGACACATGCATCTCACCTTCATAGAAGTAATGACATCTCTTTCAGTAGTTTTCATTCCCACCTTTTGGATCAGTAGGACTAGTTGGTAGAATTAGGGTTTGCTAGTGTTTGTGTTTCTTGTTGGCTTTCAGTTCCTTTATGCAAGTAGGTTAATCTCCTTTGAGTTAGCTTTCGTTCATTGGTTAAAAAGCTTCTTCTAAGAGTGCATAGAAGTTGTCTTGAGCCCTAGCGGACTTGTGCCAGATGACCAAGTGACAGCTGCGGCAAGAGCTAGTACTTGTGCATACAGCACCGTCGCTTCCAAGTTTGTTACGAACTACCGGGTTGATAAAATTAGAGAAGGAAGCTCCAGGAGTTGTAGCATTATTGCTACAATACTGGAGCCCACCATAGGGGCATGACACTACTAGTTCCAACAGCCACACATGCACTCCTATCAGCCTATCACCACCAAATTTAGCAAAAATGCTCAAAAATTTGGCCAAAACAAATCGTTAACCAAATCAACTATTGTTTTTTTATAGTTTACCAATCAACTCAGTTCTGCACCTTAATTCATTCCATTAAAGACAACTAGTTAGCCAACCATCCACACTAGCCGCTCTTCCATGCCGGCTCAAGGATTACACAAAGCCACACCTGTTATCAGGAAAATTAGTGTCCATTCAGAGCTGCTAGTCCCACTAAGATTGGTAGCTATCTTAGAAACAAACAAACTAAAGTTACTTGTGTTTTCCTTTATGAGAGATAGATGAGAGAGAAGCAAAGAGTACCAACCTCAGTCTTTCGCTAGTCTCCTTGCTTGTTTCCTCTCTCCTTTGATAGAGCTTTCACCACTCCTTTCTCACTTTTCCCGCTTCAAAGAACACCTGTAGAGTCAAGGTAGAAAAATACGATCAAAGCATAGAGATCTATAACCATAAACAATGTAGGATCAGATGTACATTAACCATATAAATACCTATACAAATAAAAGATTCAGAGACATACAAGCATATGGAGGAAAAATCAAATAGATTTATTGATAGAAGTAGTAGAAGAGAGGATTACAACCAAGTTGTCTAAGCTAGCATCATCCTCCCAGCATGAAAGCCCTCTTCACCTCATACAAAGTAAGATCACCCAAGAATACAATGTATTCAAAGAGAAACCAATCTTACTTCCTTAAAAATTAAAAAATTCCAGCCTCTGGATCTCTAGGATGAGGGATCCATATATAGATGTTTGGAGGAGAGTGAGTCAGCTTCTGGGATTTTGATTAGTGTCATTTCACATATATTTCTTGGTTCCACTTGGAGATTTCATGATCTCTTACTCATCCCTGGGCGAACTCAGAGAGGCAAGTGTCATATGAGCAGTTTCTAGAATATTCTTTGAGTTTCCACCTAGCAAACTACTTTTTCCATTTGTCTGCTCTCACTCATCATACCCTACAGAAGGGCTTTTCAGTATGCATCACGCCCCCTGTGTGTAAAAAGTGAGATGCATCGCACCCTTGGCATGGAGTAGTCGGTATGGTCTAGTTTTGACCAGTTCTGAGTAGTTTTCTAGGGAGAACTTCTGGGAGATGACATAATCAGCTGACCTTGTTCCTTTAGGGTATGAAATAATAGTTTTAGGGGTTTAGAAGCCCTTGGTTTATGGAAATATGTGATTCAGGTTGCAGTGCCCAAATATGTCTATAACAGTTGCGCCATAAAGCACGAGGTCGTAAATCTTTTGATGTCGGATGAAATGATTTGTCATGAGGATACGAGGTTTTTCGAACTGGAAGGTGACCTGTAATAAGATACACTAAAATACATTATCTTCATAATATTTTCATGATCTAGCTGAGTCGGGCATTCCCATGCTCAGATTTATAAATTCATTTTCATGTACATAAGATAGACAATCGTTTGTGTGACAGACTGATGATTCTGGTAGAGTCATCATCCGTTAGTTTGGATGATTATCTGTGCAGCTATGATGCACATTTGATGTTTTTATTTTCCTAAATATATATCGTAGCTCGGATGGATGAAACTAGATCTGGGGTCTTCAAACTCGTTCAATCTTCATTCGAAGTACAATTCGATCCATGTGAAAAGATGTTCTGATGCCAGACATGGAAAGACATCACCTGATTACTAGCCAATGATGTAAGTTGTTAACATGCGCAAGAGGAATCACTGATAATGATAATGACCCTCAAGGTACTACAGTACAATTCACGTGGTGTGAATACATGAGTTGATATTGAACACCATGCAAAATATTTCGATCGAAGGCCATTGACGTAAACCTGTCGCCAGAAGTGAGAAACTTGCCATGGAGGCATGCAAGCTTCAAAGTACTGAAAGGGTTGTTCCTAAGTCAACTTCTTGGATAATGCGCTGATGTCGACAAGAAGCGACCCGTCGTAGGAGGGCCTTAATGAATCCCATATCTACGACACGGAATGGAGAAAATAATTTTGTGGACGTGAAAACGATCTGATGATACATAATTCAGGGTGGCGGTCATGAAAGAATGGAGCATTAAGGTATTGCAGCGGATGAGGCATTAGCTGGGCTGGTGAATTCTCTGCGCGACCTTTGAAATGGATTGGTAGCGTTAACCCCAAAATGGATGGTAAGGCGGACCAATGTGATATGATCGATGAATGGAATAACCCAACTCGACTCAATCACGGTGATGGAGTGAAAGTGTCATGTTCAAGAGTGACCTGCTACCAATGAAGTTATTCAAGTTTTCTTTCCTTTTTCCCCAGTTATTGCTGACCAGTACCTCTTTATTTTTGTGAAGCTTGAGGAGGATAACATATGCTTGTTCTATAATTTTCCCTTCGGGAAAACCTGTCGATATGTTTTAACGAGCCTAGCAACAGTGAAACTCACTCTTGTCTGCATGGACAAGTTTGTCGCTATTGTTTTAACGAGTTTAATGACAAAGATAACTTGGTCCTTTTCAATTTTAGAGAGTCTAAAAAGAGGCATAAAGGCAACTCCAGTAATCCTTTTTCGTAATATAATCCCTTAAGTCTGAAAAAGTATAAAATAATACAAAACGGTTAAATTTTTGATAGTTTTAACGAGCTAAACAAGAGAAGTGCTTGATCTTTTTGTGCAATGATCCCTCAGGTCAAAAAGATTAAAATCTAGAGGATGGATGGCACTTCCGATCGCTTTAACAATATGGAGAGGTCAATTTCTTGGCAATCTTTTCATATTTTACGAGTCAGATGAAAAGAGCTTAAAGGAGACTCGTTTTCTGAGGAATGGGTGATGTTTTTGGATAGCAACTAGTTCCAGGTAAGGTTTGGAACTTTTCAATCACGTAGTGTAAAGACGGTGGATAATAGAATCACTCGTCGTAGTTGTTCCTCAAAAGGGTAAACTATCAAATGGAGGCGTATGATCAGCTAAAAAGGAATGTAGGTGATGGAGAACACGACCAAGGTTCAAAATTTGATAGTGATGTGATTTCAAAGATAATTTACCGAAGGTGGGGTCATTATTTAATGATCTTAAACTCTGGGGCAACATTTTCTCATTGCTAGGTTTATTTTTTAATGAGCTTGAACTTCATGTAAAACTGCTCGTGCCAGTTGTATAATAAGGATGTCTCTTCGATAGGTTCATTTTTTAGGGAGCTTGCCCCATTCGAAACTTTGCTCCAGAGCCTTTCGTATGCAAGCTAGGAACAACCAACTTAAGAGTTTAAAGGGTTGAGAGCCTACAAACTAAGAAAATAAAAGGTTGTTTTTCACTTGCACGTAAAAAGGTTTTCATGCTCCTAAGTATAACGAATTAGAGTTTCCAGGTTACCATAGCGAAGTTCTTGCATTAGTAAGATTGTTCCATCTGTGTAGCAGACAAAAAGCTTCCTTGGCTTTGTCCATCGAAATGGACGAAGGTGATTCCAGTTCCAATCAGTTAACCTTTGATAGGGGAATCATTTTCTAGTCGGATCCATTTTCCTAGATGGACAGGATAGTTAGACTAGTCATATTCCTACGCGGAAACCTACCTTATCTCTGGGGCTTTCTTGCAGAAGTAGACCACCGAACATGCCTCCTAGGTTTCATTCACAATCACTGAATCACTCGCACTCATCAGGTGGATGGACTGCAGATTGATGAGACATTCCTTGTGCAAAGAGACTAGTTAGGGACAGCATTTGACTAATAGCTATGTTTGAACTAGGGAATGAAAGCTGGTCAACTTGGTGGACCACTTTGCCTTCATTCGGAAAACACATCACTTGAAAGAGTGAGGAAACAATAGCTCCCATGCTATAAATGTAGTCACACCTAAGGAGTAGATTGTAATCTAGAGGCCCTTGGACTACCATCACGTTTAGATGAATGGTTTTCCTTCTTAAAGTTATAGGAAAATTTGGAAGGATCCCTAATGGTCGACTGGTTCCTTTGTTGAAGCCCGTCAAATTTCGAATCTTAGGTAGAAGCGATGGTGAACCAAGCGCTTTCCAAGTAGTTGAGGAAATGATACTCACAGAAGCCCCTTCATCTCTGATAGTACCAACCATGATCATTCTGTAAGCTTGTATTATGATTTGGAATGGTACATTAGATGGTAGGTAGGGTCTCCATAGTAGATTCCAATCGAAGGAAACAACTAGATTGCTTGGAGGAGGGACTGAATAAACGGCCAGATAAATGTTTGATGAACTTCCTTCCTATGGTAATGGAATGGGTATATTTCCCCCATGTTCATCAGATTCTCTGTTAACAAAAAGAATTTGAATGGTGTCATTCTGATTCTCTTTGGTGACAGTATCATCATCTGAAGGTGGACCTTCTGAAGATAAGACTGGGTCGACTGCTATCTTGACCTATTGACTTTGGTCTGGTGTGGACTTAGAGGGTTTATCTTCAATGATAGGTGCTTCGACTGACAACAGAGGTGTGTCAGTTGAATTTTAAACTAGCGATGGGCTCGGTGTTGTAGACATTTTTGGGCATCGCAACCCCAATCATACATGTCAATAAACCACGGGCTTCTAAGTCCCTAAAAGTGTTGTTTCACACCCTGAAGGAACAAGGTTAGCTGATTACATCATCTCCCAGAAGTTCTCCATCGAAAACTACCCAGAACAAGTCAAAACTGAACCATACAGGCTGCTCAGTGCTAAGGGTGCGATGCATCCCACCTGCTCAGTGTAAAAGGTGTGATGCATACTAGAAAGCCCTTCTGTAGGGTGCAATGAGTGAGAGTAAAAAAATGGAAGAGACATTTTTCAAGGTGGATGATCATGGAATCTTCCAGAAACTTCTCCAATGACACTTGCCTCTCTGAATTCTCCAAGTGGAACCAAGAACTATTAGAGAGAGGACACTAATCAAAACCTCAGCAGCTGACTCACCCCCCTGCAAACATCTATATATGGATCCCTCATCACAGAGATCCAGAGGCTGGAATCTTGTATTTTGTAAGGAAGTGTTGTTGGTTTCTTGGTAAAAATCATAGTGTTGGGTGATCTAAACTTTTCGTGAGGTGAAGAAGGGCTTCCATGCTGGGAGGATGACGTTGGGTCAAAACAATTGGTTGTAATCCTCTTTGCTATTCTTGATATTAATAAAGCTATTCAAGTTTTCCTCCACATTCTTGTATGTTTGATGGTATATGCATTTGTGTGGTCAATATATATCTCGTCCTATATTGTTTACGATTGTAGATCTCTGTTCTTCGATAGCATTGTGCTACTTTGACTCTACAGGTGCTCTTTGAGGCTAGGTAAGCCAAGAAGGAGCGGCAAATATCTATCATAAGGGAGAGGAACCAAGCGAGGAACCAAGCGCAAGACTGAGGTTGGTATCTTCTATTCCCCTCTTATCTACTTCTCATAAAGGGAAGCGAAACTAGCTTTGATTTGTTTGTTTCTAAGATAGCTACCCATCTTAGTGGGACTAGTAGCTCCGAGTGGACACTAGATTTCCCGATAACAAATGGCAACTCCGCCGGGGAGCGAGTAGCTTGTTTGCTTGTCTATATTTGTTTGTTTTATAAACTTACAAATGGAGCCTGTAGTCAAGCCAGATAGCCTTCGAACTGCATTTGCATCGTAGATCAATGTTGCTTCAGTCTATCTCTGGGTTTTGTTTATAAACTGAACAATCGATTTGAAAGCATTCTAATTGCCCTGGTGGTGGCTCTAGTAACCTCATCAGATCAACCTCTATGATTTATATTTACTGAACATCACTTGATCGGCCTAAATCCCCAAACTAAGCTGTAAACTGTGATCAAGAACCAAGTTGAAGTCTCGTCCTGGTACCATTGTACCCTCTCTTCAAGGAAGCCAGTATACATCGCACCTTCCATGTGTAGTAGGTGGGATGCATCCCTATTTCCCTGTGTAACAGGTGTGATGATCAGAGAAGGCTAATTTTCCCTTCTGACTTTGGTTTTTCTTCACTCTCTTCAGCTCTATTCAAGCGTTTTGCTGTCTGTGATCAGTATACCACTGTAGAAACCCCCTTCCTTTCCATCATTCTGCCTCCATCATGCAAAGAACTGTGAATGTTTTTATGTATTGTGCTCCATTTTCAGTTCTCTTTTACAAAGAAGTAGCGTAATCGAACTGTCGTTCTTGATTTGGAAGTGTTGCAAGTGTCATTTTCAGTCCTAGAAGAGAATCCTATTTTTCTTGATGGTCGATTATACTGTTATTCTTGTATTTGATTTGAATTAGTAGTTTTTCAAGTGTCGAAAGGAATTTTCAATTCAAAATCGCAAAGTGTCATCATTATCTTCCTTTCGTTTTGAAGAAAAATTTGTTAGTATTGTCGCTTTGAAAAGATAATTCAGATTTGTGTTCAGCATTATTTTTGTCATTCACACATTAAGAAAGTGGAAAACAAATACATGCATGTGCATTTGCATTTAGACTGCTTGTTGGTTTGATTTAGGACAATGCATCTAGTGTGTGTTGTATACTCTATGTTGAAAGAATCTCAGTCCTCTTTCCTTAGTAGCTAGGATTTTCATTGCAAAATGAAGATTAAATGATTGTTTATCATCTTAGATTGCATTTTAGGAATTTTATATCTACATCATGCGGTGAACCTGAAAGGAAAATTTCTTAAGAAATATCAACTGTAAAATAAATTCAATGAGCATAAAAATGCTTTGGAACCTAATGCACAACATTTAGAAGTCTAGGCTAGAGACGTATTCTCACATCGTAAAGCCTAGTAACTGTCGCTCTCATTGCTGATTGGGTAATTCCTCCTCTCTGAGATGACAAGTGCCAGTACAGACTTGTGCTCCCACGTACCATTGAGTATATATTGGGAGACCACAATAGGCTATATTCTTTATCCTTAGGAAGTTGTGTCTGCCGCCCTATCAATCAAAATGCACTAAACACAGCATTCGAGAAGATTGACTGCCGTACTGTAAAAAGTATTCTATAGTTTTGCGATTGGTTTTACAATCCCTCTTTGTAGATTTCCAGAGTAGTCTCTTTCATTCCTTTTTGGACTCCTTAAAAGAAAAGGTACATCTGAGCACTTGTCACTTCAGGCTCATTAAAAATCGAAGGTGACTAGAGTCATATTTTGTTTTTTCTCGACTCTTAAAAATTGAAAAAACAAGTTGTGTCAAAGCATCTAAAATTTATTTTAATCAAAATAATATCCCTATTTCCGCGTTGGTCTTAGGTTGAGGAAAATGGAGTCCACCAACCAAGGATTTCCCCTTGGAGGAAATCCTAGTCCTTTCTCCTCTTGGGGAGATGTTGGTGCACCCCATATGGCCACATTGTCACTTCTAGGATTGACGATTGGCCTGCTGATATGGCTCTTCTCAACCTCCATCATTCAGAACACCATGATTCCTGAACAATCAAGTCAGCAACTAGATGATACTAGAGTTATCCCCCAACCTTCTACTTCATCCGTTTCTCCCTCTCCTCCTTCCCCTTCGCTTGATGAAGCTGGTAAAGCTGAAAATCAAGTAACTAAGAAGGAGAAGAAAGGGAAGGAGAAGAAGGAAAAGAAGAAGAAGGATCCAAAGGTGAAAAGGGGCAACCATGCATCAT